>JBAMNC010000250.1:0-600000 GCA_037902135.1 Cetoscarus ocellatus | reverse complement strand
TCCTTTTGGCTCCTTTTAATGTAAGTCTACTCACTACGGTATGCTTTAACAGCACTCACATGTTGCTCCTATGATCAAAAACCACAATTTTGAATTTCCCACAACAGCTCGAGTAAACACTGGCTCACAGCGTCAGTACACTCAGAACAGATTGTAAAACTGTGTGTGATTTTAAGAATTTGAAGCAACTTTGCAGTATAATTGAGGTCTTGCTCAATTACAGGCTCATGAGTAGGTACAAAAACCTGGCAAACTTACTGAGATGACAAGACTTTTGGAAAGTTTAACCAGTATTTTAACAAGAAATAATCAAAACATGATGTCCTTCAGTGACTATGAAGTACATTGATTTAACCTTGCAGTGCAGCTGGATCCGCCTGATTCAATGTGTGTTATCAGTCAGGCCAATTGGTCATCTTGCCAAGCTCCGATCTACAATGGCTGAGCTCGGTCCAAAGCAGCATGGCTCAATCAGGGTCCTTTAATGCTACAACCTACAAGTGAGATGACAGCAGGAAGTAGCTGTTCATACAGAGATTAGCATCGATGCTAAAAGATTCAGCAGCAGTTTTGTCAGATCTGGACTGCATTTCTTTACTAAATGAAAAGCAAACAACAATACTGAACACATTTCTCCACAAAAAGGATATTTTTGCTTCACTTCTGTCATGTTTTGGTGAGAATATGTTCAATGAAGTAACTTAAAATGACTTCCGCTTGTCTTTGCTATATTTCAGTTACAGCTTGGTTCATCTCTGTTGGCAAACATTGGGGTCTGCCCGTCCATACATCAGCTTTGTCAGCTCCAGCTGCTTCCTCTTCAGGACTGGACTCCTGTTGAACAACTTGAGGCCCCCTTTTGGGGACAGCCATCTTTTTAGGCATGGTAATGGAATATTGAGACCAGCTGCATGTGGTGAAATGGCATATACAATCGCTTTATATGCCATTTGTTAAGTGACATCACAGTACCTTTGTACAATGTTCAGCAGCACCAAGCTCTGTTAAGTCAAAGTTTCCCTAAGTTGAACGTGCTACCCATTCACTACATCTGCGTTGGTGAATGTTTAAAATCTGTCTACTATTAGTCAGGAGGCCATTGGGACACATACTTCACAACACAACATTTCTCTCTGCTTTAGTGTGGAACAAATCAAAATTGAATGCAGGAACATACATTCACCAAAACTTTGATGATTTCTCAACACTGGTCTGTGCAAGCTAATATATGTTGATCAGAAACAGAATCAGAAATACTTTATTAATCCCTAAGGGAAAAAAATTGGTTGCTATACAAAGTATAGCACTAAATCAGAAAATCAGGTTAAAGTAGATAAGAGCATGAAAGAATATGATTAAGTAAGTTGCAACATGCAGAATCTTTAAGACGTATCAACTTCCTAATGAAGGAAAAAAACAAGTAAAGGAATTTACACTATTAATATTATCAATATTTACATTTGACCAAAAGGCAATGTTTGGCAGAAAGGAAACTGCACTGGATATCACATTTGCTTAATAACAAATATCAGAGGTATATGTCAGTATTTTGGATGTAATTTGAGCAAATATGAACACACTGAATAATCAAAGAGTAAAAAAAACAAAAACAGTGATAAACATTTCATTCTCCAGGACCTGATGGAGCAGTGATGTTATGGGAGGAGCTGTAATGTCTACTGGCCACAGGCAGGAATGACTTCCCATGGCGCTCCATGGTGCATCATGGTGGGATGAGTTGAACGTGCTCCTGTGTTTATCCAGCACATTGTAGAGGGGGTGCGAGGTATTGTTCATGATGTCTTGCAGCCTTGGCAGAATCTTCCTCTCAGAGAGACAAGCATGGGCCCCACAACTTCACTGTGTGAATGCTGATGTGTGAATGTCTCTTAAGAAAATGGAGATATGAATGCAAACTATGAATCTCTCCACTTTTGACCCCTGTACAGCACTTTGCACGGTGCTTGAATCGCTTATAACAGCATGGTCTCTGCTAGAACAACACTTGAGGTATGTTTATATACTGTGATCGTGAGGAATCTTTTACCTTGAATCACTACCGGGATAAAGATCTCTAGATATATGAAATATTTAACTCATTTTTTATTTGTTTGGATCAATAATTTTGCTGTTTGTAAAGTGAGGAACAAAATATCCTTCACTATCAAAACAGTAGTGAGTGATATGCTAACATTACTTCATTAATGCTATTTATTGATAGTATCAGGATCTGGATCAGCTTTCATATCAGTTCATGTTTTACCCTGCATTTCACACCAAAAGCGACAAAATCGCGACGCTCTGGACGCTCACATCACGCTGCCTGGCAGTTGAAAAGACACAGAACACACAGGCGGAGACGTGATGTGAGTGACTGAAGGGGCGAGGCTTTCAAGTTGCAGTGCAGATGTGTCAACCAAGGCGGATCAGATGTGCTCTGGATGACCATATAATGTAATTCTTGTTTTACACTTTTATGTATATATCTATAGATTACACTAATATTGCACAAATAAACAGACACAAGCACGGGCTTGTGATCGTTTAACAGTAGCCTTTTTGACTGTTATGACTTTACCTCCCTTTTTATGGAACGTTAGCACAAAGCAGGAGGTTATATGGGGGAAAAAAGGTGTATATATGATGCATGCGGGACTTTGGTTCCCTCTTTCACCTTGGATCGCACTTGGGAAGCCGGAGACAGCAATGATAAGTTTTTCCTGTGTTGTTTTCTCATCCTCCCTCTCAAAATCTTACACATGGGAATCCAGATTGGCCCACAGTTGACTGTCGTCTCGGTTTGCATAAAGTTAAGTTTTTCTCAACTTCAACTTGTCGCTCGCAGTGCTTGTATTGCGGCGCACCACGGCTCATCGCCGCCGTCGCCCCAATCTCCCCTTGTCGTCAGCGACCATTGAAAATGAATGGCAGCTGGATGCGAGGACACTCAGATCACAATTGGTTTGAACGCAGGGTTAGGGCAGAAATTTCATTTATGGAAGAAATAATCAATTAATTAATTAATCAAGTAAACACAAAAAAAATAAGTCAGGATCAGGACAAGTCTGTTTGGTTGTGCTGTTTTGTGTTTTACAGATGCAGTGTAACAGCCAGCATTAATCCGCTATTTGGTCTGCTCCATGTTGTCTCTGTGAGGGGGAGCATTGTAGATGAATAATTACCTCCACCAAGGAGGTTATGTTCTTGACAGAGTTTGTTAATTCTTTAACAGAATAACTCAAAAAGTTATTCATGGAGTTTGATTCAGTTTTCAGGATAGGTTGGAGATGGGCCAAGGACCAACCAGTTAGATTATGGTGGTGATCTGAGTCCAGATGCAGATCCAGGACTTTTTTAAACTTGTGGGATTATGCTAATGCTGCTGAGTGATTGGTCTAAAATACTGTTTCAGACAGATTTTTATCAGGACTTCTAAAAGTTATGCAGAAATAATAATAAAATAAAAAAGGTATGTAAACATAAATAATTTTTACCAGTCAGTCAAAAAACCATAGCAAACATTCACAAGCAGAGAGGGAAGAAATGTTCCAAACCAAACTCTCCCCTCAACATCCTCCCATAACCTCTTTCTAAAGTTGTGCTTTATAATCCAAGAGTAGCTGAAGTTCTGACCTTTCCGACTTTACTCTCTCCCTTATGCACCTTGAAGAGGATGAACTTTTGTTAGAGTTCTCCTCTCTGCAACAAAGACACAACACAGACTATACAAGTGAGAGGTGGGGAACACACAGTTTCTGAGGACTGCACCAAGGCTAAAAAGAGAGAAAATGAAAACTTCATATCTGAAGGCCTTAACAAAATATTAGGAATATACTGATTCATTCTATGTGCACTGCATGAGGCTCTAGAAGCCAAGTAATCTCCACTAAGCTCAATGCCCAATAGTCATTTGTTTTACCAACAAGTTTACAGCCGTGTTCTGGTTTCTTTAGCAAATGTTTTTTCATATGAATCAACAACCTGCATTTATAAACAAGTAAACAAATTAAAACAAGAGTGGAAAAATGAACACTAAAAAAAATGAACACTCTAAAAATGAAAAATGTTTCTAAAAATAGATTCTGATGAATGATGTTAAGAATAATGTAACAAACACAACTAAAACATTCAGTTCAATAAAACACAAAAATTAAAATGGATAAATAACCAGAACTTCCAAGTTAAAGCAAAGCTCAGTCTAAATCAAGACCAGATCTGATGGACTAGATGGTCTTGAGTTTGCTTTTAAAATACTGATGCCCTCAGGTTTGCAGGTCAGCTTTTCCACAGTGAGACTTAAAAACTAAAAGCTACCTTACTGTGAGTCTTTGTTCAGACTTTTGGAGCCTTAAAAAAAATACTACCTGAAGACCTGAGGGCTCCCACAGGCTCACATGACAAAAGCAAATCAGATAACAAGCTGGACCAAGACCATTAAGAGATTCTATAAACCAATTAAAGAGCCTTAAAATCGATTATAAAGATACTGGAAGCCAATGCAAAGACTTTTAAATCTGTGGTCTCTTTCTGATCTTCGTCAGCATCCTTGCAGCTGAGTTTTGCAGCAACTGAAGCTTGGGTGTATTCTTTTTTGGAAGACCAGAAAGAAGAGTGTTAAGGTAATGAATCCGACAAGTAATAAAAGCAAGAGCCTCTGCATATGCTTGAGAGATAACATGATTTTTTTTGTAATTCCCCTTATATGGGCTTTAAAGGAAGATCATGTTTTAAGACAATGCCTAGATTCTTCACTTGCTGGCAGGAATTAAAAGACATTTCTTAGAGCTTTAAATTCAGTTTCTCTTGCTGAGGTTCAGTACCAAAGACTAAAAGCTGAGTTTTGTCCTGGTTAAATATATTTATGGTTAATTTCTAATGCTAAAATGTTGGCTTTAAATATTTGCGAAAAAAAAATCATGTCTGTTGATACAGATAAACAGCTTTTCATACAAATATCTGCTGATACCAATATAATGAAAATATTGTGCATCCCTATGAAGTAACATCATAGGTGCAGTAGGATATAAACATTTACTTGAATTTGTCTAAATTGGCAACAAGCAATCTGAAATACACTTTAAGTAAAACCTGAGATTCTGATCTGGGGAACATCCTTGATAGATACCAGTAATTGCTTACCAATTGTGCGAGGCCAAGAACAGGAAGCATCTCGCAAATTTTGCCTGAATATCCATCCTCTTCTTTGATATCTGTATCTCTGTGAACTGTGGTAGAATCTGTAATACTAATCCTTACTGAGGTCTCATGAATGTAATCATTTTGCTGCTTTTGGAAGAAGAGTGTTCTCTACGCCTTACCTTGAATTTTATTTAAATGTATTCCTGACCATTTACAAGAGGTATCTCATATTTTTAACGCTCAGAGGGAAAGCAGACCATAACTTATGCAATAATTGCTGCAACAACCCAATTTTTCCACAGAGATCATTAAAGTTTCATCTTTAAAAGCAGGGCTAAATTTAGGGACGGTTACATTTGCTTTGAATGGGAAAAATCACACCTGGTTAAGCTTCAGAAATGACTGCTCTCCATGCTTCAACACTTATCATACACACATTTAAAAAAGCTGTCAAACTCACTAAGTAATGTGCTGGACTCTTCCACACTGTGCCTGAACTTCTATCCTACTTTGCTTAGCTTTAAAATTTTCAGTAAGGAGATAAGACACGACTGGAAAGTTTCTCACTAAAGTCATGCCGTCTATTCTAATATCACTCACTTACAGCATCAAATCTCCCTTCTCTTGTTCCCCTCTCTGTATTTTGCTGTAATTTTGGTGTGAACTCCCACTTTTTGGAGCTGCTATGTACCGCCTCGCCTTGGTCTTTATGGACGTCTCCCCTCGTCTTTTTCTCTGCCTTACCCCTTCAGGCACTAAGAAATGATCCAAGTTAGAAGTGAGGCATTTAAATGAGCTGAAGTTAAGAGAAGCAGAAGGCAGCAGGCGGCAGGGGGAGGAAAGGACTGGAGGAAGATGCTGACTGGGAAGAAGAAAAGACAAAGTGAAATGAGGAGGAACAGTGAATATGAAGCAGTAAAGAAATCTGAATTCCTAAAACAAAAATCATGGCATGTGAAGCTAATAAATTATTCGGTTGATGAATGCACAATAAGACTGTAAATGTGGCAAAATAACTACCAGTTTAATAACCACAAGCAGTTTAATTCCTCTGCAGGTATACAACCACAAAAACATAAACGTAGTGGTGGGTTAACCCTTTGGCTTCTAAACCAAGAAAAACATTTGCAACAAATCATTTGCTGGTAAAATCGTGTTAATTCCTCCTCATTTAGCAACATTTTAGGTTTTATTTTTTAGATTACCGAATTGGGAAGCATATATGCAGGCATATCTTTCATTTCTACAACAAACTTTTTTTTTTTGTATGAAAACATCACAGAGAGCAAAATTTAGATATTAAGCCGTTGACTCAGTTTTCCGAGGAATCACTGACACATTTTTTTAGTCAAATCCATTTCCTTCAACTAAATTACAATTATTAGGGGATCTGGAAATATGAGAATATATTTTTTCTTACTCCGATGTATGATCTTTCTTTTGGATTTCTGAGGAGCTATACAGCAACAACTCCACTCCAATTTTTTCTAGCTTTCAAACAATTACGTTCATGTACAGCAGCGCCACCCAGTGGATACATATTGGGGTTACAAACACTATTAAGGGAGGTGAATAAGGAAAAACAGACAGAGGATAGGATTTCAACATTTTAAATACAGTGGTATGGTGGCAAAAGTCAACCAAATGGTTACATTGCCAGTCAAAGGGTTAAGGAGAGAAGAAGGGCTAGTTTTTGTGTAGTGAGAGTCTTATAAACCTTGTAAGCAAGAGAAGAACATGAATCAAAAGACCTTAAAGTAAGTCATAAACTTCTGCCATTTTTATGGTTAGCATGCCTAACCATGACATGCAATTACAGAAATGACTGGCACTCAAACATACTTGTTTTGGGAGGATAGGTCATATGTTATTCTTGCAAAGCTACAATGTTGATCCAAAGACAGCAGCAGCAAAAGAAAGATTTGCACACAAACTCATTCAATGTCACAAGAAGTTTTTGGAACACATTGTTTCCACCAGAGGTCTTTACAATGCTAAATCTGCAGAAGACCTTAAGACTTCTTGATTTAATCATTTCTTGTGGTATTTAGGCTTATCTACTTCTGTGTTGTGCAAGTCTGAAATAAGCTAGCTCAAAGCTAAGTTCACAGAGTTCTATGAACCTTCAAAGTTCATTAAAATTTCAAAACTTTTTTTTTTTTATTTTGTTTTACACCAAGCTTCTTGTCTCTTAGCTACTTACTTTCTTTGAGTGACCTTTTATTTACCTTGATAAAGGCCAATGTGTATAACCTGTCAGATTATCTTGGTCAAATAAATGCCATAGGAATTTTTGTAGTTCAGGGGAAGGTGAAAAGCTCCCACCTACACTGTAAACTTATAAATACAAATCAGTAGAATAAAGCCCTTATGTTGGTCACTGTTTATTTACAGGCTGTTTCTGTACATCAATGCAGAGGTTGCTTACATTATTTTACAGGTTTTAGAAATTCAGCTTCTGCAGAATAATATTTTTAACCTGTATAAAAATGTTTGCTTTAACAACAGCCATTCATCCAAAGTTGGCCATTGGTTAAGAAGTGTGGTATACCCTGGACTGGTTGGCAGCCAATCAGAGAGCCAACATATGGGGACAAGTAACACATCTGAGAGCATTTAGAGACCCCAGTTAACCTAACAAGTAGTGATGCATATTATTGGAATGATGTCCGAGGTTTGTGCTCTTGAAGCCATTATTTGCCTAGAAAGTTGAATACTGGTATCAGCCAATACTGAAACTTTTGCCGATGTTTACAACAGATACAATAGCCATGTGTAAGCCATACATAGCCCATATATCAGCTGTAATATCGGAAAAATACACGAATGTACCATAATGCTTCACCTGATGATACAGCGCGGGTACATTTAAAAAAACAGGGTTAAAACAGAAATAAAAAGAATTCTGGGTATTGATCTCCATCCTGACCCAACCCTGTATATACTTGGGATATTACATGAAGACCTGATAGATAAAGATAGCAGCTACATGTTGAGGGATCTGCTGTTGACAGCAAAGAAAATGATCACAATCAACTGGTTGAAGCCACATCCCCCCAATATAATGCAATGGACAGACCGAATAAAAAAGGTTTTTATTATGGAAAAAACTACAGCAAGATTGCAACTGAAACTAGACAAATTTGAAAGAAGATGGAAACCAATAATACAAGCAATACCAGAGCTCTAAACACCTCTTTTTTTCTCAAAAAATGTATTTATTTTAATTTATTTACACACGTTGCTTTTTGGTAGTTTATTTACCTGTGCTAGTAAATATTAGAGAATTGTCAAAAATCAAGATTGTTGCTGATATCTACTCTTTGTTTTGGAGAAAAGTATGTGATCTTGATTTATGTTTGACTCTTGAGAATTTTTTATGACTGAAGGCAACATGATATGGTCTAACTTCTCTACATCTTTAACTGTTACCTGTTGTATGTGGAATAAATAAAACGTTTAATAAAAAAAAAACAAGGGTTACGTTTTTTTAAGAGTTGAATGTTGTTTTTCTTGCTTTAAATCTGCTCCTTTGGAACAGACTGTCCCATTGAAAGCAACAACTCAGTTTTTGGAAGGTAAAGCCTTGGTGCTTTTGGCGAAAAATATTGGTATTGGAAATAATGAGTTCAGAAATATCTGCATATCAGATATTCATTCAAAGATGGGTCATTCAGGATCATTCAAAGATGACCAAACTCTTAAACAAGAGGTTACAGAAGATGTTATACACTGGAAATATTGTAGATGCTTCTAAGTTGAACTGCCATGTTGTTGTTCAATAGCAGCTCTCTGGTAGCTTTTCACTCTCGTCGATTACGTTTAAGCTTAAAAAACTGTGATAAGTGGGTTTGTTGGTTAGGATTATCACAAAGAACTGAACATGCAAGTTTCATATTTTTTTCTTCTCCACAGACCTTATTATCAGCAATGATCCAAAACACAGAGAAAAAATCCCAAAGGCTTTAAGTGGGCTTGCAGTCGAGGAAACCAGCGTGATACGGATTTCAGCATTGGCCAACAAACATCTATCACATTGCTGTGCCTCTCTTTTACAACCAAATACAGTTTGCACTACTACAGTAGTATACGATGCTGCATACTGGGTTCGTTAGAAGTCGTAGGTGGTTATGAAAACAGCCATTGAATCAGAAGGTTTGTTTGCGCAAAGTTCAGGGAAAATCCCCCAAAACGTTCTTGACATATTGTGTTCACAAGAGTGGCCCCAATGAAGCAGAGAAGGAAGAAGCACAGTCAAAGTGTAGTTTGAGATTATACATGACCGCATCTTATGATTCCGATTCAAATGGGATCCTTTAGTTGTAAAATTTAAGCCTCAGGTTTTACTTGAAACAGTTTCTAGAGACTCCAAACGTCTTCTCAGTGTTAACAAAAATTCTTGAAGGTCAAATAGTTGGATTTTGCACCACATGCATTTAAATGCCACACTTACAAGATGATGTATGCTCTAACGAGTGGAGCAGTGATTTAATCCTTTAATTTTAGCTTTCTTTGTTTGTTAAAGTTACATAAACATGACTAACACGTGTGCAAACTAAAAATACATGATTTTCAGGGGTTTATTGTTTACAATGTAGGCACACATGCGCCCTTTTTTCAAGAGGCTGCCTCTTAGCTGTGACATTCATAGCCTCTTACATCAAGAAACATAAACCAAAGGATCATACATGGTTGGAGCATTGTCAAACATTGAACCGACATATAAAGGAAAATGTTCATGTCTTCAAAGCAACAGATTGTGCTTTGCCGTCTTGTGGGGAAAAGAGATTTGACAGAGTCTTTGAAGCTCAAACATACATCTTATGTGCCATACTGTAAGGTTAGTGTGGTGACATAATGTAGGGGCGATAAGAGCCATATTGCGTGGGTGATTCTGGCACACATCCTCACAATGCTTTCTTAGTTTGGTCTGCTTCAATACGTGCAAAAGCAAAGCCTCCACTTTGTTTGATGGATGAAATCAAATACATCAACTGCAGCTCCACAAAGTTTGAGGAGCTTTGATCAAGTGGATGGAAATTTCCTGTGTTCTAACACTGAGAAACAAAAGCTTTGTAACAGGAGGCATGAATTTTAATGCCAAGTAGCTCCTTGACAAACTAGCTTTTTGGAACACAGAAAAAGAACTTGATGAAACATTTTCCTAAATGTGTGGATAAATATTTATTTTCTTAAATTGCAGCAAAATATGTCTGTAGCTGTTGATGTGCCCAAAATTGAAAATTGATTCAGTCTTTTTGAGAACTGTTTTATCTTTGGTCTATTTTTTTTAAGTAAGCATGACTTATTGGGTAGAATTTTGGATCTCTGTAAAGCCAAAAACACTCTGTTATAGGGAAACATTTGCTATGAATGATACTCTATTAAAGGCCCATACGTGCTCCCTTCACATGCAGGAAAACAGATCAATCCATTAAATGTCACAGTTGTTACTTCTAGGGCTTTCACTTTATACTGGCACAAATATTCATTTGAACTTGGGGGCAAAAATTTGTATTCAGAGAAAATTGAAGAAAGACAAAGTCACACTGAACGTGAGTGTGGAAGTATTTTGTGTTCTACACTGTAGATGGTAAAATTTAAAACGAAGACGAAGGTGTGTGTCAATTATGTGCAAAGCAGCTGGCTGACCCCTCATCTACAACAAATCTGTGAGATAATTTCTTAGCTCTTCACCAGAAAGTCCAGCGGCGCTTTGTCAATAAAGGCCATCACGGACAAGATTGCAAAATTCAGATGCAAGGATATGTGGCCCATTGGTGCAGTTTCAGCAGGCTAAACAGAATGATATCTCTCTTGGTTTCATTCAATTTTAAAAAGGCAATCCAGGCTTTGGTGTCACTAATACGCTAATTACTGTATCATCTGCACCACACTTTTTGAAAATCAAGCCTAGTGGAAAAAGATATAAAGACAAGTGAATTGGTCCCAGAAAGGGGCCTTGGGGGACACCATGTGGGAGGGGTGAAATGGATGAAATCCTTCAGTGTGACTTGAAAACATCCCTCTGACAGATAAGACGAAACCACTGTAAAACAGTACAGTTAAAGCTCTTGAGATGAGAGTTGCGTGGTCAACTGTGTCAAGAGCAGCAGTTAATAAAAGAACAATAAAGACTTCGTGCTGTGGAAAGTTTTAAAACCATCCTTCCATCTCAGTGGAAAATTAGCTCGAGTTGAAGAAAGAATTTTTATGATATTTGCTTTCAAATGCAATGTGTAAACATGAGGATCCATGACTTTGAACTTTAAACTGAGACCTACAAAATCTCAAAGTCCATTTTTCAATCAGAACGGACATCTGGCAAAGTTGGATGGGAATCCCTTATAGTGTGTCTGAGATACTTTATTAACAAGCAAAGGATGACCACATGACTCTAAATCTAATCTTCATTCTTAGATCTCAATGGACTTGTGGTCAAAATTGTAAGAAATTCCTTTAAAGAGTTTATAAGATAAAGCATACGCAAGATTTGATCCAAACAAATTGATGTGCATACGGCCGAAAACCCAAAAAAAGGCATGAAGGCATACAAATTCACAAGCTTAATTACCAGTTAAGAGGCTCATTGTTGGCCGCCAAGATGAAGCCACCTTCTGATCTCACTTGCAAATGTCTCTTGCTGGGCTTAGGGCTGGTGTCCTTAAAACTGTGACGAGGTTGTTTGAGATCTGAGTTATTAGTGTCCTCACTGAGCTTTTAGCTTAGAGGTAAAAATGTATAACACAAACGCCGCACAAAGTGAGATAATTTGTGTGTCACAATGAGTAGGCTGATTTGGCAAGTGCAAAGAGGAAATCACTTAGCTTGGGGACCTCAGAATCATAATCTCAGTGTTTTTTCATGTTTCTTTTTCTGAGTTAAAAACATGTTAAGCCTCCGGGATGTCTTCCCATGGCTCATGTGAGTCTGTGGTTAAAGGCTAATGAAGCATAATTTAGTAAAGAGGTTTGTTTCACAGCAAACATTCATCCTTGACACATGTAATCTCTTCTTTTTTTTTTTTTTTATCAGTTAGAGCATTCTTTGTGATACACAACATGTCTAAAAATAAAAATGAAATCCTAATTATTTTTCAGATTTGATTATATTTACAAAACCTTTAAAACTTTGTCATGTTTCCAGGTTCATAAAGTTGCTGAAGATTATTTTGATGTGCCCTTCGTGGTGTCCAGAGTTGCCCATCTGTGCTGTAAGTGGTGATTTATCGATAAATCAAGTTACCTTACTTATGCATGTGAGCCACAACATATATCAAAATATCAAGCACATACTCCACAAATTGACAGTATATCACTAAGACAACAATCTCTGGAACAAGAGGGAAAACAATGATAATGATATTTGGATAAATTTCACTGCAGAGACAAACTGATGTGCCTTCAGATTCTTGTGATTTCACCTCTCTGAGCCTGAAGGGTGAGATAAGGAAAGCAGGAGTTACATTTTTGGCTTTTACAGGGTTAACTGACTGTCTACTTCCCTGCTTTAGACCTTTGTTGAAAAATGACCATTTTTTTCTGGGTGTCATAGACCAGCTTTCTAAAGCTTGTTGGAGCAGAGCGAGATAATCTTTGAGACAAATTCTCTCCTCAAACAAAAAGCCAGAGAAAGATAAAACAGCCACTACACATATCTTGTGATACTCCAGTACTCTTTGAGAAAGTTTCCCTGGAAAGTTTGCTTCTTTTTAATCTTTTCACCTCTGTATCTCTGAATCACAACCCTGAGAAATGCAGATAAACAATCATTACAGCCATGAGATGCCATGTTTGTAACTTTTTATGATGCATGAGTTTCTGATGAGGTTGCGCCCTCCTACTGCGCCAAAGTGCTGACAAAATAAGTCTTCAGAGATTTATTAATATGTACAGAATATTGTGTATCGTCCTTGAAATCTCACACCTTTCTTCATCATCCACATCAAAGCAGATGCTGAGGGTTAGTAGGCAATATCCTCATGCCACAGCTAACAGGTATAACAGACAGGGGAATATATTCACAATGATATGATTGGTAAACGTGACACACCAGATGGACCAAACAAAATATTTCACTAGTCCATCTGGGCAACAGCCTATAGAAAGTGTGAATGGGCAGAACCTTTCCTATCTGGCAGATGACTGGATGATCATTCTGTCAATCTAATTTATTATGGGCCAATCAAAAAAAAAACAACTCCTTCCAAAATATGCACAGAGTTACAGGGAAAATATCCTTAATGTCCAGAAAATGCTAGTGTTGTTAATTGTATTTCATTTGAAAAAGAAATGTGCACGAAAATCTTTGCACGAGGAGTCACTTCCTGCTGTTGACTTGCTTGTAGCTCCCACCTCTTCCTGCTCTAAAGGACGCTGATTGGGCTGTCCCACTTGGGGCTGAGCACAAACGTTTTGCAAAGATTGGAGCTTGCAGGATGGATCTGTCTAATTACAGACATTTAATTGGGTGAATTCAGACACACTGGAAGGTTAGTAATTGTTAACCTTGTTCCTAAATAGCACTTTTTTTTAAATAGCACTGTATGGCACTTTTCTAGTGGGAGCAACTTGGAGTTGAGTGTCTTGCCCAAGGACACATCGCCATGTGACAGCCAGTACTGGGCTCAAATCTGCAACTTTCTAATTACCAACCAACCGTCAGACTGCACCACCAATGCCCCAAATCACCTTTAGATTGCAAAGTACCCAATACTGTGCCTGCTGTTACACTACATAAACACAAAAAATGTCAGAGGTTGTGTCCAAAACACAAAAAACAGGAAAAAAAATCAAAGTAAAATAGATACTGCTGTGGAGCTGGGTACTTACGATGGAGGATTAGGGCCACTTTAAAAAAAAAAAAGGATGTTTGAAAATAAAAAAGTAACGTTACGAGAATAAAGTCATAAAGTTATGAGAATAAAGTTGAAAAGATGCGAGAACAAAGGTGAAAAGTTACAAGAATAATTTCATAAAGTTACGAGGATAAAGTTGAAAAGTTACGAGAATAATCTCATAACGTTACGAGTCATTAAGATGGTTATTTTTAAAACTTTAGATTAATATAAGAATACCTTAATCAAGAAGATGCTCTTATTTCATCCTCTTTGCGTAGGTGGGTGGCTGCTCTTTTGGTACAACCTTTCAGAATAAAGTTTGTTTTCTAGCTGAATTTAAATAGATTTATGGCTTTCATCTCGTATCTTTATGAGATTATTCTCGTAACTTTTCCACTTTATTCTCATAACTTTATGACTTTATTCTCGTAACGTTACTTTTTTATTTTCAAACATCCTTTTTTTTTTTTTAAAGTGGCCCTAATCCTCCATCGTAAGTACCCAGCTCCACAGCAGTATCTATTTTACTTTGATTTTTTTTCCTGTTTTTTGTGTTTTGGACACAACCTCTGACATTTTTTGTGTTTATGTAGTGTAACAGCAGGCACAGTATTGGGTACTTTGCAATCTAAAGGTGATTTGGGGCATTGGTGGTGCAGTCTGACGGTTGGTTGGTAATTAGAAGGTTGCAGATTTGAGCCCAGTACTGGCTGTCACATGGCGATGTGTCCTTGGGCAAGACACTCAACTCCAAGTTGCTCCCACTAGAAAAGTACCATACAGTGCTATTTAAAAAAAAGTGCTATTTAGGAACAAGGTTAACAATTACTAACCTTCCAGTGTGTCTGAATTCACCCAATTAAATGTCTGTAATCAGACAGATCCATCCTGCAAGCTCCAATCTTTGCAAAACGTTTGTGCTCAGCCCCAATTACATTACTTCTTTTTTTTTTTTTTTATTGCAGCCCAAATCATGCGTTGTAGGGTACTAAACATGCCTGTGCAAAAAAGAGTAAAAAACTCAAATGCAGGCCTTTGGTATAAATATTATGAGTCAAACATTAATATATCACTGATCTGAATGGACCCTGTTCTTATTTCAACCAGTTAAAACAATAAAATAGTGCCCAATGCTAAGAAAATTGATTCTGTACATGTGTCAATCCATGCCATTGCTAAGACTGTAGTAGATGGATGGATGGATGGATGGATGCTTTATTTATCCCCTTAGGAAAATGTTTACAGCCTGGATGTAGCACTGTTGTGACCTGCTTCAGTGAGGCAAACATCTGCACCTACTGATTTAGTAGAACTATGATGTTTTATAACTCCAGTGCAGTTGTATTTATATTAGTCATCATACTTAAAACAATAGTTGCAAAGAATACACAGGAAAAAAGCCAACAGTTGCGGCTGAAAGGGTTGTTCAAGATTTCTAATGTGTGGTTATATGTGGTTTATATAAGTTGTATAAAAAATATCCAAATGTTGGTAATAAGCTCTGCTCCTGTGAAGACAGAACTGGCACATTCGGCAGCTTATGCATTGCTAGGACAGGGCTGAAAGCTCTTAAAGCATTTCAGCTTGAAACAAGTCAAAAACTGTTTTTTTTTTTTTTGTGCTGTATTTGACACAATCGCGTTAACTTATTTATTTTTGCTGGCAAGTCTTATTTGTTTTGGCATAATTTCAGCAGAACATCCGTCCTCCTGGGGTGAACCGATCATCATATATATGACCAGTGTTTACAATTGACACTTAACGTAAAAACTGAGCTAACCCTCTACATAGTGACTGAACAGGCATAGGCAGACACATCTGTTGAAGTAGAGAAATCATTGTTCTCTATAAAAAGTACTTGCTGGTAAAAGGTTAAATGGAAAGACTGTAATCTGCTGGAACACACAATGATGCTTAATATCAAACATCTCAAGTTTTACTCATGAGACTACAGTATTTTGCATTTATTTGCACATCATGGTCGTGATATGTAAATTTCCCACAGCTAACAAAGCAACAATCTGCACTCTCTGGTGATGATCAAGCAAACAGTGCAGGTGTTCTGCATTGAATCAGAGGGCAGGGGTTTTGCAGAAGTGGTCGAGTGATTGAAAGAAAGTGAACTTTATCTTGTTTGTTTTTATCTCAGAGTTTGACAGGCATTGTCCACTTCAGGTCATTATTTCTCTGACACCATAGTGTAAAAAAAAACTGCTGCTACCAGGTAACAGAAAAATATCACCGTTACATTTCAGGCAAACTTAAGTTTCAGCAGCCAACATCAGCAAGCACAGGTATAAAATTTAACCTTTTGCCTACAAATTGTAGCCCCAGGTTTGCTTTCTGTACCCTTCAGCAACACATCACTGACAAGAGGACGTGAGGGGACTTTAAAGTCAATGGAGGGGGGTTTATTTGTAGACAGCTGCCTTGAGAGTCTGTTGTCATCCATCGGAGCCAAGCAGTTGGTAGACAGCTTAAGGGATGAGACGTCTTTGTTACTGGTGGATATTAAATCCTCAAGAGGTTTTATAGTGTGCACACTGTTGCTAAAAACCTAGCTGGGTTTGGCAATGGCCAAATGGTAGAGACAGATGATTCTTCCTGTTGTGGTCATGCTTTTGGAAATGAATTTGGTGTCTTTTTGTGGTGGGTGTGATACAGTTTATCACCAAATAGAATTACCCAGCAACAGATGATAGTCTATCTATGTTACCATTAGTGTGGTAGTGCATTGGTATAAGCATGTTAGAATAAGAATGCATCCATATTCCAGCATAGCCTGTACATTTAATTCAATATTTTGGCCTGATTATCATTTAGCTTGGTAGTTTGGTATTTTTAGATGGTTCATACAAGATTGTAAGAGGTCTTTATGTGGAGGGTGTGGTTGGTATGTACTAAAAAAATATGTTGAGTGATTTATTTGGATTTTCATGACTTTCACAGCTGTCTGTTAACTTTGAAATATTCTCTGTAAATGAAAAGAAATTAAAGCTAATGCTAATAAGCTTATGCTGTTGCCATGGATACACTCAGTACTGTCAGCCATTTTGACCTCTGACCTGTTGGTGTTTTGCATTATGAGAAATAGCACGCTGGTCAGACTGGTCCATTCAGGTAGCAAATTCTAGGGCCAAGAATGTAGGACCATGCAGAAGTGCCAAATGCTGTATTTCCTGAACATTGCTGGAGGAACGACGTGACTACAGCGTCCCTGTGGCAGCCATTCAAAACTTAGAAAACTCCTCTTTTTTTTAATAATTATTTATTTTTGTTTTGGCAACCAGAACAGTTCATACTGGCCCGTAGGCAAGGGGGATCGGAGGGTTTGTTCGAACCCTCCCTCTAGAGCCCCGCCCCCCCCGCCGCCTCGGTGAAGGTTTTCTGTCATGTCATATAAATAAATGTAAATGGCTGTCACCTTTTAAATAACTATTCCAAATCATTCTAACCTGATCAAAAAAGGAAAGGTAATTAAGCAGATCGAAGCCCTAGATTCTGGGGACCTTGGGGCATGAGTTGACAGACAACTGTAACGTTGTAAAAACAAACGTCCATTTCTCCTGTGCTCCTGTCCACACTCCAGTCCAGTGGGTGGCGGTAACGCCCCTATTACCGCAGAAGACGAAGAAGAAGTAGAAGAAGAGGAAAACAAGAAAATGGTTAAAAAGGAAGATAAAGAAAGAAAACGAAAGAAAACGAAAGAAAACTGCAGCTATTATGTCCCAAAATATCTGCGAGAATTTTCAAAAAATGGCAAAATTGGGTAAGGTGCTAAGTCCAAGAACCGACTGATGTGTATCGATTAGCAAAAAAACTTTATTATCAGTAGACAAAAGACGGGTTTCTGTCCGTCATCACTAAGATGCGCGCACAACCAGGGGGCAGATGAATACATTAATAAAGTACAATTATTGATAACTAATATAGATAATATAGAAATGATAAAATATATATTTGTACATAAAATAGTTAATGTAAATAAATTTAGAGAAAGAATTGGAAATTAAACACGTTCAAATTAACATGACAGACAACTTCACTTCATGTAATTGGAATAAAATTGAATAGCTGATAAGCATTTTTTGTTGGATTTGATATGTGACACACTCAAATTAAATTTTTAATTCAATTGAAAATAATGGGAACGAGGGGGTTGCCTTGGATATTCTGACTTTATGTATATGTAATTTATCAAGTAATATGAAGAGATTAATTATGTTAAGTTTATTATTTTGAGAGAAGGAGCCAAAAATTATTTTTTTCTCATAAAAGTGATACTTAACTGTAGTTTTAACGAAAAGAAAATGTCCCAAATCTTTCCAAAGGGTGATGCAAAATGGACATTTATAAAATAAATGGATGATGCTTTCTTGATCTATTTTACAGAAGGTGCAGCTGTCATCGATATCAGAAAATCTGGATATGTATACATCAGTAGGATAGATGTTATGTAATAGCGGAAGATGTTTATTATATATATACACACACACATTAAGATCTAACATTTTAAAACAACTTCATAATAATTTTCTGTGTGTTTACCATATGTATGTGTGTGAAATTAATTTTAATTTTGAAATTAAAATTAATTAATTTAATTTCAAATTAATTTTGAAATGAGCAAGGTGAGCAACAGATATGGACAGACAACAAAAGAGAGCAACAGAGACACAAGGAGAGCTACAACTAAGAGAAAGATAACTGTCCGATAGTAAAGAAATAGTACACCTAAATTTAATTCAATTCATTGATTCACAGTAAAAGGAATGTTTGGATGATAATAGAGATGGCTCATTTCCATTAAATTCATTCATGTTTATTCATTCAATGAATTAATGCATGTTGACAGAGACATACAGCAGAAGAGAGAAGCAGAGACAGACAACAGACAGCAGAGGTGAGCAACAGAGAGACAGACAAGGAGAAAGCCACAGAAACACTGGCACTGAGAGGGTTGAAATGAGAAATTATACATTTGAAAAGTGGCCATTATCAGATTTTTTTTTTTAATACATGGTGAAAATTGCTGTAATAGGCTTTGTTTGGAATTTGAACATTAATCTAAAAATAATCACCTGTACCAATGTGATGAGTACCAGCTCATCCACTGCCACATTAGAAGAGAAAGTATGCCTATAGTGGCCAAAAATGGTCACATCACAACATTTGAAGGAAAATTTGAATGATATAGAGACAGTACCCAATTTAATTCAATTAATTAATTCATGTTAAAAGAAAGTTTGGATTGTAGTATACTTAAATTTAATTAATTCATATTCATTCATGTCAGCAGAGGAGAGCAACAGAGACGTATAGAGGAAAACAGAGAGACAACTGGGGAGAGAAAAGTCATGTAAAAGTGAAGGTGTAATCAATAAAAAGTATAAATTAAAACGTATGAAATGTGCTTGTGTATTTAGGGGGGGCGGGTGGTGAAGTCCACTTTTTAGAAAAAAAAGATCCCCCCCTCCACAAGGCTGGCTACGGGCCTGTCATATAATACGTACATACAATAATCTTCATAATACCTGTTAAAGTGCATAGATTGTTATATATTGAGTACATTCAGATCTCAAAAAAGAAACAAAAAAAGAAGAAGAGGAATGAATTCCATAAACATGAACACAGCGAAGTAGAGAGTACTTATTCATCAATATTCATCATATATAAAGCATACTGTGTACATCAATGGTGTTAATGGTTTATGTCCCATTTCAAAGATCAATGAACCTCATTTTACTGTTGGAACAAAGTTTTCCCCTGCTTTTCCCTCCCTGTACCACAGCTTTATAAAAAGAAAACTCCTCTTTCAAATGGTCACTGACTCATTCTATGACGATTCATGAAAACTGAAGCAATGTGTCATGAAATCAGTTCATTCTTTTTGAATAACCCTATATACATATATATATGTATATATATGTGTGTGTGTGTGTGTGTGTGTGTGTGTGTGTCACACACACACACAAACACACACACACATATATATATCTATAGTTATACTTTTTTTTTTCAAAATTGATAAATGGAAAAGAGGAAACTTAGACTACACATACTTCATTATTGTAGAAATAAGCCTTTTTATTTGACCCCTTCAAGAGCAGTACATCTTTGAGTATAAACCTTTACCTGAAGTTAGAAATTATTTACATTCTTCTAAAACAATCATTCCTGTAGTCATAATTCTCTAGCTTGCAATTAATCATACAGTACATGTAATTGTCTGTTTTATATTTACTTAATAAATACACTATTAGTTTTATATAATTACACCAAATATAAACAAGAAATATCATAAATCAGACATTTTAAGGCTTGGGACATTTGCTTTGGAAATTTTGACCCAACTAAATTCCAATCGAAGACCCTTGCTCTTGAGATAGAAAAAAAATCACAGTTAAATATTTTATTTGATAATCAGTCTTATTTCAGAAAAAAAACCCAGTATAACCAAAGTGGCCTTATTGAGACATTGGACAATAAGAAAAATTGTGCAGCCCTTTTTGTAATTGTTTTAAAGGCCTCTGACACTCTATCACATCATTTTTAAAGATAGTCTGAACTAAACTGTCTTTGGAACAATCTGTTAGTTTGATCACTTTTTTTACATTTTATCAGCAGTAACAGTCAAAATGTTGCGAATGCTAATTTTTATTTGAATGTTGATGACAATGTTATTTACTGTTCTGCTCCCACATAGTATCAGGCTCTCTGTCTTTGGCCGTTGATGCAGCACAGGCCAATCTGTGCGAGATAACATTGGCCTTAAATCCTGACAAAACAAAACTAATGATGTTTTGACTTAAAGAAAAAGTCACAGAACCTGCCGTCTATGATCATGTCTCAGGTGGGTGTGACTGAGTCTGCTCTTATAAATACCTTGGGGGGGTTTGATGTTTCATTGTCTTTAAACTTCATATTGAGCAACTTATTAAGAAGTTGAGACTTAGCTTTTATTTTGGAAATAAGTCTTGTTTTTCTTGTTCTGCTCCTTTAATACATCTGCTTGATTATGGTTATGCTTTATCCATGCATGCATTTTTTCAATGCCTTAAAGCGGGGCACACACATAAGATTATCAGGGTGTTTCCCCCTTCCCCACCAAGAACGGCAAACGCCAGATTATTTTATCTCTTCTAAGACTATCCTTTAAGATTATCCTGTGGTCTGAGGTGTGTTACAAGGGAAATTGTCCCAAAGAAATGGCTCCAAAACAGGTCAGGGCCGAAAATCGTAAATATTACACTTGTTCAATATTTAACTCTCATCAAGTTTAAGTGTTGATTTTTTTTTGGGAGTTAAAATTTAAGCTTTGTAACACTCAACAGGGTAACTTTTGATCAACATTTCCATGCAGTGTAAGGAATATTCTCACTCAGAGTTATATTTTTAACTACGTAAGTGTTAAATCGATATTAACAATGCAAAGTGTAAACATTGCTGTCTTTATTCACTGTATATTAACGGGGAAAATTAGCAGAAAAGATAGCATGTTTGGTTAGAGGAACTTATTTAAAAATAATCTTTTGCACTGCAGTTTTCATGACGTGAGCTTGTGGCATTTGTTGGCACTTAAAGGTTCAAAGTTCAGAGAGAAAAGCTTATAGTTAAAGGTCCCACAGTGACACCTTTGGATTTGATGAATTGAAACATCATTGAACACTTGTTTTCAGCTTTTTTGTTTTAGCTGAGAATACATTTTCAGGGATTTGACTCCATCCAGAGGAATTATCAACTCTGTACTTGCTGATTTTTTTCCCTTTTGCAACAGTTTTTGTGTCCAGCACCCAGTGCTCGTATTTTTTGGATGCGTGTGCTGGTTTCTTCATTCACATCACGTTTAGTCTCGGCTCAGCTTGCTTGGAACCCCACTGGATACAAACACTGTGCCAGATACTTGGTACAATGGAAAACTAAAAGAGCTGAGTAAAGTCGAGCCGAGTGCAGCTGTTACCATATTGTAGAAAAGCCCTATAAGCTCGCAGTGTGTCATCAACACACACGCACACCCACAGGCAGGAGAGTTTTTCACTCAATCAGGGAGGCTAAGGAATTATTTTGTGTTTTATGCATCACAGAAGAAAAAGCACTTAGTCACAGGCTCCCTGGCCCTTTAGCTGATGTGAGTGAAACAGCATCACACCTCCAAACAGCCTCATCTCAAACTTCCACTGTGAAAAATCTTATATTTAATAAAAAGAAAGTTTTTTTTTTTAAATTATCCCATTTAGCTAATATAGCCATTCTCAGAAAAGTCACCCTCCTTTTGAATGAATCACAAAGACTGTCTCACATTTTAGACTCTAATTTGTCCATGGATAATTGCCGTGTTATTGTTCAATGTTCCGGTGTGCCCTGTGCATGAGAACACTCCAACAAATATCCAACAAATTGAAGATTTTCTGCTCCTGCCATCCAAAATCCTAATTCTCATTTAGATTAAGAAGCATACGAGAGTATTTGACCTTTCTTAGCTCCAATTTATGCACCTTATACACATTAAAATGGGAATGGATAGAAAATTTATTGAAAGAGGCAGTAATGTGCTTTTTATCTTAAAAAATTCACTCGGACAGCTGGTCATTGCTCGGGGCTTGTAAAGCTTAGGCCAGGCATGTTAAGTAGTTTACCATAGACTGTGTGGCTGCCATAAACCCATCATTTAAGTTATTGCGGACTCCTGTTTGCTGACAGTCAGAGACACTATGGCTCCTTGTATTTATAGAAAGTAATATCCATCTGATAGGACCAATTAACGCCAGCCCAATGGATGTATGTGCCATGTGTGATCTTATACCCAATGAAAAAGGGCCTTAATGGAGCAAACAGGTGCAGTTTGTGGTGTAATTTGTGATTTGTGAGTAATTTCTCAGAATATTCAAAGATATTTTGACTGTTAATATGCACAAGAGTGATTTCCAACAAAAGTGATGCATAGGAGGATATTCAGTTTCTCTACAACACCTATCTAGCAGACCAGAGTTAAAAAAAACAACAACAAAAAACAAAAAAACAGGAAACACTTGGCCCCCCAACAGCTGATGTGGTCTTGTGCACTGTGTTCTGCGTTGAGACATCCCAGTGTGCAATGTTTGTATTGATAACCGTTTTAACTGGATTATGGATCCAAAGAACATACCAGATAAAAACAATATTACAGTATGCATGAGCCTGAAATCTGTGAAAACAAGAAATGCTCCAAGAACACAATCCTCCACCAAGGCAGAGTTATTATAAGCTATAAGCAAAAATGTGGAGAACTACTCAATGTCATGATATTACAATCATTATAAAATGTCCTGGATCCATATCCGGATTAACACAAAATATAATCACTTCTCCCTTGAGCCATGATCAAAATTCATAGAAAAAAACTTTTTGAATTATTAACAAAAATGTATAAAACTGCCCTATCTTGCTATGTTAACAAATCCTTCTTTTAAAAAAAATCCTGGATCTGCAACCTGTTTTTTGATAACAACAAAAATATAAGCACCTCTCTCTGTTGTGTCATGACCAACGTTCACAGAAAATTCCATCAACATCTGTTGAGATCTAAATGAATTATTAGCAAAAATGTGGAAAACTTCCCTATCACACGTTGTTAAAAAAGCCTTTAAAAATGTCCTGGATCCACATCTAGATTTGGACCACCATGAAAATCTAACCACTTTCCCACTGTGCCATGACCAACATTCTCGGAGATAATCACCCAAAATCTATTGAGAACTTCTGAGCTTTTAGGAATAATGTGGAAAAGCACCATATTGTTCACTGTAAACAAGTCCTTAAAAAAGTCCTGGAGCCATAACTGGATTTGGATCATCAGCAAAATCTAATCACTTGTGCCATGACCTGTATCCTCTGAAAATTTCATCAGAACATAATAAGTTTTTAGCAAAACTAAAGAAAACTGCCCTGATTCATAATGTTACCATATCCTGAAGAAATGTCCTGGATCCATATTGAGAAGTGGATCACCAGCAAAATCGAATCACATCTTCTTTTTGCAACATTTTCAGAAACTTTCAATAAAGTCCATTCTTCTTGAGTTGTAAGCAAAGATGGAAAACTGCTGTGTCACAATGTTAACATACTCGAGAGAAAAATCCTGAATCCACATCTGGATTTGGATCACCAGGAAAATCTAAGTAGTTCTTCCTTGTGCCAGTACCAACATTCCTGGACTGTTTAATCAAATCCATTCATAGATTTTTGAATCTTCCCATTGACAAACAAACAAACAAACACCTGCAAAAAGACAACCTCCGTGCCAGGAGAAATGAAAGTGTTGATTTCACTGAAACAGTTTTGATTACTTATGGAGAAAAACAAACATTACTGCGACTGTGTTAAGCCAACTATTTACAATCTTAAGTGTGAAGCTTCAATAATCTTTAAATATAAATGTATATTAATGTCTGTGTGTGTGAGTAACAACTGCCTTGAACATGCTGAAGAGGTTCTGTCTGGTACAGAAAATTTCCAATTGTGTCACTGAGTGGATATGAAGAGCAAACTGAATGACATTCACTTAATATGAAGCAGAATATTTTGTCTTTTTCCTTTGCAATGCTAGTACTGAAATGGCTTCAGATGAAACTCTTGTGCTGTGACGTAGACAGGAACATACAGAGAACAAAGCACAAGTGAAAGCTGGCATCGAACCAATCAGAAAAAGTACAATTTCAACCAAAAACCCCTCAAAACAATAAACCCAAGCAAGGAACCTAAGAGGAGAGCAGGAGAGCCTCCACCGTCTCTCTAGCCAACGCTGCACAGGAAAATGAAAAGAGCCCAACAACAAGAAAGTGGGAACAAACAATCCAGGCCCAGACGCCCAACGTGGTCTGAAAAACACAAAAGACCCCCAACCCGAAGGGCCAGAAACACCAATAACCACATCAACACGCATCAGTATATCATGGGAATCCAGACAGTGAAGGAACCCAGTAACATAAGATGAGACCATGAGGACCAAATTTAAAGATAAATATATAAAATCAATAAGAAAACATGCAATAAAAGGGGCTTAAAATGGGTTAAAGCTCCTGGTCATAAAACAAACTTAAATTATGAAAAGTGAAGCAGGCTATCAGGGACCAGATCGATATAGTTTAATATATAATAGGGATGGGTAATATGACCACATTATCAACAATGGCTGACCTGTGAGGCTTCAATCTATGTCTGGGTTGTGTTAGTCTTCCTTAAAAGCATTTGTAATAGTGATGACAGTGTTCCACAAATCCATCTGAAAAAAAAATTGGTTGACGTATTGACACCACTTTAATATCCAGCATAGCTGGGTTAACAGCATATCACAAAACAGCCTCCTTTTTTAACTGTTTCTTTGAAGATTTATGAGGTACAGCTTTATAATACTTTAAAATCTAATATACGTCTAACTTAAGTGCAGAACAAGATCAGCAAATAAATATAAGCTACCATTTTGACCACAATAGTGGCAAAATTCTGCAAATTCAAAATGTTTTTCACTGGAGACATATTTTTAAAAAGTGCCTGCCAGAAGCTTTTATTTCTGCTTTTGGTTTCTCTTCATCACATTGCTTGCAGAAGTTGCAAACACGTAGAAAAACGTTGGTAGCTTGGGGACATTGCATAGGTGCCGAACTATATTGTCGTTCCCAGTGACCGTCTAAGGCTGCCCCCAAACAAACAAAAAGGAATTAGAGCTTGTCTTAAAATATCATTTTTCTTACCAAATAAACAAACATTCATGCCTGGTTAAAGAAAAAAGTTTGAGTCTCGAGATACATTTTTTCTTGGTAGATTTTTTGTTAATGCATTTTTGTAAAGGTCAAGGGTTGCAAAATTCTGAGATTTTCAATGTTGGAAACCTTTCACAGGAATTAACGGGAATTTATGGGAATAAATAGGGATTTAAAATATAAGTTGGGAAAACACATTTTAGCATAATCTTGACCAAAACAACCAGATTTCATGCACCTACACTTGAGAATATCTATGCTATTCCTCAATAGCATGCACATAGCACACTTCTTACTGCAGGGGTATGAACCCTGGACTATAGTGGCAACATTTTTGAGTCCACAGCACAAGACTATTTAAGCCACACATTTGTGCCTGTGGACTTCATAAAGTGAAGTTGAAATTGCATTGCATTATTATTTTGCATGGGTGTCTGCCAATGACAAAACAAAGCATTTATATTTAAATTTGGATATGATTTAGTTCTATTAAATTACCCCTAATTCCCAGTTAATTCACATAACTTCCCGGAAACCTCATAGAAAATGTTCAATTGATAATATTTCCAAAATTCCACATTTTAACTTTCTATTGAAAGTTTCTTGAGAGTTTCCCGAAATTGGCCAGAACTTTGCAACCCTTAAGAGGTTAAACTGTTCTTTAACTTACGTTCATGCATATTTAACTCTGTTGGAACATGTTCACAAGCACTAACGTTCAAAAAACCTTCTACTTTTAACATATTAAGCAAACCTGATCCACCTGTATTCTCAGTCTGTCTGAGATGCTCTGTTGGAGCACCCTTCACTGTAAGGACCCTCTGTCCACTCTCCTATGATTGGCTGACCAGTCTTCTCTGTGGTAACTGGTCAGCTCAGGTCCTGGGGCTTGAACCCACATCCACTTCTTGAGGGGGGCATGATCAGACACAGCTCATAAAAACTAAAAGATATGAAAAAAATTGGACTGAGGACTTCTGGGTCTGTAGACAATTCCAATATGAACTGAAATTAAAAAAGACGTCTGTTAAACAGACAGTGAAAGATTTGTGACTTGAATGTTTCATATTTCAGAGGTTTCCATATTTTACTTCGAGCAGCATTATATAACCATCTCTCCAAGACAAGTTGCAGATTTGAAAAGTAAAGTTAATCAGAGTTGAAAGGGTTTTCTATGGATGAGAGATTGAGTGATAACTAAAACCGTTTTACAGAAGGATGGTTGAACTTTTCTCAAAATGATTGAGGTTCCAGTGAGAGTTCGGATCAATCACTGTTAATTGATATGACTCATACGGACTCCTAAGCTGTGATGTAAAGTGCTACAATGTTCTGAAAGTGTTATTTTGAACCCTGAAAGACTCTTCTGACTCCAATCAGCCCACAATTAAACAGACAAAAACTGATAGGGACGTTTTATCACTGGTGTCACTGCAGGCTTTGTGTGAGAAGAAAGTTAACAAACGGAAAATGCACATTATATAACTATGGGCCTTCCTGACTGAACAAACTTTCCCCAGAAAACAGGGACTTTTATTATCTCTGGGTTTTGATTGCAAGGACTAGGGTCCATGTTACCTCAGTGGAAGATGATTTACCTCATGAAAAGCCCTGCTCATGGTGTAGTACTTTCCAATGACCAGGGGACTTCTTGGCAGAAGTTAAAACAAACATACAAAATGGCTCCAGGGGTCACTTTACCTATTTGGAAATCACAATAAAATAATTTTTCCTCAATTACATTTTTTTCATCCAACTGTTTCACTGGGCTCACCAACCTTCTAGTTGCTCTTTAGGTGTGTGCTTATACTGAGGCAAAGATTTTGGACATTTTTCTATCATACCTCCTCATGCCACCATTTCCCACCACCAAAAGTCACTTTAAAGGCCAGGTCAACATTTTTTTTTAATTATCATCAATGTTGTTCAATCTACAAACCCCAATTTCAAAGAAAATTATGTAAAACATAATTAAAGACAGAATACAATGACTTGTAGGTCATTTTCAACCTTTATTCAATTGACTACACTACAAAGATGAGTTACTTTAATGTTCAATCTGATGAACTTTTATTTTTAAATGAACTCATTTTGTATTTGAAATAGGCAACATGTTTAAAATAAAGTTGGGACAGGTGCATGTTTACCACTGTGTAACATCACCCAATAAGCATTGTGGAACTGAGGACACTAATTGTTGAACCTTTGCAGGTGGAATTTTTTCCCATTCTGACTTGATCAGAATGGGAACATCAGTTGTTCAAGACTGATAATGCACCACACGTTTTCAGTGGGAGACAGGTCTGGACTGCAGGCAGGTCAGTCTAGGTCTGCACTCTTTTACTATGAAGTAAAAGTGAAGATGTGAGTGAAGATGGCGCCGCGGACGGCTGCCTCGGTACTGCGCTCTCTAGTACTGTGTTTGTTTTTGTGTATTTTCTTTGTGTGTGCGCACTCCAACCGCATCACTTTTGGCAGAGAAGAGCTACTGAACATTAGGCAGCACTCTTTGGACTTTTTTCCATCTTTCTACGCGGACCAAGAAAGTTTTTCCGAACTTCTGGTCGGTGGAGCAGCGGCTCTTTATGGAGTATGGAGGAGACGCAGACGGGGAAAGCGAGCCGGCGCGCTCGTGAAGCTGAGACAACGGGGCACCGCACTGCGCTCCCGGCGATCCACCTCGCCAACGTCCGGTCTCTTCCTAATAAAATGGACGAGCTACTTCTTCTAAGCGGGACAAATAGAGACTTTGGACATTCCGCGGCTCTTTGTTTCACAGAAACCTGGCTCAGTGACTCTATCCCGGACAGCGGACTGTACCTGCCAGGATTCCAGCTGCTGCGCGCGGACCGCGTCACGGAGCTGACTGGGAAATCAAAGGGAGGTGGAATATGTTTCTACATCCACGAAGGTTGGTGTACAGATGTCACAGTGCTTAATAGACATTGTAACCAAAATCTAGAGTCCCTCGTTCTGAACTGTAAGCCTTTTTATTCACCGCGGGAGTTTTCCTCCTTTATTCTCGTCGGTGTTTACATCCCACCTCAGGCCAACGTGAGTGAGGCTGTGCAGCAGCTGGCTGAACAGATCACATGTTTAGAACGAGAACACACGGACTCTCTGCTTATTATTCTGGGGGACTTTAACAGAGCAAAACTCAACCATGAACTGCCAAAATACAAACAATGTATTAATTGTCCCACCAGGGACAATAACACTCTGGATCACTGTTACACAGTCTTAAAGGATGCATATCGCTCTGTACCCCGTGCAGCTTTGGGACACTCTGACCACTGTCGGGTCCATCTGATTCCATCTTACAGGCAAAAACTAAAATCTGCCAAGCCGGTGGTCAAGACAGTGAAGAAGTGGACGAGTGAAGCAAAACAGGAACTTCAAGACTGTTTTGACTCCACCGACTGGAGTGTTTTTGAAGCTGCAGCCACCAACATAGATGAACTGGCAGACACTGTGACATCGTACATCAGTTTTTGTGAGGATGTTTGTGTAACAACAAAGACTTTCCGGACATACAGCAACAATAAACCCTGGTTTACATCAAAACTCAGCCGCCTTCGTCGAGCCAAGGAGGATGCCTACAGGAGTGGGGACAGAGCTCTGTACCGGCAGGCCAGGAACACACTGACTAAGGAGATCAGAGTGGCTAAGAGGAGCTACTCTGAAAAGCTGAAAAACAGGTTCTCAGCCAACGACCCAGCATCAGTGTGGAAAGGCCTGCAGGAGATCACCAGCTACAGAAGACGCCCGGCCCCCGCTGCTGCAGACAACAAAGCCCTGGCTGACGACCTCAACAACTTCTACTGCAGATTCGAGAGGGACCACTTCACACCTGTCCCACCCCTCTCTGTAGTTCCTCTGCCCCCCCCACCACCCACAGACACTGAGCCCCTCACCTCAACCTCATCACCACCCCCGTCCCCCGGCACCTCCAACCTCCAGACCCTCCAAGTGAGCGAGGAGGAAGTGAGCCGGCTGCTGCAGAGACAAAAGACCAGGAAAGCTCCAGGTCCTGATGGAATTTCCCCCTCCTGTCTGCGAGCCTGTGCAGACCAGCTGGCTCCCGTGCTCACTCAGCTCTTCAACAGGTCCCTGGAGCTGGGTGAGGTCCCCTCCTGCTTCAAGCACTCCACCATCATCCCCGTCCCGAAGAAACCTACCATCTCTGGACTTAATGACTACAGGCCTGTCTCCCTGACATCTGTAGTCATGAAGACCTTTGAGCGGCTGGTGCTGGCCCACCTGAAGTCCCTCACGAGCGACCTGCTAGACCCCCTGCAGTTTGCCTACCGGGCAAACAGATCAGTGGACGACGCTGTCAACTTGGGGCTGCATTACATCCTGCAGCACCTGGATCGTCCCGGGACCTATGCACGTGTCCTTTTCGTAGACTTCAGCTCGGCTTTCAATACTGTCGTCCCCCACTCCCTCTGCTCCAAACTGTCCCAGCTCACCGTGCCACCTGCGCTCTGTCAGTGGATCTACAGTTTCCTGACTGACAGAAGCCAGCAGGTCAGGCTGGGGCAGGTCACCTCAGACATTCGGACCACCAGCACAGGGACCCCCCAGGGATGTGTCCTTTCTCCACTACTCTTCTCCCTCTACACAAACGACTGCACCTCCACGGACGCCTCTGTGAAGCTACTGAAGTTCGCAGACGACACCACCGTCATCGGTCTTATCCAGGATGGTGATGAGACTGCTTACCGACAGCAAGTGGATCAGCTGGTGCTCTGGTGCAGTCAGAACAACCTGGAGCTAAACACGCTCAAGACGGTGGAGATGGTAGTGGACTTTAGGAGACACCCCCCCCACCCCTGCCCCCCCTCACAGTCCTCAGCAGCCCGGTGTCCACTGTGGAGAGCTTCAGATTCCTGGGCACGATCATCTCTCAGGATCTGAAGTGGGAGCAGAACATCAGCTCCATCCTCAAGAAGGCCCAGCAGAGGATGTACTTCCTGCGGCTCCTGAGGAAACATGGACTCCCCCCTGAGCTGCTGCTGCAGTTCTACACTGCAGTCATCGAGTCTGTCCTGTGCTCCTCCATCACTGTGTGGTTCGGAGCTGCCACCAAGCAGGACAGGTCCAGACTGCAGCGCACTGTGAGGACTGCTGAGCGGATCATCGGTGTCCCCCTGCCCTCTATCCAGGACCTGTACTGCTCCAGGACTCGTAGGAGAGCAGGAAACATTATGAGGGACTCCACTCACCCTGCTCACAGACTCTTTGAACTGCTCCCATCTGGCAAACGCCTCAGAGCCCTGCGGACCAGGACAAGCCGGCACAGGAGCAGTTTCTACCCATCGGCAGTCACCATTCTAAACAGCTCATAGCTACATAATTAATAAGAGCTGCAACTTTTTAAACAGTTAATAGCTGCACTATCATTGCACAGCTGCACTTTCCTCTCTTCAGTTGTAAACATTCCTGGATGCTTGCTTGTATATATTCCTGATGCACATTTTTTATTTTTTATTTTTACACACACACTTTATTGTTAAGAGTTTTTGTACATTTATATTTCTTCATTTTATTTATTTAATCTTATCCTCTATCTTTTTCTTTAAAATTTTTTACATTTACCTTATTTTTATTTGTCTCGTTCACTGTACTAGAGAGAAAACAACTGCCGAAGTCAAATTCCTTGTATGTGTCGCATACTTGGCAATAACAAACGATTCTGATTCTGATTCTGATTCTGATTCTGAAGCCAAGCTGTTGTAACACACAAAGAATGTGGCTTGGCATTGTCTTGCCCAAATAAGCAGGAATATCCCTAAAAAGACATCGCCCTGGATGGCAGCATATGTTGCTCCAAACCTGTATCTCCCTTTCAGCATAAATGGTGCCTTCACAGATGTGCAAGTTACCTATGCCATGGGCTCTAACACATCCCATACCATCGTAGATGCTTGCTTTTGAACTTTGCACCGATAACAATCTGGATGGTCCTTTTCTTTTTAAGCCCTGAGGACATGACGTACATGATTTCCAAAAACAATTTGAAATGTGGACTCATCAGACCACAGCAGACTTTTCCACTTTGCATCAGTCCATCTCAGATGAGTTCAGAGAGGCTGGTGGCATTTCTGGGTGTTGTCTATATGTGGCTTTTGCCTTGCATGGTAGACTTTCAACTTGAACTTGTCGATGCATCAAACAGATTTTTTATAATCATTTAATGCACTCTGCTTGATCATTTAGTTACTATTTTGCATGAATTTTAATAACATTGTGACAAACTACTAAAATTCACACTTCAACATGATAGAGGTAATTAAACAACTGTTTTAACTGACCTGTATCAGTTTGATTTCATATGTTTGTCATTCCTGATATGCGAAAATATGTGTCTGACTTCAAAAGGTAGTCTTTGAAAAAAAAAAAAAGACTAAAATAAATAGACCTTAAACTAAAAAAGAAATACCTAGGTCACCATAAGGTCCCTGTCTCCCCTACTCTGATATCCAACTTGTCCATTGTTTCCTCTTTTATTGAGCACCTCAAAATCAGCTGCTGGTAGAATATACTGTAAGCTTTTGTTTAGTGGTGAGAGCTCACTTTAATGTGTTTATGTTGCTTTCTTCAGAAAACACCTATGAGCAGTGTGTGTGCTTGATGCAACAAAGTACTCACTTGGATATCTTTAGCTCATGCTTTTAAAAAAACAAATCAAACGTCAACTCCAAATATGAGCCTTCAATATAAAATTCTCCAAAAAATGCTGATGAAATTCACAAACTTTTGAGAAAATTCTGCTCCTCACCATCCTTGTCAGGACATTTTGTATTAAAACACACACAAACACACAGACAGAAGGCAGCTTTCATGCTTTGAGAGGCATAGATAATTTGAGTTGAAATGAGCTCGTCTTCATTAATGACATTCTGTGCTAAACCGTTTATCTTCACATACCCAGGTTACTGTGCTAAAATGACTCTCTCTGTGCAATTCCTACTAATAGCTCTCTTTAATGTCAAACAGAGCACACAGCCCCAGAGGAAAGCACTCTCTTTTTTGTCTCTGATGGTTTTAAAATACACATGATGCATGCATGTGGAGACGCGCGTTGTCAAGTGGTTACATTAAAGCACAGACACTTGTCTCTCCACAGGTCTCATTTGTCCCTGCAGCCCATGTAAGGTGATGACAGATGTGAGCTAATTAATGTAATTGAGTCTGCTTGGGTGTGAATCTGCAAAGAAAAGGAACAAATGCAAAAGACAAAGAAAGCTCAGCGTGGTCAGGCATGCTGGATAATATTAGACTCCATGGTTTATCATAAAAGACTACACACAAAGAAAAACTTAAAGCTGCTAGCTAAAGTATGAAAGACTCTTTGCATAATATGCTGCTTTTCATCCTTAACCTCGTTCTAATGCATTATCCATTACCAAAAGATAACAAGTGTCCCGGTAATGACCCATATTTCTTCAGTACCTGCGTTCTGTATCAGTACACCGTGTTAACACTATAGAGAGGTATTAGAGGGCATATAAAATATGAAAGAGACGGGCCACTTCATAGTGTGGAGTCCTTTAATCTTTTTGGCACATATTACAGAGACTGGCCAACAATGAACCTCCAGCAAAAAGAGCCCGATGGAGGAAAAGTGATGCACTTAAAATTAGGAGGATAGTACTAGACCAGCCTTACAAATATTATTTTAAGTCAAAGAAAAATTTCCAAGTCAGAATAAAGCCCTGACAGTTTTACAGGAGATTGGCATGCAGCCTGATCTTGTCTTTAGGTGTGAGGTAGTCTGAGGATGAGGGGCGTAAATCACCAGTTTAATCAACATGAATCATGGTGGCAAAAAAAACCCTCTGTTTAGCAGTAGGAAATCTTGACTGTGGATCCCAGTCTCATGATGAACAGCCATCCACACTATGCTGTGTTGGGTGTGTGGGCAAAGGAAGGGAGGTAGGAGGGGACAAGTGGACTAAAGTAAGAACTAAAGCTAGTGACAGATCCATGGGACAAGGCAGAGACAAAGGACTGAAAATAAGAATTTATGGTAGTGACAAACTCATGGATGCCCAGACCATAAATCATCCCCCCCATCATATTTGTCTCTGTTGAGTATGAATTCTTTAAAGGTAAGCACCTTGATATGTGGCATCTCATTTTCAAGGGGGACCTCATGTCTACATGGTGCTAAAGATACTTATTGTGGATGAATAATCAACCATGAATATGCAGATGATATGATGCAATATCCATTCCATTCTCTGGAAAAGGAAATGAAATATTTGGCGAGATTACAACGCCTGCCATGTTACAGTATCAGTATGATTTAAAAGCCTGCAATTAATAGTGGACAGTATTGTGTTCAAATTTATCACAGCAACATCAATAACTAGAAATGCTCTGAGAGCACAGACCTCTGCACTGTCATGCAAGTTATCAAAAATGTGGAAAACTACCTGATCACACACTGCTAAAAGTCCTCGAAAAAAAAATCCTGGATTCACATCTAGATTCAGATCACCACCAAAATCTAACCACAGCTCCCTTGTGCCATGACCAACATTCCCTGAAAATGACACCAAAATCTGTTGAGAATGTTTTGAGTTATTAGAGAAAATGTGAAAACTGTCACATCTCCTAATTTTAACAAATCCCTGAAGAAATCCCTGGATCCAGATTTGGATAACCACCAAAATGTATCACTTCTAACTTGTTCCTGAAAATTTAATCCAAATCCACTGATTGGTTTTTGAGTTATCTCATTCACAACCAAATAGAGAAACTCATGAATGCTGGAAAAAACATAACTGTCTTGGCAGAGGTAACAAGAAAAAAGTAGTTCCAACTATTTTGCCACCTAAGTACTTCTCTTTTATTTGGGAAATCGACCAGTCTTCTCTTGAACACAATGACGGAAAATTTTATTGAATAACAAAAAAAAAAAAACCTCACAAGAGAGACTTACCACTTACTTTAACTAGCCAGGAGTTTTAACAGTTTCTTTTACCGGTAAAAACAGAAAATTGGGCCAAAGTCAAGTCACAATGCTGTACTTTTTGGTTTGCTTGTCTTCCTTGGTCCTTGTTTGGTTCGGATGTCTTTCACACCCACCACAACCTGGACTCCCCTCTTCTTGATAGACTAGGGCTGCAGTCGAATAGTCCTTTTTGCTTAGGAAGGTTCCTAACTGAGTGAAATGATCCGGAAGTAGTTCGTGATAAGAGCTGTTTGAATAGTCTAAATGCTTAGGAAAGGTGGTTCAATGCTTCCCTTAGCATCTCCTTTAGCATAGGATACACCGGACCATCCTTTACGAAAGGGGAGGAGATTATTCTGTCCCACAATTCACCATGGCAACAGCATTTATAAACATCCGACTGCTTCCAAATTCAAACAAATAATGCTGAACAAAGCATCCAGACCATGTAAGTTACCACTGCTGTTCGATCCTGTCAAAAGTATACCAAAACGTGCCTTAACTCTCCAGTAGTCTGATTCTTTAAAGAGAGCAGGGTATGAGACATTTGATGTTGATTATGTTTTAAACATGGTTCAGTATTAATAATTTGTACACTATTAGATTGTGGGCTTAACAATTTTTCTTTCATTCAGTTGCCATTTATTTGCATGCACTGATTGGTATTAATGCTGATAATAAGTGGACAAACTTATTTAAATCCTCACTTCCAACATCGGTTATGCAGACATAATTTTTACCGGATTGTTAATGTTCAAATTGTCTGCAAGGAACAACATTGTCATGATATACAAGCACTTCTAAGATGCGCCTTTTGTAGTCCATCTTCGGAAAATTGTAGTTTCACCACAGCACATTAACGTCAGTAACATCCGCCGTCACATGATGACATAGCGTAATGAAAGTGTAGTCGGATTCTCTCTGCATGGCAGTTTTACTTTCCTAAGTCCATCTGAATTCTCCTTTCTCCTTTCCTTAACCTCATGACGTTTTCCATCGGGGTTAAGGAAAAGTGGTTAGGAAAGGGCTTAGAAGCTGACTATTCAACCGCAGCCTAGGTTTTGGTTCTTTGGTTTGCACCAGAGTTTCCACCAGCAGGGCATTTGGCAATTATGTATGTATGTACTTAGTTAGATAGATAGATCGATCGATCCCCTTGGGTAAATTCAGGTACCCAGAAACAGTAGCAGCGGTAATAAACAGCCCAGGTTATGTTCCACTGTCTTTGCCACAACCAAATACTGGCTGTAAATATTGGCCAAACAAAACCCAAAACACATTTGTCAGTATTAATAAGCCTTTAAGGCAATTATGTAAGACTGAACGATAAGGAAAAACTTGCAACTGTAGTCATGAATCGTCACGTTGTCACCAGCACCTGGACTTTGAAGTAACGTTGCCATAATTGGGGCTATTCAGAGGAAATAAACACACTTTTTGAAGAACAAATTCATATGGTCTGTCTCACACTGGGCAGATACAAGAAAGTATTTTTGACTAATTAAGAAGAAATTTACAATTGTAAAAACTCATTATTTTAAATGAAAACTTACAATTGTTTATAATGGAAAAATGAATAGTCTACCCTTTTTATATAAATTTGTAACTATATGGTCTAAATAAAGCATATTTCATGCATCTATTTCCTTTTTATCTATTTGTAAGGATGACCTTAAAAATTGTTGTAACAGAATTATTTGACTACTTCCTTGTACAGAAAACTGTAAAATATGACAAATATTTCCAAAAAGCACCAATAACATACACACAGCCAGTATTTCAGGTTTAACAAATGGGTTTGCCAAAGTCTATAATCTTTGCAGTTTGAATAAACATTTTTAAGAAGAGTCTTGAAAAATATTAGGGCATCATGGTCTTTCTGGGTGCTCTGGCGCCCTCCAACTGACCAAACACCATGCTCATTAGGTTTATTGGTGATCTAAATTGCCTTAAGGTGTGACTGTGAATGACTGTCTCTCTTTCTATGTGGCCCTGTGATGGGTTTGCAACTGGTTCAGGATGTTCCCAACCTCTCGCACAATGTCAGCTGGGAGAGGCAGTAGAGATAATGTATGGCTGGATGTGAAAAACACTCCTCTGCTTTAAAGTACAGCATTCTAAACAAGTATCTCAGGATGGAAAAATTGCAGGTATTTAACACAAACATAACCCACTTAAACACTGTCTAAATTAAACATCTGTCTCTTGAATGGTATCAGTTTTCAGAAAAAAGATGAATAACTTCGAGTCAAACTTTCTCCTGAAACAGAGCTCTGACAAGCACCAAGACAGTCAACCCATAACAATGGCAGCCCTATTTGGAGACTTGCTTCCCGGCTTGGCACACCCGAGTCATTGAACCGTGACTTCTTCTCTTGTCAGGTGGTAGCACATCCTCTCCAGAGCTCAGGAAGCTGTCACCATTAAGAAGAGGAGAAACTCATTGTTGAGCAGTAAAGAGGCCGAGTCTGTGCAGCTGACACGATCTGATATTAAAAAGGCATTGCTCAGTGATCCATAGCTGGAGAGGTTCTTCAGGTGAACTATCGGGTCAACAACAGCTATCCACGGCAGCACATCCCATTTAATTTCTATGATAGATTTATTACATGCTGTCAACAAGCTGATATGTTTTATTGTGGTGATGCTGGCCAATAAAAGGGATTCACCTGACACTATGTTTCACCATGGCAGTAATATGTTTTCAGCATTTCAGTCGGAAACATTTTAAGAATTATAACTCACAATATTTTGGTGGTTAAGGTCAGTTTGCCCTGGTGTCAAAAATGGGCTGGAAACTGAAAAAAAGGGCAGTTTCAGTATGCTCAGGAACATGCACATGTAATTTTGTACTGTGAATAATCTCAAACTCAATTCCTTCAGTTTATAGGATGAATTACATATTTATTTCACAAGATTTTAAGTCCTTTTTGAGTAGTTTTGTTTGTTTTCATCAACAGGATAACATGGTTCCTGAAGGCCTAAAAGGGCAGGTATAAACAGCATTTTTAGTAGTTTAAAGAAATTTCCCTATAAGTTTGAAGTAGCATTATTGTTTTCTGAGTCAAATAGCTAATCATTAGCTAAGGGTGCTTTCACACCTCACACATTTATTCTTCCAAAAAATGGGGGTCTCGGTTCACTTTCAAGCCCACTAGAGTCTGGTTTCTGTAACAGCCATCTAAACCAAACAAGGACCAAGGGAGGCAAGCCAACCAAAAAGCAAAGCATTGTGGCTTGAATTTGGCCAAATACAACAGCCAGCTAACATTGTGATCACGGACAATATGTATCAGATAGTGTCCAACGTTCAGCCGCCTACACACCGAATGCGACTTTGCGACCTGGGCTCTTCAGGCCAGGGTGTGTGACAACACTCATGACAGACTGTTTTTATTTCGGTTCATAGAGCAACAATCCGTGTGGGAAACATTAGTTAGTGAGTACAATAGTTCCGCCTAGACGGGACCGCAGAGAACTAACAGATGATGCTGCTGCAGGGCCAGCAGCTGCAGTGTTTTGTGGTTGGTAGGTGAGCAAAAAGGATACAGTTGGAATAATGTCAGCTAATACATTCTATTATATGATATGATATGATCGCGGTGAAACTCGAGTGGACGTGATGTCACTGAGCAACGGCGATGGTGACCAAAATGAGGTTTTTATGGACAGGCGACGCTACTTGGGTGGGCGACGTGATTTCAGCTGCAAAGTCGCATTGGGTGTGAACGCAGCTTTAGCCTTGCTAGCACCACCAGCCTTTGGTCCACTTGACAGGCTTAGGTCTACAAGTCTGAGCTAAATATGCTTACACATCACTCAAGCAGATATAAGATGCAGCCTAAATGCAGCTTTATCTTTATTTTATGGCACAGAAAACCTCTTAACTGCTTCGAGCTAAACAATGTTTTAACTCAAAGCTGGTTCTGTATTTCTAGGTCACAGTGCAACAATGGGTCAGATAGCTGGAACAAAGGCCGCACCTATAGCTCCAACTAGTGGCAGGAGGCACGATTACACAACATTTGCTCAACATTTGATAGGCTTTACTCTGACTGCCAGGATGCAGTGTGAAAGCAAACCAAACCAAGCTAAAAATGAAACAACGTTGCTTTAACTCCTGAACTGAACCAAGTCCACCAAATTTTGGGCATAAGAGTGACCCTTGGTTATTTTTATTGACCAAGCTGTACTGTCTAAAAAGCTGCATTTCTCTGAGGTAACAATGGGAGCAGCATTGCAGCAGCATAGCTCTGTGTCACAGTCTAAAAACACACTTTAAGGATGACAAGTATCTGTAGCAGGCAGTGACTGTGTTTCTGCATGGTCATCAGAGCCTGCGTCCATGCTGCTGCTGAACCTGCAAGCAAACAAGGGTGAGTACATGTGCCCATGCTGTTTTTTTTTCCTGAATAAAATAAACACATTTGAAACTAGAAGTGCTCCAAGACCACAAACCTCTGCCAAGTAATTTCAAACACTGTCAAGTGAGTTGTTGTAAAAAATGTGTCTCATAATGTGTTAAGAATAATTTGATCTTTGTATATATTGTATATATTGTATATAGTGTTCTCATGTATTTGAACATCTCCATCCTGATGCTTGTATAACTTCTCTTCAGCAACTGCATTCTTTCACACACACAGACACGACACAACCTTGCACAGACCATTCCTTACTCCTTCTTATCACCCTTAATTACGACTCAGTGTATCTTCGAGACCAGCTCGAACCGGCACAAGAAGAGGATCAGAGCCTGAGTCAAGGACACTCCACTTCTCCCCCCCTTTCACTCCCCCTTACATGATACACACACACGCCTATAAAGAGAGAAGACTTTTGTATTAGCTTCAGATCAACACCTCAGACTGCTTGACACTCTGTATTGTTGTTCTCCTTGCTGCAAGTAAAACTTCGCTTGATTGCATCCAGCTGTTCTCTGCATCTTTATTCTGAATTATGTCAGGTGTTGGTAAGAACCATTAAAGGCGCCACTGAGCAATCTTAGGACTGTGAAGGAAAAATCCTGACATAATGCTAACAAATCCTTAAAAAAAAGCCCTGGACCTGCCCCAGATCTGCATTTGGATCACCACTAAAATACAGTCACTTATTTCTTGTGCCATGACCAACATTCTGCCAACATCAGACCAGTATTGGTTTCAGCAGATATACATTTTTTTGCCCATATTTACAGACAATATTTTGATCATACAAATAGGTGACAAACACCCCATGTATTGGCTGTAATACTGGCAAAATGTAGAATGTACCATGATGGTTGACCTCATCATAATACAATGTTCTTTATGAATTGTTAGAGTAATTGTTAAAGATTTAACTGTTGTTTTTCTTGCTTTACATGTGGTTCTAACACAAATAGACTGTAACCATGGAAGGAACAGGTCCATTTTAGTTAAGTAAAGACTATTATCACTATTGGTATCACTATCAGGAATAATGAGTTCAGAAATATTGGCTTACTGGATATCAGTAAAAATCCAATATCATGCATCCCTAAAATCTAATCAATTTTTTCTTGTGCCTTGACCTACATTCCCTGAAAATTTCATCCAAACCCTTTGCTTTGTTTTAGAGTTGTCCTGTACACAAACAAACAAACAAACAAACTAGCAAATACTGGCAAAATCATAACCTCTTTTGCAATGGTATAAAAGCAACCCTATGGCCAAGTTGACAAAACTGAGCTGTGCCAAAAACTATCGCCAAAAAGTTGAGGATTGTATCAAACTGTGGGCCAAGTGTGTTTTATCCTTACTGCTGACGCACATTCTAATCAAAGGGGCAAGCAATGCTTGTAGTTCAGAAAATGACTTTATTACGACAAACGTATTTCGGCTTGTGGTCTTCATTTGATGACCTTGATCAAAGCCACAAACCGAACCGCGTCAGACTAATTAAGTTGTTTCCTGAACTTCACTTGTTGCTGGAGCCCCTTTTAATTCTTCAAGCCTTCTGTTCAATCACGTTGAAAGTTGGTGAAGTTGTGCCTGAACATCCGACCACTGTTCCACATTCTAATCCAACAAGATGATTGTCATCAATATTCATAAGCCATGAAAAAAAAAAAAAAATCAAATTTACTGTACATAACATGATAAAAAAATATGACTGCCAACAGCACAGCTTTTGATTGCCATGGTGTATGTAAGGCAGATGGTAGAACGGTTCTTATGGATTTTAAAGGAAATCTTTCTTTCATTTGATGATTGTGTTGTTTGAAACCTGCTGGTTATAACAGAGCCCGGGGTAAAGATTTGGAACCACCCTGCACGACACATTGGACAGGGAAATCCATCAAATGGAATAAATTATTCACAGTTTCAACTTGATCACAGCGTCCACACAGCGTCAAAATGCCCTGCAGGAAAAACTGGCGACTGTTTTTTCCCCCGCTGCCTTTGGATCTTGTCACTCACTCTGCATGGAAATATAGATGCTTAAGCAGCAAACCTGAAAATAAGCAATTAGCAGCATCAATCACCTCACTCACCAACAACTTGGATCTCCCAGGGACTGTCTCTACTGATGCTGAGACTGTCCTTGGTGCTGTTCCCTGCCTGTCATCCCAGGGGACTCTCCATTCCTCTCTCTGGAGTGAGCAGCATTTTCTTGTCTGGTGCTTTTTCTCAAAACTTCCTTTCCCCTTACACACTTTCCTTTCCCACATCTTGGTTCTTACAGCTTTTTCTTCTCCCCTTACTTTTCTTCCTTCTCATGTTTCTCAAGTTTGCATTTGCAGGCTTCACCAGTTGTTCAGCAGTCAGAGCACATTGCATCTCTCCATTACCCTGTCAGTACCTGCAGACAAGCACCTGCCTGCAGATGAGGAAGAGGAAGGCAGTGACAGAGGAAAGGGAGCCAGGAGTTCAACAGCTGTGCATAACAGATATGGGTCAGGACGGGGACACAACAAGATACATGGGGATAAGAAGCTGCATTAGCATACCAGGCACGGTCTGCAGGTGACATGTCAACAGGCACATCTGCACACATGTGTTTGTCATTTACTGCTTAAGACTACATGTCCAAACTTAGCTTTATGTTTCCCTTTTATATGATGCCAGTTTCAAGACTCTTGTGCAGATATGATAGTTTACTGGAGAAGCCTTAGGCATACTAATAAGACAATACAGCAAAAAGATGTGTGAACTATAGCTGCAGGCCCAGTATGGCTCAAGATGTGTTTCTCATTGTCATGAATCATGTGTAACGGCTGATGAATATTGATAAAATGTCAATAAAATCAGAGGAGACAAGCACCCTCTTTGTGAAGTCCACTCAGCTGTGGCAGAGATATTGACAGATGATTTTATAAGAAGCTGCGCAGATGTAGCAGAGCCTGAGGGTCCTATTTAACAAATAATTGAGATGTAGGAAAAGTAAAAAAATGTCTTTGAATAACAGCAACATCACAACTGGCTAAAAATGAGGGAATGTTGCAAGTATTTAAAATGGTTGACCAACTGATCCACTTTTATGTACACATTGCTACTATTACTGCTACTACTACTACTACTACTTCTACTACTACTACTACTACTACTACTAATAATAATAATAATAATAATTATTATTATTATAATAATAATGGATGTCCAGCTTAGCTTTTTGGCTTCTAATCCCATTATGATTTTTAAATGAGTTTTTGCTGATTCCAAGTCCTGATCCGATATTCATATTTACCTTGACAGTATAGCATCATGCTGTTTTTTGATTGTTTTTCAACCATATAATGTTAATAAAGTAACACAATGCCCTTATATAATTCCTTTTAACCAAGTCAGATTTGCTTTATTGTTAGACTCATAGAAAAACAAGATTTCCTATAATGGTATATACAAAGTCAGAGAGGCTGTTAGACTGTTATTACTGTGTAAATGAAAATATATCCACACTTCTGAAATATTGGCCACAAGGGTACTCCGACTACATCACATCATGCTCAACTTATAAAAACTGACGTTAACAATTGGGGTAAGATGATCAATATTTATTCTGATCCCCATCATTAAAAAATGCTGACATCGGCCTCAATCCAATATTTTTACCGATACCAACAGTTAAGTGTTGGCAAAATTAATTAACTGCACATAGAATTATAATATATAATATATAGAAAGAGTTAACTATGTTCAGGATGGAGTCAAGTCTCTGAAAATTTACTCACGGTGGAAAAAGATTTGGTGTCAGAAAGAAGTGTAAAAATGTTGTTTCAGTAAATCTAATCCATAGGTGTCACTGTATGATCTATAACTCTAAGATTTTTACACTGAACTCTGACACTTGCAGAGTTAATCATCCGCCATCCTCCATTACTGGACACGTACCAACAGATACCACAAGTCCACATCATGAAAACTGCAATGCAAATGTGTGTGTGTGTTTTTTTTTTTAAATATATGTGCTCTAACACAACATACTATCTTTATTTCAGGAAATTTTCCCAGATGATGTAAAGTAAGTAAATACACAGCATTCACTTTGCAGTGTTAACATAGAGTTAACACTTTGGTTGAAAAATATATAAGGGTGGAGCTAAAAATGCTGCAGTCTGTTGATTTATCACAAAAAATGGTCAATTCAAATGAGACAGAAGCAAACAGAAGAACACATACATCGCCATTTTCAAGTAAGCCTTGGATTTTGAGTGATCTGCACGAAACAGAGCTTCATACAATCATGCTCTGCCTCAGCATTAACCTATTTTGCATGACTTTCTCCTGTGAAGGTGCAGATGGCAGTGGAAACACAAAGAGATCAGCGTTTACTCCACCACTAGGGTTTACTGAACTGTACTGAACCAAATTCGACCCATTATTCTGTCTCTGCAACATTCACATTGGAGGCAAAACATCACAGGGTTGTTAAAATTATGACTTATAAGGGCAGTGTGAATGGGAATTAAGTACAGAGTTACAATTTCACACTAACAGACCAGCCACAATTCATTATTTCTTACTTTAAGAGCATTTTCCTTAATCTACAGAACAGTTTCTGGATATGATAGAGCAAAACCCACCACATTATAACAGAAACATCTCCAGTCAAACTCTGTATGATACAGGCTCTTGTGTCAAATGATTTTTTTTTTTTTTTGTCGCAGTTTCAGAGGGTATTAACCAACAGCTCATTTCCTGCATGGATTAGACCTTATACAGAAGATAGTGAAATCAGATGGTTCTCTGATATGTGGGGTTATCTAAATGAGTTCTAATTAATCCCTTAATCCCCATTTATTCCTTTTTCCTCTTTCTTTCTTTGTTTTCGTGCCTTTTCCCCCCCTTTGGTTTGTCTCTCTTTTTCTTTCGCTCTGAGTCATCATGATGTATTTAAACCTTTGCAACACAATAAGCCATTATTATGCTGGAGTCTGTGTCACAATGTTATAATTTCATTTAGCAGACTCTTTTGTCCAAAGCGATGTACATCTGAGAGTAAGTTCAACACAAGCAAGAATCCGGACCAAAGGAAACAACATTAGTAAGAGCAACAAACTGCAGTTTTGTTTCCCCTACCAAGCAATTGAAAGAAAACCTTGTCAAGTCGCTTTAATATCATCATTATCATTATATCCTCATGCCATTGACACTGACATTGCATTAAGCACCAACCTGCTGAGTGCTGAGTTGTTCTCAAAGAGCTGGGTCTAAAGCCTTCTAGCTTGAATCTCCAACTTTCTCTTAAAAGTAGATAGGGCCTCCGCAGATCAAAAAGAGTTGGGTAATTCGCTCCATCACTTGGGAACAACAGAGAGGAGTCTAGCTAGTGATTTTGAGTCATGCTGAGATGGGAGCACCAGACATCTTTCTTTAGCAGAGCATATAGCGGGCAAGAGGCAGCATAGACCTGGATGAGGGAGTCCAGACAGGAAGGAGCTGTTACTGCTGTTATTAAGCCAGAAGTAGAGCTTTGAATTTGATGCAAGCAAAAACTAGAAGCCAATAAAGAGAGATCATAGCAGAGTGACATGTGCTGTTTTGAGCTGGTTGAAGATCAGATGTGTTGCTTTATTCTGGATCATCTGCAGAGGTTTCAATGTGCACACTGGGAGGCCTGCTGGTAGGGAGGTGCATAACATGACACACCTGATGGATTGTTCAATATATTTCAATAGTCCAACTGGGCAACACCACATAGAAAGTATTTGGGAATGGACAGAATCTTTCAAATATCCAACAAGTGATTGAACAAAGTAAAAAGGTGTAAGAAAAAAACTTGAGCCCCTTTGTTTAAAAAAAACTCTTGCCAAAACATATCTGAAGTGGAGTAAAAATATCAGGAAATGTTTTTAGTGTTATTTGTTTTCATTTGATAAAGAAATGTGGTCCAGATCTGATAAAACTGCCTTTGAAGCTGTTAGCATCTATGCTAATTTCTGTAAGAGTAGTCACTTCCTGCTGTCATCTTGCATGTAGCTCCCACCACTTACTACTTTTAAGGACTCTGATTAAGCTGTGCCACTTTGGGCTAAGCACAATTGTTGTGGATTGTAGCTCGGCAAGATGGATCTGCCTGATTACAGACATTAATGAATGAATGAGGTGGATCCAGCTGCACTGCAAGGCTTGTTGCAGTAGGTGATGAAACAAAAACTACCAGAGCCTGTACCAGAATCTGTGTTGATTGTTCTATCAGGTAGGGTCTGAACCTAATGATGCTATAAAGGATGTATCGATGAGACTGAGCAATTGAGGCCACATTAACCTCAAAGGTCAGCAGGTAATCTATCATGACATCCAGATTTCTGGCAGAGTTATTGGATCAAAGTTGGGTATTGATCTGTGGCTGAATGGAAGGACCGGCAAGATGGACAATAAGCTCTGCATTGTCTTTTAGGCTCTGTCTACACAGAGATAAATACATTTTTGTTTTCAAAACATTCTCTGCAAAGACGACATTGTGTAAAATGTGTCTGTCCACAAGATAACACTGCAAACGCTGTAGTGCAGGGGTGTCCAAACTATGGCCCGGGGGCCAAATGTGGCACGCTGCCCATTTTGAATTGGCCTGAAACAGTTGAATGAATAAATACATTTTGACTACAGCACTATCAATCATGCACATTTTCTGCCATATTTACTTTGTCACAAGGTCTCATACACAAAGTTTATTGCAATATTCACATTCTTGCAGTTTACTCGTGTTTTGTTTCTGACAGTGAAGAAAAGCCGTCAGTGTCTCCCATCTCTGCTGCTCAGAAGGTCATTCTCGCCCTGACGAGGTGTGAATCTAGTGATAGCCCAGGGTTACAAGGGCCCCTTGACAGGTGATAACCCACTCCTAAACCCTAAAACTTTAACTTAAATACACTAAAAGTGAGGTGCAGCAAGTGGCTCAGTCGTCCATGTATTTCTCTTTATGCGGCCCTCGATGTAGAAAGTTTGAACAGCCCCGCTGTAGTGTATATGCCACACCTGTGAGTGGCACTGAGACGCTGCCACAGACATACACCAAAACCAGAAAAGACATGGAGTATATTTTCATACATCATGATAAAATGTCAACAAACACTGGCGTATGCTGTTCTCCGTGTACTCTTGTTGTTCACAGTGGTAGTAGAGGAGAAGAAGATTTTGCTATAAAATCCAAAACAAGCTCAGTGGCTCCGGCAGTATGAATGCAACACTGTATCCCACCGTTGTTTCTGTTGTTGTCAGGGTTTGGGATGCGGTTTAAGTGAGAGGTGGGGCCATGACATAATCATTTCAGAATTATCCATCAACTCTGGCAACTGTTTTCAAAAATGTGCATTTTTGGGCACCAAAATGGCGCATCTGTATGGACAAAATGCCCATATGATAATTAATTTGTGCAGATATGCCTGAATTCGCCAGTGTGGACGGTCCCTTAGAAAAGAATTGGGTAACCAGAACAAGCAAAACCAGCAGCCTCTCTCCAGTTGAGAAAACCAACTTACTCGTTTCAGTCTCCCTGCTGTGCAGTGGACTGAATGCGCTGCTGTTTCCAGCTCGACTGCTGCAGGTATCAGACTTAGACACAGAAGGAAGAAGGACTATGCACTCACATACAGACTTGTGACTATGTCTGGTAAGCTTTTATGTCCAACAAGCTCCATTCAGTGACACTTCTGCTCTGTTGTAGCACTTCTTTTACATTATTCTCTGCTTTTACAGTTTGTTTTGTTGACAGTCCCAGTGTAAATGCAGGGCATTTAGAACAGCAGCTGTCGTATCTTAGCTTTTAGGGCTTCTCAACATCACTTGAATGAACCATAAACTAGCTGTCAACTGTCTGCAAAGATGAGTTTTAGAGTCCAAAACATTTTCTCGAAAGTTATATGATTCGAAATGATGTAGCCCCTCCATGTATAAAGTTTTGTCAAGAGCTGCTTTGAAGCCGGAGCCAATCCTTGTAGTTGTGAGGCGACACAGTCAGCAGTTCATCACAGGGCTGAGACACTGAGAGTGAAAGCTAATCACACCCACTCACAGGTAATCCAGAGCCACTAACAAACCTGATAGCTTGTCTTCCTCTCAGACCTGGAAGCTGTTTGTTGTGAGGAAACAGTCCTAATCAGAAGGGAATGAAGTGTTTGTATTAAACACTGAATAATTAAGAATCTTAATCTTTCTCTCTCCATCGTACACAGCTGTCTGTCGGTTTGTGCATCCGTCCATATTGTGCAGGATGCAAATGTGTTTAGCAGATGTAAATAGACTTTAATTAAATGGAAGAGCTCATATCAATGAGGATAAAAGTGCATCATTTCAAACACAAATCAGGCTAATTTAAATAAAAAAGAGAGCTAAAGCACTGGGTTTTTACACCCCCCCATCATAAATACGAAAAGTTCCTCTTTTATCCAAACAGTCCCTTGTTCTCAGGCTGGGCATAATGAGCTGAACTGAACTGAGCAAGATGGAAAGACAGGCAAAGAGTGAAGCTGAGGAGGGCAGAGGAGTGTCTTTTATCGTCTGTAACACACCACTGAGTGTTACCTGTACTGGGAGTACTTGAGCCTGAGTGTCTGCCCACTACAAGTTCATGAGGGGAGACACCACACTTTTTCAAATTGATACGGTACCATTACTGTTGTTGTAATTCTTGGTTTTAAAAAATTTGCTTTTTTCATTGACTGAAAGCAAATAATAGAGACCCAGCCTACAAACCAAATGCAAAGAAAATACAATTTAAGGCTCTTCCACTATTGAACATTGATGTGACATACACCTTATTAACAAATTGATGTTGATTTTATGAATACAAGTACAAGCATATTCAAAAACTACATAAAACAAATGCGCCTTGAATGCATTGATTTCTAAATCTTCTGAAACTAAACCAGCCTTGCGCAGCAGCTGGACCCGCCTGAATCAATGTCTGCAATCAGGCACTGGTCCACTCTAACACCTCTTGCCTCCCATTTTACAATTTTGCTCAGTCTTCCAGTCCACACTTAACCAACTCTCTCTGTCCTGTCATTTTTCCCTCATGCTGAGGTTCTTACCTGGTAGGTAAACACTTAACCTCTGACCTGCTCAATAATCCTCACAATAGCCGTCTGTTTCTACATCAATAACCATTCCTCTTTGAACACTCTGGGGGCAATAGGCCTTTTCAACTTGACTGATTGTTACAATTGGACCAAAACAAATGGACTACCAAAATAATGACAGAGGACAGCAGGGATTTATTGAACTTCAGTGACTGTCAATGGACTGACTTATTATTCTCTACACTCAGCAGGTCCTTACAGTGGCAGTGACACACTTTTGGAATCTGCTGGATGATTTTTCTAAACCTGATTCAGGGCGGGGGTCAGTCAGGCGCTAGGAGAAGGGGATCTTGTTAGGATTTTTATTGAAATCAGTGCAGACAGAGAGCGAGAAGCACTCCACCGTCGAAGTATGTCGTTGCTCAGTGGACAAAATATAGTGATAAAAACACAACAAAGCAGGGGTATTAAAGCTTCGTGATCTAACATTTATTTGACCAGAAATATTTAATAAGGACCTGAAAACGAATTTGAAGTGATGAAAACTTATGCAATTTGAATAATTAAGCATATTAAATGTAGCGGAATAGTAAGAAACTGGAATGTCTGTGAATTGAACTAGTTTGCAAAAAATGTTTACATTGAAAAAAAAGATGGTTGAGTATTACACAAACACCACATACATTATACAACAAACTCAGTTTACTGGAGAGAGTATATGTGGAAAGTTTTAATGAGATATTTTAAGACGCCCCAAATTCAAAGTAAGTACAAAGACAATATCACATCAATTTGTTGGAGAGAATGTGGGGAGTTAATGGCAAACCATGGTCATGTATTTTGGTCATGTAAAGTTATCAGGGAATTTTGGGATAACTCCTTTCAAGAAATCTCAAATATTTAGGGAACATCACTGAATTTTAGTCCACATTTCCTACTTCTAGGGAAAGTGAGACAGACTCCCACTTGTTTTTAGTTCTAAGAGCAGCAATGATGAAGCAAATTACAAGACACTGGTTGAAAAACGACAGTTTAGTAAGAGCAAAATGGAAGGATCTTGTAAATGAAATCTATGAAATGGAAAGAATGACAATGTAAATCAGAAATCAGCTTCATGTCTTTGAAAGAAGGTGGGAAAAATGGGAGAGATACAAAATGACCAGTACGTCAAATGATTCACTGATTAGCGGGTGATGGACAAAAATGCAGCATTACATGCTATTTTATTTTTATTCTTATTTTTATTTTTATTTATTTGTTTATCTATTTATTTATCTATCTATTTAGTTTCAATGGATGCTCTATGTCTCCTGCTCTTGATAGCTCTCGCTCTCCCTCTTTGGTGTTTCCTGTGTACATGATTGGTACAGATGTGTATCCCTTGTTTAAGGCCTTTCGAGCATTTACCCAACCTTGCATTTCACTCATACTAATATTGATGATGTTAACTGGTTCCCATATATACAAGTTTAGAAACCTAATCATGGAGTATGTGTTTTGAGCTTGACCTGACCTGCTCTCTTATCAAAAGTCAATGAAAATTATCTATATCATCATTTTTATTTTCATTTTAACTTTATTAAATATGATGTTACATATATTTATTTTATTTTTTTTTCTATTTTTTTCCTCTTTTTTTATTTATTTATCTTTTCTGTTTCCGTTTTATTTATTTATTTATATATAGATTTTTTTTTTTCACTATCATATGTGTATGTAAGTATATCCCTCATTGGTTGTGGTACATCACTTTCCTCATTTGCTGTAATTATTTATTTATGCTGAACTAATTGTAACATGTCGCAATCTGCAAAAAAAAAAAAAAAAAAAAAAAAATGCAAATAAAAATAAAAATAAATAAAAATAAAAATAAAAATAAAAATAAAAATATTCACCAAAAAGATATTCATTTTTGAGACTACAATTGTAAGTATTTTTGACATTTATACATACAAGGGCTGTCACCTTATACTAAACCTAAAATACTAAAATCAGTACTCAATCAGTAAATATACATTGGAAAGCAAATTATACAGTTCTGCTGTCATGATCCTGCCTTTATTTCAGTTAAGTACCCCGTTTTTATTTATGTTTCATGTCTTGTCTTCGTGTTTCCTGTTTTACTTTGCAATACACCTGTCTTTCCTTTTCTCCTTAGGTTTTACTTCCTGTCTGGCGTTGTCACACCTGATCCCTGATTGTGCTTCCCCAGCTGTGTCTCATCACCCCCAGTCACCTCATGTATTTAGCCTTCGTGTCTTTCCATGCCAGATTGTTTGTACCCTCGAGTCACTTTCTAGCGTTCTTTCATAGTGTTTGTTCTGATCACGACCCCTTTTGTTGGACCTCGCTTTTTGCCTTGTGTTTTTGGAAACCTCTGCCTGATCCTGCCTACCTTTTGTATGTCGAACCTTAACTGTTAATAAACCCTATTTTTTTGCCTCACGGACTCTGGTTGTCTGCATTAGAGGGTTCTTGTGCCTGGTGTTCATGACATCTGCAGCACATTCGGGTTCCTGGAGCAGTGAAGCAGCATAGTCTGACCATCCAATGCTCTATTGGTCTCAACAACAGAAAGTACATCTTGAAAGAGTGCAAATATTTTCCATCTATGAACTGTGTAGGGCATCACTACACCTTGGTTGCATCTAAACAGCTGGAAACCACCTTAAGAAGGAGAGCACCTCGAGAAACTGGAGGACAGGCAAAGACACAGAGTGGACAATAACATTAAAAGATCTGAGGAGTGCCATGTGGAAGCACTTTGGGCTCCACTGTGTGTCCATTATGTGCAAAGACGCTCGCCCACACCTCATCCACAACAAATCCATTGGACCATTTTTTGGCCTTCCAACCACCACAGTCCAGCAGCACCTGAGCCCCACACATCCTCCTCAGCAGACCCCCAGGCAAAGAAAAAACGTCATCACGATCAAGATCACAAGATTCAAGATTCAAAAACTGATCAAGTTTGATTTTTGGAAAAAGTGACAGTCATAATACACATTTACACCTTAGAGTCACCAATTAACATAATGAGCATGTTTTTGATCCATAGGAGAAAACCAAAGTGATTGAAGAAAGTCTAAGCAGACACAGGGAGGACATGTAAAAATCCACACAGAAAGGCAAAAACCAACAGCTACGTGCCCTTACCCCCTGTGCCACCATGCCATCACAATGAGTATCCAGCCAAACTAAATAACCTGACATTCGTGCTGTAAATTGCAGGTTAAATAATGTAAAGTGACAAGTGATCATGATGTCATCGGTGATCTGGTGTGACTGACGCTGTAATATCATGTAGCAGCCTATTAGTCTGGAGTTTTAGTGCTTGTCACTTGGTTTTGAATCCCCTTGCACTTTAACTCAGCATCTACATATGGACTCATGTCAGAAAGAGTTAGCCAGCATGCTAACTGTATCAGGTCAGATGCTGTGCAGGAAGGCAGGATCACAGAGGGCAGAAGAGCCCAAGCTCAAAAAAGTCAGACATGTTCGGAAAGAATTAAAGATGAAATTGTGACCAACTAAGAGTAAATGGGAGCTTGTGTTGGGTAAAAGTATTTTGCATGCTTAAAAAACCTTTGCAATACACTGAGAGAAAAATAACGTGAACCTCACTAATTTTTTTAGACTGGCTATGACCCTGACAGAGATGTCCTGGAGTAAGGATATTTCCTCTGAGCACCTGAAAACAAAAAGACAAAACAAAGAGAGGATCAAGATTTAAATAATAAATCAAAGTCCAGCTGAGACCCAGGACTCACTCAGACTTTTATTTTAGTTGACAGCTGCTGGCTGTATCCTTGGTCTACCAATGGCTATTTCACATTAGATTTTGTAACAAATTGTCAAAACAATACATATCTTCATTAACAGTTTTAAAAATAAGTCAAACTTGAAATCAGTTTCAGGGCTGACATGTGAATAATCTGACAGACAGCAGCCTGCAGTGGCCTTTTCCTTTTTTTCCTCTGTGTTAAGGTGATTGATTGAAGGGTGAGAAACAAGGATCGTTGACAGTCTCATCCTGAAATTGGACATGACATTGACATGAAAATAGAGATGTCAAATAGAAGACAAAAATAACCCTTCAATAGCTGAACTATAATACTGAGAAAATGTTCTGATGGATGGATTTTTATGATTCATTGTCTAATTTTTCCTTCAGATTATTATCTCAGATTATTTTTTGTAATTGGTCATTTTTGATCCATAAAAAGGACAAGAATGGATGTATGGATTAAGTCATAAACATAACTACGGGGTGGAAGAAGAATGGGAAATTCTTAAGATTTGTTTGTTGACAAACCTCATCTTAGTCCCTCTCACTCCATTAGTAAAGTTAATGGAGCCTGAAATGGACCGCTCAACCAGCCACACATTTCACTGATCACATTTATCGATCCTTTTACATCGCTCTGCCTCAATTCAGCCACTTTATAAGGCTTTGACGAAGTGGTCAAGAGCTGTTGTGTGTTTGCTGGAGCATGGTCGATCATCTCAAGGGCCAGTTATTGACACAAACAAATTTATGGTTTATCATAATCCATCCATGTTGAAATATCACACAAAATTATTTTAATTAACACTTTAGGTCCCATCAGTCCCTTTTGGGTATGTGCATGTTTTTGTTTTTAAACTTATTCTTCAATCAATGGTCCAAATGATGTGAAATGTAGGATTTTTTTTTTTTTAAATTTTCTATTGGAAGGATTCGAGCAAAGCCTATTACAATAGACAAAATGTAACGTGTCTAAAATAACTAATACTGTGATTTTTGCTTAAATGTCCTCTCCAGTATCAAAACACACAGTATCTAGTGCCTTTGATTTGCAGGGCAGGCCTTAAACTCCTGTTTCCCAGTTCATGCCCCTACTTTTTAATGTTAGAACCCCCAAGCAAGAACATGCAATTCTTATTGTGACCAGGAAAGAATTTAAAGAAGTAAATTTTCTTTAAGCAAACAAAACACTAAAATAACGAGGGTTGTAAGAATGGCACTCATGTGGACCTTGGACATCAGGATGTATGGCATGTGGCACCGCCACAGAGGGCCCCATATATAGTGATCTGCCTGTTTTTTTTTTTTTTCTCTCAGAAGAGGCCTGGACCTGTCAAAACGTAGCTTTATCTTTTATGATAAAAACACAAGTTTAAGCGATAATAGCCTCACACTGAGATATTTACAGTGTTGCAGTTTCATTTAGCTGATGCTTTTGTCCAAAGCGATGTAAGTTTGAGAGTAAGTAAAACAAAAACTAGAATCTAGACCACTTAGTTAGTGCAACAGACTGCTTCAAGTCTGATTGGAAACAGGTGCTGACATGTTATCCAAGGGATAGGCCTTCAAAAAAAAAAAAAAAAATTAAAAACCCAAGCAGTAGTCAGAAGTCAAGTCACTTGAGTATCATCATCATCATTACTATCTTCATGTCATTGACATTAACGTCATATTAAGCATCAGCATACTAAGTTGGTCACAAAGAGCTGAGTCTAAAACCTTCAAACTCGTTCCACCACTGAGGACTTCAGAGGAACGAGTCAAACTATAAGTTCATAAATGTTCCCAAAACATTTGAGTCTTTAACTTTCTCAGGACTCTGCAGATCAAAAAAGATCGGGTAGTTCATTTCACCATTTGAGAACAACAAAGTAGAAAAGTCCAGCTAGTGATTTTGAGCCATGCTGAAGGCCTTTTTCATAAAAAATGCACTTATCAATTTTGTTGACTGTCCAATATCCAACCATCCATTATCAATATCGCTTATCCCTTTTGGGGTCATGGGAAGCTGGAGCCTTTCCCAGCCAACATTGTGCAAGAGGTGGGGTACACCCTGGACCAGCTGGCAGCCGATCACGGTGCCACACAGAGAAACAGACAACCAATCACACGCTCTTTCACACCTAAAGCTGATTTAGAGTCAACAGTTAACCTAACTGGCATATTTTTGGTCTGCGGGAGGAGGCCAGAGTGCGTGGAGAGAACCCAGGAGAGCAAACTCCACATAGAAAGGCCCTGACAGGCACGGGGATTGAACCAGCAACCTTCTTGCTGTGAGGCAAGTGCACTACCTGCTGCACCACTGTGCCGTCCAATATGTCTCAGACATTTTTATAAAAAAAGAGAAGTTTCCCTTCAAGAATTTTGGATGTGTAAAATAAACATTTTAAAATATCTTTAAAAAAACAAAATCTGTTGTATAATGTAAAAAAAAAGATATTTAATGGTTTTTTTTTTTCTGTTTTTCCATGTACAGAAAAAAAGTGTAATTATTATGCAAATCACTTTTCACTCTGTAAACAAGTCATACAGAGAATAATATACTTACAGATAAATGTTGGTTTAATATAGACAGGGTTTCTCTTAAAGCTAAAAAAGGCAACACAGTTATAGGATGTTCAGAGCTTCATCCTGCAAGTAACAGTAAAACCAATGCTTTTTTTTTAATTAACTTCTGGCTAAATGAATTTAGTTTGACAATAATCAAGAACCAGTAACTAAAACAAATACAGAAGCAAGCAATGGTGACAGAAAATCAACAAACTGCTTGATAATTTCCTCTGACGGCTTGTATCTGTCCTTTAGTTGACCAGCGCTGAGGTGTTTGAGTTTGAACGAATTCACTCTACTGAAGGTAATGGGGCTTGAAATGGGCTGCAAGTACAACCAATCACACTCACTGATTGAATTAACTTGGGATCTTGTAGAGTGATTAAATTGCACCGACAGATTTATAAACCTGAAGGGTGATAGACCTGAGGGTTTAAGACAAACGTGTATCCACAGAAGTTCAGTAAATCCTGAGATAGAATGGGACCTCAGGTTTTTATGAGAGGACAAGTATTATTAAGGCTGATCATTGAGTAAACACTCAGTGGAAAGCAGGTGGAATAGAGATGAGGGTCTTTGTGAGCTTCACAGTGGTAGTGGGTGGTCTGTCTGCGAACTTGTTTTCTACACCTGATTCAGTGAATGCATCCAACCAGATTTTTGAGCCTAGATTTTAATGTAGGGTTTCCGTTGGTTTGTTGTTGTACTTTTAAAGATATTTGTGTGGGTAAAATGCAGTTTATGGATAGTTAACTGCAATGGTGTGGTGTGAGTAGAAATTTCAAGGAAGGTCTGATGGCACCTACAAGAAACAGCTGTTTTCAGAGGATATTAAAAATATCTAGATGTCCTACTTTAGCTCCTGTTTTATAAATCATTTCCATACTGAGAACCAGGCAAAATCTTAATATTACAGCATGATCAATGACCAAATAACCTGCCCACCCAACAAAAAAGGCTGTTTTAGAGTAAATTCTCATGATCTGAGACTGACCTTGCTCCTCTCAATAAGTGAATCTGGTATTGGCCTTCGCACACTGTGCTCTAATGCTTACTGTGGCTGCACAGACATGCTGGAGCTTTCTGTGGGCTGAACAGATGGCTGGCTCTGGTAGTGTCAGTTACCTTGGGGACTGGGATATCCCCAAATGCCTGGCTCATTCCTTTGTCCCACTCTGTTCATTGTTTCAGTTTTAGAGGGGTCCTTTTAACAGATCTTGATTTAACATGCAACTGAAGAGGTAGTTTGTTTATATATTTATTATTTAACTTATAATCTTCTTCCTTCTTAGCTACACATTCTAACATCATTGGCACTCTGAGGATGATCATATGTTATCTCATGCTAGTCATGATACTCTGATAGTATTTACGAGGTTGGAAGAGAGGGAGTAGTTAGTTTCTCTTGGCTGAGTCCTGACAAATCAGAGTTTGGTACTGTTACCGAAGCCTAAACCCTTTGGTTAACTCTCTTTTTTCCTGCCTACTTATTGAACATAATTATTTTTGTGGTATCTAATTAATATATCATTGAACATATTTAACACTAACATATTTGATTGAATCAAATCAGTATAAAAATAACTCTATTGGGTATAATTAGAGACTATCATCAAATATCACTCCATAAAGCAAAGTTTTATGCCTTCAGTGTGACATAATCTTCAGTCAGAGATGGTCACCAGGCAGCCCTTGCTTAAGTCTATATATCCATTTGATCACTAGCTCAAGTTAAATCTAAGGTCATGGGGACAAGTTCAAATAAAATCCAAAAGTATTTGAAGGCATTTGCAATCCAAATGCAAGTCCTCTGTGGTTCTGATAAATGAAAAATATATAGAAGAGAAAAGAACAATCACAGAGACACTTAGACATGAAATAACAACTCTAGTTTAGAGCCACATTGCAAATAACAAAGGGTACTAACTAATAAAATTTCACTAAAATACTGGTGGCAAATACCACCTTGGGTCTGTTCCACCTTAAGTTTTTAGCAGAACTGTGGAAATTGGCCTTATCTCACACTGTTAATAAATCCTTGAAAAAAATCCTGGATTTGCATCTGGACTCAGATCATCACCAAAATCGACTTATTCTTCCTTGTGCCATGACCAACATTTCCTGAAAATACCATCGAAATTTATTGAGAACTTCTTGAATTATCTGAAAAAGCTGTGGAAAACTATCTAACAACGTTAAAAAATCCCTAAAAAATTCCTGGATTCACATCTGGATTCATATCAACAATAAAATGTAATTATGTGTCCCTTTTACCATGACTAACGCTCCCTTAAAATTTTTAAAATTCAGTACAAAACACTTTGAGTTATCCTTTTATCGAGCTACAGATGCTCGAAAAACATATCCTTGGTAAAGTAATTATCCAGGCTTTGTTGGTTTTTCCAGCACCTGCAGGACCAGGACCCCTTGGGTCTGCTCTGTTTCGTGTATGTGTGTGTGTTGTATGATATCTACAATCTGTAGGGCAAGGCATTTACCCATACCATGTTGGAGCATTTTGCAAATACACACTACTGAGAAACTGCACACAGAATAGAGGCCATAAAATGTGAATGTACATGCACATCCACCTGCTCCAGTTAATTTGACTGAGGAGTCTTATTAAACCAGAGTCCCACAGGTTCATCAATCACCAGTAATCTTGAAACACATAACTGGAATATCATACCTTTTATGTGCATATTACTTATGATAATTTCCTGCAGTTGGACAAAGTTAAAACGACTGCAAGCATTTTCAAAGCCTCTTGTCTTCCTCCACTTTCCCATTACTGCACATTAGATATATTATTTTTGGATGACATGAAACACCAACATGAACTGTGATATATTTCCAGGTGTGGAGAACTGAAAAGAAGGTAAGACTATCCCGCACGCAGGACCAAGAATGTCTACAAGTAGATGTGACCTTGATTTACAATAACATAAATAAACACATCACTGCATATACTAAATAAAATACATTGAACTACAATGTCTTCTTTCATTGCTGTAAAATAACTCAAGTTAAGGACCCTTTCGGGAAGTAAACAGCTGTGTAAAGATAAAGCAACATGAAGAACAGTAAAACCGTTCAACGCATGAAATAAGAGGCCTGCTGCTATATCACTTATCTACGTGGAGGCAATGTAATGCTCTGTGGACCTCTGGGATCAGAGTATTTGTCCCCTGCGAACCATTCACAGTAGTTGGCACACAGCTCTCTCTGCCTTCTCGTGCTCCCATGCTGACTGAATATGAATTGGCTGCAGCAGAGAGCCTGAACTGCAGTGGCCCGTGGGTCAGTGAGGGCAAAGTCATGCTGTGAATGACTACACAATGCCTTATGACTGATTGAGAATGTGCAAGAGCATGCATGTATCTGATAGAGTGTAAGATTATAAAGTGATTAAAACTGGCAAAAAAAAAGGCCAAATAATTTTCTGCTATTTTTTTTTTGTTAACAAAAAACCAAAATGTGCATTTTAAAGCTTTTTTTATACTAATAATATAAAAGTAGAGGTTCTTGCAGGGGACCACTCTCTCTACATCAGGGTGCATCCAGTTTCTTAAGTGTCCCTTTGAGGCTGGCTGCAGAAACATGGAAAGTTGAGTGTTAATAAACAGGGAAGAGAGAACTTTTTTACAACATAGCTAGCTGAATTACTTAGTGTATGAAAGTCCTCTCACAATACAGGAGAGTGTGGAGGGTTTCTATGACTTGACTTAATTTTATAAAAGATTCTTTCTGTTGTTAATGAGACCTGCAAGTCTATGTCACTGATTTACAAAAACAAAAAGAATTAAAAAAAGATTAATTTCAGGAATAAACTGTCATAAATTGTCTATTGTGCCTAATTTGTTAATATTTTCAGTCTGTATTTGATCTTAAATAAGTTGTAAAATGTAATAAGAGTACATTTTGCTATTCTTTGGATGCCTAGCTGATCTATTCATTTTCACATTGCTTCTCATTGTATTAAGTTGCTGTCTTCCTCATGTAATTTAAAGTCATCAATAACAGCTGCAAGGACAATATTAAGAGGAAAGAAAAGTTTGTTGACTGCATAGAGCAGATAAGCTAAAACAAAAGAAAGATTTTGTTTTATTATGTGTTCTATGAAAATTGTACTTTTTCAGTTATCAAATTTCTGAAGTGACTTTGGATTTGTGGCTTTTTTTTTTTTTTTTTTTTAGACTGCTTTTATTAACCCCGGGCAGGATTGTGGAAGCTTGGTGTTTGAAGCTACTTCATATAAGCAGGCATAAGAGCATGACTAACATGGTTATTTCTGAACCTATAAGGGTGAGATCTTCCCAGCTGGCTTGTTATTCAGTACCGTAGGGGTCACACAGGGGTCAAAAGTTTCATTGAGCAATGTGTTGTCCATATCCATTTTATCTGACATGCCCCATAACTGTTATTAATTCATAGATTCCTGTTTGGTTTGGTAAACTGAAAAAACTGGATGACCCTTTCATAAATAAGTTGTCTGATTCAGTTTCACTAAGCCCACTGACAACATAAATCTACAAATGTAAAGGCCAAAACCAACTTACACTGAGAAAAAGGCGATAGGAATAGAAGTTTATGACTGTTCCACTTGTAAGTAATGGTAAGATTATATTTTTTTGATGTTGCTTTAATTTCGGATTGTTTTGTCTCAGCTTTGTGTGTCCCACCATGACGCTGGGCCCCCCTTATTAGGCAGCCTTGGTCAAGAGCAGGAAATAGACATGGAAACCTTCTTTGACACTAGGCTATGATATCCATCATTTGGAAACAGATCTCAACAACATCTTAAGGTTTAGCTGAATTTAGTCCATCTTAATTTCCTCATCAAAGCCGTTTTTAGATCATTTTGACATGTAAAGAGCAGAGTACATCTTTGATTAAGTATCAGAAACCAGAGTTGAAGACAACCGCCATAGGCGACAAGACACATAAAGCGAAGAAGACAAATCAGAGACTTACGTGACATCACAAAGATTGACATGGCATCTGACAGGCTATCGCTGCAGCACAGAGGCTGACACGGTGAGACAGTCTGACATTTATATGAGAGGTAAGATGGGAGGGAGCTTTACCTGGACTGATCAGATTTTAAAGAGAATCATGATGCCTAAAGTCAGTGTCAAACAAAATCAATCAACTGTTGTTGAGACCGGTGCGTGTAAAGTGGTGTCGAACAAAAAGCTAGTAGGGTCACATAGGGTTTATGCAACCTATTTCATCTTTTATGCCTAGAGGGGGAAACCACTGAAGGTAAGATTGTTTGACGATTCACCTCTCTTTCTTCACTCCGCTGCTTTGAAACGAAGCCAGAGCAGAACTGTGTATGGCAGATGTATTACCCCAGACAGAAAACACTTCACCCTGCCTCAGTATAGATGGGAACAAGCAGTCACCGTGGAGCTAAACCTGCTGGGTGCACTAATGGCTCAGCAGTGTTGCACTGCACATAGCACAAGCAAGGAGCAATGTACTTAAGGCTGCGGTTCAACCTGTCACTATAAAGGCCTCTTTGCAGTTTTAACAGTCACCTCCACACCCTGCATGAAGCTCATTTGGCTAAAGCTACACAAGGCTGAAAAAATAAGGGCGATATCACTTAATTATGAAATGCAATTGCAGTACAACTAACTAGCTGATTATGATGAATCCTGTTGCCTCTGTTACTACTGACCTAAATGGACCCAATCTTGGCTCCCTCCCAGTCCAGCTGCACTCTGTGCCAATTAAAGGCCATTTTCCTGGAGCACAGTGTGAGGTTTTCTTCTTGGCCTGTTGCTGTTTGATATTTTGATGAGCCCCCAGAGTGAAGTTAAAGGAAGAGCATGATGGGTGAGCGTAGCTGGTGATCCCGAAGTGCAGTGCCATTTTCATGTCAACATTGTTGGCATAATGTGGTTTTACCGCCTCATCGACCCGGGCTCAGACACTTCACAATAAGCACACTGTTATTGTCATCTCTTGGTTTATTAGAAATGTCCAACTCCTTCAGCAGTCCTCATCTGTTTCCCTAAAAATGGATGACAATTTCTTCAAAATTTGAGTGTACACAGAGATTAGCATTTAACAACCACCGGCTAAGGTTTCCTTTGGGTGCTGCATGCCTCATAGTCTAATAAGCGACTTCAGTGGCAAGATTAAAGGGATAGTTCGGGAGTTTTGAAGTGGGACTGTCTGGGGTACATAGCATTAGCATGAACACTAGCCACACTGACAGACAGCAGCTCTCAATCTGTTCAAAAAAACTTGAGGCATCTAATTCTGATTCTAATTCTATCCATTTGGTGACAATGGTGCCACCAAGTCTGTATAATTTGAAGCATTTGGCTGCTTTACATCTATGGTTAGGTCAAAGTTGTTGAAAAGGAATGATGCAGCGAAAGTGAATACAAATATTTATGTATAACATTCCTATCACACTTTTGAGGAATGAGAAGGACTGTTTTTGGGACCTAAGGGTTAAAAGTGCAAGTTTTTAATAAACTCTAATTGCTCAAAAAAAAAAAGAAAAAAAAGAGAAAAAAAAGAAAACATTATAGAGCATATTGACCCGGTCAAGGTTGTACCAACTTCATCCCAAAATGCCACTTTGCACCTAACTTTTGGAAAATATTGCATACTTTGTGTTTTTTTCTGTTGAAAATATCAGGGGCTTTAATTACAAAAATGGCATAAAAATTGAAAACATATCTTTGAGTAAATATAATAAAAAGCCCAATATCAAAGGTTAAGTCAGATGTGGAAAATATTTTGATGCAGTAAAACTGAAAACAAGGATTTATATTGAACTTTTTTCTCGACTTTTATGTGAGGGACAATTTTGTTAGCCTGGCACTCCAGATGGACCATTCAATATATTTCACTAGTCCATCTTGGAGAGAGCCTAAAGAAAGTGTTTGAAAGGCAGAACCTTTCAGAAGCATATCTGGCAGGTGATTGGACGATTGGTCTGTCAATCAAATTTTTAATGGCAACATCAGATAATGTCAAAGGCGAGTGCTACTGCGCTACAGAATGTGAGCCACTTCGTAAACACACTTCACATGTTGGAAATGGAGCAAAGATATCCTTAAGAAGTTTGTCGTGTTCTTTGTTTTTCATTTTGTAAAGAAATGCAGTCCAGATGTCAGCATCTGTGCTAATCACTGTACAAGCAGCCACTTCCTGCTGTCACCTTGTTTGTAGCTCCCATCTCCTCCTTCCCTAAAGGACTGTGATTGGACGGTGCCGCTTTGGGCCACTCACAAGTAGATTGGAGCTTGGCAAGATGGATTTTCCTGATTACAGACATTGAATCAGGTACGTCCAGCTGCCTCGCAAGGTTACCATTTTGGGACCGAAAGGTAAAAAGGCCTCAAGGGTTAACACCTATTAAGCTGCGTTTGCACTGAGCTGTCCGGTTCAGTTCGACTCGGTACAGCACGCAATTACTGGTGTTTCTCCGATTGGATAAAGGTACCCAAAAAACTGACCTGTACTGTCCCACTTTTTTGCGCTCCCCTGAAGGGGTGCTGAGTATACCAAACCAGCCCTAAAGGGTAGAGATTAGAGTTCTGCAGTCCGCTGATTGGTCACAAACGTCGTCGTGTTCCATGAGACAGCAACGAAAATGAGAAACACATACCTTGCCATGTTTAATAAGTTGTGGATTCAGAGTTATTTGTTCACTACTGTTGCTGTAAAGAATGTCCACACAAAACACTCTCCATGGAGTTCAGGAGTGCTGGTCCTCCACTGTTGCTCTGTGTTTACTATTGTTCTCTACTTCAGTTCCCTTCACTGTAGTGACATGCATTTACATAGCCGGCACAACCCTCTCCTTCCTGGCTCACATACCCACTCTCAACACAAATAAGATCAAGGTTAACCACTGCAAACCGTACTGAACTGTACTAAACCAGACGAGACCCATTGGTGGAAATGACGCATTAGTGTCGAAAGTCATGTCAAAATGCTGTCTCACACCAACAACTTGTTGTTTGTCTAATATGCTAGCTGGTGGTCAAAAAGATCTATTACTTTAAACTTTTGTCCTTCTCCAAATCAAAATAAAATAGTTTGAAGTAATGAAATAATTTTTGACTTTATGCTTTGCTGTCATTTTGCATCAGTCAGTCAGGCTGCATGCACTTGCCCTAAATCAGTTGTACACCAGTAATGTTAGACATTTTGCAAAAAGGCAGCAACCTATTCTTCTCATCAAATCTCGATTAATTACAAAAAAAACTAAAGTCTTGTTTTTTTTTTTTTTTTTTAAGAGCACTTCACACAGTCTTTATTGTAATTTGTGATAATGAACTCCATATTTTAAGTGATCATGTGAAGAATATGATAAGTTCTTCACCGAGGTCCAAGTCAAAATGACATGGAGTTTTAGCGAGAATCAGGGAACATTCAGAAAAGAACCAATCTTTTAAGGGTTGAGACTGAGCCTCTGCAGTAGTTTCCTTCTTTCAGCCTAAGGCTAAAGGTGTCCACTGAGTATAGACAACAGGTAATTGACAAGTAGGGTCTTTTGTTTTGACCCCGTGTCAGGCCATATATCACTTGAGCAAAGCCTTGGGAGTTCAGAGGCAGAGCACTGAGGTAATTCAAGGCTTTAACCTGAGTTCTACTCTGTCACTGAGAAAAAAACAACAGTTAAAGTTTTTCAGAAAACTGTTCTGTCCAAGGACAGAACACGAGGGTTGGGTAACATTTTGAAAGGGAATACAAGGAAAACGATAAGAGTCTCAATAACTCAAGTCTTTATTTCTCAGTATTTGAAGCTGAAGTTTCAGTAGAAACCACTCTCTCTATTTTATGATTGTCTTGACACCAGTCCCTTTATTAGAAGAAAATGCAATGCTTTCATTAATTGACTGCTGACCCTATGACCTTTTCTGTTGCACCACAATTAGGAAATTTTTTTTTTCATTGATCCTATTCCCTGACATGTTCGTAATGAGGCAGAAAATCTAAGGAGTGCATTGCTGCTCCCTACGGACTAAAATGTATTGATGTCCATAAGCCCCCAGCTTTTTCCCTGCCACCACTATAATGCAGAACTGACATATACTCAGGGCAGCGCAATTACAGGTAACTTTAGTCACGAAGAAGGAAACATAAATTCTATTCTCAATGCCAGAAATCCAAATTGCTTAAAACTGTAGGATACAATTAAAAACATTTAAATTAGCTCTTAACTGAATAAAAGAAGTGAATATGTAGCTTTTTTCATGATGTAAAACTGTATACCAACATTTTTAGTATAAGTACCCTCATTAGACAATGTCAGTCTATACTTCAGTATTTTGATGACACGAAATTTGACTGGAAAGCGAAGTGCAGTGAGCAAAGAGTCCCAGCCAATTACCAGCCAACATTCAGCCAATGGGAGTGCCCAAATTTCACCATAAACACCATTTGATGGTGCTTCCCTCACACACCACATCCAATGGGCCTTTCCTTATTGGAGCAGCTTTAAGTGTTCACCAGTCTCTACGTGTCTGTCATGTCATTGCGGGGATCTCATTACAGTCATGACAGTGGGCAGGTCCCAGCATGTTAACTGAAGTATTTCAACATCTTTAGAAACAATATAAATGATGCTCTAGACTCTTTTACACGATTTACGTGAAAATATATCCAATGAACATTAAAATCTCCTGATAAAATTGACAGCTGTCCTGAGGTCCACTATAGACCTGGTAAGCGTTAAAGTCCCTCAGCTTCATGCAACAAGTTAGTTTAATTGTATTGTAAGGTGTGTCAAACACTGATTAAAATGTTTATTTGTATAAGCGTTCATTAGACACTTGACCTCCTCTGTTAATCAACGACTCAGTGCTTTTATGGGTAGCTTATCCTGCTAGCTTTTTTCCCATAATGCATAGTGTGTCTCAGTCATAGCACTGCTGGCTTATACTGACATGAGGCCAGCCTTGCCTTCTTGGGCAATTTGGTCTGCTTCAAAACATTGCCATGTGATCATGAAATGATCCAAGGAAATTTGCATATTTTTAACCCTTTTTAAACTGAATAAGGAGAAGCAGCTAAACAGTAGGTGTGAAACCCACTTTATCTTACTCCCACCCAGGCCTACACAAATATTTTCACTTAAGTGTTCAGACTTGCTATCACAGTGGCCAATTAAAGAAATTACAATTCTGTTTTTCTTCAAAAGCACGACACGTGACAAATTGGGTTTTTACCTCTTAAAACCAAGCCCCCTGTCTGACATGTTAACTTGTAAACCTGTCAGATATTTTTAGGTTAATTTTTAGGATTTTGATTTAGCAAAAATAAACTTGCCATTCTGTTTTTTTCTAATAACTGCTATTTTATTCATGCTTATATTAAAAAAAAAAAAACATAGTCTGAAAAAACAGCTGTTCCATGTTCATTTTTCCAATTATTGTTCACTGATTTTATCTTATTGTAAGAGTTCATAAAAGGTTGCCATAAAGAGTAAAATACTGCATATGTTCTTCCTCCCTCTTATTCAGTTTTAAAGTGTTTAATCACATCTTTGTGCAAGGCTGAGTGAACAAGCAGATTCTTCTTGTTCCAATTAAAAAACTGTAAGTCCTTGCCAACTGAGAGGCTGGTTGGTGAGATATTTCTGTTTGTGAAGCACTGACTGAAGAAAAGATTGAACAAAGCCATGGGATGTCAGTCATCTAATTATCAAAGAAGCCTCTGGTGCATTGTTGATGCATTGTAATGGTCGCTGCCATCCTGTGCATGCTATCTCAAGCAAAAAGAGGCCATAATAGGGCTGTCTGATCAATAGACTGTTGCCATGCCAATCATGTCCATTTTTCCAAAACCAGCAATCCTCAATAAAATAAAAACGGGCACTACAGTGAAAAACAATGACTCCCTGTAAAGTGAGAGCACTTAGATATATAACAGTTTTGACCAACTTTTTTCAAATCAGGCTGTTAAGAGGTTTATGTAGGCCTCCTTCTTCAACCAACAAGGTTGCTGCTTGGTGTCAGTTTGAGCAGGCCTGTGTGTGTGTGTGTGTGTGTGTGTGTACGAGGAGTGTACCAGGATGCTGTAAAATAACATGCACTCAGAGAAAGGGCGGTTTATTGCAGTAGGTTTTCACTGAGGGTCAAGGATGGATTTAAGCTTCCAGAGGGGGAAGAAAAGAAATTCAGTGGTGGCAGCTGGCTGGTATTGATCAGATGTGGTTTTATAGCGCATTCCACATTGTAAGCAAACTATGTGAGGGAAATAAAAGAATAACTGAAGCAAATGGATAATCTTGATATGGCTGAGCAAGGAGAGAGGGAGGAAAGCAGAGAAGGGGAAATAGAGAAGGGATTAAGGAACATGGACTAAATTGTGAATTTACACTTTTACCTCCAGGTATTAAATAAACCAACAGTGTTAACGTAGTTTGTTCTAACGCATGCATTTCAACAGCATTCAGAGCTGTTTGTTTTTGACTCAGCATTTCTTTAAGGAATGTGCAGTTCCTTTGAATGTATGACCTATGTGAAGGACTCGACCATCTTGGCTGTTCTGCTCTAAATAGAAACACATTAGCTCTATATTGTGTGTAATACCGAGGATTTGTGATGCTAATCAACCTGTGTTTACATCTTTAAGATCTTTAAACTGGGCCTATGGGTGCATAATTTATTCAACATTATATCACATAAATCCCCTTCTGCTCTTATCAGCGTTGTTAATTATGAATAAACACTTACAACAATATCAATAACTTTATTTAATCATGCACATTCAGGAATACAAGTAAACAAGTGTTCTCTGATATAAATATCCTTCTTTTCAGGCTGTAGCACCGCAGTTATGAGTTCAACAATCCTTAAAGGCACAGTATGTAAATTTGGCCACCAGGGGGCTCTCAAGCAAGACCTTAATATGTTAAATTCACATCATTTTTGAATGTGCTAAATATTTTTGCCTAAAGTGAATTGTTTCTGTTATTGTTTGCCCAAGCTGGACTCTTCATGTTAAGGTCATTTAATGCTACTACACCTATGGTCTTTGGGTAGAATTATGAAATATCACTTACTGTTAAACTTCCATTCATAACTTTTCTTACAGTTGTTAAAAGTGAATGTAAATCTGTTCTCACTGCTTGTTTATGAGCAGAGTCCAACACACTTCCTGCACACAGTTTGGACAGTACAATCAAATAGTATAAAGTCCAAATTATGGACAGTTCATAACAAGATTGATGTTTCCTCAAAGTTTTGTTGGCTGAATAGTTTCAGTTTTTTTTTTTTTTTTGCTTCTGCCAAGAAACAAACAAACAATTGGTAACAAAGCACAACCTCCTGGCAAGGGCAGAATTCATCCATCAGGCCTTCATAAACAACAAGAGAGTTTTGAGGGATTTTTTTCATGTATTTTAAAGTATGTACGAGGCTTTAAATGATGAGACTATGCTTATGAGGAAAAAAAGCATGTGGCTCACAGTCACACTGAGAGTTTTATATTAATGGCTTCATGCACAACTGCAAGTTTCCAATAAGTGATGTCTTTAGGTCACTGCTAGCTACTGATAAAAAGTCATGTATTTTTGCTGAGGAATTTTTTTTTGAAGTTGAACAACACAGCAGCTGAATTTTTTCTACATTAACTGAAGTGTATGTTAAAGACTGCATGTCATGTGTACGTGTGTTTGAATGGTGCAAAAGATTTTGTGAGGGCAGAGAGGATGTTCAAGACGATAAGCATCCCAAGTGTCAATGCACATCAAAAACTTCTGAAAACATTCAACAAATTGAACATGTTGTTTGAAATTATGGATGACTCTGTAAAACAATGATGAAATAAATGGTCTCCATTGAAAATGAGCCAGTTCTGCAAATTTTTGACAAAAGTGTGGGACAAAGTTTTCCCAAAATTTCTGAATCCTAGTCAAAAGCAAAAACACAAGCAAACAGTGGAAACGCTTTGGTGTAAACAAGCGTTCGAACTTAGAACTTCTAAAACGATGGTGAGACAAAAAAAAGCAGTAAAGGCATTGGAAAAAAAACACCGTCACCAAGGATGAAGAAAGCACAACAAAGCAAGTCCAAACTGAAGGCCATGTTGATCATTTTCTTTGACATTATCCCTTTCCTGCATGGTGTCCACTACAGTAGACAGATATTTGGAATAGTTTTCTACCCTTCAGGTTGCAGCACCATGTTCAACTACCATGTCCAACTACCTTGTCTTCAGTTTCATTAAAATATTATCTTTGCACATTTTTACCAAATCAAGATATTGCGTCATAAATCCAGAATAGCCAACGTGTTATGCCTGTACTCAGATTTCACGTAATTTTGTATTTTTTATTTTAAATTGTGGTGTAATTCACAAGTAAATAGTTTGATTAAACAGCAATAATACATATACTTTAGATTTTGCCTTTCTTTTATTTACTCTTAACTGCTTCAGAAAATGAAATTTTGATGTCACTGACACAACCCTCATTAAGTGATACTTGATATTTCACTTGTCACTGGAAACAATGGAGCAAATGTCTCTTTGTATTTGAATCATTTTATTTTATTACCAAAATTTATACTTTTATACTGTAATAGATTTTGAATCTGAAATAAAGTGTCGATCTATCTAATAAATGTTTGTCGAAGACGTGTTTGTGGATCTTTATTAAATTCTAAATTGAAACTAAATTACTATTTATACCTTTGATGCATGGTGTTTACTGTAGTGGAAAGATGCATAACTCCCTCAAAAAATAACACTGAAGAAAACTGACCATAATTTTTAATTTGTTTAAAAGTAAAAATAAACATTTTAGGAAAGTATTTCTTTGTGATTTAATAATTCATGCATGAAAGGGTTAAGGGTGTCAATTTAGACAAGTTACTGGAGGGTCAATGGTGAATCAACTCTTTTACAAACAGAGAAACTGTGACAAATAGTCTGGAGAGAGACCACAACTGTGGAAAAATTGTTTCATTCTCCATCAAGACATGGTGCTAGATCACACTGTGCTCTACGTAAAGCAGTTTCTGGCCCAAAAACAAATCACAGTTCTAGATCAACCTCCTTATTCACCTGATCTCGACCTTCTCCTTTTCCGAAGATCAAATCTGTGTTGAAAGGAGCATGTTTTGAGTCTGTGTCAGAAGTTAAAGAATGACAGAGGTTCTGAGACAACTGTCAGAAGACCTACTGCACTGATCTGATCAGAGAAAGACCTGAACGCAGTGATGTGTTGATGCAGAAAGGAAAGAGATTGAAAGAGAAAGACACTAAAAAATGTTTATGTTCAATACAATTGTATTACAGCATTAGTGTAATTTTTTATAGCCATTCCTTGTGCATACCTCACACTAATAAGGTCTTATGAGGGTATAAACCCTGGGCTATATGCCACGATGCTCTGGATAATGCTTTATGAGGACAGAACTTCGTATGTGCAGATAATCCCCTCAGGCAGACAAAGCAGAGCCAATATTTACCATGTGCTTCATGTGTTCGTGTGTGCATCCATGTAGAAAGAGGCTGTACGTGTGAATGTCTAAGTTCTTTCATAGCGCATATTTTCTCACACTTAAGCAGCATTATCCTTGTCAAGGTCTCGTCTCTGTTGGTCCCTCATTCCTCACCCTCTCTCCCACACCCCCGTTTCCCATCTCACGCTTTTCCCCTTTGTGTGTAATCAGAGTTATTCAATAGGAAGGGGTGGAGACCTTGGAGAATGGCTGAAGTTGCAAAGCTCTAAGCTCTGCAGTTTACAGCAAGATAATGTGTGTGTGTCTGCAGTCCACTCGTGAGTGTGAGTGGGTTTGTGATGTACCTTGAGATGAATATTTTTGATTTTCAGCTTTATTTACATTGATCCTCCTGGAGAGCATGTTTTTATTACAGATTAAAAAGCATCTAGAACAAAGGGGCTGTTCACACACAGATGAATTCAGGCATAACCACATACATTTTTAATTGTATGGGGGTTTTGTCCACACAGATATGGCATTTCGGGTGCCTGACAATGCACATTTTTGATAGCAGGCCCCAGAAAAAATAACTTCATAGCCCCACCTCTCCCTAAAACAGCACGCACAAACCCTGACAATAACAGAAGCAATGGTGGAACACAGTGTTGTGTTTGTGCTGCAGAAGCTACTGAGCTTGTGATGGCGTTGACTTCTGTTTCTGTACAAACACCATGAGCAGAAAGAGGATACGGAGGACAGCAAACGACAGTGTTTGTATTTTGTCATGATGTATGAGCATGCTCCATGTCTTCTTCTCTGGTTTAATGGATGTCTGCGGCAGTGTTGCAGAACCACGTACAGGCCTGGCACATACAAGGTGTGTCAGAAAAGTTCCAGGACTGGTGTCACAAAAGATTTATTTAGAATCCAAACTACAAGTTTTCCCCTTCAAAGTAATCCCCCTGGAGTCTAATGCACTTTCCCATCCTTCTCTGCCACGCATTCATGCACTCCTGGAAGGATTGTTCCTGGATCCTACGCAGCTCCGTCGTCACGGCCTTTCTTATGTCGTCCACGTCCTGAAAACGGGTCCCCTTGATGACCCCCTTGAGCTTGAGGAAGAGGAAAAAATCACACGGAGCCAGGTCGAGTGAGTAGGGAGGTTGCTCCAGCATGGCGATGTTCCTCTCGGCCAGGAACTGTCGGATGCTCAGGGCATTGTGAGGAGGCGCGTTATCATGGTGAAGCAGCCACGACTTGTCCTGCCACAACTCTCGCCTCTTCTCTCGCACTGAACGAAGCAAACGCCGCAGTATCTCTTTGTAGACATGCTGGGATTACTTTGAAGGGGAAAACTCTTAGTTTAAAGATTGGGTTTGAAATAAATCTTTTGTGACACACCTCATATACGACATAATTTTCAGTGTTTTCATATGAACAGACACATTTCTTGAAATGATGCCATCTTAACAGAGAACGTTTTAAAAACAAAAATGTTTTTGTCTCTGTGTGCACAGCGCCTAAGTACCTTGTTCTTGTCAACAGCTCCTACTTTGCATACACACATATGTCAGGTGAGCTATTGTAAAAAGTGGAACAATGCCCTATCTAGCACAGTTAAGTAATTTTGAGAAAAGTTCCTTGACCCGAAAATGTCATTAAAATCTGTTACAAAACTTTTTAAGTTATCTTTCTCCCAGAATGACAAATCAGCAAAAATGAAAACACTTTGGCAGGCGTAATAATTGTTTAAAATAAGAAGTCTATCTGGGCTCAACAAATATAGTGGTACACCTCCCATAAAAACACAAGTATTTAAGAAGTCTGTAAGAAACTGTAGTTGTTATTGGACAAACATTTTGAGCAGGAATTAAGAACTTCAAAGTGAATTCACCTTTTTATATCCAAATCTGAGTTACTCACTGGAATTCTCTGAGGTATCAGAAATTAATCAAGCAGAGCATTCAACCTCTAAATAAATTTTCTGTTCAGGAATGCAAATACCTATAATTTGACATCTTAATAAAGAAATAATTTGCTTTAGTATTGTTCCAGGTTTTTCTTTTTTTTTATTTTGTAAAACATTAAATTAAATGAATAAATAATTATTATATTTTAGCATTAACAAAGATCATTTTGGATAAAGAGCTTCTGCATCCTGGTGTATTAACCATTACAGAAATATACAAACTGGTTTTGGTAATTACCCAGTGGTGTTTATTTAGGGCAGCTGTGACATAAACCTTTCACTGGGGGTGGGTCTAGATGTAACATTGTGTCAGTGTGCTCTGTTGGTAATTGGTCGGTTGCAGGTTCGAGCCCAGTGCCAGCTGTCACATGGCAATGTGTCCTTGGGTGAGACACTTAACCCCAGGTTGCTCCCACTGCTGCATCAGTGGTGTGTAAATGGGTATGAAAGGGTGTGAATGTGCTTGGTAATACTGATGGACTACATGCATAGAGACTCTGGACCATCAGTAAGTGAATGTGAGAGTAGATGGGAGTGAATGAGTAGGTATGACCTATGGTGTAAAAGTGCTTGGAGTAATAAAAAAAAAAGCAACAACAACTAGGAAAGCTCTACATAAGCTCATGTACATTGAACATGTAAATTAGTTTAGCACTGTATATTTTTGCAAACCCATTTGGGGAGGCTCACTCTTCCATACTTTGAACACCCCTGACTCAATTCAGATATCCAACATGGACCTATAACCATAGCATGACTCAGCTATGCATGTAAACAGACTGAATATATCATCTCTTCGTCTAAAACTCACATGGACACACCCTCTTCCTCTCTATGCCTCTTTGTGTCTCTTCCACACACAAAGATACACACATAGAAAGTGACATCCATCATTTCATGGTCACTATGTTGCCATGGTGCCCCAAGCAAAAAGAGTCAGGAAGCGAGTCAGTTAAGGAGGATGAAGCGTGACAAAAGACACATTCCATAACACACATGCACGCTCGTTCACACCACATGCCTCTCCTACACATGCAGTTTTTTTCCTCCTCTTTGCTGCTGTCTCCTTTTTTCTGATCCACACCCTGTAATGGTCGCACACAACCCTCCACCACACACTCAAATTTGCATACAGTGCCTGCTGCCATGTCAAGACGACAAACACATGACATACAAGTTCAGAAAACTCCCAGTGGGGTTGTTCTTGTATGTAAATGTGGGAGCATTGGAAATACTGTCAGAGTTGCACATGCAGAACTACACACAAGAGAAAAAAGCAAAGATTCAGCACAACATATGCCAACGTGAAGTCAAATCAATCAATGTTTAATTAGCTGCACACATATAGAACTGTATGCAGGCTATATGAGGCTGATCAGAGCAAACACAATGTCACCTTTATCAAGCTCTAAGACACTACTTTGCTCTACAGTAGATAATCCCTCCACAAACTCCAGATATCACCCTCACAAATTACTGATGAACATGGGGACATTGACTTTAGAACAAAGCATTGTATTTTAAATCATTGGAAAGCCTGATTAGTCTGATTCCTGTTGTGAAAATGGGTTCATTAGCATGTTAGCTGCTAGCTAACTGGTTGTACATCGTAAAAATAAACAGTCCTGGACATTTCATACAAACACTGTGTCTCACTTTTGGGAAAAAAAAGAATATTTTTGTTATGACTAGAAAGAAGACAAAAGCTACTTCTGAACTAAAAATGAGCATGTACATTAATGGATTTGTGCCTAACATTCATGCTAGCAAAGTGTTATGCTGTTTGACTACCGGGTAAATGGTGTTTATTTACTAAGTTAAGCCTGTTACTGCAGTCCATCAACTGGCAGCTTGGGGTCACATCAACCCCGCCAAAACTTTTTATCCAGCTCCCAGAGTATTATTAAATTCAGAAAATGCGCGAGTCAAGAATTTGTTGTGGTTTTAAATGTATCTTATTGTCATCACATACATACTACAACTATTAAAGCAGCCCCAATAACACTGCGATTGAAACAATTATAAAGGGAGTGATTTCACATTTAATCTGTTTTACGGAAATCCACCTGTCAGTCATTATAAGCCAATACTCAACTATAAGATCATGTGTATTGGAGTCAAACCCCGCAAAGATATCCCAGAAGATATCTGAATTGCTCCAAGTGGTTGGCAGCTGGTTGGGTATAGGGACTGATCTCATGTGAAACAGAAGATACAAGTTTAAAAAAAATCAAAATACTATGCTAAAATAAAATAATTCGAGAAAAATATTTGTATAATAATTGAATGTTTTCTTTTTTTTTTCAGTTTTGGTCCTGTTTATTTCCTTGTTTCAGGTCCCCATTAGTCACTGCCTCAGCAGGGACTATACTTCCTGGGGTCACATTCAATTTCAGTTAAAAAAGAGGAAAAGAAACTACAATGCAGATAAAATTGATCAGTAACACATTCACAAAAAGACAAAAATTAGCAATTAGAGACAAACAGAGCAGGCATAACTCATAAGAGAACAATAAATAAATATAGTTAGACACAATCTAAAACAATCTCATTCTGAAATTTACCCTATCTCAGTTTATTTTTTAAAAACCAACTTTGCTGATAATTGAGACAATTGTTGTGGGAGTTTGTTACAGGAGGTGATTACCCTGTACATTACCGTTCTTTTTGCGTTTAGGCAGGTTGAGGACACCCCTAAAGGCTTGTTCGGTGCAGTAATTGTGACCATCTCTGGAAAGCAACAGCTGAGAAGAGAAACAAGCAGGTTTGCCAGATGAATGTTGAGAACAGAAACTGGCCCTTGTACAAATGTAGCTGATGATCCCTGCTGTAGAGAATCCAAAGAGCCTGATGACGCTGATAAACTAAATAATCCTCAAATCTGCCCAACTACAGAGGCTATAAAGGCTTTATTGTTCCTCCATGTTACCCTCAAGTGTGTTGAATCTTATCCTCATTAAACTGGATTTATTTTATTTTTGTGATGTAAAATCAGAGAAACCTTGAGACGTTTTTGACCCAGCATAACTCTTTTTATCTGCATATACATCACTAACCCTTTTTGTCTCTTCAAGTTTTTAAAATATTGATTGTAAAATGTTGAATTGGTATCATCTTGTCTTGGGATGGGAATCGACAACCAATTCCAGTTGAGAATCGATAACAGATCTCCAAAGGATTTGATATCATAGACTCTTTGCTTATCTATTCCCTCCACTTCGCTCTACATGCTTTGCAAATAAAGGACATCATGCTCTCATAAGAGGCAGTCAGCAAAACTGACAGCAAAGAAGTCAAATATCATGACAGTAACATTTTTCCACGCAGAAAATCAGCAGGAATCAATAAAGGATTTGTCAAAGAATCAGATCAATAAGCAGAATCATTAATGGCATTGGTATCAATGAAATCTTATCAATTCCCAAGCCTAGTCTAGACTTCTTCAATCCCCATTCCACATGCCTCAATGAATCCCCCTCAACTGACAACAACTGAAGCAAAATTCTGTGGCAAAGTTATTAACATTATGCAGCAGATGATCTCATATTATAGCCACCTTGTTGTGTCTACACCGGCTTCCAACAGAAATACAGCTTATTTGAGATCCTTGTTTTCCCCCTGCAGACGCCTCTGACCTGATCCATCCCTGCATCATCAGTAATCCCCTCTAGTCCTCTGACCAAGGTTGTCTTGTTTTCTCTTGAGTCACACTTAAAACTGAAGGTGGTTTCGTCATTCATGGACCTAACACTCTGGATGATTCTTTTAATTGACATGCACTCTGCAGCCTCAACTGAAGCTTCAACTGGCTTTTGACCACCTGAAGAAATATTACTTGTTTGTGCTTATTATTGGTTTTTGATTTTAGTGATTTCTTATCAGATTTACTGTTCAAACAATGTTTCATGAAGCTAAGTTTGCTTTCTAAGAGGTGAAATGCCAAATTAACTTGACTTCAGTGAGGGGCGATACTAGACTTCTTCTAATTGATATGATACTGATACTTCTTGCTATAATTTTTCTGATACTAATACCAATAATGTCCTGCAATGCATACAAAATGTTAATAATTTTTTTAAATTGTCCAACAGAACAGACAGGAAACATGTAGTCCAGGTTCTAGACCACGAGATCTTAAGGTGAGTTACCTTTCAGTTTTAGTACAAGACACTAAATCTAGCAGATATTCCACCATTTAGGACAAAAGTGACATGTTTTTTTGGATGATCTGACATTTATTCCATTTATACAAATACAAATGAAACAACTACACTAATGTAGGCCTACATTGCACTGATTTGTAACTTTATCAAACCAAAATAATCAACTCTACATTATTTATATGGGAACTTAAGATATTTTTTGTAGTAACAACCCAAAAAAGTGTGTTTTCTTCATGTCATTCCTTCATTAGTTTTCCACAAAACTGTATTATGTTTCTGTGTGTATGCTTGCATAATAATGTCTGAAACATCTGATTGGTTTCCATACGTCACATGACACAGAGAGTGGAGTTGTCTTGGCACGAAGGAAGACAGACAGACAGACTGAATACATTTTGCTGCAGTACTCATTTGGTATTGATACCAAAAGAGCTGTTGTGAAAGTATTGATACTTCAGTGATCCATATCAATACTCCCATCCCTAATTTACACTCCCAAACTAGCAGGAAACTCACCTGCAGCCACAAATTAGAAATAACACCTCAAAATTCTTTTCATTGTTCCTGCAGTAAAAGTCTTTTGTGCCTCAACTCAGTTTCCCAAGGGCCAACGAGGCTCCTGTACTTAATCAAGTCTCTCTTCTTTTCATTTAGCAGGTTAATCACATGCAGCCATGAAACACTTGAATATTTAGTAATGCAGCCACAAATTCTCAGTAATTACAGAGGCCTCCTTAGAGTGTTTTATCAAGGGGAAAATATCTTTTTAGGGGGATGGCATCTGCGTCTGATCTTTTCTGTTGCAGCTGACAGATTTGTCTCACAGGAAATCTTTTCTCGAGATCAGTAGCTTATTTGGGAAACAGGGAACAGGAGACTCATTTCTCCACATGACTGAATAGGTTTACTGGGAAGCCCCTCATAAATGAGATGGATCTAAAATCAACAGAATAAGCATGTCTTTGGTCTGTGGGAGAAAACCAGAGAGCCACTAGAATACATGCAAAGTGAGAACATGAAAACTAACTAAGAAAAGCCAATCCTGGGACCCTCTTGCTATTAGGCACCACCACGCAGCCTGCATCTTGCTTCATCTACAGCTGTTCCAGAGTTCTGCTCCTTCTGTCCTCACTAAGACCAAAAAAGTTGACCACATTACTCCAGTTCTGAGGTCTTAACACTGGCTCCTGGTTTCTCAGAGGACAGATTTTAAACACTCCTGTTAGTTTATAAAGCCCTGAATAGTTTAGGGCTGAATTTCTCCAACCATCCATCCATCCGTACATCAGCAACCACATTTACGTATGAACCATCCAGACCACTCAGGTCCTCTAGAACAGGTCTGCTCTCTATCCCCAGACTAAGACCCAAACATGGAGAAGCCGTTTTCAGTTTTCATGGGACAAACTTCCAGAGGTGTGGACACGAGTAAGATCAGATTGATAGCTGAACTGCTCCGGTTTCAGCAGAACAAGCAGCTGCCATCAGCTGTGACTGCTGAGGCCATGACTAATCTTCTGATGATGGACAGGAGGGAGATGGTCAGAAATCAGTGCTGGGAGCACGAGTTGGCCGGCTTTAACAAGGTAGAGACCAAGGCTCTCCTGGAGCTGGTGTGGGAGGTGAATGTCAGCCTGCAGATGAGAGACATCAAGTTTGAGGCGAGGAGGCTGCTGGGCTCAGCAAAGGATCTGCCTCTTCTCTGCAGACAGACAAAAGTGCTGGAGAAGGCGAAGGATTGTGCCAGGATCCTGAGAGGGCAGCACCTGAAGGCATCAATCCCCAGACTGTCAGGCCCACTAGATGTGATCAGTGTGATGCCCAAAGTGGTTCAAGGCTTCTGGAGGCCCAGCAAAAACATCATATGCACCCTGCCCTTCTCCCATTCCATGAGAGACAACATGGTCTCCTTATAGATGGACAGCTGCATCAGATGTTTCCTCCGGAGACACGTAGGAAGAAGCTGAACAGTTTGTGGGCTGAGCAGCACTGCCATCCAGGGGTCAGTTAGAACCAGAAAGGTCCTTCACAAGAGCCAGGTGAAACACCAGCTCCATCAACTGCTGTTGCCCTGCCAGCTGGAGGTGATTCATCTTCAGTCCTGGAGGATAAGGTCATAGCTGAGGCTCTCAGTCGTGAGCCAGAACCTGTGGTGGTACCGGAACCAGCACCACCCACAACCATGATAGCTGAAGGCAAAGACAGAACTTCAGACCTAGAGGATAGAGTGATTACTACACACCAAGTCCTGCTGCTGTACCACCACCAAGTCCTCTGGAAACCCTGCCAGCTGAAGAGTCAGTCCTAGGGGATTGGCTGATAACTGATGGGCCCATTCTAACACCAGACTCATCTGTGGGACCAGCTCCAGCCCTCCCCTCTGCCCTGCCAGATGAAGAGGCTGGTAAAGCTTTGGTCCAGGAAGGTGAGGCCACAACAAACGTTCAAACCCTGCCAGATGGAGATGAAAATGTTTCAGTCCTGGAGGGTAAGGTCATAGCTGAGGCTCTCAGCCATGACCCAGAGCCTGAGATGGTACCAGAACCAGCACCACCTGCAACCTCGTCATCTGTGGCAAATCAGAAACCCTCACTCCACTGCAAGGATTTGACTGGAGCAGTGCAGAACAAGATCGAGAGTGACGAGCCTACCAGAGAGTCAGTGCATGCTTTGGCACCACCTCCATCGCCATGTTATCGGTGGATAATGTCAGAATCTTAGTCTTCATAGAGGACGTCCTGCCTGAATCACCATCCTGTGGAGAAGCTATTGAGGCCTACAGTGATGCACCACAGTCAGGTCTCCAGAGATTCATGGCCTGGCTTCGGAGGAAGTTCGCCTTGAGCTGAGTGTTCAGACTGATGACTCTTCAGATGACTTTTAAGATATAATAATAAAATAGCAGCATTTATTTCACTGTCATCTGATCAATTTGTTCCTGTACAGAGGTGGTAACAATAAGTGATTTGAGTGTCTGGTTTTATTGTGACTCATAATAAAATATATTGTCCAGTTTGCTAACATGGTGCAGAAATGAGGTGTTTATAAACTTTCTTAAAGTAGACGTTCAGATACAATTTTTGTTGCATAATAATTCAAGTCAAGTTTCCCCCTTAAGTATGTTTGAGTAAAACAGAAAATTTAGCTGAAGCTGCAAACAATGACATGGTCCATGAAGGTTTTATGCAGTTGTTCCTTTGATGATGAACTCAAAAATATTTAATAAAACATTCTTAAAATAAAACAGAAAAATATATAATAACTTATGCTGGTCAAAGTTTGAGTATTTGCTTCATTCATGTGTTTCTCAAAGTTCTCTGGTTTTCCTCCACAAACCAAAAACATACTTGCTAGGTAGAGTCAGTGGTGCCCAAAGTAGGGCCCCCTGCCCCTTGGGGGGGTCCTGCAGCTATGTTGAAGGGTCTGTGTCACGACAACAATTGTTGAACCCTATTATGCTCTTCAATTTTACAAGAGGACTTCCAGGTTGATCAAGAGCAGTGGTGGGCAAGGAACGACCCAGGGGCCACATGCAGCTCCTCAGAGTGTCCTGCCAGTCAATTTAATATTTATTTTAAAATGTATATGCAAGGTTAAATATTCACAAGTACAATTATTGTTACTATTATGTTTGCTGAAAATATCAATAAGAAAAAAAAATGTATATACATGGAGAACATGCGACCAAGCCTGCCTTGAAGACATTAAAAAAAGACACACACACATACACACACATACACAAAACTTTAAATGTAATTTTAAAGGCTTTTGTTTTGCATAACTAAAAACATCTTCAAGGGTTAGAGTATAAGAAACTTAGATAAATAGATCACTTTACATGGTAACTTGCATTGAAAAAGTAGCTAAAACTGTCTTGAATTCTGTATTAAACTAATAAATCAGAATCAGAATTTGTATTTATTGCCAAGTACATTTACACATAACAGGAACTTGACTTAGTAAATTGGTGCAGAAAAATAAAAATCTAATCAGATTAAAAATAAAGAGTCAGAAGGAATAAAATAAAGTGTAAAAATAGGTAGAAAATAGTGCAAATTGAGTTAAGGAGACATAAAAATATACAATATATTCATTAGGTACAAAAAGAACAAAAACACAACCCAGTGATATATACAGGGGGTGCAGTATAAATATAAATATATTCATAAAATAATATAAATATAAATACAGTGTGCAGTGGATACAAATTTGACAGGATGATGGTCTGGGTTACTGTTCATGATGCTGACAGCAGAGGGGAAGAAACTGTTAAGGAGCTGAGAGGTTTAAGTCTGGATGGACCGCAGCCTCATGCCAGAGGGGAGTGTCACAAAGAGTCTGTGTCCAGGGTGAGAGGGATCAGCCACGATTTTACTGGCATATTTCCAGATCCTGGAGGTGAACGGGTCACAAAGAGATGGAAGGTTGCAGCTGATCAGCTTCTCTGTAGAGTGAATGATACACTGAAGCCTGTTTTTGTCAGGGTACCAGACCACTGCAGCCACCACAAAAGCACTGTTAAATAATCAATGCTTGCATTTGAGTTCAAATATTTCAATTACCTGACACATTGCATCAATTTGGTACTCTGGCAAAAAGAAAGAATTTAACTAATTTGGTCCTCTCTGAAATCACAGTTGTCCATCCCTAATCGTGGGATAATTCATAAGTACACTAATCATTTCAACTTACATTTGAATTAAGAACAAAAAAGCGTAAGCCATGCCTCACCCTCAACACTTCATGCACAACAGCCACACTGGCTGTTGAAGAAAGTAGTTTTGCTCAAGACACACCAAAAACCAATCCAACATCTCAAGGTACTCCATATGTATATCCATGAAAAATGATCTCTTAAATGCTTTAATATCTTCACCCTGTTCCACATTTTATTTTGTCCACAAATGCACTTTAAAATATGAAAACCAACTGTTTCACAAATTATTTAAGCCAAGAAGGTCAGGTTTTTGCTGGCGTTTGTCCATCTGTCAGCAAGGTAACTCAGACAGCTCTCAACAGGCTCTAATACCTTTAAACTATATAAAGTTTTCTTTGGTATTTACCAGAGGTGTGGACTCGAGTCACAATTCTGAGGACCTTTAACTCGACTTCACCACATCTTAGTATTTGACTGTTAAATGTTATGATGAGAAACGTAGTGAGTAAGATTTATGGATGTATTTTATCCCAGGTCTCTTGTTATTATTTAATGTTTATATCCTGTTCTGCACTGTCCCTTTGCTCAAATCATATGTTTTCTTCCAACTGAGGTCCAAACAGCAACATTTTTACATTAAACATATAAAAGTGGTGAATCATTTTGAGATTTAGGTCATGATGACTGTTAAGGTGGTGATTATTTTTCAGGATAGAGCTGTCAGAGCCACCCCTTTAGTGTATATGTTATCTAAAAAGTGCCAAATATCAATGTTTACTTCCACTTTGCAAATTAATTAATTAATTAATTAATACTAAAACCATTTATACAGCTCCAGGAAGAGGATATAGTCGCTCCCTAGCACAAATCTTCACCAAGGTAGGTCACATATTGCTGTTACATCTATAAGCAATAGTAAATAGATAAAGTTACCATCATTATATGATTCCTTGACCCTGAAAACCCAAACCCAGCACTCAGAATCATGTTGATATTATTATTAGTTAGTCAGTTATTGAGCAAAGACTATCGTTCGCTTATGGCGGTTATCTGGATCACCACCAAAATCTAATCATTTTTAAGTTGGACCACTCCCAACATCCCCTGAAAATTTCAGCAAATCCATCCAGTAGTTTTTGAATAATCTTGCCGACAAACAAACAGACAAACAAACAGGACCAAAAACACCACCTCCTCGGCGGAGGTAAAAATGGAGATTCAAGGTTTTGGCCCATCAACGACAAAATGTAGCCATGTAAAGCAGCTGGATTAGCCAGATTCCATGTCTTTCATCAGGCACATCCATCTTGCAGGAAGACACAGCAAAAGCAGAGGAAACTAAGGGGCTGTCCACACAGAGACAAATTCAGGCATATCAGCACCAGTTTTACTTGTACAGGTGTTACGTCTACTCAAATACAGCGTTTTGGGTTCTTTAAAAAGCACTTGTTTGAAAATGGATCCCAGAGAGGATCAATCTGAAAGTGCCGGCCTTGTGTTCGAGTGTGTACAACGAATTCAGAATATTTCAGAAAGGACGATCTCATAGCCCCACCTCACCCTTAAACCGCATGTGTAAACCCAGACAACAACAGAGACAATGACAGAATATAAGGTCAGGTTCGTGCTGCAGAAGCTACTGAGCTTGTTTTGGCTTTTACAGCAAAACTTTCTGCTCCTCTATGACCTCTGTGAGCAACAAGAGGACACAGTGGACAGCATACGCCAGTGTTTGTTTACATCGGACATACTCCATGTCTCCTTCTCTGGTTTTGGTGTTTGGCTGCAGCAGCGAAACAGCGCCACTTACAGCCCTTGCATATGTAGTACAGCGTTGTCATGTGGCCGAACACATTTCTTATGCAATGTCGTTTTTACAGTGCACGTTTTGAAAATGAAAACATTCTCATCTCTGTGTTGACAAGGCTTTTTCTAGTTTGGGATTTTTCCATCAAAAATAGTCCAAAGACCACCATCATTCCCTGTTCTCGTATGGTTATTGCTATGTTTCTTCTTCGTTTTTGTTCGATCATGTTTGATGATGCAAGATTTCTGGCTTGGAGGACTAGATGCTAGATCGGCAGTGGACAGAATCGTGATGTGTACGGTGTGCTGTGTTGAGATTATCAGAGCACACCACACACAGTACAATCAAAACTGTTCAGTGCCTGATTTTTTTATCTTCATGTGTGGGGTCTCTAATAGATAAAAAAGAAATCTCTTCAGATTTAGAAGATCCTTATGTGTGTACCCCGCTTTACAGATATATCACTGATGTGAGCCCTTCTGGCAACTTCACTGACTATTGTCAAGTACCTGATAGAACGCAACTTCAAGAACACTAAAATATCCATGGACTGCATGTCTTTATTTTAAAAAGTAACTTTTAATGTTTAATGCAACTTGTTTTACAAAAACTTCTCCAATCATCCAATGTTAAACCTAGTTAAAAGTCTCTAAATGATCATTAAGCACACTGCAATAAATACTAATGCCTCTCTCTATGAGCAATTAAAGCAAACAAGACCATCAAAATGAAGACTGATGAATGTAAGATTAATGCTTGTTTTATCCTCTCATCACAGTGGGATGTCCATTTAAAGAGAATGATGTGTTTTTGTCTGAGAATACTGTTTCAACAAGCACAGAACAATGCATACCCTGTGATGTAAAAAGTCAACACAACTACAGCTCACAGTAGCTTAAAGCTAAAATGTGCGGTTAAATATCTCACATTTAAAATCAGACTTGGTAATAAGGGGTATTCTTAGCCACCAAATAATTGAAAAACTCATAAACCAAATTTATTTCCCTTTTAAAGTAAGACTGTTTATGCTAATCCTATGTCATTTGTGTAATTAATGTTTTAAAATCAAATGTTTAATTTGTGTTTTAATGAGTTCACGGCTAAAAAAAAAAGTGCAAGCAAGCAATCTAACTCTGCTTATGCAAATTGAACTCATGCATGCATTATACTGCACACCTTCAACCAGGGATCAAAATATTCATGTAGCTCTTTGTGATTTTTTTGTCTTCGATAATTGTGCTGAATAACTCAAGGCTGATTGACCAAAGCCCGCTGGGGTGTCACCATGTGCTGACAGCTTCTGTTGTCACCTCCCCGATTCACCGTCACTGGTTAGCTTTCATCTGTTTCAGGCTTGTCTGATGCTTTCACCAAATCTCACCTTCTTTTTAATCTGTCACTTGAAATTACACTTTTCTGAATTACCTTTTCATACCATGACATTTGTAACATGGCTGCCATTCAAATTAAGTGAAAGTTTTCTGCCAACACTAAAGAAAATCCAAAGTTTCGCCTTTTGGTGCAGGTGTAAGACACGCTCAGAGAGAGAAATAAAGTATAGCCTGACTGTTGCAGAACTCGTCTCTGCCATGCAATTTACTTATCAAATATGAACATAACTGCCAAACAATAAAGTACAGAGGGGGGTCAGGAGGGCTGCGAGGGTTTTTGCAGTTGTATGATTGCTAGAAATCTTATTTCTGTCAAGTGGATACTCAGTTCTTAGTTTGATAAAGCCATTTAAAAAAGGGGATTGATGGATTGAGATTGTTAGTCAGTGCTCACATGCTTTTAACAAAAAAAAGACTTTTTTAGTAAAAGATGAATAAAAAAACACTGAAAAAGTAATGCTTTTTTTTTTCCTCTAAAGTAATGCTTTAAACAATTTAAAGATAGTGATATTAAAAAAGATGCAAAATGTTTTCAAAAAGAATTAAAGAAATTCATAAAGAAGAGACACTTATATTTAAACAAGGTAGTGTGATGTTTCATGATTTATAGTTATCAAATATATTACGTCATTATTTATTAATTAATTATTCACATTTTCCTGTTTATTATTTTTTCCCCAGGATTATTTCTCAATTTTTTAAACAAAATTACAAGTAATTCACAAGAGTGATATTTAGACAAGGATAAAACACCCAAATACACACTAAAGAGTCCTTAAAATATATACATACAACACAAGACGTATACTGTGTGTATACACACACACAAACATATATAATAGAACTAATATATGTATATGTATAATAGATACTCATACATACATACAAACACAGACAAATATACATACATACACAAATACATGGTAAAAAAATAAAAAAATGTGAAAATAATCAATAATAGTAGATGAAGATAAATTAGTTAAAATAAAATGAGTAAGTAATTTACACCTGAAAGAAAAAATCAATTAAATACATAAGTAAATGAATGGATAAGAAAAAAAAAAGTTGTATGATTCTCATCAAAAATATGTAAAGCTAACAAAATAACACGTTTTTCTTATATTTGTCAAAATTGACCACAATAAATGAAATTACCTGTTGGGCAAAACATCTATTAAGTTTAAATTTTAGGTTGTTTTGTGACTGTTTTGAGTAATTTATTTTCAGGAAATTTAGATGCAAACTATGACATCCTTTTCCCTCTGTGAGTTTAGATTAGGCAAAAACATTCTTTTTACCATACAGCATATGTTCTTATACTCCACTTATTATTTTTCTGTAATAATGTCACAAGATGGCTGACCTAAACTGGTTTTTTTTCTGAGAATATGCTTTAGTATCAGAAGTATCATATTTAATTCCATTTAAGACATCCATCAACATATTTCTGAAGTTTCTTGCTTCAAAATGTACTCAGAGAATTAATTTTGGAATCCCCATAAACCTCTGTTTTATCCTCATCAATAGCAGGCTGTTCTGGTATAGGCCACACCCCTTTCAGGAAGCAGATGTGGCTTTTCAGCACTGTGCTTTAATGTTTACTGTGGCTGCACAGACATGTCGAGATGTGTCCCTTCTACTGAAGTCAGCTGTGGGCAGAACCATCACTTGATTCAGAGAGCATCTTCCATCTGTGAGAGATGGCTGATCCCCTAATGACACCATCAAGGGGACATTTTCAAACAGACTGTTTAAGATAAAACAAGCAAAAGAGGGAGGTGGGATAGTTTTCTCATGTTTGTAGACAGGTCATGTTCACTGATATTTGTATGTAGGCCAACAAGATGTTTATTTTACATGAAGTGTGACCTCTAGGTCTTTGGGCCATATTTTGATGGTGTGAACTGCACTGTCTAAAGCACGTGGCACACAACAGTTTGGGGCATGTTGGTCTATATTTTGCTATGTTGGTGACAGATTCCTCGCACAAACAGGATGGATTATGTGTCTTGATTATAAATGGGTGTGTTTAATATCAATCAAACCAGAGAACTGGTGCAGATGTAGTTGTTTGGTCAGAACATCGGATGGATTATTTGATTCTTCTCTTTTATTGTGCCACTATACTTAAAGTACACACAAAGAACACTGTATGAAATAAGTTAATGCTTGGATTGAAGTGCTTTTTTCACAGCAGCATACCGATCATTAGAAAAAATAATACTCCTCATTTTCAGACACACACCCCCCTTTTCTCAGACAAACACACCAATTATTTGCTATATAACAGTATGAGCACTGGGCCTAACAATGACGCTTATGTTAAAAGGAAATTAGAGAAGACACATGCACTTCATGCCGAAGTACTGCAGAACTCAATGACACACAATATCCAGAGCATGTAAGCTTTGAGATAAGGCACAAACCAGGGTTGAATATGAGTTAAGTTGTGACTTCCGAATATTTCAGTTGATGATTGAGTCAGAGCAGTCATTACTCCCAAAGTTTGAAGAAAATCCTCCTTAACATTCCTGAGATAAAGCCCTTACAAGAATGGTGGCGACAGATGGATGGATGGACTGACAGACAACCTGACAATGTAATGCCTCCGGCCTTGGCGATTGCCAGCATGGAGGCTTAAAAATCACCCACATTTAAAGCGAGCACTGAGAGCTGGTATCAATCATTGTGGAGCATCAGAATGTAAATCAGCTCTCCCCCTCTCTTTCACAAACCATGACATGCTGACAGTTTGCTAATGGAGTGGCGACTTCAGAAAAGCTCCTTTAGAATACTCTCACTCTTCCCCGCAGATAGAGAGTGCAACTGTGCAGCAAAATGAGAAGTTTATGACAACAAATCCCCTAAAGGTGCGTTGTATTCAGCCAAATCCACTGCTCTATTTAAAGCTGTGAACGCATTTGTTGTTTCAAAATCCTGCGATGAATCACTTGACTTTCCATGACTATCCATGTTTGTTCTTGTTCTGACAATTAAAGCTGTTTTCTGCCGCACGGTTAAATTTATCCAACACAGTTCCCACACTTCACTCTCTAAACAATCGTGATTCTGCCCTAACACATCACACTGTTAATTGTAACCTGTGATGCTCCGGGCGCTACACGCCAGCATTGATGGAAAGGAGGAGATGACGCACGCAGCTGTTGTCGTCCGGTAACCCGCTGGTTCAAGATGCGGCACCAACCGTGATGGGGGTGCGTGGGATTTTACCATCCTGAGGACGTTCAGTGATGTAGGGTGGAGAGGCAACTTTTAATTGCCCTATCTTTATCTGCAGATCTGTTCCTGTGTTTCTTTGTGTCCTCAGTTCTGCTTTAAACTGAAGAAGGCCAAGTCATGGGGGATCTCTTGCCCTGTTCTGCTTTCATTATATGTATTCATCAATGGATCTCCCTGCTCTTTTTTTCACAGTATGTCTTTTATGTCTTGGGCTGGAGCTGGTGATTATCCTTGAATTTTTATAGGCACCATGAGCGCTCTTGTATCTATTATGTCCTATATTTGAGGTGGGTTACGGAGGACGCCTCCAGAGCAGGGGTCTCCAACTACCAGGCTGTGGATCATTTGGAACTGTGTTGTAAAACTATTTCATTTTTCTGTCTCTCTGGACAAACAGAGCCTGCCAAGTGCTAAATTTAGACAATTACTGGATTCTTTCACATCCATCTATGTGACTGTCAAGACGTTACACCTCTGCTCTCTCTTTTAATCACAGCAGTGAAGGCAAAAAAGTAAGACCTGAAAAAAAAATCACTGTTTAGCTTAGTACTTGCATATCCACCCTTCAACACATTTGATTTTGTATGACGTAGGTATGTTACTTGAGAATACCAAAGGCATACATGAGAGGTCAGGCTGTATACAACTACACGAAGAGCAAAGGAATAATTCAGAGGCCAAAAACATAAACATATACATCAAAAATCAGCTGAGAGCTTTCAGTCATGGCATAGAAGACTGAAAGGCAAAAAGAGTGTTAGCTAAATTGACCGCTGAGTGGAGCTGCAGCACAGGCCTTTTGATTTTTCATCTCTATCAAATGACACATGACATTGAATCAGATCCAGTTTCACCTATACCTTTGAAAAATATATTGTATGCTTCTAAGAAGTGGATTTGTTCAGCTGTTAAGGGTAACTTCCTTCTAATAAATACTCTTAAAGTCTGGAGGCTATCTAGGAGAACAGAGGGCTTTGAAAACACCACATCCCCACTGACACCCCTATTTCTTAATCCAGATTTCCCCCCTGGTCTTGAACAGAACTCTTTTAGTGTATGGTCCGAGGAAGGCATCAAGACTCTGAGAAACATTGTAGAAAATAGATCAGTTTTGACTTTTGATCAGTTTAAAGATAGGCACAAGATCCCACTCACACATTATTTTAGGTATTTATAGTTACGCAACTTTGGTATATCAATCCTCAAAGGCTCTCAATACTGTGGTACAGTTTCTCCTCTAGAAAAAGTATTTATTAATGGTGAGGACCCAACCAAATTAGTAACACGATTTTATAGAACATTCTCTGGGATGACAAAAGAAAATACAGTTAAAGTTAAATCAGAATGGGAGGCTGACTTTGGTGTTGACATTGAGGATGAGGAGTGGAATGATATCTGGCTAAATCTGTCTAATTGTTTTACTACTAACAGAGCGAAAGAACTGCAATTTAAGATAAACCACAGACTACTTATTACCCCAGTGAGACGTCATAAAATGAACCCAACTCTGTCAAAATTATGTCATAAGTGCAAGAACACAGAAGGTACATACATTCACTGTTTATTGGAATGTGTATATATCCATGACTTCTGGAATGCTGTTCTTAAAGAAATCAATAATATATTTGGTCAGACAGTAAACATCTCCCTCATATCATGCATTCTTGGTGTACATAATCCTCCAAATCCACTAAAACTCCTTAAAATCATTCTTTTCTGTGCTAGAAGACGTGTTTTATTGAAGTGGGTATCAGAGGAACCTCCTAGCATCACTCAGTGGATAAGTAGTGTGCTAGTGTTCATGCCATTAGAGGCGCTCAGCTTTTATTCAAGAGAGGAACCGTTTCAGTTTTATAAAGTATGGAGTCCTTTCATAGCTTACTTGGGACCTGATAGTTTACAAACGATAACTGCAGGGCTTTGTGGTCTGGCGTGGAAACGGTAGATGTATCATCTTAAAATGTCATGTCTCATGACTATGTTTGTACATTCCTGTAATGTTTTTCTCTTTTTTGGTTTTTGGTGTTTTTTCTTTTATTCTAAAGAAATGATATTTACTGCCATTGGTAAATTAATCTGTCAGATCTGTGAATGACTGTAAACCTGTCGATGTTAATTAAAAAAAAAAAAAAAGAGACACATGACATCACATGATAAAAGCAAAAAAATTAAGACTGATGAAATAACTTTGAGCCCTTTTTACCTATACAGTATATATTAATCAATAATTCTGTTGTTAGCTCATATCATATTGATATTATAACTCTGAGTCTGTGTTTTGAGGCTGCTATATTAGCAAGTATTCTAATGAATTTAACACAAATGTATTTGTCAGGGTTGGGAGAAGTCTATTTGTCACTTGTCTTTGTAACTTACAGACAGACAGGAGTGCCTGACAGCATTAATCCTCTGTTTGCTCCTCTCCACCTTTTCTTTCTTCTTTCCTTAATTTCTTCACCCCATTTTGAAACATTTTTTTTCCTGTTTACAGACAAAATGTTGCGGTGTTAAAGTTTTATAAGTTGCTGTTAGCTGGTGACTTTTATCCGGCTGTGTTCTTGAAAGCAGAATCCTTGCGAATGTCTCTTTGTTTTAGTATTTCAATATAATATATAGCCTGATATCCACATTTTGCATTTATTTAGAACTAAACTCACACACCTAATAACTTGTATAGACCAAACAAACTCAGATTTGCATTTTTGGAAAGTTTGATTGATTTCAGGTGGTGTATAGGCTCACACAAACTGGTGAGGACTAAAGCATTGAACTCTGATCCGCCTAAAAACCGGGATGTTAAGTTTGCTTCTAAATGGTTGTGAAATCCAACCAAACCAAACAAGGACCAAACAAGGCAGGCAAACTAAAAGCAGTGCTTTGTCACTGTAATTTGGATGTGGATATGCTGGTTTCTTCTGAGCAGCCAATATAACATTTTATCACAAAAAAATACTGCAAAGCTGCTTTGTGTATTTCTGAGTTAAAGTGGAGCAATAGGCCAGATGGGAGGAATGAAGAACACAGGTACAGCTTAACTACATACTTAATTTATACGTCACTCCATAGGCTTTGGTTCGCCCACCGCTAATTAGCTTAGCTAGAACACTGGGAGTCAATGGGTAGCGTTAGCCTGCCTCTGCCTACAGTCATCAGATAAACTCTTCAGCAACTCTAAACGTTCCTGTGTGCTTGTTATTTTACCTGCATGTTATGCAAAAAAAAGCGAGCCACAACAAGCACACAGGACTGTTTGCAGTTGCTGAAGAGTTTACCTGATGACTGTAGGCAGGGGCAGGCTAACCCTACCCTTTGACTCCCAGGGTTTGAGCTAAGTTAATTTGCAGTAAGCGAGTTCTGCCTGTCTTTTCCTTATTACTGAACACACAGTTGAGAGAATGGTGTCTATCTGCTTGCCATGGGCTCAGGAAAAAGGCAAGACATAAAAAGAAAAAAAAAATGTTGGCATAGCCCTTTAAGAGGACCAGCATCAAGAACTCTTTATAGCATGAGGACATTGGTGCATGAATAGACTTACAGGAAAGTTTTGATGCTAAAAATAAACCAACAAAAAATACTTAGCTATTTAATATAGAATAATCTACAGTATCAATGCACATGTTTGTCAGCAACGCTACTTTTACAAGAGCAGGTCTTGAATCAGAGAATAAATCCTCATATATCAATTTCATCAAGTTAAAAGGAATGACAGAAGAGGGTCTGTTTATGAAAACCACAAAAGGAAAAATTTACATATGCAAGATTGATTTTAGCATCCGCATGGAAATGAATCAGTATCTAAGTGATCATTACAAGTGGGCTAAACCTTTAATATTGAGCCAGTAATCACTGTAGAGTCTTTTTATTCATACATTAATGTACATGTTCAATGCTTCTCTTCATTTTTCAGGGATAAAAGTAAAGGGTTTTCATGAAAAAGCCTTTTGAATATTTTATCCCAATATAACAATCAGGGCAGATATGCTGCTGAGAAATATAACATGCCAACAGAAATTATGAATAAAATATTATAGTGGAAATCAGTAAGAATGAATCAGTCATGTTTTGAATTTGCATATGCCTCCATCTTGGATAGGATGAAGAAATTAGTTTTTTTCTTTAGTGTGTGTCAGAAGCGACTTGCATGTAAAACTTGGAGAAAAGCAAGCGAGTACGTGCGAGTACTTTTGAGATGTTTGCCAAAGTGTTGCACACAAGCAAAATCAGTCTGAAGTGTTCAGCTATGACCGGACTCAGGCAAAATTTCTGTGTGAAAACAGTAGAGCATGTGGGGAAATCTTCTCCTTCAGAGTCTATTTCATACATTTTTGTGGGCTTGTATGTTCTTCACTGTGTACGGGCGACATGATGGAGTCTGACAGCAGCCACGGTTTCAGAGGGTGTTTATGGAGAAAAAAAAGCACCTCAGTGAGACACATTTAAGAGGCTAGGTGTTGGAAGAGTGTTGCTTCAGGTACCACGGGGATGATGAAATCTGATCCAGGGGGGCATGTTTGTGTAAAAGTACCAGGAGTTTGAACGCTGCTGAGAAGCCAAAACATTGAACAGTAGATATGAAATGAGGAGAGACTGGAAAAGTTTTTCTCTTTTTTCAAGGAGAAAGCAAACTCTTGACTGTGTTTTGAGTTTTCACTGATGCCATATTGCGATACCATGACAGAAAAAGATGTTTTACTGTGATATGGCAAAATTTGGGAGAGGTTTAAAAGACGCATAGGTCTTTGCAACCATAACTGTTCCAAAAAACTCGACAAGAAAATTATAATGATAAATTTTTAAATAATAAAACAAACAAACAAACAAAAAAAACAGTGCTGACCTTAAAGGTTATTACCTTAAAGAGGGATGTGCCAGTTACATTTATTTTGACATTAATACAAAATGTTGTTCGTCAAAGTCTGTTATGTAGGGTGACAATTGGTTTAGTTTGTACTTCTTCCCACCCCTTTTCGAGCATGAAAATGAAATCAGTTGGTGTTTTTTTCTTTTAAGGTGATCTTTGTTTGCTTACTTTTGTATTATTATTTTGCTACATTTCTATAAATGTACATAATATATAATATTTGTTTCTTCCATGTTGGAAATAAAGGCTGTCACAAAGTTCTATTTCCCAACAGCCTATTTTACTGTAATTATATTCAATGTACAGAAGAAAGTTTTTCAGATGAAGATTCAGACAACTTTATATATTCCAAAAGGACAATTCAGTTTACAGCTAACAAGGCTTATAGTTGACACAAAAAAAAGACAAATACATAAATTAGACACAATCACAACATTCATGCGTTCACATTCTCATGTCAGTGGCAGGTTCAGCAGTGCAGCAGGATCACCCATGAACAAAACCTCCACAATTTATCAAAGACAACAAGCACATAACGACTTAAGTTCACAGAAGTGCAACAAGCACCAATCAAAGACCAGCACTTAACAGTCCAATAGCTGAAGGAATACAGGAGTGAGAATACTAATTTGTCCCCCTTGGTGGGGCAAGATAACGCCACCAAGGGGGCCATTAATGAGTCTAAGTCTCCAGAAAGTTTGTGGTCAGATTGGTCCAGTATCCACAAAGAACTTAACTCTTTCAGCTGGACTCCAACAATCTCAAAGCAGCTTTTCACAATATAATTCAGGCTGTGTGTGTCCTTCACAGACAAGCTGTTGAATCAACAGATAAAAGAGAAAGTTTAAGACTCTCAATAAAAGAAGAAAAAAATGAATGTATTTGGAGAAAATAAAGGAGTTCAGCCTCCGCAAGAAGTGAATTCTCTGGTGACCACCTTAAACTAATTGGCTGCCAGTCATTTTCAGAGCAGATACTGTCAGCCATTTTATTGTGTTCTATGACTATGTTAACACCAAAACTGCCAAAAGAAAGAGTTTCATCAGGAAAAAAAAAGTTTGTTTCTACCTTTTTCTGTTCTTTAGTAATCGGCAGTAGAACATGGTTTCACTAAAAACACCTGTTTTCAAGGAACACACCAAGCAGAGCAGTGACTTTGACAGTAATATTTTTTTGCTTTAGTGAAACCTGGAACATCTGAACAGTGGTTTTCTTCTATAAAACAACAAAAACAATACTGAGAAATTGCTTTAGATGGTAAAAAAATAAGTCAGCCAATGAGTTAATCGTTGACCCTGTATTTTCAACAAATTTAAGTTCAGAATCAAACACCATTTCATGATATTTGTACAATTTCCAAATTTTAAGCACAATATGACAACTGGTTTTTAAAAGATAGGGTTATCATCTGTACTGGCATACTGCAACAGCACTACTTCAAGAAAGTGGTAAATCTTAGCACTTCTCTTGTCTTATTCAGTCCAGTCAACAAACATCTCAAGCCTGCCATAATCACAAGAAGAATCTCATTCAGAGGTGGAGATGACAGTTATGTAGCATGTATGCAAGATGATTAACAAGTAACAGAGACAGAATACCAGCCTCTTGCTCTTCTCTTGCCACCTTCCACCTAAAATGCTGTCACTTCTTGCCCCTCAAAAAACTACAATTACAAAAACCAGAGCAGGAATCCAAGGCTCGAATTTCATTCAGTGTTTGGTCAGAACCAACAATATGTGAAGGGTTGGAGTGAGGGTGCTTCACCTTTAACACAATACTTCAGTCTTAACATGGTCTTACCTGAGCAAACACTTAGAGGCAGGGGAAATATCCAGAGCAAGTAAAAAAGACAGAGTAATAAAAAAGGAGGCATTTCATGAGAGAATTATGAAGAGACCCAGAGTACATAAGAAGTTTAAAAAATAAGATTGACAGGACACTTAAGAGAGGCGGACTCGCACTAAAGAGAATCAAATCGAATGCTGAGGGCCAGCACACGGCTTCAGAGCACTTAGAGCCCACTGGGCTGTACTTTCTTCTGCTCACATATCCTCAGCCCAAGGAGACAATTTTAATGTCATGATGGAGGAGAACAAAATGCTCTTATATCACTCTGCTTTATATCAGAGAAAATGCACTGAAGTCATTTAACCAGCTAGTTTAAATCATTAAAGTATTTAAGAGTAATATCCTTACAGAGGAAGGCAGTGTAGTAAACGAAAGAAAAAGTCTATATCTAAAAGAAGTGTAATTACAGAGACACACCAGATGGAAAAGGCATGTCAATCCTATCTTAATATGCTTTAAGTTTTTGACAGGACTGATTATATTTCAGGCAAGTTAATGGACATTGCAAAGTGTTCATGGACATCTTCGAGCACCTCGGAGATGTCAAGGTGCTCCAAGAGTACACTACATCTCACTGCCATAGCATTTCTGATTCAATCCATCCACCCACCCACCCATCCTTTCATACATATACCCATATATCCATCCATCCATCCATCCATCAATACATACATACATACCACTTATCCCTTTTGGGTTTGTAGGGGCTGCCCTGACATGCAATGCCAACAAATGCTCGAAAAACTCCTGAATCTGGATTCAGATCACCACCAAAATTAAATCACTTCTTCCTTTTGCCACGACCAACATTCCTTGAAAATTCTCCATGGTGGATGTAATGAGAACAATTTTATCATCACTGACTGTAAATGGAGTTTCTGGAGTTGAGGGTGACATTTTTGCATACTTTAGGTTGTCTAACTCGAATTGCTAGAGGAAGCATAAAACAATGACATGTTTAGTGTCCTTTGAAACAAATTAAATCTGTCTCACAGGCACCAAGAGAAATGCAGTAAAGGGGACATGCTGCACAGGCTCCATGTCCCTTTTGTGTTTTTTTCCTGCTGCTGCCGTCATAGTTGTAATATTTAGTCGCTTAAAGGCAAACACAGACCCATAATCACAAGCAATTGAATCAGTGAGCTGATGTTTGTCCTTTGTTAGATGTCATCAAGGTTCTGCTGCTGTCTCTGTCTTTACCCGCTTTGACAGGAAACTGCTCCACTCTCAGTGTATTAGTAATCACCTCCTGATGCAAAATCAGGCACATGCATGGGGAAGTGAACGCTTATGAAGCAAATTTACTCACACAGGATTATATATAAACAGGCGCACACAGTACACTGCATTAAAGCATGGTAATAAAACAAAAACAATGGGGTGCTTGCACATGACATCACATCACTGAGAGGAATTCTAGATGAGTGAATAGCAAAGAGGGCAGTGTCAAAATACCAAAGTTTTTACTGTCCATGGCTGTGCCAACCAAAGAAATCAGAGGAAAACTGACAACAAAATGTAAAGATACATTTAAGTCCTGCCAGTAATGGTGTAGGAACAAGGAGTATAACATTGTTTATGGGGAAATGGTGGCAATATGTACAACAATTGAGAACAAAAGAACCAACAAAGATATGCTTGTTGGACTACAAGTGGCTGGAAGTTGGCTGGTGACTGGATGGAACTTGACTGGGAGGGGAAAACTAAATGACTGCATTCTTAGCAACTCCCTTCCTTGATTGTGTTGCTTTGAGCGCCTCTTGTATTGTTGTTTACAGTGCTCATTTATTTTACCACATTACAATTTCAGAGCAAAAACGATCTGATATACACACCAAACATTCAAAGTCTCTTTAAGGGGTAGTTAGCTTTTTTTGTGGGGGGTTGTCCAAGGTACACAGCATTAGCCTGAACATTAGCCACAGTGCCTGCATCTGTAAGGAAGCAGCACAGAAGCTAGAGCTACATATAGCTGCACATGGGGCTACCTTCCCCATGACATTAAAAGTGTTTTAGGCGATTTCACGCGGTATCTTGTTTCTTGACAGTAATTTACTTTCCACAACCAAGCCTCTTGTTTTTGCTCTACCTCGGCACATGGCACAGCCTACATGTCCCTCCGTCAGCAGCATCTCGATCAATTTACGCTCTCCCTTCCAGCTTACCGTGGAAACCAATAACACTACATAGCATAATTGGCTAATGTAACAAATGGATAAAGAATATATCTGCAGACCAAGTATGGTATTTTGAGAAAGTGTGTTATTCTAGCTCATCTTACCTCCTCAACAACAGCCATACAATGTGTTAACATCAATAAAACCACGGACGTGTCTTTTTCAGAGAGTCCAAACCTTCACCAAGTCATTTCCAAAATAATCTGGAGAATTATTGTCAGCAGTGTTGAACACTACCCTGTCTCACACAGTTAAAAAATATGCTTGAAAAATCCCTGTTTCTCAAAATTGTAGTAATCATACTCAATGTTTCTAACGTGCAGGTAGAGTTTAAGCAGTCACAATCCTCCTTCAACAGTGTTCCCTATGTAACGATGCCCATGACGCAGTGCGTACCTTAGGATTAGGGGATTTGGAAACTTGGCTATTTAAGATCCCTCCTAACTTGACAGGCCAGATGGACAGTTCCGTTTATCCACCACGGAAATAGTTCACTAGTCCATCTGGAGAAGAGCCCACAGAAAATGTTTTCAGGGGCAGAATCTCCAAAGACAACTGAAGCTGGTTATTTGTCGATCGTTCTGCCAGTCACACTCATCACAGACCAATCCTCATCAAGCCACACTATGACGTAGTAGCAAGACCCTGTTGTTAGCCGTCAGCTTAAACTATATTTCAGTCCTTAGACTCCTGTCTTAGGTCGAATATACAACACAGATGTATCATTTACCACTTACAGTATGTGTGGTATGAACCTCGTCAACGACAATCCCCACCAAGTTCTCCAGGTAAACTTCTGAGGAGAGCATATTTTGCCAGGTATCGTTGAGTAACCACGACTCCCGACTACCACAGACTAACTGGCATCATCCGTGGAGGATTTCCACGTTCCCTCACAGTTCCACAGCAGTGATCCCCGGCTTCCCAGGTTCTCTGATTTGATCATTCAAAACAAAACAGCATGATTTCCTGTTAGAAAAGCTTTAAGGGACGTTCTTTGCTCCGCTTTTAAAGAAGAAGCTCAAGTCCATGTCTGGTCAAACTGCAGATATTGCTGCATCCTCAGAGACCACTTCAGAAGCCGCCATTGTTTTCAAACATGCAGCCACTTCCCGCTGTTGTCATGTCTTCAGTTTCCACCCCTCTAACCTGATTGGGCCATCCAGCTTTTGGCCATGAAGTTGTAGGAGGTTGGAGCTAGCAAGATGAATTTGTGTGATTTCAGACAATGAATCAGGCAGGGCTATCTGCACTGCAAGGTTAGCTCCCTCCACCTTCTGAAAAAAATATTTTCCATTCTGAATTATTTAGGTATTTTTTTCAGTTCAGTAACACATACTTGAGGAGAAACCGCTATTTTTCTACACACATAAAAAAAGACTTTTATGGCAAAACAATATTTCAAAAAACATCCTTTATGCAGTTTATAAAACAATAAAAAATGAACACATTCAATGTAAAAGATCTTTTCCTGTGCTTATTTACGTCTTTGGAATATGTGTTGTATCTATTTCATAATGCTTGATCTCCAAAACACTACAGACAAACATTTTTCTTTTTCTTGGTGCAATATTTGAACACATCATGATGACATTTTGTGTATTTGTCTAAATGTTTTTTTTTTTTTTAGCTTTCATTGAATGCACCCCAATATAACCATCTGCTCATTTGCTTATATGTTGAGGCCCATTAAGGATTGTTAAGCTTGTTTCACTCAGCCATCCTGCCGTCTTCAGTAAGAATATAAATATTACATTTTTGAACCAACTGGACTTTCAGTAAAGTCTGGGTGAGCTCTATTTTGGCAGTTTGGAGCCAATGAGGATCATTTTTTGTTGAAGTGGCTGGTATCTCATGAGTCTGTTGCGGAGTTATTTGAGTTTTAAAGTCCAGTTTTTGGTTAAAAAGTAAAACATATTCCACTTCATTAAATGCACAATGCTGATGTCCTGGGAGTCTATGTCCCCTCTTTAAAAACTAACAACCATTTTGTTATAAATAAACAACATTGGTTAACAAACAATTTTATGTAACGTGGCCCACAAGGCTCCATGGTTGTACAGAAAGGCTCAAACATTACAGATTTTAAGGTTTGGCAAACACTGAATTTTCTTTTCCCCTACTCCAACTACATAAAAGCAGAAGGAGGCGATCCTCTGAGGAGTAATGTGGTTTCTTGGCACAACTTTTACACGATTGCAGCTGGACTTTCCTCATCCCTGCACACTGACTCATGGGCTCAAACCCAGCAGTGCAAACACAGAGAGCAATCAATGGCAGCTGTTTCCCCTCAAAACCAAAAATACCATGATTCACACGTGAGTCTTGGACCATGAATGTCATACCAAATGGTTCAATATTTATTGATAATTGTTGCATCTCAATTGTGTTCCACTTCCTGCTACCCATTGATATTTGGTTGTCATCAAGACTATGTGGCTGCAAACAAGCTGTTATGCAGAGGCTGTTGATATTGAGTTACACTGAGGTGGATTTTTCTGTGTGTGGAGCTACATAAACTCCTCTTGCACAGTTAAATATATCAATTTCTCTGTCCAAACTCACTCCTGTTTCTGTATACACATGAAATCAAGCTTAAGAGGACTATTGCCATGTACAGTATTGGCTTCTGAGGGTGAAAATGCTAATGTCCAAAGCCAAGTGCCAGCAAATAATGCAAATGTGCTGACTTTCTCTCTGTGCTGTGATTGTTTTGACATGGACCGGGCTTCAATAACCGGGCTCATTTCCAAAGCTGGCCTGCACCGCTGACAGCTGTCCAATAATACTCTGGGTAACACTCATTCCTCTCCTCATGGTGACACGGTGCTGTGTCAGCTGCTGTAATGGGGCTATCTCAGGTCTCTGGATCCCACTGCCATGCATGGTTTGTTAAGAATCGACACTCAGAATAAGAAACAAGTCTAACATGATAAATAGTCCAGCAGCTGTTAAAATTGCTTTGATAAACATGACTTTGTCTGTATTGGAGGCATCATTCAGCTGTGTACAGTAACAAATCTGCGTATAGAAAAGTTATCAAAGCGAAAATTGTATTTAAGTCGGTATGTGACACCAGTTAGGACTGTGTTGGATCAGTAAATAACATAAATCACATAAATAATTGAATATATGTCTGAATTTCTTATCTGAATCCTAAAATACTGTATGTCCATGCCATGCCTACAACTTATTTGTAGAGTCAGTTGTCTCTTAATTGGAAGGTCAGTCCCAGGCTAGTGCAGTCACACGACAGTGTGTCCTCGGGTAAGACACCTGAGGCTAGTATACTGAAGAAAATAAATATGAAGATGAGTGTCCTCCGCTTGTATACAAGACAGGCTATGAGACAAATCCCTTTTTATCTCTTCCAAGGAGGTCAGGTTTTTACCTTCACTTGTTAATTTGTTAGTTTATGAACAAGATAACTCAAAAAGTTATGGCAGGAATGTTTTCAGGGCATGTTGGTCATGCAACAAAGAAGATGTGATTACATTTTGGTGGTGGTCCTATTCTGGTTGCAGATTCACTATTTGTTTTAAGTATTTGTTGACATTTCGGATTTGGCTAGTTTTCCAAATTTTTGACAATAGCATAATAAGTTCTCCACAAATATTAATGACATTTTCAGGAACTTTTGGTTATGGCTTAAGGGAGAAGTGATTAGATTTTGGTGCTGATCCAACTCTAAATATGGATGCAGTCACAATTGTTTATTAATGGTGCGAGATAGGGCAGGTATCCACATGCTAATCTCTCCATTAGTCCTTGATATATTTGATTATATTTTTAGGGAATGTTGGTCATGGCATATGAAAAAAGTATTTGATTTTGGTGGTAATCTGAATCCAGAGGTGGGTCCAGGAATTTTTTCAAGCATTGATAACATTTTGAGACAGGGCAGTTTTCCAATATTTATCACGTTTGGAAATGCAATCAATATTGTTAATCAAGTGTTTTAATAATTTCACATGTATTGGATAAAATGCAGGCCTCATAAAGTCCTGTAAGCCTGATAAAAGTCTGAGGTGAATATGACTTTGGACTAGCACTTAAAGCTACATATAGATTAACATAATAATCACATAATAATCATACAAAATGTATTCTGTAATGCTATCCTGATGATTTATGATGATTTGGTTTATTAAAAGTCTTTTTTTTTTTTTAACACACAAAAGTTTTCCAAGTTAAAAGCAAACATAACGGTATCACGGGTTGAATAAAAGTTTTATTTAAACATAAAAAGTTAGAGGCAGACATATTGAAGCAATGTGCTGAAACTCTGTGGTTAACTAAGGATAAACTCAAAGGCCTGAGGTTAACTGAAGACAGCCACCTGCATGCTGAGGCTAGCCAAGGACAGCCACATGAGGTAGACAGGTCAAATATCAGACAAGTGGAAATCCTAATATTCCAGTCACATGCATGAACAGAGCTCAAACAAAGGACAGCCAACAGGGCCTGGGTTTCTTGTAAATCCTATGCATACTATAAAGAAAATTATGGATGAAAATGGCCTCGATAGAAACCATTATGTACAAGAAAACCCACAGACAGCAAGACAATTACACAATTAGAAGTAGTTTTCTTTTTTCTTTTATCTCAGACATGTATACTTTTCACGTACCTTGACACGTTTCGGCGGAAACTTCTGCCTTCCTCAGAAGTGTTCCGCAGAAACATGTCAAGGTACGTGAAAAGTATACATGTCTGAGATAAAAGAAAAAAGAAACTACTTCTAAGATACTGTAGACATAATGAACACCATACAGCAATTACACAAAAAGCTTCAAAAGTAAATGAAAGTTAATACAAAAAAAGGAGGTTGGAACTTCCTAGAAAGGGGAGAAACCCCACCCTTAGAGAATAAAAGACAGTGCAAGATGCTTAGGACTTCAGTTCCTCGATTGCTAGCATTAGAGAACTCACTAGTTTGTTAATTGTATTCACTTTGTGAAACTTTTAATAAACTTTGTTTGCTCCGGACTCTGCCTGCCTCTCGTACTTTCAAAAAAAAAAAAGCACAATTTTTTTGAACAGACAATTTGTACATCAGTAGCAAGATCCAGCTACCCTTTTGAAGCTGTTTCTGAGCCAAATCATCAGATCTTTTTACCTTATTTGCCACAGCAACAGTTTTCCACATTTTTACTACTAACTCAATAACTTCTCAATGGATTTTGATTCCATTTTCAGGGAATGTTGGTCATGGCACAACTGATTAGATTTGTGGTGTTAAAAAAACAGATGTGGATCCAGCATTTTTTCCAGGGATCTGTTAACATTGCTAGACAGGGAAGTTTTCCACATTTTTTTTACTGTAACTTGCCCAACAGTGTTAGAAATGCCTTGGCGGAGGTTTGTGCTTTAGGAGCACTTACAGCTTACCTATGTTTCTTATGACATTAGCAATATCCAGGAAAATCATGCAATGTCCAGACCTCAGAGGTGACAATATATATTTGTGTCACCTTTGACAAAAAAAAATAGTGAATAAAGTATATTTGTAATGTGGAGTGAGATCTTCACAATTACAATTTGCCAACCTAATTATGCAGATAAGTGGTAAATCCTAGTTTAGCTTAGTCTTATTTTAAATCTGTATGTTCTGATCTATTTCATGGGAGAAGAATGGGCAAGTAAAAGAAAATGACAGAGTAGTTGTAAGTCAGATATGTTTCTGAAAGTTTGCACAAAAAATGTGTATTTGGATTGTCCAGGTTGATAGAAAACCATGTGCAGGTGGTCTTCACTGAGGGTCTGTGTCTTTGAGATATGCAAATAGAAAATCGACTGCATGTACAACTGAGACAACTTTAAAAAGGGCAGTGGAGCTCAGGAGGCCGAGCTGTTGACAGCCTGTCACAGGTTTCGATTGCTTTGCTCCCTCCTGTCCACAACTTTAAGTGTCTTCTGTAGGACAGTGAACCCTAAATTGCTCCTGATTGTTTGCCCAGCACCTGGCATGGGCCCTCACAGTCAATATATGTTTTGAAAATTAGTTGAACAAGAGTCAGAGTGTACACAGCTTAGGATAAAATGTTCTATGTAACTGGTGCCATCTAACAGTTACAGGGTTACATAAGGTCTGTCAGTCTGCTGGGGCCTCCAAATGGTAAAAATCAATGAATACAGTTTTAAATAAAAAAAGGCTTGTAAACAAGAAACAGTCACTCTTATCTGACTGAATATATTCTGCAGTAAAAGGAAAAGTTAAAGGTCAAAGTAATGCTTTAGCAATAACCTTGTATTTTTATAAATTCTTCAACAAGTCAAATGTTTCCATGTAGATTTTTTTTGGAAGAGCAGTTCAATCAATGGATGTAAGGTCTGTGTGTTTAAACCTAGAAAACTCACTTTTCTGGATAATTTGCCTGGTTTGGAGTGGTGTGAATGCTTAAATGAACTCTTATGCAGACCAAAGAACGAAAAACACTGGTCCACTTGAAAATAGGGGTTTCAGACCCAAGGACAGGTTGCAAGCTAACATAGCACTTATAAACTATCTGTATATCAAATAGGGGTGGCATGGTTGGTGCAGCAGGTAGGTGCACATGCCTGACAGCAAGAAGATGGCCAGTTTGATCATGTGCACCAGGGTCTTTCTCTGTGGAGTTTGCATGTTCTCCCTGTGCCTGTGTGGGCTTTCTCCAGGCACTCCAGTTTCCTGTCAATAAAGGGGACATATTATGCAAAAATCACTTTTTAAGGCTTTTGAACACATTTTTGAGTATTTGAGTAAAGGGCCCAGTGGATTAAGTTTGTTTTTGAAGGGAATGAGCCAGCTACAGTCGGTTGTGGGTGTGTGCTAATCACTTCATGGCCAACTGCTTCTTCAGCTTCAGTCAGTTCAACACAGGACTGGCAACTAGACTTTTCCTGAATCCAGGCTCAGTACCAACAATCCATCACCAAACCTGATGATGGAAATGTGAGTATTTTAATCCTGAGTAGTATTTATTTTGCTAATTGCTACGAGCTAATGCTAACAGCAGGGGTAACTTCACATTCACGTGTTCGTCAATATTAACGTTACTTGTTCAAAATCCGAAGGGTAAACTTCAAAGTATGAACATCCCTACATTAGTCAAGAGGAGTTTAACAGCTGGCTTAATACAATCAGTCCTTTACCCGCCCCATTACCTCTCTGTTTCTGTTAACGTTGGCCTGGAATGTAGGCTAAGTCGCTGTCCCACTGCGGTTAGCATGTTGTGCATTAGCCTGTGATGTTTGGGGGAGCTTGGATGGACCCCAGCCCCCAAAGCCCCCAAAGCGGATAAATGGTATAGATGTCAAATAGGTAAGCAGGGTATGGCTAATGCATTGTTAGCACCACTACCAGGTTCTCTGTCCACATTTCTGTGCTAAATATGGTTACACATCATTGTGGCAGATTTATCGGTTTCATCTGCCATGGCCTATTTACAGAATTTAAGTAATAGCTTAAAATACTGAGGATCTGCTTTGTATTACTTGCTGTGGATGTTCATGTCATAATTAACCACAGCTATAGCCTCAGCAAGTGGGGGATGGCCAGGTTACACTATATTTAAAAGGCTTTGGTCTGCTTTTCTGTAAGTGCAGTGTTGAAGCTAAGGCTGGAGAAATACATGATGTCAACTGTGCAGACACATGACGCCCCCCACACATCCCCTGCTTTGGCTCAGCGTGTTGTGCACATTGTCCAGAAGTAATGCAGGGCAGATGTGAGCTGCTGCCTAGACATGATCTTCAGGAATGACAATAAGAAAGTTAATGACTAACTAATAAATTAGGTCCAAACTCAACAACATTTACATAATGCATGATACTTCACAAATACAAATATGACTGTTCTTCTAACTGATGACCGATAAATTCCCTTTTTAAAAGTCGGGACACAGGGAAATAAGTTTGGTGTACTAACTCAATGAGTGAGCTTGAAACTCTTAATATCTCTCAGAGCACACACATTTGTTAGGCATCTTAACAGTGAACCACACTCATGTCTCATCCATGACTTGAACATTGAACTGATTTATCCACCGTTCATCAAATATGAGCATGTTCATTCAGCTCACTGAGGCTCAATCCTAGGGAGTGCTTCACCTTCACAGCAGTAGATTTTGCTGTGAATGCCAGCCAGTGGCCTCTGCAGCACAACACAACACTGTATTCTGCCGTTGTTTCAATTGTTTATGGGGTTTGCACATGGGGTTTAAGGGAGATGTAGGGCTAATAGATCATCGTTTCCAAAAATGTCCATATTCATTATCCAGACAGAAAAGCAAGGACACAATCTGAGATTCTTCACTGTGGGACCCATTTTCAAAAATGTGTGTTTTTCGGGCTCCCAAAATGATGGATCCAAATGCCCATATGATAAAAACTTCTGTGGATACACCTTAACTCGTCTCCTTAGTCTCTCTGAATTACTCTTAGTAAGTATGGTCTATTCTTATCAAACAAATCTCAAACGGCTGGTCTTAATTAAGGGTTAACGACTTATATTTACCTTCGCCAAGGAGGTTATGTTTTCGTCAGGGTCTGTCGTGTGTTTGTTTGTCTGTTAGCAAGATTACGTAAAAACTACTGGATGCATAACATGAAAAGCTTACCAGAGGTGTGGTTTGGTCTAAGAAAGAACCCATTATATTTTGGTGGTGATCCACACATTTTTCTGGATGCAAAAAAATTCCCCAAATTTGCGAAAAATCCCATAACTTAACATTGGGCCGTATTTTAAAAAATCATATCTCTGACATCACTTGATGGATTCACTTTAAAATTTACATGATAATAATATATATATAGTATAACTTTATAATATATATAACAAATATATAATATATATATTATAACTCTATCATCATGCCTTATGTGCGTCATTTTGGGAATTTTAGTTCATTTGCAAACTCACGTCAATGTTTTTCAAACCTATGTCACTGCGTTACCCAGCTTCTCTTGCAATTCCAGTGGGGGGCTACTCCACATGGACAGACATGAGCGGAGACTCGGCCGTCATATGGGAACACGTGGTGATCCAGAATTGTATCTTGGTGGAGGTCTGTGCTCTCCAAGTGCTTTTCTAGTTAAACATTATTTAGAATATCTTCCCTACACTAAAGTGAGATCCTGTTCATACCTAATTCACTCAAATAAACAGTAAGTAAACTACCAATCAGCATACTAATAAGCAGTTTTGTGAATATGGTGACCTTAAAATAAAGTGTTACCTTTTTTCTGCGTAACACGGTTGAGTAAAACATAAAAGAGGGAGGTAAGGTCAGGAATGTCAAAGAGATTGATGATGAGCAAGTACATGAGCAAGTGAGTAGAGAAAGAATGTAAGCTGAAGGAAATGAGGGGCGTGGAGAGGAAGTGAGGGTCTGTTTTGGAAAGCGTGACTGCTGAAGAGGAGCGGGGACAGTCGTGTTGTTGGTTGTAATGATATCTATTCGGATGATGCGGTGCTGAGAGCGAAGCAAGGTTTACTATTATGTTTGACAACCACAGGTGCACAGTGAGCTGAGGGAACAGTGCCAGCAGCAGGATGAGTGAAACATAGTTTGAAAAGACAGCGATCGTGGCAGGAGCAGTCAGAGACAAAACCGAAGTGGGAGCGAGCTGAAGGGGAGAAAAGAAGCACCAGTCTGCACTGAATCAGAACACCTGCTCCTCTGCCTCAACTCTCCATCTCATTCATTTAAACCTCTCCTGCTGCCGCTCCCAGCTTCCCAACCATCCCTCCATTCAGCATCCCCCATTGGCCACCTCTTCCATCCAACTCCATCCCACTTCTCTTCACATCTTTGCCTTATTGGCTCCACCTAAGTTTGTCCGTTTGATAGACTAGGTAATTACCAGGAAGTTTGTAAGGATCCCCGCCTGAGAGGCTCAGTGCATGTGTGTGCGATCCAATGTAATTATAAGGGATTAAGATGTTTATCACAATGCTGTTGTTAATCTTGTGTGCAGACACACAGCCACACACACATTCCCACAGCTACACACTCAGACGTGGATGCAGAGCTGTGCTGTTTCTATGAGGGTGAAGATGTCTGTGACTCAGAAAATTAAAATATTTTATTTTATTTGAGTTTTTATTATAGGTATCTCTACAAGTTTTATTAGACAATGAAGTATTTGAAACAGTTGTTCATTAAAGCAGTCTGTCCAACTCAAATCCTTTCTCAGCCTTCTGAACCTTTGACAGTTACGTCAAGTGTCCCTCAGGGCTCTGTCCTGGGAACCCCACTTTTCATTTTCTATTTACTTAACTCTGGCCATATCTTTCATAACCTTATTATCAGCTTTCATTGTTATGCAGATGACACACAGCTCTACACATTCACCATATCTATCTCCATCCTCCCAAATGTCTCTGTGGTTGTCTACAGGAAATCAGAACCTTGTTTTCCCACAACTTTCTAAGATACAGTGGTAATAAAATGGACATTTCTTTACAGATTAGAAACATCATAACCAAATTCGGTAGCACTTCCCATGACACCCCTCTTTAGAATTTAATGTAAACACATTATAAGCATGTTAATAAGACATTATAACATACCTATGATGTTGTATGATCATAATAATGAGCACTTGTAACAATTACATCCATCAAGGACAAAATGTTTTTGCCCGCATTTGTTAGTTTGTGAGGAAATAAACACATTTTGGCGGTGATTGGAATCTGAATACAAATCCTGGGAACTTTTATGCATTTGTAAACACTGTGAGATAGGGCAGTTTTCTTATTTTTGCCAAAAACTCAATAAGTTCTCAACAGATTTTGATTCCATTGTCATTATCAGGGAATATTGTTCATGGCACAAAGAAGGAGTGGTAACATTTCGGTGGTGATTGGAATCCGAATGCGGATCCTGGAAATTTTAAAGATTTGTTTGCATTGGGAGATAGGGCAGTTTTCCACAATTTCAATAATAAAAATAAAATGCTAAAGTTTGCATAAGTACTTTAGATAGTTTTATGATCACACCGCAGTATTTTGAAGCAGATCAAGTCCAAGCTAAAGGGTGTTACATCATTACATCAAAGCCAGTGTTCCTCATCGTATGAGATCGAGCTACCCACAATGCTACAATATAATAACATAATAGCAGATATTAAAGGGACAAGGTGTGGCATTTTAAGTAATTTAAGAGCTAAAAACAATGTCTCCATTGACTAATATGTCCTCATATGTGTCAAATTGCCTCTGCCAACAATCTGACTTGTCCTCCTGAATGAAGAATTTCTTATCTGTATAGAACTGGTAAGTCCTGTAGAGGCTTCCATGTACTTCCGGTCTATAAAACTATGAACAGCCGAGAGGGACATAAAGCACTACATAGTACTACTGGCTAAGGCTAAACGCGTTTTCGCTCAGAAACAGCGTGACTGAAACGGAGAAGGAGCACAACGAGACCCGCTTATCACTGCCCCGGCAAATTTGAAAGCCTGCACTGCACTTTCGTTCATAATGCTAGATCATACTTATGCCATGCCAAAGGAGAAGCAATCCTCATCAGCAAAAAAGTGCAAAAGAGAAAACTTAGCTTCTAGGCCCATACCAGCCATTGTAGAGTTTGGCAGTTGCAACGTACGTTTGAAAAGCGAGGCGCTAGAGAGCACTATTCGCTTGAATGCAAAATACAATTTCACAACTGGATCGGAGAACAAACTACACAGTGTGGCATTAAATGTCCTGTGTAAGATTATACAGATGGGCATGTTCATTAATGTGGGACATGCTGTGTGATGTAAGTGTAAACAAACTCTGTGCATGAAGAACAGGGTCTTTTAGTGCTTGTTGGTGTCTATAGCAGATGATAGAGGACACCAGAAAGCATGGTAACTTATTATAACATAACACCTTTAGTAGTGTCTGCATAGAAACTGTGTGAGTATGTTTTGTTCTCTTTGAGGTTTATATGAAGAATGGGGTTGTGCCTGAAGAGATTTTTTTTTTTTTTTAAGTTTATATTATATATAGATTTATATAATTACCTGAAGACTGACAGCTAATAATAACTTATGATGTTAATTCAATATTGGATTTGATTTTGTAAGGAAGGGGCATGACTAGGTAAGCTCTTTGCTTCATTCTGACCCTTCTCAAACTGGTTCTTTTGTTAACATACATGTTTATGTTCTCACAGGTGTACTTTTATGTGATGGACATGTACAGTTGTCTGGTGTACATAATGTATTAATTACACTTTTTTTTTTTTTTAAGTTTGAGATAAATAAAAAAAAATAAAGAAAAGAAATAAAAAGTAGAAAGCAGCTTCAAAAAGGAAAAATTATGCTTGAAGGATCTGGAACTTCTGTGAACCAAGCAAGTTTTGAATCAGTCCATGTTGCTGAGTCTTATGAACATCTGAACGTAGAGATGGTGAGTGATGTTAACCTTTTGACATTTTCATGGTTTGTTATACCTTTGCACAGTAAATGACTCTGGGGGATCCAAAACATTATGTTAAGTTGTACTTTATCATTGCCCGGTTGCTTAGTTGCTGTGATGCAATTATTTTCACTGCTACTGCTGCCTATAGTAGTAATATTATGAATTAGCTTGTCAACCTGTTTGTGTCAGCTGCTGGGTGGATTGTGTCCTCTCTGCAAACAAACTGCCCCAGCGGTTGGTTGAAAGTGAGACAAGACAACCCTCTTCAGAAGAGCTTGCTGTGGTTGTTTGTGCTTAAACAGGAATCGATTGCTCTGGTCATATATGCAAACAAACCTTGCCAAGCACGTACACTCACTTATCTCTAAACAGCCCTCCCAAATGATCTATGTGTAGTAACATAACTACATGCATGTTTTTGGCTTCCATACTTGAAAAAGGATTACATGAAGCTGTGATCAACAGAGTAACCAAATTATTGTCCTCTGCAGCTCACTCTCAATGCAAACAACATTCAAGCACATATGCAAGGACAAAAAGTAAATCTGCTTCATTTAACATACCATTAGAGTTACACTCACAACTATATTATATATGACCATAATGCTCATTATTGTTCTTAAATATTGAAAAAGACCATATACAACATCTGCCAAACTGGTGTTTAGCCCACACAGCTACATGACTAACGTGCCACTGTTATCATTAGCATATACTTGCATCTTAAATCCAATCGTACACTCTTTAATAGCTCTGAGGTTATCTGGGTTACAGTACATACTGCGCAGTAAGAGGCTCCTGGCTGGAAAAAAGGCATATGGGGAATTATCTTCCTCCTCCATACACAGAGAGGTGAGTGTGCAATAAATAGAGGCACTAAAAGCATTATGTGCCTGGACTCGGAAATGTCATCAAGTGACACCTGTTTGTAATGCTTCCTAATGCTTGTTATGAGGATCAACAGTGAGCTCAAGGTTGCCACAGTGTTTTCCATCTGATCTTGTGAACAGATGTGTAGACACACAAGTGCATTAATAGCATGACCTCCCTGGAGCCTCTTCCCTTTATTTATGCAAGGTTTAAACTTTCAGTGCACAAATAGGACTTAATGTTCCTGTCTGTGGCTGCACTTGCATGTTCCCCTCTTAAATTATTTCTTTATTTTCTCTTTGGCTTAGTCTATTTTTATTTATTTATTTATTAAAAAAAACCCCATTGAGATCAAGATCTCTTTCACGAGGGTGACCTGGCCAAGAGGTCGGCAGCACGTCATGGAAAAAAACATATTGATAAGTGACAATATGCAGTAATTTAAGAATACATATTTTTTGTGAGTGCAGGGAGTCTTGCAGTAAAGTGCAGAAGCTATATCTGCCTTTCTGCTCAAAACTGCTTTATTGAATTCTGTACAACTTGTACAAATCTGTCAGCAAAGTCCATGATCCCACTTTGAAAGTCCTCAGCAGCAGGGATCTATAAGCTTAAACTGCTGACAGAAAATGTCAAAGGTTAATGTGTTGAAAAGTTCATATATCACTGAAATAATTCAATTAAATGCCTTTTCTTGTTCAAACTCATTTTTTTTAAAGAGTCATAGACATTCTAGTGTCACACAAGATATTGAAAGTCAGGGTTGATTGTCCATTTTTATCATTGATGTAAATGAAGAAAAAAAACCCCTCTGGAATAGATTTTTGGCGAATTGTGTAAAAGGGAAAAGAGCATAGAGGTGTGAAGGACAGTAGCTTAAATACATGAGATAGGACCTCAAAAAGCGGGCCATCTGTGTTTCTAAATATGTGAGCATAAGCTATATAGGCTTAATGTTTGTTCAGACTGTTTCAGCATGATTGTTTCCACAAACTCCAGTTCCAATGAAGTTGGAACATTGTGTAAAACTGATTTTGCAAATCCTTTTTGACCTATATTTATTGTATAAAACTACAAAGACAAAGTACTTATTGTTCAAACTCAGAAAATTTATTTATTGCTTTTAATTAATTGATTGATTATGAAAGGAACATCTCTGAAAGGCTTAGTCGTTCACGAGGTTCAACACTTTGTGAAGAACTGCGTGAGCAAATACTTCAACAGTTTCAGAACGTTTCTCAACACACAATAGTAAGGAGTTTAAAGTTTTCATCATTTATACTCCATAAAATCATTAATAGATTCAGGGAATTTGGATATAGCAGAAAAACTAACATTGAATGCCCTTGACCTTCAATCCAAATCACACCTTATTTGTGTAGCACAATTATAAAAACAGTGAAGTTGACAAAAGCGCTGCACAGTGACTACAATCAGAAATAAAGTTGAATAAAATAAAGTAAGGCAGGGACTTGTTGTGTATTCAGTTGAGTGAGTTGTGCGAATCCTACGCAACACAACCTTTCTGTAGTCACAGTACAGCATGTGAAGTTAATCTTTCATGTTCTCAGATTGATTTGGGATGGATGACCTCCTATCCTGACCTAATGAAAACATGAATGCACCTCTGTTATCACATCTATGAATACAAGTGAAAATCCATAATGCTTTGCTCTTGCCACCAAAACAATCAATGTCCAGCTCACACCTTTGTCCTCTGCTACACAAATACAGGTCTACTGCCACACGTGACAGGACAATAGCCCTCAGCCAGTATAAACAGAGTAAAACATTTTGCTGCCAAGTGGGTTAAATTTGATGGAAGATAAATTGGGAGAAGAACAGGAGCGGACAGAGATAACAGAGGAAATGAAGCAGAGAGACAACGCCGAGGAGGTGATCACGCTGAGAATAATGACGAGACATCAATGTAGAATCATACAGGAGAAAGTCAGGGGAGAGTTTGGAGATAATAGAAAAAGAGTTTGTAGATAATAGAAAAACAACAACAGAGGGGAGCATTACAGAATTCACACGCACACAGACAGGGAGGAAGTGTCAGAGTAAATGATAAGAAACACACAAAAGATGGTGGAAAACTTTGAAACTGATGTAAAGACTGAGGGGAGGATATCCTCTCCCTTGTTAGTTGTGGTTTTAAGAATTGTAACTATTACACAACAAACAGTTTGACTGAAACCTGCTGCAGACTGAACATGTTGTTGATTGTGTGCAGGGAGTCTCCAAACAACATGATGAAAGAGATAAAAACTGAAAATGACAACTGGTTATGGAGGAAACTTAACAAGAAGCAGTCTGACTGATACAAGGTGATGGCAATATCAAAGTTTTTCAAATTGATATAATACTGATACTTACAATTTCTTCTATACTGATCCTGATGCACGGATAATGTTTTGGAATTTGCATTATTTCATGACTAAAAGTGCAAGAAAAACAAAGGCAAAGGCATCAGATCTTAAAAGTAGTTTTGAGCCTTGGTCCAAAGAAAGAAAATAAAGATACTCCCCCATTTAAGACTAACCTTGCACAACAGATCCATCTTTCCAGCTTGAAACTACAACAATTGTGTTGGCCCAAAGCAGTGCAGCCCAGTCAATGACCATTAAAGCAGGAAGAGGTGGGAGTTTTGAGCAAGACTACAGCAGCTCGTACAAAGATTAGCATAGATGCTAACAGCTTCAATAGCAGTTTTGTCAGATCTGGACATTTCTTTATTATCCTTAATTTCTTGATTTTAACATGCACTTTTTTGCTTTTAAATAAGCTCTAATTTTTTGGGCGTGTATTGTACACGAGTACAAGCAAAATACTTAAAATATTTTGTTTCACCAACATCGTGATTGCAACACATCGGATACAAAAAGCCAAAATACTCTCTTTCTTTGTGAAACATTCCCGCCAAACTTGCGTAATTCTTATTGAACTGACTGTTAAACTGTTCTAATCAAATATTTTGGGTCTTAATTAGTTTAACTTTGTGTAATCATCGTTTAATTCTCAAATGTTACCACTCACTGGCAAACAGCCATCGTGTGAGCAAGAGAACGCAAAATAGCTGCGCTGTGATTGGTCAAAGACATTGGCATGTTGATAGCTGCTCTCTTATTGGTTGGTACACTATGACTGAGCATGCTCAGGCAGAAATCGAGTAATTGTGCATGCGTGAAGCAAAAGGTGTTTACGCATCTGTTTAAGAGAGAAAATTATTCATAATCATCAAATTTCATTGATTAAAACTTTGAATAAAAGTTATTTTTGAGTTGTCTGAGAAAATAAGGTCTGGGCAAAATTTTGGTGCATGTTGTATTTGAGTACAGTGTTTTTCAGGCAAAAATTGTGAAAACATGGGGTACGTGTTACAATCGAGTGCCTGTTAAAATCGAGAAATTGCGGTAAATAAGCGGAAAAAGTACTTTCTCTCTACTTCTGGCATGTTTTGGTGAGTTTGTTCTACTTTACACTGTGGCAGTAGCGCCGGCCTACTGCATTATCTGACTGGCCCATAATGAATGTGATTGATGGAACGATTGTGCTGGATATCCTGCTGGATATGCTTTTGTTCTAACCTATTCCCTAACACTTTCCATGGGCTGTTGCACAGGTTTACAAGTGAAATATATTGAACAGTCCATGTGGTGTGTCAGGTTAATTAAAGACTAAAGTGATGTATCAGTTTTTGGTAAATTGATAATCATTCCAACAAAATGCAAAAACAAACAACTGAGTACTTAAAATATACTCCTGAAAAAAAGTTTGGAAATATTATTAGGGTTGATTATTTCTCACCCTTAAAAATACCAAATGGTGTTGTATTTTATATCATTAGAAAGCCTGATTAGTCACATTTTACAATGAGGTACAACTTCTAAGGATCGTGTAACTCCCAAAAAAAGTGCCAAAATCCCCTGCAACTGGAAGCTTGTGTTTTGGTTCACAGAGAGGCAGTATTATTTGGTGCCAGCCCTTTTGCAAACTTAGGACCAAGTTCTGTGGGACCAATGAAATCAAAGACAGACTGCAAAGTAGGCGTCTCAGGCAGACAACACCCCAAGAAGACTGGCTCCTCATCCTTGCTGCACTGAGGAATCGTAGACTTTCAACCAGGGGTATACAGGATTTGCCATATTTTTTGGGAGGCGCTACCCACACGCTAAGCTGTGTTGCTTATTTCACAAATGCACAATTCTAACAAGCTGTAGCTTATTGTAAAGGTGACTAATCAGGCTTTCTAACAATATAAAATACAATGCCAATTGGTATCATTCAAGGGGAGAAAAAAAATCAACCAAAATAAGTTTCCAAACTTTTTGAAGGAGTATAATAAGCAGAAATAGAATGTGGTTTGGATAGTCAATGCCATATTTTACTGTCAAACATAAATAATACATTAAACAACACCTTCCTACTGTTTAATGCCAACCATGCTGCTCATGGCTTTCAAGTATAAAGAGATGTTTGAGACCTGAATCGTAAAGTGTCATTGCAGATCCTATCATTAGTAAATTATGTTTAAGTGAGACATTACTTTGAAAGCACATTATATTTGTATGCGGGACATGTTTTAATGTCTCTTTATATCTTGTTAATATTTGCTTTCACATGGGTTGTCTGTCACCACAGCAGAGGGACCTTGCTGTTTTGTAAATAGAGCTTGGCCCACTGCAGGTTCTGGCACTGGCAGCAGCTCCACACAGAGAGAAAAATGAAGGGGAGGGGGGATATTGTTGGTGGTGCAAGGACAGAAACAAAGAGAAATGTATCTGGCGAAACAAACGTGATGTGGCTGCTGTGCCTTGATTAAAATCAGGTATATTAGCATGCTACGTACGAGGCCCTGCTATGCTGGCCTTGAAAGAAAGATGGCAAACAGATGGAGAAGAGAAGACAGAGGCAGCAGCAGACTGAGGAAATAAGAAACAAGAAGACTGAAGGAGACATTGGCACAGAGAGGCTCCCATTAGCAAGTGTCACCTGCTGGAAACACTTTGTCAAACAGTTTTTGTCTTTCTACAAGAAACAAAAGGCAAAGCAAATTTCAGCAACTATAAGTAAAAACTGATGCAACTGCAGCTGTTTCTTTGTGAGTCCAACTTTTAATAGTGACAGGACCTGCTGAGTGATCTCAGATAGGATAGTCGTCAAAGGCAGTCAGTGTTTTCCAAGGACATTAGTAGCATTAGAGCATCCTTTTAAGAAAGTACCTCTACTGACTGTGCTGAGTTTTGCACATTACAAATGCACATTACAAATGCCCATTTAAAGTCATCCACAGTGGAAATATTGGTATAGATAGTCACACCAAGCACTTTAGATCGAGCCAACAAATCCAGCCCAATGTTCCACCTTGGCCTGTTCCCTAAACTTCATTGGCCCCAACACAATACAAACCAACATTTTCAACAATCTGGCTTCAATAATTAAGGCTTTCAAATACAAGTTACCAGTTGTTGACAGTGTAATCTCTTAGTGTGAAGTTGTTCCATACCCCCATATCCCCGATTTGCAGTCCGAAGCGAGGCTAAGCTTGGGGATCTGTCCTTGGCCGGGCTTAGGGTAGCAAATCTCACCTCCACATTTACACTAACAGACATAAATGGTGGGTGCAGTAGAAGTCAGAAAGCTTTAACCTGTTTTACATGAGACACGATTTTTCATCTGCTAAGGCACTTTGAATGATGTCAAAAGGTGCTCTGATAAAAAATCCACTTGTTTGATGGCTCATGCATGTGGATTTTCAGTTACCTGGATCTTAAAAAGTAGTAAGTGGTATACACACCAATGTATTTACACCACTAATAATAGCTCAATAGCACATTCTAGCACCTCAGAGCCGAATCTGATGTGACTCTTTTTACATTTATACACATACAAAGCAGCTTTAGTTTTGCCACAATGAAAATGGATATTTTCAGAAACAATGGCTACGTTTACTTGGGAGCTTTAATTCCCCTTTAATTCAGAATAAAACTTGAATCCTCTTTAAAAAGATTAAAAATGACCTGGTAAACACCTAATTCCGAATGAAAATGACCACTCCGAATTAAACTTAATTCCGAAGTAGGTGGCCGGTTTATTCTGATTTCAAATCTGAATTGAATAATTCCTCGATCATGTATACCTTCATTGTGCTTTAAATTAATTCTGGTCGTTCTGCGCATGCTGGTTCCCTTTTCCTGTCGCGATGATGCACATATTCTGAGTTGACGGGAACATATTCCAGGATGGCCGCCTGAAGCAAGCGTTGGACTCTATCTGAGACAGTTTATTCAATTAGAGCCTTAGAAGATTTGAAAATAATGAAAAGAGTGGATGGACGTAACGAAAATTTGACTTATTATGTGATCTTCCATGTTGTAGCTGAAAATAAAAGTGGGAACTGGAGTTTGTTTGCTTCCGGTAGACATAAATATGTCACGTCCGCCTCCTGTCCAATCAGAATCATTCCCAACCCCCAGATCTTAAGCGGAATTGAATTAAGGCGAATAAACGTGTTTTCCATGTAAACATCAATTCAGAATTACTATTTCCATGTAAACGCGAAGGAGAATACTTTAATTCTGGATTATTTAATTCTGAATACTTAAAGGATAAGTTCGTTTTTTTGACACCTGGACCTTATTTTTAGGATTAAATACGCTCGTAGACTCACCCAGACAATTTTGGCGGAGCTCAGAGCCGTATTCGAGCAATTTAGATCCATCCGACGGCGTTTTTCTCTCATGCCATAGTAGCAGACGGGGCCAGAAATCGTATTTTGGGGAACATCAATACGTGTTGCCTCTGGTCTCAAGTCCCACTCTGAGCAGCAAAGGCACTCCTCCTCTGTTGTGTTTGCCGTGCAATGTCCACAACAACACCACCAGTTAGCCCCCATTTGTGGACGTACAGTGGTTGCTTGTTTTCTGGCCAGCTGTTCGGCCCTTTCCCTCTGCATCTTCCTTTCAAATAGCTCCTCGTCGGTATATTCTGTCTCAAAACGATACGGGCATCCATTATACTCAAAGTCGTCGTCGGACACTTCTGCATCGGATAAATATTCCGCCATGTTGCACAAAAATAGCCGTGTAGCCGTGTAGCCTAGCAACAACAGCGGCTCTACTCATGTGCTTGTCTATGACGTCACCAAAAGTTACCCGTCCTTGTAAAGCCCCGGATGACCATAACAACAAAGTTGAGCTGACATGGTGATAACACTGGCCATTCATTTATAAAATGTAGCTTAAATGAGAGAGTTTCGCAGCAGATAATGTCTAATTTAGGGGCTTCGATTTCTGGCCCCGTCTGCTACTACGGCATGAGGAAAAATGCCGTCGGATGGATCTAAATTGCTCGAAAACGGCTTGGAGCTCCGCCAAAATTGTCTGGGTGAGTCTACGAGCGTATTTAATCCTAAAAATAAGGTCCAGGTGTCAAAAAAACGAACTTATACTTTAATTCGAAATTAAAACACATCATGTAACTGTGGCCAATGACGGCATAGCCCCACCTCTCCCTTATTACCCATGTGCTAACCCTGAAAACAACAATGGCGGAATACAATGTTAAATTCTGAGCTTGTTATGGCTTTTACAGCAAAATCTAAACTAAACTCCTCTATGACCACCGTGAGCAACAAGTGGATATAAAGAACATCATCCAGCAGTGTTTGTTTATATTTCTCATGATGTATGCGCAAGATCAGTGTCTTCTTCTCTGGTTTTGGTGTAAGTCTGCAGCAATATTACAGCGTCACTCCCAGGCCCGACATACTTTATATACTACAGTGTTTTCAGTGTTTTTGTGCTGACAGACACATTTCTTGAAACAATGCCTTCTTTACAGAGAACACTTTAAAAATGAAAATGTTTTTGTCTCTCTGTGGACAGGGCCTGAAGCTGCCTGTTGACTTAACAAACACCTGACTCAGAGAGGGTCCGCCATTTCTGAACAATACCAGTAGGGCAAAATACTGAAAGGTGGAGCAGCACAGAGAGAGGAGGGATTTTTTCATGTCAGGGGGCAGAGGTTGAAGGCAAGTGATGGGGACGTATTTTGCATGAAAATCATTAAAGCTGTATTTTGAATTATATTCAGGGTTCGTATGGGTCCTTGAAATCCTTGAAAATGCTTGTATTTTAATGTTGTGTTTTCAAGGTTTGGAAAGTGCTTGAATTTTTTATCTAAGTGCTTGTAAATGCTTGAAATCGTAATCATATAAATTTTACAATTAACAGCAATCTGGCTCAACAGATCGATCTAAACTAGAGAATAAAAATAGTGAAATGGGGGGAAAAAAACATTCTCCCTGAAGGGCTTGTGTGTGACATGCTGGTCAGTTGTCATGTGCGACGTGACGTCCCCCCTAGTGGACAGTGCGCAGCCCAACATGCCGGGAGGCTGTCGGTTCAATGACCGTTGGCTGGATATTGAAAAATATAAACCATGGATAAGACATGGCACAAATCCACAAGTAGCCTGCTGCAAAGTCTGCAAAAAGGAGATCAGCCTTTTCGCCATGGGAGAGTCGGCACTCTCCAGCCATATGAAAGGTACCCTGTTAGCCCTACAGGTGAATTAGCCTACTATTAGTTTGTGCTAACTACCTTTTTATACGCTAGGCATGCATGTGTGATGTAGAAGGCACTGTTCCATATAACATGTAGGTGGTGTGATGATTCCCACCAGCCGTTCCGCTGTCACCCGTGGGGTGTTTGTTGCTTGAGGCAGATTATCACATGGCCGCGGTCGGTCGGTGACAAGTCTTGTCTAAAAGTACCGAGTCATGCCTGGGCCGACGGCCGCGGAGTGGATGGCTCTCCCGCTGGATACGAAGGCACGAGACCCTACAGACGGACCGCGGTCAAGTGATAACCTGCCCCTAGCTACAAACGCCCAGCGGTTGACAGCGGTACGGCTGGTGGTTATTAATAACAGTATCAATAACAATGTCAAGAAGAAAAGATGTGAAAAAATTAATGCTTAGAAAAGCATTAGGCTGATGTGCCCTGTTAAGGTCTAAAACTTATATGACTACACCTGATATAATTTGGCCAAACCAGTGCAAATCATCATGCCTCTCTTACTGTATGATGTTTTAATACAGTGTGTGGGATGACACATACTAGGGCTGCACTATTCTGGCAAAAATGTGAATCACAATTATTTTGCTTGGAACTGAGATCATAATTCTCTGACACGAGTTTACTCACAAAATGTTTATTGCATTGATTAACTTTAAAGAGAGTTTTGCAGGTTATTTTTTGTAAATGAACACTTAGCATTGTCTGATAATGGCTGTAGTTTAAGTCAGTCATTGATTTTATGTGTTATGCAACACAAAAGGGCTCAAATTTAGAGGATGAAGTGTCTGTTTTCAGTATAGCTGTTAAAAACGTTCAACACGTTTCAACATCTCATCATATGACGTAGCATGGGGACTCTGCTTTGATCCAATGTGCATAATAGGTGGTGGTGAGTCAGGGCAGGCGTTTTGGGATGTGTTTTTTGTGCTTCTTGCAGTGTATTACATTTAATTTGACCATTTGTTAAGGTTGTTAAATACTGCGTTTGTGCTTGATGCAGAAATACGAGCTTAGCAGGACATCAAAGCCACTCTTTCCCCAATAGGAAGAAAAATTGAATTAGCTTTCGTGCATAGGGTTTGTTTTTGCAGGTGGAGAGATGGGACTTTATTTCTACATTGGTCACCAAAAACGCGGTCGTCTGTGGTAAAGTCCGTTTCACTCTGCTTACCACAGACGTTCCTCCGCCGTAACTCTCACTCACTCTTTCCTCACTAATCTGCAGTAGGCAGCAGCAGGAGCAGGCTCACGTGTTGTAAAGACACTTTACCATTGGTTGAGGGAGGAGGCAGTGGTGATGCTGCGTTTGGGAGCAATTGCTTATATTGCAGCCCGTGAAATAAAATGCTTAAGAATCAAAATCATAATAAATAATAATAAAACAGTGAAATCGCCATTTTGTGTGTGCATGAATTCTATCACATTATGCAATTTACAACTGCTTACAGTACTTGAAAAGTTTGAAAATTGACCTTGAAAGTCCTTGTAAAGTGCTTGAATTTGACCATGAAAAAAGTGTACGAACCCTGTATATTTGACATTTAAATATAAATAAGAGCCAAAGATATCCAGGCATCTCTAGAGATAATACACGGCTCATTCACAGAGGTATATTTAAACATGAAAGCCCATCAATAGTTTTTTCAATGACTTTGGGGGAACCCAAGAAGAATAACTGACAAATAAGTAGAAATGATAAATATTTCTTGTGCGACATACCACATGCTGTATTTTGGATAAAACGACAGCATATTACAGGGAAGAGGCTAAAAAAGTCTGTGTGTTCAAACACAAACCCCCTGCTGTTCACCCAGAAACCCTCCAGGCTGTCCAGGAACAGCATCAGAATCCAGATGTTTCTGTGTTTGAGGCCTTGTTGAAAGAGCCTCAAAACTGAGTTAGTCGTCACCATTTACTGGCTTGCGTGTGAAGTCTTGTGTCAGACACCAGCTGACATCTTAACCATGCCAAGAGCCACATTTGGCAACACTGTGCTGGGAATGATGATACTCCTCGAAGAGGAAAATCAGCCTCTTAGGCCGGAGGGGATGGGGGACGGGCTTTTTTGAGCTTACTGGCCTGGGGGCATTCAGGTTGGCAGCTTGGTGACACATCAGGATTCTCCCTTGGGCAGAACAACAGAGGAAATGTTATGTGACCCGTCAGTGCTGCTGCATGGTGTCTGAAAAAATATGTGATGTTTTTTGGGTGTTTCCATTGTCATTGCAGTGTTAATGCAAGACACACTTGTCCCCCATAGGTACCCTTTGTGAGAAAAAAAGGGTCGAATACACTACATTGCTTCTTCTTTATTCAAAACACATGCTCACACACACAGGAAGAGGAGAGGTAAAGTTGCCTGTTAGGTCACATGACATTTTTGATGTAGACACAGAGACTTTATTGCCTCTTCTGAAAAAAAAAAAAAAAAGTCTCAGATAGGGCTCAACATACATTACAAAAGAAAGAAGAAGAAGAATATTTACCATGCCATATCTACCCAGGCTATTATTACAAGTACTAAGGACCCTGTTGTAAGCCTGGTGCAATGTATCTTGGTGTGCAGTGCAGGTGTCTTTCCTATTTTCCACCTGTTATTTTTACATCTAAAATTAATGTTCTTCAAACAGCAGATGAATATCATAGATTGTAAAAGAAATGGATGAAGCCATGCGATCTCATCTGTTTGAACATCAAAAGAGCATTTTGACCATTTTTGATGTGTCGTAATGGATTTTGCCATACAGCATGCACCATCTCAATCAAACTTTAGCTCAACCTAATCACAGACAAAGAGGCCGTGTGAACTTAAGGCTGCCTTGTCAATAATGTCCCTAATTACAAAACTGGAAATCCTCAATAAAATAACAGTTGCAATAGTAGAAAAGCACTCAGAGAGCGCAGAAATCTGCCAAGCAGCTCAGTTACGGCAGTGGCCCACAACCCCTGTAAAAGAGGCCATGTTTTAAACCAGGCTGTAAAGAGGCCTTAAAAGCCATTGGCCTCAAGTGGGCACTTGGGGTACTACAGGTTTTGCCCTTCTGCTTGGGCCTCCATATTCATCAGAGCTTGCCTCCTGATGAATATGTGCCCCCATAAAACCCAAGGATGTGTGCGTATGAAAATTGGGAGTGCTCAGGCACATTGCTGGCCCATTCCCATCTCATGGATCCCAAAAATGGCTATGCACTGAACCAACTAAAACCTTGTCCATAGCATGAAGCTGGTGGTCTGTAGTTTCCTACTATGTGGGAGACCATGGGCTAGATCAAAGCAGATTTCTCAGTAGTCATTTTTGAGGCAAAAATTTATCTGTATACTAGTTTATACATTTTGACTTAAGTTTTTAATAGGATAGAGGACTATGTGACCTCTGGTAGATACCTCTGTTTCTGATTCTTAGTTGGCTTAAATGCAGTTTTACTGCTGGCAATGGCTCCACCCTTGTAATCTCCCTAACAGGAAAGTTGTTGTAGATAATTTAAAGGGGGAAGTGGGTGGAGATCAAAGCAACCATACATCTGTGCTATGATTTTATTTAAGCAGTTTGGAAAATATGGCTATTTCAGGCCCCCAGTTTGATATTCTTGACTCAATATAACCCTTATGATGAACTAAATTCAGGACCATGTCTTTGTGATTCAGCCTGGTTTTGCCTCCTGGGTGTCAGAAGCACGCTAAAGCCTCCACATCACATGAACAGCAGAAGGTGGTATGCTAAATGATGGGGAGGAAGAAGAGGGAGGTTTGAGTAGAGACATCAGAGTCGGCAGTTGAGATAGAAAAAAAAGCGGGGCTGTTAGGGAATACATCCTGAGCAACATGGCATGTGTGTCCACTCCTGCAGAAGTGCTTGCATGTCTGAGTGAGCATGGCTTCGTCTAGGGGGCAAATCTCTCCAGATGCTCATTACGACTCCTCTGTTGGAATTAGATTAAGACACAGTGTTCATCTCCAGTGCGCTGAAACAATATTAACTCTTTTAATAATGTAAACACAGCATCAGAAAAAAAAACGCTTAACAGAACCCTTTATGCAACTCCCTGGAGTTTTCGGTCGACCTTGTTACATACATTATTTTCCTTCAACAGTCAGCTTATGTAGAAGCGAACCAAGGTAATGAAACTGTTAGTTATATAATGAGGGGCAGGGCTACATTCTGGCTCCAGCTCAACCATGGTGATCCTTGGATAGCTGTCGTACAAGGCCTCTTGTGTGTAGTGGAAATATCAATCTCCCCTAAAGTAGAAGATTCTTAACTTCCTTTCAAGGCCAAAACAAACAGAAATCACGTTTATGCTGTGCAGTCAGAACATCCCATTAAAATTTAACAGTGTTTTGGTGATTTGAGCCTTCACCAAATAGAGCCTTCTTATTGATAGTTATTTCCAATTAAAGAGGTCATATTTTGCCTAAACTGCTGTTCATATATTTGATTAATGACTGCTAAAGTGTGGTAACAATTGCTTGTATTCAAAACAACTTCTTGTATTCACAGAGTAACCCTGATCCACTACGTAATCCGTCAGAGATGCTCTGTAAGAGATCCTGCCACTGTGAGGCAGGGGCGAACCTATGGGTGGGCCTGGATGTGCACATGCCCACCCACACTGACATTAAACCAACCCAATCAGAGTCATAAAAATAATAATATATGATTTAGTTTAAAGTTGAATTGTTTTTCTTTTCAATAAAATACAAATTTTGGAAAATACAGGGCAGCTACATAAAGTGATTAATCATCAGAACATCCTATATTAATTAAAAACATATATTTTTTTAATTTTGAATAATAAAAGAAAGTACTTCAGCTTTTGAATCAAGCTGGTTTAATTACCCTTGTGTTACTGTCAATGTTAATAAGTCAAAATGGGTTCAAAAGTTAATTTTACTGCAATACACTATCCTCAGGGAGTGGATAAACTGTCTTATTACATTTTAACAAGATAGTAAGTCAAAGTATGTCTAAAGAACATCATGAAAATGTGGTGATTAATGATAGGAAAAAAAAATAGCTGAATGAAAAGAAATGTAAAAGAAAAAAATTGAGGCCAATCCAGAGATTCTTAGGCTCACCCATTAAACAATACTCATGCATTCAGAAAAACAGAGAAAGCCCATCTCAAAATATTAGAGAATCTTGTTCTGAAACAGCTTATTTTATAGTTAAGATCATTTCTCAGGACTGTGTCAAGGTGGATGCAATCGCTTTGACGAGTAGAGGCTGATTGGTTTGGAGTTAAGTAGTTTTGTTGCCTTTGAATGGGTGGGCCTTGGTGTTTATTTTTTCAGGTAATTTATTATGTAACACATGGTTGCCTAAAGCCTTCTCACTTTACATCCAGTTTTTAAGCACCCACAAAAACTTGACTGCTGGTGTTTCTAAAAACGTGCAATGATCAGTTCCAAGAGTTTTAGATAGTTGATAGTATTTATGTATGATCATAAATATCTTATGGAGAAAGTTTTTGTTCATTTGTGTTCATAGGCCTTTAACTTAGGGTCTGTAAAATATTATTGCGCTGATATCCAGTGCAACAGCCCACGTTATGTTTTGTATTATCTTTATGATCAATAAAATGGCAAGATTATTTCTTTTGAAGGAAGTTTTCCTAAAAAAAAGATAAGATAAGATAATCCTTTATTGCTCCGCAGCGGGGAAATTCAGGTGTTGCAGCAGGACAAGGGTAAGTACAAGGGTTAATTAGCATACATTAAGGTCAATATAATAACATAATATAATAGATGCAGGTCAATAAACTGTACAAATAGCAAACAAACAAAACAGAACAAGTAGAAGTATTTAATATTTCAAAAAAAAAAAAATGTAAAATTATTTACAAAATTATCAAAAATTAAAGAAGTGTCACTCAGGACGACTAAGACATTCTGTGCAGTGCATGGAAGATAAAGGGACAGTGACGTTAAAGTGACATAGTGGACAGGTAACAGCAGTTATGTTGACAATAACGATATGGATGAGAAACTGGTTGAGAGGATATTATAAAAAAAGAGAATAAATAAATAAAAAAACTAAATGCTTGATTGTTGTTATATTATCTGTACCACCACCAGATCAAGGCCATGCTGATATTCAGAACAGCATGACTCCCTCAAGTAGTCCAAAGTCTAACTCATGAACACATGAGCACATTTACAGCATGCAAAGATCTTTTATAACATTTCACAAGTAAACAAACATCTCTGAACCAACCCAAATTGTCAATTTGCACTTGCATTTTTTCTCTTCTTCATTTGATTGTTCTCTCTAGTTGTATGCTATATATTTTGTTGCAGGTAATATGATGAAAGTGTAGCGCAGCGTTTTGTTCCTAGAGCCAGGTGGAATCTGCAGTCCTCACTAATGAGGTGTCACCACTGTGAAGGAATCACATATTATGCCATGCCTCATAAATTGTACGTATCCTATGTGTGTGCATTCATCTGGGTGCTGTTTTCCCTTTGTGTGCTGCAGCCAACAAAGGCACACATGTCAACAAAATGTTTGGCCGGACTTCAAAAGCAAGAGGATCTGGCTGAAGAATAAAGACTGCTCTATATATCCTGCTGTGCCTGTCTGCTGTCTGTCTCTTTGTTTGTCTGTCCTGTCCTCTCTCACCACACCTCCCTGTGCACTCCTCCCTTGAATTATCTCTGCGATTCAGTAACATCAGCCACACATGATCCTCACCTTTTAGCGCACACTGTCACTAATACAAGAGCCAGCATCATCATGAACAACAGTTTCACTCAAAAGTATGACCTGAACTTTTTTCTCAGATTTGTTTTTAGCTCCATGTCACGTTGCAACTCACACAAACCCACTCTCACTCTCATTAGTCACACAGCAGTATGAATGGGAGTCAGCCTTAGGATGTATGCATGTTCCAAAGCACTGAAGTGTGTAATTAGCCGAGCTACAACATTAAGAAATCATTACACCTCTGCTCTCTATCATTTCATCCATTGTAGTATTTCTAATGTCTGTTTCCTCTTTCTCATCAACCACCTGCTTGAGCTCTATCTTCCGTAATTTCATCCAAATAAAGTCTTTCTCTTTATCCTGTGCTTCGTACTTTTCGGAAAAACAATTCTTTTAACTGTGTGTGCAGTAAAGATGAGCAAAGCTTGCCCACGGCTAATTAGCTTCGCTCAAACACTGGGAGTCAATTGGTAGCGTTAGCCTGCCTCTGCCTACAGTCATCAGATAAACTCTTAAGCAACTCTAAATGGTCCTCTGGCTTGCTGTGACTTGTATTTTTTACTACGTTATGTTTCGTTATCTATTTTTAGACTAAGATTTATGTAATTTTCAAAAGAAAAACATGCAAAACTAAACCACTGCAGACGTGCTTGTAAGTAGGTCATCAAAACAAAGCACATCCCCGCTGGTTTGATCATGCTGCTTGTCATGGTCTTCGGAAGTGAGGCAAGTCACGAAAACAAAAAAAATGTTGGCGCTTCCCTTTAAGAAAACAGAGCACATAGGTGCATTTAAGATAAAAGGATGAGCTGTACAGTACATGTTTAATGGAGTGACTCCTGGGAGAATAATAAATATTCTTTTTTATGGCACAATTTATGGTAAAAAAAGCAAGTGCGGAGGATTAATCCATCCATTATCTATACTGCTTCTCCCTTTTGGAGACAACCTGGATGGGGATCCAGGGGAGAATATACAAACTCCACATAGGAAGGCCCACGTGGTCTTCGAACCAGCAAGCCTCTTACTGTGAGGCAGGTGTAATACCCGCTGTGCCACTGTGCTGCCTATGGGAGGACTAATGACTGACATCATTAAGGACAGACTGGAATGAAACAGATAGTCTTATATACAGTTTATTATCAGTTTTGGTTGGTTTAGTTTCTTCAGGTTATAAGCAAGTGGTGAAAGATCTAAAATGGTGTTTCCTGGTTCTGTTTATGATAAAACATAACTGGCATGAATGAATGAAGTTTAAAGTAAGTAAAATACCCTGACTGTGTGTTTTTTGTGAGACTTAAAGAGCTATTAGCAGATGAGAAACCTTAGTGAATCTGAAATAATTAAAGAGACTTATTTTTCATTAAATTCATCAATCAAAACTCAGTGAGCTCTTTGGTAAGTTATGCATTTTGTTTTTACTTCCACAATAAAATGCCCAACTAGCTGAGACTTCAATAGAGGGAGTATTGCAAACCTTGCCAATATTTTACACCAACAAATATGGAAATTAATAACAGTTTTATTATTAAAGGAGAATATTTCGGTATCCATACATTTACAGCAGTCAACAGACTTTTGATTATGAACACGTAGGGTGTCAAAGAGCAGAAGCAGGTCAGGATGAAGAGAAAGAACTGCTACAGAGGAGAAATAAGTTATGGTGTGATGTGGACCAGCAGAGAACAGAACAGGTTTTCAAGAGCGTCCTCCTCCCTTCATGGTTGAAAAGGTAGTTATTATGGCGGTAATAGCAGCAACAGAGCTTATTCTAATATTACCATAAACTGCTACAATGACTGTGAAGTGGGGAAGTATGATGTTGGTCGTCAAGGTTACAGTAATGTACATGTAATATTTTCAACTTTATATCAACAATCAAAGTTTATTACCCATGAACTGCATTTCACTTTTCTGTCCATGAGAGCAGAGGAAAATGCTTTTATGAGTCACTTGGCCATATCGTATTCTGGTGTGCTGGTGTCTTCCCAAATTTTATTTGCTGTATCATTTATCGCTCATGATGTTAAAGCAGCAAATGATCATGTGCTCCTGTTTGTGCCCAGGGGTGTGTTTGTCTGAAAATGAAGAGTGGTCAGGTGCCAAGCTGGCATGTTTCTAACTTGAGAATGCTGAAAACCACTGTGCAATAAACCTCCTTAAATTTGGTCTTAAGTCTGTTGTGAGTGTTTTTGCTATGAGAGAGACTGGCACTCACCCACAATCAAAACACACTTTCCTCAGCTTATTTTACTTACATGGGATGCACAGCAGCCCATCTCTATCTTTAAGTATTAGAACATTTGTTAAAAACTCAGTTTAAAGTTCATAAGTGCACCATTCCAGTGCGCTCTAGTGCGTGCAATACTCCAATAAACATAATTTATTCCATCTCTGCTTTCATTATTTTAAGGATTTACAGCTTTGGATAGTTGGAGGTATGATCGACAGTGCTATAAGGTCCTGCTGTGACGCTATTGGTCAGACAGTCTTCAGCCCTGCCTCAACTCTGCCCCTCTGTCCATCAGCAGGTTGATCCAAGTTGGATTGAAAGGGCATTTACAGTATGGCTGCATCCACAGACTGGCTTTACCAACACTCCACAGCCTCCTTTGGTAGACAAACAGCTGACATCACATGCCTTCTTCCAATTCTTTCAACAGTCAGTGGCTCCCCCTTACAAAATCTTCGACTTTAATAATTTCAGTGTTACTTTTCTTTAATACTCCACCTGACCCTCAAGTGACCCAGATAGCTTGAGATTCATCAACAAGTCAGGTTCTCATGCTGTGAATCTTTGTAGCAGAAATCTGTAGATTAAAACTCAGTCCTAATCTCCTGACAGAGGAATATACTAATTACACTCGCCCTCTCCATATCTCTGTGTTTTCCTATCTCAGCTTACAGAAGTGAAGAGTCTTCTCATCCCTGCCTCCTCACTCTCACTGTGCCGGCGTGCCGTGGACAGCGAGTTCAGACATTAAGCGATCTGATTGTTGTCACTCCTTCTTCCTGTTACTCTGTCTGTCCTCGCTCCATGTGCCTTTCGTCTCCGCACTGCACTTATCAACTTCTCTGTGCCTCAGCAGGGGTCCACAATCAGAAGATGTTGTGTCTTTATCATAACATGATATTTTGAGCGCTCTGTGATGTTGATTTACATGAAGATCTTGAAGCGTAGAGATGAAATCATAATGTCACATGTACTTCACCAGCATGGGGGCCACACTGGAACCTCTTATCACTTTACACTTCAGCTTTTTTCTGTAATTGAGGATAAGCTTTGAAATTTTATGAGGGATGTTTGACTGATGTCATGGCAACAGAGCTCATTATTCACATGCACATTTTTCTAATGTCACTGCCTTTTTCATCTCTGTGTTGTATGATATGAGTCGGAAAATGACAAAAGTAACTCAGGGTAAAGGTTTACCTCAGGCATTATAGGATGTCAATGTAACACAGGAAATTTTCCTAACAGAGTAGTTACAGTAGAACTTGATAAAGCTGGTCAGAAGTCTTTAATGCTGCTTGGTTTCTAATTATCTTGGTGGTGAAAGATGCCGTACCCAAGTGATATGCATAGGCCTTTTTCAACAAAATAACTTTTTTAGAACAGACTGCCCCCAAAATCCTCTTAATTTGCCTGATGATGTCAAGGACTGTTATCCGCAATTCCCACATAGCCCACCAGTGTAGGACCCCGTCTCCACTGATGTTTTGATCTGACCAACGGCATGTTTCCTGCCAGGCGGGAACCTCCAGGATAAAATTGGAGAAATTTCACACCCATTCTCTCCCATTGATTGGGTTTTACTCGAGATTCCCAACGGCTAAACAGACGTTTTTTCTTGTTGCCCTTACTGTATGTTCTTTACAGACACACCTTCCTGTAGTTTGGTTGGCCCAGTTCTGTGCTCATGATAGATTCACATTGGGTTTTGGATACATGTATGTGTATATATGTGTATTTTACCTATGTATATATGTATACGTGCATTTATGTGTACACTCAAAAAAAAATTTGTTGAGTGAATTTAATAAAAGTATGGAAAGAATTTCCGCCTAATTAAAATGCTTCCATTTAGCGAGATACAATTGTGTTGAACCAACTAATTGTAGGTTGTAGAAAGAGTTTGTCTTCAACCTGCTCTATTGTAAAGTGTCTTGCGATGCAAGCACAGATTGATTGATTGATTGATTGATTTACTCTCACATTCACTCACTGATGCTTGGTGTTACTATGTCAGCTGTATATCAGTACAATAACGCTCTTTCAAGCCCATTAACAGGCCACTGACACAGCAGTGGGAGCAAATTGGAGTTAAATGTCTTGCCCAAGTAAACATCATCATGTGCACCTGCAGCTGGGCTCAAACCCACAAGTGCACTATCAGACTGTGCCACCAACGCCCAGAAGTGCCAAAACCTGTAGTACCCCGAGTGTCCACTTGAGGCTGACTGCTGAAACCTCAAAGTTTGTGTGTGGGTTATCTGCATTTTTTAGGCCAAAATAAACATCTTTACAACCTGTTTAAAAAAGGACTTCAATCTAAGTATATGATACATCTATGTGGTCTCACTGTACAGGAGGTAAACCTCTGCCAAAGAGGTTATGTTTTTGCCAGTGCATGCTTATTTGTTTGTTAGCAAGATAACGGAAAAACTAATACATATATTTGGCTGGATACAAAAAATTCCCAAAATTTCAAAACTTCCAACTTCACAGGATAATATGGGGTCCATGTCTCTATCATCAAGGTAAATTTCATCTGGACCTGATCCAGCTTGATGTCACAAAAAAACATTCAACTTTATAATAGGAAATCCCATTGACGACATTCAATAATTAATATAAAATCAAAATATTAATTGATGTTAACAAAACTTGTGCTCGTACAGGATAACAACTTCCATCTATGTGCTGAGTTTGGTCCAGATCCAGACACTATTCTGGATCTGGTGGATCCAGAACTGTATCTTTTACAGAGGTTGTGGAAAAGTCACTGCTGGATCTGAGCTGCTTGGTGGAGTTCTGTGCTCTCTGAGTGCTTTTTCTAGTTTTTTTTATACCCCGCCCAGTTTTATTTCATTGAGAATTCACAGTTTTCAAAATAGGGACATGAATGACATGGCTGCATGTCTACACACTTTGCTATTGTTCAAACAGCCTTAAGTCCCACCCTAACACAGCCCCTCTGTGTGTTAGTTGGTTGAGGTAAAATTCGGTTGAGATGATGTGCAGTACGGCAGCGTCCGTTACAATGCATCAACAATGTTCCAAAGGTTTCTTCAATAACTTGTAACACGAGATCTAATGATCACGAGAAAACCAAAGCTCCATGGGGTGAAGAGCTGGAAGCATCGTGTACACACCAGGTCATGTTACCTGTCTGGCGTTGATTTGCTGTCAGCCCTTATGATTATTTCCACACAGAGCTGTGTCTTGAAATTACCAGGAAACTCTCAGTGCTTGTTTTCCTGTTTTGTATCAATCCGCTGAATGCAGACTCAACACTTATCCATCGAACCAGCAGGGGGCTGCTCTGCTGGCATGACACCAAAGACAGATCAAGATGCAGGATGTGAGAACCGACTGATTGAAGAGTTTAGAGGGGATCTGCTGTGAAGAGTGCCGCACATATTGAATGCTGGTAGACTACTAAAAATGTAGGGTTTCTCAGCCAATGTGGAGCCAACACTGGCTTCAAAACAAGTTCACCATGGTAACCTTTGACGTCTACTTAAATAATATTCATAAGTTAAATATGTGCCAAGAAGCTTCCATGGCAGCCCCTCCAGCTTACGTCTACGCTCTGAATTACATCTCAAGTGCATTATCTACTTGCTTATATCAGGGCCTGTTGTGGGGGTCTTGCCCTAAATTTGCTTATATTAACTAACAGTCGATTATTTGCGTCTACAGTGTCTTGGCTGATTAACTTAAGGACATCAAAATAGGATCTAGTACTTGTTTCTTTTCCAAAGCTCACTCTGGAGCCAAACAGACATGAATCAAACATTTTCACAAGCACTGGAGCAGTAAATTTAATGAGTAAACTTGATGTGATATTTAAAATTGGTATAATGTCCCTTTAGGACATTGGCACATTTCTGTAATTCAGAACTCCCGTGAACATCATCCAACAAATGATTGCTTTGGAATCATACATCTATTTCAAGCTGTATCTTTGCCAGACCCTACCTCAGGTTCATGTTTGGGATGGTTCTAAATACAACTAGGGCAACTGCATACTATCAGATTGTTTATCATATGTGCTGTTGTTTATTTGAACTATGTTTTTTACTGTCCAGTTTTTCCACAGACCCTCTCATGAGTGTAAAGTTATGCAGGCTTCCATGACACCGACAAATAATCTTGGGTTCTAAAAATGCAACATGTTGTAGAAATCCACACTAAAAGAAAAAAGGAGCACCAAAATACCAAGATGGTTGGTTTGTGAATACAATAACATGAAAATGGATGAACAGGCTTGGATGACATTTTCCAGAAATGTTGGTCATAGCACAAGGAAAAGGTGATTAGATTTTGGCGGTGATCTGAATCAGGACGCAGATCTGGGAATTTTCTTCAAAGATTGTTAATGTTGCTGGGTAGGGAAGTTTTTCCACATTTTCACTTATAACTTAATAAGCTTTCAACAGATATTAATGACATTCTCCAGTAATGTTGGTCATGGCACAAGAAAAAAGAAATTTGATTTTGGTGGTGATCAGAATCAGGATGCAGGTCCAAATATGTTTTTAAGGATTTTTTAATATTGTGGTGATCGGAATCTCGATGGGGGCAAAGGACAGAAAAGGATTTGTTGACATTGTGAGATATTGAGCAGTTATCCACATCTTTGCTAATAGCTTAACTAGTCCTCAATGGATTTTGATAAAATGTCCAGGGAATTTTGATCATGGCACAAGGGAGAACTAATTACATTTTGGTGGTGATCTGAATCCAGATGTAAATCCAGGATTTTTCCAAGGATTTATTAACATTTCAAGATAAAGTAGTTTCACCAATTTTTGGTCAGTAACTGGCTATACAGTGTTGGAAATCCCTTGGCGAGGGTTTGTGCTATTGTAGCACATCTAGTTTAAAAATGTAAAACCATATACACAAAAACCTTCATTTCATGGGGTCTTCATATGTCACACTCCACCTGGAAATGTGCACAGCCTCCTATCCGCCCCTCTACATGCCTACACTCTGCTGTAATAAGTCAGTGCAAAGCATCTATGAATGAAAATACTTAAAACTGGGCAGACAGATCAAGGCTTTTCATGGATGAATCATCTTGACAACTGGGGCCAAAGATGAAAAATAAACTCTGTGACATGGAAAACGAGGGGCAGATGAATGAAGGGTGCCTGTGTCACATGTGTTTTTGCCACAGTAGGAAGCATCAAACATAACGGAAAAAAAAAATTAATGCCAACACGCTGCTGCATTCACACACCATTCCTGCAGAGCCAAAACATCCACCATTCATCATTACGTAAGAGATTCTATTTCTTTGAAAAATGGCAGAGAGCAAGAGAGTCAATCAGTGACCTTGCCCAGTTTGGGACATTAATATAGAAATGCTTGATGGGTGAAAGAAGCTTAGTTATTCATTTAGCAGAGCTCAGTCTGAAATATGACTGAAAATAGACTGACTGTGTGAGGTGTACCAAACTTTTCCAATTATACTGCAAATCCCTGAAGGTGATGACGTGCCAAGAGCAAACAGGAAAAATGTATAAAGCAGCCAGAGCAGTGTGGCTGTGCTCCCTGTGCGTCCTGCAACACAGAAATCTTTTTTTGAAATCTAAAATTCACGTCCTGTGATAATGGGAGTGACATTTTGAAATCACTAACTGTAGCCTGCAGTTGTTTAAGGATTATGGTGTTTGTATTTCTACATCAAATAATACAGGTGCAGCTCAGTCATCTGTGCAAAAGGCAAATGTGAGTAAAGCAACACCAATTATATGAATAACAGTTTTTTTCTCCCTGAAAATAAAATGAAGAGGGGCAGCACGGTGGCACAGCAGGTAATACACACACCTCACAGCAAGAAGGTTGCTAGTTTGATCCCCATGCCGGGCAGGGCCTTTCTGTGTACAGTTTGCATGCATGTGTTCAATCCAAGAACTCCGGCTTCCTCTTTCAGACCAAATACATATTTAATATGTTTTATGGTGACTCCAAATTGCCCTTAGCTATGAGTGTGAGCGTGAATGGTTGTCCGTCTCTCTATGTGACCTTGTGACCTGCTGGCAACCGGCAAGGTGTACCCTGCCTCTCTATGGATGGATGTGTGGAATAAAAGGAAAAAAAAAATTCTCCATAAACGATCAGTTGCATCTTTTTTATCCCTCCTCTTTGAAAACGCTTGAATCTGAGGGGGGAGAGGAGGTTATGGGGGGGCTATGATAATGAGCTCTGCACTGATTGGCTGCCCAAATTATGTCTGTAGGACATCTGATAGGACGTCTTGACATCAGAATGTCCCTTACCTTACCCCCTTCAAGTCTTGTTTTAGAACGTATTTTCATTGGCTTAAGTTAGTTTGTATTTTAACAAAATGTTGTGTGTTTTTCTGTGTTTTTTGTTTTCAACATTTTCTTGATTTTATTATATTTTTTATTTGGTTTTCAACATTTTCTTGATTTTATTATATTTTTTATTTGGTTTTCAACATTTTCTTGATTTTATCATGCTGGTTTAATTATTAGCTTTATTATTTTTTTTTAACTTAATTTTATTTTATTCTGATTTATTTCTGCTTGGAAGTAACTGTGCAGCACTTCAGTAAACTTGATTGTTTCCTAAAATGTGCTGCATAAATGAACTGGATTGGAACAACAGACTGTAAGTAGAAGGAGAAGTTGATGGTGCAAAAGCAGAAGTTTCCTCAGATCTTTGTCACAGGTTTTTGTTAAAAGAAAGGCCGAGAGACACACTGGAAGTGAGATTTGATGGAAAAAATATGTTCACTCTTTTATAGGGCCAATTTTTAACAAGATTTGATTCATCAGCTGCTTTGTGTTATGTAGTTTATTCCTTGGAAGCAGCAGACATCTTCAAAACCATCTGATTGACTATGGAGCAAAATCCAGGGCAACAGTGTTGTAATTCCAAAATTAAAGAGATTGAAAAAATCAAAACTGATACTAAAATTTCAATGTTTCTTCTTGATTTTTTTAAAAAAATAAAAACACTAAATTGAAATTAAAAATAAGTGTAAGGGATTTTTTTTCAGTTTAAATATACTTTTGATTCAGCTCAGTAATTATTTTTATAAAATACTTTATTTTTGTATTTTACTCTGAAATATATTTCAACAAGTTATTTGTCATTTCTTTCAATTGCAGGATTAATATTCCAGATTCTAATCTTATCTTTTTGGTTTCAGATTTCTTTCCCAGATGGACTTGTGAAATAAATCCCATGGACATGTCAAACAGTCCGTCTTCCATGTCAGGTTATGATGGACGCCTGTTCAAAACATTTGTTCTGGAATAGTTTGCCTATTAGAGTTAGAACCCTCACAGATCACTTCAAGTGTGATCTCAACACGTTTTCAGATCCAAATGCACTGCTCTCACCTGTCCAAGCAAACACATCTACACCCTAAAAATATTCAACTTTAACAGGTTTGAAGTGAAGTATCGCCTTCAGGTTCTTTGTTATTTGGAGAGGACAAATACAGAAAGGATACGTCTACAGATCTCTTGTGTGTTTGCAGGTGTGAATCTCACTATTGCACCTCGAGGGTAAATGACAAGTGGAGACGCCAGTCTCTTTAAATAAAAATCTTACTTTTCTGTGCCCTCATGAAGCTTGGGAATATATCTGGTATATACCTCTTGATAAAGATTATATTGCTTCTCCAAAATACAATTTAAGGGAATTTTAACCCTTGTAGCTTTGGGCCATTTTTTTTTACCTTCAGTCTGCCTGGCTTTTTATTGTAATAATGTATTTAAACCTCAACCCTTTTAAGCAGAATCAAGTTAAAGACAATGGTTTTCTTGGGACAGTCTCAGCTATCAGAATGTAATGATTTCAATGAGTGTATGATAAATTGTAAGACAGTAAAGACAAAACAAAAAAACAAAATTAAATTTGATCTTGCTGAACTTCAAACAAATCACACAAATATCAATGATGAATGGACCTTTTCACATCTGAATACGATTCTGTCCAGATTTAGATGTTACAGCAACAAAATTAAAGTACGAGATTTACAGCAAATACTATAACCATTTTCAAACTTACTCCTCCCTTTGTGCCACATTTGGATGCTAAAAAAGGCTAAAAAGTTATGCTAAAACATAACTCAGATTTTCTTATTGATCCTTTTGGGAAATCATAGATAGCTCTTGTCTCTTGTTGACTTTTGGCTGCTCCTAATGGGACTCTAACATAAAAGAAAACAAGAAAATAAGACACTTAGCACATTTCATTGGTCAACAGGCTGACAGGAAGTTGTCACTCCCTCTAGGGGTCAAAGTGGAGGTCTTTAAACATCACTGCTGTGCTTTCATATAAAAAAATGGGATTTAAAAAATCACAAAGTACAGATTTATTACTGTGGATTCACGAAAACAAAACAAAGACAGAAACACTGCCCTTCATGGTTGGATTTAAAAACCTACAAGGGATAAATCTAACGTAAAACCTTTCAGATTATTATTATTATTGTTATTATTAGTTAGTGTAAAAGGATTCCCTTAGTTGCTACCAAGGCAGCAACTAGTCTTCCTGGGGTCCATCCATACAACAGCAATACACAGGAGGACATTAAAAAGACAGCAGACCTTGTAATCATCATACAGTCTTACTCACCAACAACCCAAATCCCTTCACACATCAAAAAAACAACAAAACACCAGAAATTTCAGTAAGTATCAGTCAATGCCAAAGACAGACGAACAGCTGCACAGATTTTAATGAGACAAAGACGCCTAGCTTCACCCTGAACATATGTCAATCTAGCAGCTCATTTTTATTTTGAATTCATAGTAATAAATGTGTCCTCTAAGAGTTTGGCTTGCAGTATTGACAATAATAACGAAATAAAGAAACATTATGGCGGAAATCACTTCCATTGCTTAAAAATTCCCAATCATGAATGTGTTGTCAGTGTATTCAAACATTCATTTTTTTTAATTTCTTTTTAAAATTCAGTTGAACAGTTTGATTTGCTCACAGAACAATGCAAAATATTCCACTGAGTAATAGCTCTGTATCGTAATGTTTTCTACAGAGTGAATGTTATACTATGACATGATCATGTGTCACTTATCTTGTTGTGATTGTGTCGAATACTGATATACTGGATCTTTGAGTGGAGGCACTTTTGGTTTTGAGGTCATGGTTGTTTGATAAAAAGACAAGGAGATTGGTAGATATCTATCCTTGACTTTGAGCCATGAGAGAGGCTGATGCATACAACTTTTAATGAACACTAAAGAGCTTGACATGAGTGGTGACGTGGCCTCTGCACACCGTCATCAGCAACAAGTGGAGCCTGTTCAGCCCAAGACTGCTCCTCCCCAAGTGAAGGACGAACAGACTGAAAAACTCTTTGACCCTCAGGCCATCAGACTGTACAACTCCTTACTCGGGGGGAGGAGGAGTAACAGGAAGACAGAGGACGGGAAGGAGCAGTAGCCAGCCAGTAGCCATATTTTTATTTATATATTTTTCATATTTTTATTTATATCTGCAAATTGTTTACTTTTTGATACCCTGTGTTCCGTTTTACTCTGTGTACTGCTATACAGTGCTGCTGGAATCTTAATTTCCCTGAGGAAGTCTTCCCAAGGGATTAATCAAGTTCAATCTCATCTAATCTAATCTAATCTAGTTTTGTTCTGTAATAGCTGGAGCCTGTTCAGGTCTTTAATTGATGCACTTAACCAGATAACAGAAGAATACTCAAGATCAGACAGACCTGTCTTATTGAACAATCAGAAATATGCACACCTCTTTCCATTTTTGTTATAATATCATCAATGTGACGTATATATAACTGTTCATCAAGGGCAACACCCAAAAGCTCTACCTCAAACACCTGCTCCAGTGTGTCACACTTTATGGTCAGAGATAGCAGCAGGTTGTCTATTAATGTACAATTTGACCCAAAAATGACGCACTTGGTTTTTGTGACATTTAAAAATAGTTTTTTGTTCTGTACCCAGTTAGATACACAGTGGAGATCTTGCTGCCATGTGGCATTTAATTGGTTATAATCCTGTGAGCAGACCTATAGACTGCAGAATCATTGGCATATATTGTTTTTGTTGTTGAATTATTTAACACAAAAGGTAGATCACTAGTGAAAATAGAGAAGAGGGGAGGACCCAGGCACCTAAAAGCTCATGACCAATCACGTCAAAAGCTGCACTGAAGTCCAGCAGAACTGCACCAATAATTTCTTTTTGATCGAGCCAATCATCAGCCATTTGTATTAGTGCAATACAGGTAGAGAATCCAGCTTTGTAGAGCAAGTTCCAAACATGGTTGTCTTAAAAAACATCCACTGAAGATCCCAAACATCTAGATAAACACAATGAGTGTTACAGCCTGAGGGCGCCAGCAATCCTATGGAGTTGGGAGGGTTAAAACCCCTGCAAGAGGCCTTCAGTTTGTACTTATTTTTGCCCCCCATGTGGACAAAGCCGTAACTCTTAGCTCCTTGCTGCTCGTTCTGTACATGCTAAACTTGTTCTTTTAATGAAAAGTATCACCCTGACTTGTTCTGTCTGTTGTTTTCATTTGTGCAGTTATGGGTACTGTGCTGTAGTAGTGTAGTGCTATGTGTACTTACAAATACAGTTGGGCTGCTGTTCCTCAGGCACTCTCTTCATATTAGTGTCCTGTCCTCTGTAGTAGATGTAGTTCTAGCGCTCCTGATCCTCTGTCTGGACTTTCAAAGCCCTGGTTTAGCAAAGCTGGCTTTAAGGGTGCCTGGTACTCTTCATACTTGTTATCCCCTCTGTTGTTATTCTTGTTCCTTTGTTCCCTCTTTAGGTTGGTAACACTTTCTTCACTTGCTCCACTGTGGAAATAGTTGGACCAGATGGGAATGGCTTGTCCTGGGAGGCTTGCCAAGTGCAGATTCTTCCTTGTGGTGAGTCTGCATCATACGTCTGGTGGTTCTCTCTCTGCTCCTGTCTCTGTGGGCCCCTTTTGTCGGTTCTGTAGTGCGTGGCTGGCTGATGACCTTTGTGGCACCTCATACCCGACTGTCCAATCTCCTGCAGTGTGAGAGAACAATAATGGGTTACGGAAAAGGGCATGTCATTAGCAGGGGATGCAAATAAAGCCGAAGGACATTACCCTTGGAAGTCCAGGATCTAACCGTCCTGTTGTGTGTTTTTCTGCAAACACTCAAAATTTGCCCAAGTATTTAGTTATCGATACACATCTAGAAGTGAAACCTCTGCCAAGACATTTTCAACATTGTTGGATGAGTGATTTTAATAAATGTGGTAAACTGCCCTACTTCACACTCTTAAGAAATGTTTTAAACAATAATGTATCCACATCTGGATTTGGATCACCACCAACACGCTTTCATTTCTTAACTGTGCCATGACTAACATTCCCTTCAGAAAATTACCCTATCTTACAATGTAAAAGAGTTGTTGAAAAAAGTCCTGGATCTGCATTCGTATGTGGATCACCACCAAAATGCTATCACTTCTTCCTTGTACTATGACCAACATTCCTTTAAAATTTAACCAAAATCCATCCCAAACTTGTTGAGTTATCCTAATTAACAAATGCTGGCAATTATATAGCCGCCTTTGTAGAGGTAATAATACATACGTATAGTATCACTTACTGTTGTGTTGGATCTTTTCATCAACTTCAGCTCTTGTGAATACCACAAGTTTAACTTGCATTTGCGATAAACAGTATGTCCTGCAGGTCCTATTTACAAGAGTTTATAACTCATTGTTTTTTGGGGGAAAACAAAGGTATTATTTTGACTGAAACAAATACTAAGATGAAATATGTTGTACTTTTTATCACAGAGTACTTCAATGAAATGTCAAAGTCACTGTTTTAAAACCATTTAAATTTTCTTTACTGAAGCAAAAATGAAGTACCCTATTTTAACAGGGGGGCTACTCAGGTCATATTTAAGTTATAGAGGACCTTTTGAGGAAAGTTAGACAGAAATCCCTGGAGGCATTTTTGACTTGTCAATATAGAAGCACAGGATGGATATGAGAGACAGGAAGCTTGACCATCAAGATCCAAAATAAACCTAGGGCATCCTTAAGTCAGATTAAATTTGCGCAAGGTTTGAAAACAATTTCTCAAGTGCTCTGAAGGCCTGGCACACACTTAAAACTAAGACTGACTAACTTTTAATCTAAATTAATCTTGAAACAGTGAGAGACCCCATACATTAAATAATGACAGATATATCCATTTTGTTCTTGAGGTGTGTGGTGTGCCACCCACAACCGGGGCCTCTACTCTCAAAAAACTTGTAAACTTGCTTGATAAAACCCAACTTTTGTGTAAACAATCATGCAGACTAAATCAGGAAGAAGTTGGGACTTCAGTCCAGCTCCTCTCCTCATCTCCTTGTAATATGTAATTTACAGGTTATGCTGTATAGATGGTCGTGTTTTGCAACAAATCAACAATCTGGGCCTTTGTTTCTGAAGTCTAACTTTATGTCTTGCCTTTCCCCTTACTATAGCAACATTACCTTCTTGCTTCAGCCAGCTTGCTCCCAGATTTACTTTGTTGTGGTTCATGTGACAAAACAGAAGAAGTGCTCTGCTCTTCAGTGCACCATACGCACACACACACACACAAACACACACACAAGGATTTCTTCTTCTTCCAAGAGGACACAATGACTCTTAACACATCTAACACTACAGGATAATCAAGTAAAATAAAATTCAGGACCACCAGATAATCGGGCCTTTGCTGACTTTGGTTGGAAGAGGGGATCTGAGCCAAAACTCAGGCCTATTATCTTGTATTGTGTGCCCATCTTAAGGTACCCTCTCCACAAGCAGGATGGGAATGGGGCTAAATGGCTTTGACCTTCAGTCAGGACATTGGTGAAAGTTAAAAGAAAAAAAGGTAAATTCTTATCAACTTACTATTTTCATCGTAATCAAGGACGGACAGATAGAAGGACATACAGACAGTGTTGCCCACATTCAGGCATTAAACCAGGATACCTGTGTGACATATTCACCATATTCACACACAGCTATGTTTAAAGTAATTAACTGTTGTCAGAATGTTCTTTCACCTTGTATAGGTGAAAGAACATTCTGACAGATTTGTGTGTCGAGGTTGTTAATGACTCTGTTTACACATTTACACATGTATCTGTGCATGCATCTGTGTTATTGTGCACTCACTACTGCAGCTATGGTCTGATTCATGATGGATAGATAAGCAAGCTCACGCATTGTACAAGCCCCAGGCTATATTCACACGATTAACATGAGGGCAGCCTTCACAGACACGCCATGGTCTTCTCAAGGGACGCTGCCAAAATGCAAAGAGACAAACACGAAAACCAGAGAGATAGGATATTTTTAACTGTGGCTGCCTGAATGACTCTGTCATACTATTACCATATCATTGTTTAATTCTAAGACAAATAGATACACCCTCATTGAAGTGTGCAAGCGAATAGGCCTGTGTTTCTCAAAGTAAAGGTCCTGACCCCAAGACAAGGGACAACAGGGGGGTGAAGATGCAGGATCGTTGAATGAAAGAATAAATATATATCTAAATACATGTTATTAGCAAATTAACAAACGTGTATGAAAAAATAGACAAATACAAAACAATAGACTTTGAAAAATGCTTGTTTTTGAAATTTGCGACTAACATTTCATCAAAATCTGTCCATTAACTTTGGCCATTGTTTGATTTACTTTTATTTGTAGTTTAATTCTAGTCATTGTTATTTGCAGCTTCCCTTTATAAAGCACTACAAACATTTTATAAGCATGTCTAGAATGCTTTTGGTGTGCTTATAATGTGATATAACAATTCCTACATGTATTTGTAACAATTTATAGCACTTTATTAATAGTTATTGTGACTCAGTATTATTCAGTTTTTATAATGACTTTAACATAGGGTCGCATGATATTGGATTTTTGGATATTTCTGAACTCATCACCATTCTGACACAGATATGTTGGTCAAGAGCACTGTACCTACACTTTACCAAAATAGACTAGATTTTTTTCAGTGTGAGAGATATATATGTGTGAGGAACAGATGTAAAACTAGAAAAACAACACTTAACTCTTAAAAAATGAAATAATTTTTTTTAAATGTACCCATGCAGTAATGATAAGGTGCAGCAACATAGTGCATTTGTGTATTTTGATGACATTTCAGCTAATATATGGCCAATAAGTATTGATATAATCTCCAAAATTAAATATTGGCTGATATTGATACAAATTTTTAGGCTGATATCGGCCAACACCAACATCATACTGATAATACTGTGCATCCCTAGTTTTAAACAAACTCAAAGTATGTCATATCATAAATAAAGTTGGGGGAAATTGTGCACTAAATTTTTTTTCATGTTTTTTGAAGCATACAATGACCAAGGCGACTTGCTGCTGGTAATGAACTACATCTGCTCATGAAACAGGGTTTTATTACTTTACTGAAAGCATCTAATTGTGCTTTCAGTGAATCATTATCACATTTTATTGCATCATTTGTGATAATGTGCAATAGATTGATAACAGTCTACAAAAATGGAAATCTCAATTAACTTCGTCAGTCTTAGTCAGTAACCAGCAAATATGTTGTCTAAACACCAAACCTCATATCCATCCATCCATTATCTATACCACTTATCACTTTCGGGGTCACCAGGGCTGAAGCCTGTCCCAGCTGACGTTGGACGAGAGGTAAGGTACACTGTTGATCGGTCACATGGACAACAAAGCGAGACAGACAACCATTCATACACATACTCAAACCTAAGAAAAATTTAGCGTCACAAGTTAATGTAACCAGACAACCTGGAGAAAACTCACATATGCACGGGGGAAACATTTTAACTCCACACAGAAAAGACCTTTCCAGCTTGGGGACTCGATCCAGCAACTTCTGCGCTGTATGGCAGGCACTGACCTGCTGCACCACCGTGCAGCCTACCTAGCCTCATAGGCTATTATAAATGTTTTGACATTGAGTCAGATGTTTTGTTTTACAGCATGATAAATAGTTATTTTTTCTTATAGCTATATGCCCAATATGATACTGTGTAAGTATGATAACTAATTTGAATCACTGGCAGCATCATGAGTAATTATTACCATTATGAAGCATTATAAATTATTGTAAGTGCTTGTAACTATGATAAAAAAGAGAAATGCTATATAATGCTTTTTAAACATGGTTAGAACATGTTTACATTGTATTACAAAGGAGATCCTCAGCACTCAATCATTATGTTTTCAAAACAATACGAAGCCAAAATTTTAATTCATATTGAAATGTGATGAATTCTCCACCCTTGTCAGACAAGTGTATCATAACAGGAGAAAGACATTTATGAATGAATAAATAAAAGAATAAAAAAATATTTAAAAAAACCCCCAAACAATTACCATAAATGTTGATAATCATCACGAAAGAGCTGATGAACTATTTACCAAAAACACATTCCCATATGAGAATCAGTCAAAGTATTATTCAAGGAACTGTAGTAAGAAATGTTTGATATCAGATATTTCACATCACAGCAAATTTCTGGTAAGTTTGGCCTCTGCTTTTTGAGACACTTTTTGGCTTTGAAAACAATTGCATGTTGATTACTGAGAGCAGCCCTCACCAAATACAACATCTGGACTGCATAACATAAGCTGTAATATCTGGTTCAGAGGGTTGATGGGGTGCAACACAATGTCAGTGACCCTTCACCTTAGCTGCAGGGCAAAAAGAGAATAACAGCATTTTGTGATAAGAAATGTTGACATGACATAAAATGCCTCGAGTGTAAAACTACCACACTGTGGTCTCCATTCCCTGGTCATATAATCCTGCTGAGCTGCGTTGCTCTGTCTTTTTTGGATCAATTCAGGGACATTTTAATGTACACTGGGAACATATATAAAGCAGATGAACTGTTTTATAGTCTACATAATGTAAATGCTCTCTGGTCAACGGTTTTATAGAGCATTTCTGCAAGACAATCTATAAACTGAACATTTTATGGACAATGCCATGATATGGACTGTCTAGTCACCTGCAAGAAAAGCACTGTTACTGTCCAGATCAGAATAAAAACATTACAATAACCCATACTTCCAGTGTCTTCCTTTACAGATAAAACATAGCAGAACAATGTATGCATGCTGTTAAACGATGCTGAAATGTCTGTCTTGCTGCTTGCATGATAGCCATGAACCGGATCATCCCAGCCTGTTTTAACCCATGGTCACATGTCTAGTCTTCTGAAGGTTCTTACAGATTAGACTTGGATTAAAATTTATAGCCTGAGAAACTGAGAGCTTTTTGCATCGTCGAAATTGCTAAGTAGCCAGACAGTTTGAAGAAGTCCTTGGTCAAGTCATGGGGAAATTCCAAAAATATCTCCAGGCTTCCCAGACTGTGCCATATTTTTTTCCCTACTGTTTTTGAACACAATTCCCAAGACACGTTACAGTTTTGCACAGAAATCCAGCATGTTAAGGTCAGTGCTGCCTCAGTCTCTATTTTTCTTGGTCAGCAGGAGTGTTGGTTTGGTTCAGATTAGACAGGGACTCCCCTGACATCCCCCGCTGCTCACACATTATGTATTATGCAGGATTGTGCTTGGAGACATCAAGGTCAGAGTTAATTCAGTGTAACTCACATACACGCTGTCATGGACACAGACGCACATGTAGAATCTATAAAGTCGCCTTCAGAGAAATACACCATGACATAAAATGTTCCCCTCACTCTGGAGACTGCAGAGATTTTGTTATTTCTCTTGATACTTTACATCTAACTGATTTTCTGTTAGGTAAGAGTGAGGTGAGACTTGCCTTTGTGAAACTTCTTCATACAGAGATCATTCAGAATCCAATTTGAATTGAACATCAATGAAAAAAGATGCAAAAATTAATCTTAGAGAACCTGGGCCAATCTGGTTTTATAAGGGTATGACTTTAACTTGTTTCTTGGGTGCATTTGATTTGCAATGATGCATTATGACGAATCATGATTTGATGGTAGCAATTATTGTTTTAATTTTGATTTTCTTGATTTTCTTTATACTCAAACGGTTGTCAAATCATACAATGGGAAAGAGAATAATCTCCACTACTAAAGACCATCAGGTCTGTCAGCCAGTTTTATTACCATAGGAGTGCCAAACTCAAACAATGAATTGGTCTTGATAGGATGTAAGAGAAAAATGTTAAACTAGAAAGCACTCGGAGAGCACAGTCCTCCGGCACGGCAGCTCACATGTTGCTGCTACATCTATAAGCAATAGTTCCATGATAAAATTACCATCATAATATGATTCCTTGACCTTGAAAATCTACACCTAGCACTTGGAATCATGTTGATATCATTATTAGTTAGACAGTTATTGTGCAAACACAGTTGTTTGCTAATGGCGGTTATCTGGATTACCATCACAATCTAATCATGTTTAAGTTGGGCCATTCCCAACATCTCCTGAAAATTTCAGCAAAATCTGTCCAGTAGTTTTTGCGTAATCTTGCTAACAAACAAACAAATATATGCTGGCAAAAACATAACCTCCTTGGATGAGGTAATAATGCAGAGAAAATCAAATTATTTCACATGTCCATATGAGCAACAGCCCATCAATTGTTTGAGTATGGGCAGAACACTTCAGAAGCATACCTGGCAGGTGATTGGATGGTTGTTCTGCCAATCACATTTATTATGGGCTAATTAGATAATGTCATAAGTGGGCGCTACTGCAATGGTATAACGTACATAGTGTAAGCCACTCTTTTGGACAAACTCTCACCAAAATATGTCAGAAGAGGAGCAAAAAAATCCTGGTGCTGGAGCTTGGCAAGATAGATCTGCCTGATTATAGACACTGAAACAAGATGATCCAGCTACACTGCAAGATGAGCAAAAATGATTAATAAACAAGAATATCAGACCTAATTTCCAGTTCATCATTGTTTAGTTAAAATGCAAACTTCATCTAACCTGACACTATTTCACAAGTCCATATGGGCATCAGCCTGTAGAAAGTGTTTGTGAATTGGCAGAACCTTTCAGAAACATATCTGGCAGGTGATTAGACGGTCAGTCTGTCAATCAAATTCATTACGGGCCAGATCAGATAATGTAGTAGGCAGGCGCTACTGCTGCAGTGTAAAAGACAGAACTTGAACCACTTCAGAGAGCAAACTTTAATTTTCTATCAAGAAATGCTTTCAGTGTTGTTTGTTTTTGATTTAATAAAGAAATGCCAGGTTGGACAAAACTGCTACTGAAGCATCTATGCTAACATCTGTTCAAACAGTCACCTCCATTTCGCTATCAGCTCCCTCCTCTTCTTGCTTTAAAGGATGCTGATTTAGCCACTCTAGGCTAAGAACATCACTGTAGATCACAGGTGTCAAACTGATCCAGTAAAGGGCCACTGTGGCTGCAGGTTTTCATTCCAACCAAGCAAGAACACAGCTGATGCAAATTATTCAATCAACTGGTTTGTCTTTACACAGTTGATTTGTTGGATCAGGTGTGTTCTTGCTTGGTTGGAATGAAAACCTGCAGCCACAGTGGCCCTTTACTGGATCAGTTTGACACCCATGCTGTAGATCATAGCTTGGTAAGATGGATCTGCCTGTTTAGACATTGAATCAGGCAGATCCAGCTGCACTGCAAGGTTAATGAACACTCAAGACTAATGCCCAGTCCATAATTGTTTAAATACAAAGCAAACATCTTCAACCAGTCAAGCAAGATCACAACAGTGTTTGCAGTTCCAGAAAGCAGATCTTTGAATAAATGCAAACTAAAAAAAAGTCCTGGTTGCTTTCCTGTAACTCTGGCCTAAGTTGAAGGATCTGTTTGCAGCTTTTTTGTGCTTGTTTGTAACTAGACCACACTGATGGCGATCAATATGTGCAAAGTGTTGCTGTCAGAGCCCCCTGCAGAGTTCAGACACACACAATCTGTGTTTGTTTGGTATCCCTTTTTAACTTCCTACCTCAGCAGGTCCCTTTTTATGTTGAGATTTCATACAAGTAAAAGATCTGTTGTTTTCTTATCCAAACAGTGTTTGTCATTGTGGTCCAGTTCCTGCTCCTTATCATAACACAGTTGTGAAAACATGCCAAGGAAATTCTTTGTCAACAAGTCTTTTTCTGCAAACACTTTGGCGAAGTGAGTGAAAGGTACTGTTTGTAAAAACAACCTTTTTAGTTCAAAAACGCTATTTTAGCAGAACGCTCATCCAAATTGTTCTCAACATCATAAAATAAAAATGAAGTTGAAAAGCTCTGAGAAGAGATGAATGGAGAGTTTTGTACGACTGAAGCCCTAACCAGAGATACTCACCCGAGCTCACACTGTCTCTCAGATCCCCACAGTCCCAACTCCACTGCACCCTCCTCCCTCTACTCTCCTTCACTACCTCTTCTGCTGCATGGTTTCTGTCAGTCTGCCACACTTCTCTTTTTGTCTCTGCTCGCTTCACCCCTTTCCCCGCAGACCACAGAGGCAGCTCTTTCTTTGATCCATTTTTCAGCTCGAAATGTCACCTGCTGCACACGCCCTCTGCAGCCTGACAAGCCTACACACAAGCACACACTTGAAATAAGCTTTGAAATACAAATTACCACAGTATGGAGGATTTGTAAGTGGTTAAAGTTGAAGGCTCTGCAGACCTTTTTTTCCAGGGAAGACTGAGTTGCTCTTGGGAATTATTTGGAATATTTAATTTTTTTTTTTTTTTTTAACAGCTTTTAAGACAGTTTTTTTTTTTCCATGCTGGGGCCTCCCCATGCCCCTGTCTGCAATGAGATCCCCCTCAATAACATGACCAATGCAGAGCCCACTGGTGATGACTCTTGGCATCTCATCTTGAAACTAGTTGCAATCATTTGTCCTTCCATCAGGAGAAGCAGTGCTTTTAAAAGCTGAGAGGATCATTGGGCTTAGAAACGGCTGCAATTTCGGCCAAAAACTCTGCTCTAGTCTCTGGTCTTTCCATTTTCCTGTCTATTTATGAGAGGAACCTTAATGCCATGTCATAACTATAATACTGTATACTGTATGGAGATGTAATGATGTGGGGAGTATTTTCTTGGGCATGGTTTGAATGCCACAGCATTGACTTCACCGTACTCAAGTGGCCTCAACAGTCACCACAACTCATTTAAATAGAGAACCTATGAGATGGAGAGTAGTAGGACAGGAGATTCACATCAGCATGAAACAAAATTTTAGATATGTTCCCAGCCTTTTGTTGGATGTATGCCATGAAGCGGTAGCTCTGAAGGTAAAAGGGGCACAATCTGGTACCAACAAGGTGTATCAATGAAGTGGCTGGTGAGTGTATATTAAAGGAATAGTTCGAGTGTTTTAAAGTGGCGTTGCTTGGGGTCCATGGCACTAGTAAATATGATTACCACTTAGGCACCCAGCCAGCTTTGTCCCTGAGGAGAGACAGACAGCTAGCTTCACAAGGCGATATGGTAGCAGTAAATGGTGTCACCGAAAGCCTCTTAATTACCCACTTTTAAGTTAAAACTACACAAAAAACTACCTTGGCTCTACTGCAGCAAGGTCCTCTATGTATCTCTCTGCCGGAAACTCCTCTCATTAAATGTTCAGGTCAGTGTGCTGCAGGCTGCAGAGAGGTCTGGGAGCGGTCACCGAAGCATGAACTGATAGAAATCTAACTCCCTGGATATGACAATGATGGGTCGCTCCTGTATCTATCCTGAATGTACAAAAAGGTAAAAGAAATAGTCAAAATTCAGATATCACTACATTGTGTTGTGTGACGTGAGCCTTCGCCAACTTTGACTTGCGATTTTAAATGTTGATCATGAGTTCCCCTTCTGTGGCAACAGAACTTTATGTTTGCAGTGCCCATTTAACCAATCAGGACGACAACACACAACAGTAATTTGAAGGCTTAACGAAAATAAAGAGCTTTGATGAAAGGTACAGATGAAGCAGTGTTACTGAGTCCCACTACAGACAGCAATAGGCCTCCAGTTCATGCATCTGCCCCCACAGGTAACTTGCGATCTGTCCTACTCCTCAGTTTCAACATTTCTCCATCCCTCTTTCGACACGGCTATCTGCAAAAGCTCTTCCTCTGTGTACTCTGGTTCATAAAGACATACTCTCATACACACGACGAACAGCATCTTTTTGTCACTCCAGTCAACTGCTCATCCTTAGCTCAGTTTTTGTGATGTTTGTTGTTTCTTCTAATGACCTCACCAGCTGATTGTGGAGGGATACATACGGTAACCCCTACAGTTGCAGTCGGCTCAATTTTCCCCTTTCAGCCAAATGCCTGCAGAGTTTCAGCCAGTTACCAGCCAACTTCCACCCAACGGGAGTTCCCCCACCTCTCTGGTGGGGTGCTTAAATTCAACCATAAATATGTCCATTCATGGAATTGTAGGGTTTCCCATGAGCTTGCGCTTCCCTAATAAGAACGCATCCTGTGAACTCAACCTTTGCCCTCATGAATGAATGAATGAATGAAGCCTTTATTGCCCTTAAGGGAATTTGTCTTGAAATGAGAGCATAAAAACACAAACTACATAGGACAACAACAACCACACAAGACAACACATAACAACAGAAGTGTTAGCATTAGTGTTAGTCATTTCAGTCATGTCTCAGCACATTCCAGCCAAGGACCTGTCAAGAATCAGTCAAGAAAAGTGGGAAAATCTAGGTACTGTATATCCAGTAAGTGTCCAGTTGAGCCAACTTTTTTTTGGGTATACTTTTAACTTTGAAGTGTGTTAAGTACAAGGCTTTTGGAGGCATCATTTACTGCTATGCGTTGCCTAGAATTCGCACCTGGCACAAAGATAGTAGGTGCTTTAGTGGCAATCATATTACTAGTTTCATAAGCCTTGAGCAGCCTGCTTCGAAAAACCTGAACAATCCCTTTAAATATGTCATTTTGATGCTTGCTTCCCTTTTATAAGAATTATCAGTGCCTGCTGTGATATTAACACCATGAGATATTAGTTAAAGAGTCACACTTTAAAGGGATAAACTGTTTTAAAGACAAAATAGGTTACTTTATAAATTCCCAGTATTATTACCACCATAAATAGTCTAGTTTGGTAATGTTTGCATCCTCTTGACAAGTGTACTGGTCTGTCAATACATTTTTAAAATCGAATAACACTCATTCAACTTTCTGTTTAGGGTGTAACATAGCTTTAAAAGTTTGGTTAACATCAACGTAAAGTCTTTCTTCAGGCATGCTTCCTTTAGAAAGCTCTGCCTTTAAGCCGACAACCTCATCAAAGCAACATTTCAGACTCTTCCTCCAAACCGAGCCCAGCATCAGACAGCTCTGTCCCATTAAAACGAGTCTTCAAATAGACTCTAAAGCAACCACACACTCGCAAACACTCACTTTGAGACAGAGTTTTCTTTGTTCATACAAGGATTCCCTGCCAGTCTATTTACTGGGGAGCTTTTTTTATAACCTTGCCTGCTTGTCACAGGAAACGTTGGCTGTGCTTTTTTTGTTTGCCACCGTTGGCAGGTCTATGTAATGAATAAAGTTGCATCCCTGAGCCTTGATGTAAATACAGGCACGTCCCATATACAGAAAACATTAACCAGAAGAAAAACTTTGTACATGTAAGTGTCAGATCAAAAGCTACTCTTCAAGAGTTCAATGAGCTAATGTCAGCACCTAAACAAATTCATATTTTTGGCTCAAACAGGGGAGTTCAGAAAGGAAAGTTTGGTTGAAAGTTGTACAGATGAGTGCTGAGAGCAAGTAAGGAGGAAGATAAAGGAGTGAAGGGAAAATAAGAAGAGACGTACAGGGGTACAGGAGCGGGGAATGGTGGATTTTCTATTTAATTAATGATGCTGTAGTCCAAATCTTACTTAGATTGAAGTCGTTTCATCATAATACACATGTATCTACTAAAATAATGACTGGGGCCGTTTTAACTGTCTTTCACCAGAGCCAAGCCTTTTCCCTAATTCCCTCTGTTTAATTAGTGCAATTAAATATAGATTTAGAACAAAGCTTTTGTCTTACTGATTAACTTCTATTTGCATTTACTTCCATAATGCTGTAAGTACAAACACAACAAATCCTTTACTCACTTACGATTAAACAAAAATCAGAAGGAAATTAGTTCCATGTCTTCTTAAATAAGCCTTTTAATCAGATTTGTTAGATTTAGTTGTTGAATGAGAGGGTAGCTAGCAAATTGAGGTACAACATCACATCTTACACGTTGCATGCCTTGTAATAGGGATGGGAATTGAGAAGCTACTAAGATAAGTTTGTCCAAATTAGCTTGAAGAATCAATTTGTTATCCTAACAAACCTCAATTCCAATTCAGTTGAGACGTGTAAAACACAGAAAAAAACAGAATGCAATGATTCTGTTTTTTTGCAATGACAAATACAAGACATTTAATGTACAAACTGATAAACATTGTTTTTTCGCAAACTGTTTTTTTCATCTTTAATTTTATGCCTGCAACACATCCCAAAACAGCTTGGACAGGGGCATGTTTACCACCTTTCCCTTTAACAACACTCAAATGTTTGGGAAATGAAGCTTTGTAGGTGGGTTCTTCTAATGTTGACTTCATTTGCTCAACAGTCAGGGGTCTCCATTGTTGTATCGTGTTTCATAATGCGCCATACATTTTCAATAGTGGACAGGCCTGGACTGCAGGCAGGTCAGTCTAGACCTCTTCTACTACAAAGCCACGCTGTTTTAACATAATGTGTGCATAATGTGGCTAGGTATTGTCTTACTAAAATAAGCAGGGATGTCGCTCAGCAGCACATGTTGCTCCAAAACCTGTACGTACCTTTCAGCATTGATTGTGCCTTCACAAATGTGCAAGTTGCCCATGCCATGGGCACTAACACACCCTCATACCACCACAGATGCTGGCCTTTGAACCTTGTTTTGATAACAATCTAAATGGTCATTTTCCTCTTAAACTCCAAAGAAATGACGTCCAAGATTTTCAAAAACATTTTGAAATGTGGACTCATCAGAGCACGGCACACTTTTCCACTTTAAGTCAGTTCAAACCCGGATGAGAAGCCAGCAGTCTTCTGGGTGTCTGGCTTTGCACAGTAAAGTTTTATTTGCACTTGAAAATGTTGTGGCAAATGGTGTTAACTGGTTTTCTGAAGTGTTCCTTAGCCCACATGTTGATATCCTTTACAAATCATGTAGTTTTGTAGCAGTTCTGCCTGAGGGACTGAAAGTCAAGGACATTCAATATTGTTTTTTGGCTTTGCCAGTTACATGCAGAGATTTCTCATGACTTTCTGAATCATTTAATGATATTATGGACTTTAGATGATGAAATCCCTAAATTTCTTGCAATCGTACGTTGGCAAATGGACAATTGCAAAGAACTTAAACTGGTGGAATAATCAGATGTTCACAAAGTGTTGAAACTTGGCCTATCCTTAAGAATGAGAGACTTTCGGAGATGCTCCTTTTGACACTCACCTTTTTCTAATTAACCTCTTCACCTGTGGTATGTTCCAAACAGGTGTTTTTTTTAACATTCCTCACCTGTCTCAGTCTTTTGTTACCCTTGTCCCAATTTTGTTGGAACATGTTCTACTCATCAAATTCAAAATGAGTGTATATTTGCAAAAACAATGAAATTTATCAGTTTGAACATTAAATATCTTGTCTATGTAGTGTCTTCAGTTGAATATAGGTCTAAATGGATTTGCAAATCATTCAATTCTGTCTTATTTACATTTTATACTTGGACTTGACGTTTGTCTGAACCTGTGAATTTGGGCTCTTGAATAATTTAGGGGTGTTTAGATGTAAGTTCGGGGTTTCTCATCAGGTCTGAAACTGCTTATTTAATGCAGCACATCTGTGAGAAGTAAACAGAAGTAACCTAACAAATACGCATTAGTAAGAAAACCTTAATATTGTATTTGCATCAACCTAAGCCTGCAGCAGCCTCCTCTGCAGCATTGTGTTTACTTTACCTTGTAACTGATGAACCCCATGTGGGAAATGTGCGCCATGCATAATTACACACAAATCTATCTCTCTATACAATGTATTTCCCCAGGTGTTTACATAAAAAAGTCATTAGTGATAAAAAATAATTTAGAGGCTAAACAACATGGGTAAAGCTGTGTGCACTGAGGGACATTAATTGATGCAGCAAAAGCATGAATAGCAGCAAAAACATAATGCCTTTTCATACAAAAGCATTAGGGAAAGTCATTTAGAGCAGAGATATTCTATAGTAAATTTTGAAATATATTCTCATTCAGCTAACTCTGAAAATCCTGCCTCAAAATGTCCTTTCTGTGACAGTAAATTGGATTTAAGTCATACCAAAGTCAAAACCTCTCTCTATTTTGTCTGTGTCAAACCTCTCCTGCCTCAAGAGTCTCTTGAAAGTTTGTTTAAAAGTGCCAGGAGCAGCCCCACAGATCATTCCTGAAGGCTGTGGGATAGTATTCATCTCACCTCTTTCCTTCACATTGTTGAAACTTTCATTGATCATTTGTTTTCAACAACCCAATAAAATGCAGATCTAGATCCAAACCTCATTACCATTTGCCTTCAGGTTCACATAGATCTAGTCATGGGCATATAGACGCCTTCCTTAATAAGCTTTGGCAGCCAACTTTATGAGCTATGTTCATGGATTAAACAGGTTTATGTCTGTATCAAGGACTGCTCTGCATTCTTATGGGACTGTATTTTGGCCAGGCCATAGTAAAGCTTCAGCAAGAGAGAAGGCACCAGGGCTAGTTGGCTCAGGGAGTGAAAGATAAAAACAGGAACAATCAAATCCTATTTTTTGTGAAATGCTGGTAAAAGAACATGTTACTGTTCCTTTATATGCTCTATGATTAAAGCTGTGATCTCATAGCACCTGTAACAAGCAGAAAAAGGATCATAAAATCATTCATGGTGGCACAAATGCAGTAAACTGCATTGCCACCAGGCAGTCTGACCTCCTCTGTGGTCGTGAGACGGGCTGACAGCAGAATGACCCACACAGTGAAACTTATCGAGTGCAAAGAGGGGCGAGGACTACAGGAAGTAAAAGGTAGAATGGAGCAGATTTATTTGACTAGGTCTGTATTAAAACTTCAAACAGTTCAGACATATTTAAAGTTTTAATGTTAAATGTTAATTCAATGTTAAAATAGAGTGATGCAGTAATGACATAGTTTTGTGAACCATCTTGGAAGTTAGCAATGACTCCATTAAAAAAAAATGGATTTCTTCAATGAGTTTATTACCAATGTTTTGTTCTATAAGATAAACTTTACTATTTTTTTTATTTATATAAAACAACAGCAACAACCAATTTTGATACAACAACCAACAACAAGGAAAATACCACTACAACAACGACTTAATCCTGCTCCTGCTGGTTTTCTGACCATAAATGCCCACTCCCACTGTGAGTTTCATTCCCTCCCACCTGCCCCTCACCAACATGTGTGCCTGCTCCTGCCCACACCCTCAAAATTCTGACCTTCCAGAAAAAAAAGCTTGAAGTTACCTTCAGTCAAAACTAGACCAGGTTTCCACAATGCAGATAACAAAGCTCAAATAGAAACCTAAAGCTTCTCACGTCACAAAAGACATGAACTACATGAGTTTCTGACTTTAAACCTTAATGTTATTGAATAGATTGGGAAAAAAACAGGGGATATCCTGATCAGCTTTTTCTGATTCTGGATCCCAATCAATTTTTTAAAAAAATGAGTATTTGCCCATACTGAGAATGGATTCCATTTTTACTTTTACCTGCACCAGGAGCTCCCAAACTTTTTCCCAAAAAAGAAGTTTGCTGTCTCCTATTTCAAAGCAACAAACACATATTCTTAGTTTTATGCTAAAGGACAAGTTACATTATTTCATCACAAGTATTTCTTTAGTTAATCACAGATATTATTATATGAATTTATTTAATATCTTATCTTTAAAAGAAAGACTCAGAGGAATCTTGTGTGACATCATTGCAGATGACAGTGAAAATGTGAATTATAGAGGCTGTGCTTTTATTTTAGATAAATAGGGTCTTATGACACATGTTAATGTGTAAAGCCCCAAAGCGCTTTACACATTTATTTGATGCTTTGTGCATGTAGATGCTTTCATGCCTGCAATCAATTTTAACAGAACCTTAGTTCTGTCAAAAATCCAGTCCTACTAGTAAAATCAGATGAGGTTGATCTATTTCAGTGAATGTGCTGTTTTTATATTCTATATATTCATGGTGGTCACTCCTCCTGGAGCAGGCAAAGGTCACATTAAAAGTAAAAGCTCTGATCTGCAGTGCATGATGGTTCACTTTACCAGTTTGAGTGACAATCGCTTGTTCATTACTTTCCACAGTGCATTGGGATATAATGAGTGCACTATATTGTTCTCAGAATACCATGTACACTTTTCCCCTCGGTGATATCATGAGGAAATACTCCGTTAATTTTCATTGCTATGCTGATGATACTCAGCTGTATGTATCGATGAAGCCAGGTGAGACAAATCAGTTATCTAAACTAGATGCGTGTCTAAAGGACATTAGGACATGGATGGCCCAAAATTTTCTTCTCCTTAACTCAGACAAAACAGAGATCATTGTGCTGGGCCCTCAACACCTTAGAGAAACCTTTTCTAATGATTTAACTGCCCTAGATGGCATAAGCCTGACGCCAAGCACAACTGTTAGAAATCTTGGGGTTCTATTCGATCAGGATCTATCCTTTAACTGTCACATAAAGCAAATCTCAAAAACAGCCTTTTTTTCATCTTCGTAACATCGCTAAAATTAGGCCTATCCTGTCCCAGAGCGATGCTGAAAAGCTTGTCCATGCTTTTGTTACCTCTAGACTGGACTACTGTAATTCTCTTCTTTCAGGCTGTCCCAGTAAGTCGCTTAAGACGCTTCAGCTGGTCCAAAATGCTGCAGCACGTGTGCTGACTAGAACTAGGAGAAGAGACCATATTACTCCAGTATTAGCCTCTCTGCACTGGCTTCCCATTAAATATAGAATAGAATTCAAGATTCTTCTTCTCACCTATAAAGCTCTCAGTGGACAGGCACCAGTTTACCTCAAAGAGCTTGTAGTGCCGTACAACCCCTCTAGAACATTACGCTCCCAAAATGCTGGCCTGCTCGTGGTTCCATCAGTCTCTAGAAGTAGTATGGGAGGTAGAGCCTTCAGTTATCAGGCTCCTCTTCTCTGGAACCATTTACCGACCACGGTTCGGGAGGCAGACACCCTCTCTACCTTTAAGGCTAGACTTAAAACATTCCTCTTTGATAAAGCTTTCAGTTAGGGACCAGCTCATAGTCCATAGTTTAGACATATAGTTAAGATGCAATAGGCTTAGACTGCCGGGGGGATCTGGCACATTGGGCTCTATCCCTCTCTCTCTCACACTCTCTCTCCATATCTGCCTCTGCCCCTTTCTGTTTGCTCCTGTACTCGTCTCTGGCTCTTGTCTTTTAGGTTGCCTGGGATCCTTGGTGGAGACTGCCTGCTGCTGTGGAGTCACGAAGCCTCAATAACTACAATTACAGACATAACACATATTTGGCCATCTCACTCCAGTTCATAATCATTATAGCTGTTAATGTTGATATTAACATGATCTTTCTATCCATGGTTGATACATCTATAGTAACTATCTCTAGCTCCACATGGACATGAGATCCCTCCTGAGAATGAGGTGTCACATCTCAAGAGGTCTACTATTAATACATTTATACTTAACGGAGACAAATATGGTAGGGATGCACTTGTGGTCTGGGCACCCATGAGTTCATCACTACCATAAATTCTTACTTCCAGTAAGACTTTTATTGATTATACTTCTATAAAATTTTCACCACAACCACACAGACATGAGGACCCTCCTCTAATAAATTTGTTTGCAGCAGAAACAAATTTGACGACGACAGGTCTATGATTGGTCCATTGATCTGTCACTAGCTTTAGTTCTTACTTTAGTCCGCTTGTCTCCACTTACCTCCCTCCCTTTGCCCACACACCCAACACAGCATGGTGTGGATTTGCTGTTCATCATGAGACTGGGGTCCACATTCAAGATTTCCTGCTGCTTAACAGAAGGTTTTTTCTTGCCGCCATGATGGAGGGATTCATGATTGGCTATATGGATTCATGTTGGGTGTTGGATGTATATATTTGTATATATATGTATATGTGTATTTTTATATGTATATATGTATCTATGCATATATGTGTATCCATAATATGAAGAGCTTTGTGCTCTATTGTAAAGTGTCTTGAGATAACACTTGTTATGAATTGGCGCTATACAAATAAAGATTGATTGATTGATTGATTGATTTTAAGTTCACAGTACAAAGAATAAGGAGTATTTTGGTCACAGCCTATGCCTCACTTGTTGTCTTTGCCATGTCTGTGTTTTTTGTGCTTTCTGCTTTAGCCAGCTTGCTTCCTGATTGGCTGGTTTTCCAAACACAGAGGAAGTTCTTGGCTGTCCTCAGTGTTCTCCTCACACATCAGGATTTCTAATTTTTAATATTTCAGATTTCAGATGAGTGGCTTTGATCATCTGAGCCGACTGGAGAGGGAAAAAAAAACATACTTAAGACCCCAAAATTCAAAGTTCACTCCAAGAATCATTTAGTTATCTACCTGAATAGTTATTCAAATAGAGCTGGACATGCTTGAATGCTATATCATTTCTGTATTTTAGGACTCATCACTGCAGCACTCTATATGGAAAAATGCCCCATCTATCATAATCAATAGGCGGTTTGTGTCATAAATACATTTTATTAAGAATTCTCAGTATTTTGTAAAGGTCTCAAATGCTTTAAACTATAAATATGTTTTAATGCAACAGATTACTTACTCCAGAAATTATACATGTTTTTACTCCATTAACTATGAGGTATGACCAAAGATTTATGACAAAAAACAGCTCTGTAATTAGACAGGCGTTAAAAAGAAACTTAGTACCGAGGATCACCCAGAGTGATTAAACCAACATCACAAGCATTAGAGCTCTGGACTAGTTTGAGGGAGACCCAGCAGGGAATACTGAGAGGAACTAAAACTGAGCAGGAAGAGTTGCTCTGCAGCTTAGACCAAACACAGCTTCCAAGAACAAGAGAATAACATTAACATTACATTACCGAGATGATTTACACCTGCACCTGCTCGGACCAGGACACAGACCCTTGGGACAGCAGAAACATGGCAGGTGGAGGCAGGGGCAGAGGAGGTGTGAAGCAGGGGAGGGGCATGAGGGAGGTCTTCCATCAGTCAAAGACCACCTCTGGAGAACTGAGAGGAGGTTATTCTGAGGTCAGACCCAGCAAGGAAGCCGCTGTATTCTCTGATGTCTAACTGGCCTACTTTGGTCACCAAAGCCAACCCTCCATTGCTACTGAGTGCAGTTTGTGAAGCTGGAGAGAAAACACCTTTTTTCCTTAAAACTTTGTTAATAAATAAGTAAGAAAGAACAGGTAAGAAATAAAATAACTTGTTTAACATTTTCACTAAAGCTCCCTAATGTGTGTTTTGGTAATGTCTAATTTTTGTCTTACATGTGATGGAATAATAATATCAATGACTGAGTAACATAAGTCTATTTTTAGAAGTATGGCTTACACAACAGAGATGGACAATTATTTCTTAATGACAGCCTTGTGGTGGGCGTGCACGCAGAGACTGACTCCAAGAATAGACACTGTGTTGTAAAGACAGCTTTGATGATAACATGCAGAAAAAGACACTTACTTACAACCACAGAGAAACACATACATAGGCTACCTTCACACTTCAGTGCTACATCTGTGTGATATCAATATCACTTTTTAGCACCAAGCAAACAAACTCAGATGTTTTCCCAGTCCATCTACTGGCAGTCAGAATTTTTCTCAAACTGCCACTGACTTTAATGATCACTTATCATGCAACATACACTTTTTAATGTTTTTATTATATTTTTATTTAACAAAAACAACCTAACCTGACATGCCAGATGGACTATTTGATATATTCTAAACTACATACATATGTTTCACTCGTACATCTGAGCAACAGCCATAGAAAGTGTTTGGGGAGGGCAGAACCTTTCAAAAGCAAATCAGGCAGGTGATAAGAATATCACTCTTTCCATCATACTAATAACAAGCCAGGAGGATGATGAAGTAGGTAGGCACTACCGCCGTGGTGTTAAGTACAAAGCTTGGGCCCCTTCGTAGAACAAACTCTTGCCAAAACAAGTCAGAAGTGACATATTTGTTTTCATTTAATAAAGAAACGAGGTCCAGATCAGATAGAACTGCTACTTAGCTGTTAGCATATATACTAATCTCTATAATAGCAGTTAGCTCCAGCTGTCATCTCCCACCTCGACCTGCTTTAGAGGACTCTGATTGGGCCATGCATCTGCAGACCGAGCTCAATTGTTTTAACTTGGAGCTTTGTAAAATGTATCTTACTGAGTACAGACAATGAATCAGGTGGATCCAACTGCACTGCAAGGTCAGTACAAACCCCTGTAATAACAGTAAAATCGTTCCACTTCACAATGAGTAATCATAAGAGCACAATGATAAGCCAGCCATGAAGAGAGAGATGTGAGCATTTAGAACCAGAGAAACCAAAACAACTGGTTCTGAGCGGGGCTGAAACAAGGGGATTTATAGACATGCCAAAATCCAATATCTGTATAGGTATATAGTATCTCACAAAAGTGACTACACCAGTCACATTTCTGCATATATTTTACTTTATCTTTTCATGGGACACCACTGCAGAAATGACACTTTGATACAATATAAAGTATTGAGTGTCCAGCTTGTTTAACAGTGTAAATTTACTGTCCTCTCAAAATAACTCAACACACAGCCATTAATGTCTAAACTGCTGGCAACAAAAGTGAGTACACTTTTACTGCTAGTGAAAATGTCCAAATTGGGCCTAATGTGTCATTGTTTTATGTGGCCACCATTATTTTTCAGCACTGCCTTAACCTTTTTGGGTATGGAGTTCACCAGAGCTTCACAGGTTGCCACTGGAATCCTTTTCCACTCCCCATGACCATAACACAGAGCTGGTGGATGTCCTTGTGCTCCTCCACCTTCCGTTTGAGGATGCCCCACAGATGCTCAATAGGGTTTAGGTCTGGAGACATGCTTGGCCAGTCCATCACCTTTACCCTCGGCTTCTTTAACAAGGCAGTGGTCATCTTGAAGGTGTGTATATGGGTTGTGACAGGACAGGTCCCACTCAGGTCTACCAAAGAAGTTGAGTGCACGTGCTCAGCATCATATCCAGAGGTTGTCTTTGGGAGACAGATGTATGAGTGCTACCAGCATTGCTGCAGAGGTTGAAGGGGTGGGGGGTCAGCCTGTCAGTGCTCAGACTATACGCCGCACACTGCATCAAATTGGTCCGAATGGCTGTTGACCCAGAGGGAAGTCTTTTCTAATGATGATGCACAAGAAAGTTTACAAACAGTTTACTGAAGACAAGCAGACTAAGGACATGGATTGCTGGAACCATGTCCTGTGGCCTGATGAGACCAAGATTAACTTATTTGGTTCAGATGGTTTCAAGCATGTGTGGTGACAGCCAGGTGAGGAGTACAAAGACAAGTAGGTCTTGCCTACAGTGAAGCATGGTGGTGGGAGTGTTATGGTCTGGGGCTACATAAGAACTGCTGGCACTGGAGAGCTACACTTCATTGAGGGAACCATGAATGCCAACATGTACTGTGACATACTGAAGCAGAGCATGATCCCTCCCTTCAGAAACTGGGCCGCAGGGCAGTATTCCGACATGATAATGACCCCAAACACACCTTCAAGACAACCACTGCCTTGCTAAAGAAGCTGAGGGTAAAAGTGATTCACTGGTCAAGCATGTCTCCAGACCTAAACCCTACTGAGCATCTGTGGGGCGTCCTCATAAGGAAGGTGGAGGAGCGCAAGGTCTCTAACATCCACCAGCTCCGTGACATGGTCATGGGGGGATCGAAAAGGAGTCAAATGCCAACCTGTGAAGCTCTGGTGAACTCCATGCCCAAGAGGGTTAAGGCAGTGCTGAAAAAAAGTGATGGCCACACAAAATATTGGCACTATATTATTGGCACTATAATATTGGCACTTTGGGCCCAATTTGGACATCTTCACTTAGGGGTGTACTCACTTTTGTTGCCAGGATTTTAGACATTAATGGCTGTGTGTTGCGTTATTTTGAAGGGACAGTAAATTTACAATGTTAAACAAACTGTCTACTCACTACTTCACATTGTATCAAAGTGTCATTTCTGCATTGGTGTCCCATGAAAAGATCTAATAAAGTATATGCAGAAATGTGAGGGGTGTACTCACTTTTGTGAGATACTGTATAGGTTAGAAACCTAAAAAAACATGCTCTTAATGTTCTTGTTGAAAATAAATATGAGACGAACACTTTGAGGTTGAAAGGCACATCTCTATTACAGGATAAGTCATCTTTAACATTGACTGACCAAGCAAGCGAAAATATATAAACACATGAATCAAATAGCTGATTTATGAATACCCAATAATAAAGAAATAAACAGCTTTGTAAAAGTAGATGGAGATAGAAAAATACAATTAAACAATATTGAAATAATTGCCACAAAAGGTTAGAGGAAATTATTACAAGTTGATTTGATAAAATAGTAAATTAAGTAAAAATACATTCCTTATCAAGGTTTTTCAAACTGAAGTTATTTTTTATCAATTATGTTTGTTCAATAATTTGACTGAAATCCTGCTTTATTGACTGGGTTTATGATATTGTATAAAAGCTGGTTCGTCTTTCCATAGTTAGCGAGCTCGACTGTCATGCAGTTTATGATTGTATATCGTTCCAGCTAATCTCTCAAAGTGGTTACATCTCTGAGTCAACAGCAATCTGTAGAATAGTCACTCCAAGTTGTGTTCAGCCATGCTTGTACATGAAGGTGTGTATGTGTGTGCGGTTGTGTGTGAGTCTGTGCTCACTGGCCTTTGTACGAACATTTCCCATATGTGTGATCATTGATGTGCAATTCAGATGACTAATTTGCCAGCTGGCTTCTTTTGACCCTGAGTCAATTCACCAATGATGATTGACATTTAACACCAGTGTGACTGCGTGATTGGTCAATTCACAGCTCAGTGATTGGTCGTTGCCCATATCAGGCCAAGTATGATTGGCACCAGCACACACACACATACATGCACAGTTGAGCTCATTATGACATCCAAATCCATTCAGTGAGTTGAAAATGGGACCTGTAACCTCAGATCCTCAATGTGTAAGCGAAGCTGAAGATCCCTTTCCTGAGTTTAAAATCTAAAACCTCCAAACCTCTTTGCTTAATAAGAAAATTGGTTTACATGGAAATCTGATTATTTCTTGACCAACTTTTGTCCAATTATTGACAGGTAAAGATTTTCAATTTGCAGGTTAATAAATATTGATCTTAATGAGGGCAAAGGTCAAATTCATATGCATGCAATGATCAGTAGACCTTTAATCATGAACCTGTAATTTGTCAAAAAGAGCAGGAACAGTTTAAGATGAGGAAATATAACAACATCTGAAGATGAGTAATAAGCTCATGGTTATACTTAAATCATCACAGAACTAGAAGTGCTCCAGCAGCAAAAACCTCTGCCAAGGCATTTCCAACACTGACCAGAAAGTTATTGCTAAAAATGTGGAATACATATATTATATATATATATATATATATATATATATATATATATATATATATATATATATATATATATATATATATATATATATATATTTATATGGGTCATGCCTGGTTGCTTACCACCCCGCCAAACCAGCGCCCCAGATTCAGTTGCTCTGTGAATCAATACTTGAAAATGCTAATCAGAATCTTTTGGAAGAAAATATTAGGACACTTGAAATAGGACAGAGTACATCATTCTTTCCTTTTATCGACTTGATTGACTATTGTTTTTTTTTTGCCCACACTGTAATTTGCAAACCCACTTCTCTGCTTAAGGCATCATTGTCTGACATTACTGCCTCACAAGGTTTAAAATGTATCATTTCTTTGCCCAAAAAAAGACAGGGAACTTATTCAGTCAGCATCAGTGAGGTGAAGTTGTGCCTGCGTAGTCACAATTTCAATACTGCATATTGTGGCTCACAGCAGATCAATACCTCTTTCTGCTGTATTGTTCTTCATTAAAACATGACGGGAGACTTGTGGTTAGGAAATGATCATAAAAAAGGGTGCATGCTGGGGAATGGATCAGCATTTGTCTGGCTTATTGCTTTGGGTTCCATTGTTTCTCCTGCCTTTATTTATTGAAAGAAATTTGGGTGAAACAGCTCAGAAATTGCTCAAAATAATATGACTAATATAATTTTTTTGACACTTCCATAAATCTGATTTAACTGGCTGATTTATTTTATTATTAAGGAAGTTATAATTGGGTCCAAAATAACAGTGCCAAAAACAACAACAAAAAAAAATCCATGCCCCAGCCACCACAGGAATCTTCAGTGCATTTGGACCAGTATCATAAGGACTGAGGCAACAGGTTACAAGCAAATGTGACAAATCGTAGGAGACAAGTATGACATTTATAATCCACTCCATTCAGCTGCGAGGCAAGGCAGGTGACTGCCATGTGTATCTGTGTATGTGGGCTGAAGATTCACAAACCCAGCTTTTTTTTTTCTGCATGGCACACCATGAGGCATTAAAAGTTTCAATCAATTAAGCACAGTAAGCAGCCCACCAACTTTTTCTTAATTGAGACAATCTGAATGCAAAAGAGGAGACAGCAGAGGAAAGCCTGAGGAGAAAGTTGTGGTTGGTTTCATCTTAAGCCAATTAAAGCACACAGACAGCAGACTTAACCACTTAAACTGACATGTGACACTTGAAGGCTGGATATCTTGTCAGCTAAGTCGTAAATTTTAACCTAGAGAGTGTCGGTGACAAGCATAGACTGTTGAGTAGCACTGTGTCATGTCAACTTATCCCAACCTCCTATCTCAGCTAACAGCTTACTGTCGCCATTATAGTTGAAATGCTACTCATTAATTCTGTGAAAGTTTTCCCTGAACTTCATCCTAGTGTTAGTAAAAACACCACATCTCTGTGCTATGACCAACTTTTCCTACTTATGCAGCATTTTTGTCACAGCTGCAGTTTCCAGCTTCAGTTCACATCATTTTGAAATCCAAATCATAGTGAAAAATATACGTCTTGTGTTGACTGGGATACCCCAATAAGGCTTTTTGCTCCTGATACCAATCGCAGATCAACGACATTGTTGCTTTTCCATTTGTGATATCTGCCCAACTCAGCTTGACTGACTGTTAATTACCTCCGCCAAGGAGGTTATGTTTTTGCTGGCGTATGTGTGTCTGCCTGTTTGTTAGCAAGATTACGCAAAAACTACTGGATGGATTTTCTGAATTTTCAGATGTTGGGAATGGCCCAACTTAAAAATGAATAGATTTTTGTGGTAATCCAGATAACTACCATTAGCAAACGATCAAATTTGCTCAATGACTGTCTAACTAATAACAATACCAACATGATTCTGAGTGCCAGGTGTGGGTTTTCAGGGTCAAGGAATCATATCATGATGGTAACTTTATCATGGAACTATTGCTAATAGATGTACCAGCAATATGTGAGCTACCTTGGCTGAGGTTTGTGTTTAAAAATACCAAGGTATTGCATTTCATATCTCTAGGAAGGCAGATTAATTATCTTTACAACAAGGTACACAAGTAAGGATCGCGCATTCATGGAATAAGCAACACTAGTGTTAAATTGTCTACTAATTATTTTTGTCATAGTTTTCGTCAACAATCTTTTTTCCCTGACAAAAACTAGACTATAAATTAAAAAAAACAAGTGAACATGGACTAAAACTAAAACTAAATCAACTGACATTTTTGTCAACAAATAAAAACAAGGCTAAAATGTTTGACAGAGACTAAATCCAATCAGACCTAATTTCGTAATGTAGAAAGTAGGGACAAGTTAGGAATATATTCAATCACAGTTATTTTGGTTGTGTGGAAAGGTTGGATGAGTTAAGAGAGACATCCAATCACAACTGCCTTAGCTTCATGGTGGTGGGATCCAAGTGTAAAGCATGACTTCAGAAATTCAAGGAAACATTAAAAAATGCCTTACACTTTACACGTCATATTTTAGTCGACTAAATTTATAGTAGATTTAAAATGTAGTGAAATGTCATCCACTAAAACCAGACTAAAATTAAAAAAATCTAGATGACTAAATTATGACTAAAACTAAAAGACAGGCAAAAGACTAAAACTAAAACTAAATTAAAAATTGCTGTCAAAATTAACACTGAGCAACACAGTTAATGTGTGGGTAATGCCCCCCCCAAAAATGTGCCAAAATCTCCTCTCCTTCTCGGTGAAAGACCACAGTTCTCAGTGAAGCAAGGGTTAGGTTCCAGAGTCTCATGGAGCTTGGTCCAAAGTTTGGGTGTGGCACCAGGGCTGACAACAAATAATGCCACCACTCTGTGTACCGGAATGCCAGCCTCCAGTTGGAGGGGATTTCGGAAAATGTTTTGGGCACTACCCACATGTTTATCTGTGTTGCTCAAACCATGAATGCATGATTCTTACAAGTTGTCCCTTGAGAGTATTTGACTGTATTTAAGTTCTGAGGATATAACATGACAGAACTATAAGAATAAGAACATTGGCAGCCTGACTTGGAATTGTGAATATAAAACATTTGATATTAATAATTAATGTTTAGAGATGCTGGAACCTGACTGGGAGCAGTTCAAAAGTCATATTGACATGATACACTTGAGGTTATTTGGACAAATTACTGCTTATGGCAAGCTTGGAACTGAATAGTGACTACTGGATTGTTAATAGGTAGGAATATGCAAAAAAATATGGTATTAAATTGTGTGTTGCAAACATGATTTGGGATATTGATGTTGAGAATAAAATCTGGTCTTAATATTCTCGTATCATGAATCTGCAGAATCAGTAAAAGTTTTGCAACTCATGGATCAAGAAACAGAAATTACTAAACACAACTTTCAGTATTGCAGGGTCATAAATAATATGAATGAGCACTAGCTCTTAGTTACAGTACATACCTCCACTTGTTAGGAGTAAAGCCAAGGTATACTAAACACCTGATGTAAAGTGCAGCACATTTCAGAGATCATTTGACTGATTTTCCTCTCTTAACCCATCCAGAGTCTAGTAATGTTTATCCATCTCTTTCATCCTCTTCTTTCACTCTGTGTCCCTCGCCCATCTGTGCTTTAAGATCTAAATCTGTTTACATCCCCTCGCTTTTTTCCTGCCCCCTTCCTGCATCCATCTTTCCTTCATCCAATCTGTCCGGGGAACTTTGTTTGTTCTTTAATCAAACAGGAGATCGACTGTCTTTCTTTTATCGTGACTTGTGTCTCTCACGGCTGCACGTAAAACAAAGAAAAAGGCCAAGCTTTGGTCAAACCTTGTTTATGCCTTAGGAGCACGGACACTCTCTCTCCCTTTCATTGTCACTTACAAACACCGATGCAAATGCTCCAACATAGCGTGCAGCATGCGTGCATGGACGCATGCAGACAGAACTACATCAGACTGCTTGTGGCTGAAGTGGCTGAATCTTCCTGACAGGCTTGTCTCAAAGGGAAATAAAGGAGACAGTGGGACGAGACGAGGGAGCGAGAGAGAGAAGGAGACGAGGAAAGTAGACATGATAACAGAGAAAGATGGTGGAAAGGAGGAAGGCGGTGAGAGTGACAAGGAGAGGCAGAGGGGAAGGGAGGAATAGTCGCAGTGACACATGAGGGAAGGAGAGTTGCAGTTGGCAGACAGCAGCTGGAGGGAATGATCAACTCAGCTGACACATCAGTTTATATCAGCACAGAGTGGCGGGACAGATGGAGGGAGGGTGGGATGGACAGTGAAAGGAAGGACACGTGGTTGGAAGACAGACATGGACTGAGTTTTACAGAAATGGACAGCAAGGTGGAAAGAAACAAAGAAATACAAAACTATGGAGGCATGAATGAAGGTAAGCATGGTGGCAGGACAGGTAAAAGAACCATGAGGTCTGGTTGGAGGAAGACGGGGATGTTCAAAAATAGGAGATGAAAATGACAGGGCTGGGGCTTGACTTGAGGCTTGTATTGGCAGATATCAACATTTCAGTGGATATCTACAGCTGATATTTTGGCCATACATACACTCCCCATCAAAATCTAAGTTGAGCTTCAAAATGCAAAAAGAGGAAACGGGAGTGAGAGACAAAAGATTTTGAGCAGGCAATTTATTGAAAACCCCACTAAACTCAGACATGCTTTTGTCAGCTGATCAAAAGTTTAAGATCACAGCTTTTAAAAGCCAAAATCTGCAAAAATTTGGATTCCACATTTTCTGTCAGGTATCCACACTGATATGACCTCCTGATGGCAAAGGCAAAACAGCTTTTTGTCTTTAAACATGGTAGGATTGTTGAGTAGCATAAGCAAGCTCCTCACAACGCACCATTACTGCTGAGGTTGGACGCAGTAAGACAGTTATTTTTAATTTCTTAAAATATCCTGAGTGTTATGAAACAAAAGAGTCAAGTGGTAGACCCCAAAAAATGTCAGCGGCGCTTAAAGCTGTTCTTACGGGGAACAATGTTGTTGCTCTTCTCCTGGCCGGTTTTGGTAAGAGTTTGATCTACCAACTGGCTCCTCTGAAAGAGATTGGAAGGACTCCAAACCCTGTTGTGATAATCGTGTCTCTGCTGGTTGCCCTCACGGACGATCAAATCAGAGAAGCCAGAAAGCTGAGGATCACTGCTGGGAAACTGGGAGAGAATGTGAAAATCCTCCACAGAAGATGCCGGTTAGTCTAAGATAGTTATTGTTACTCAGTGACACCTGGCGAAATATGCTCTCCTCAGAGGTTTACTGGGAGAACTTGGTGGAGATTGTCGTTGACGAGGTTCACATATAAGTGGTTAATGATACATCTGTGTGGTACAATTTATTATAAGATGATAGTCTAAGGACTAAACTGTAGTTTAAGCTAATGGCTAACAACAGGGTCTAGCTACTATGTCATACTGTGGCTTGATATGGATTGGTCTGTGATGAGTGTGACGAGCAGAACGATCGTCCAATAACCAGCTGCAGTTGTTTTTGAAGGTTCTGTCCCTGAAAACATTTGTGAATGGCTCTTTCCCAGATGGACTAGTGAAATATTTCCGTGATGGATATATGGAGCTGTCCGTCTGGTGTGTCAGGTTACCACATCTCATTCAACGCCACAAAATTGCCCGTTTGAACTTTGCAAGGGAGCACCAAACATGGGACGATGAAAGGTGGAGGAAAGTTTTATTCTCTGATGAAAAAAAAAAAAATATATATCACCTTGACAGTCGTGATAGCTTCCAACGGTACTGGCAAGACAAGGAGATCACACTTGACATGACTTCTACCCAACACAGTGGAGGGGGCGCCATCATTAAATTGGGTACTTTTTCCTTCAATGGAACAATTCCCCATTACTGAGGGCCCTCGTCTGTGCGGTAGTGACTGGGTTTTTCTACAGGACAACGCTGCAATTCACAATCCCCGCCTGACAAAGGACTTCTTCCAGGGGAATAACATTACTCTTTTGGACCATCCTGTGCGTCCCCCTGATCTAAATCCAGTTGAGAACTTTTGGGGATGGGGGGAAAGTGAAGTTACAAATATGAACATCAATTCCAGACAGTGGATGCCCTTCATGAAGCCATCTTCACCACTTGGAGCAACATTCCCTGCAACATTCATGCCAACTAAGCTTTTTTTAATATTTTGAGAAAACTTGATTATCCTTTTCATGTTTTATGTTTACCAAAAATAAATAAACAACCTGGCAGTCAAAGGTCTTTGTGAACAAATTAATGCATAGCAGTTATGAAAACTAATTTTTGGTTCATTTAGTTCTGTTCAGCAACATCCATCCATGCATTAGCTAATCATCTACGTAACACTAATGTATAATCTGTCACTTAAAACTATAAGCTGACTTTAGGCTATGTCAGTGTGAATTTGTGGTCTTAATTTTTGTCTCTGTTAATGAAGTGGCAGCTGCTTGGTATATAATCTTCAACGTTCAAATTACTTTGAATAGTCCTCGAAGCAATAGCCTATTACACCATCATTATATATAATTTCAAAGACCTCTCAGATACAACTGAGCTATGGCCTCTAAACCTGATTATTTGTCTCTAGTGTGATACCTGTTGCATTATTCAAATGTGTTCTGCTGTCAAAGATGGAACAGAGAAATGAAAGAGACAGGTTTGGATAAGGTTGACTCAGACTTACAACTAAATTTGCAAGACACAGAAACATAAGATTTGGTTTGCTCTCCAAGTATTGAGATCACATGTGGCACATGTTGGAAAATCAATTTCAATGAGTTCAAACATTTTAGGCGCCATCTGCTCTCATCTTGTCTGTATATTTAATGCATTTCCGCCTCCTCATCCATCATGTCATCTCAATTTACATCATGAAATTGGTAAAGCTCAATGAGTAATGTACAGGCGAGGGGCAGCAAGGCTATTTTTAATTTCATTTCAAGACAGGCTCTTTAACATAAAACAGTTTTAGGACAACAACAAGATGAATGGAAAAGAGATAAATTACATGAAATAATCAAAAATAGACAAGAGGAAAAGATATGTTGATGTTTTTCAGTCAACAATTACAAGGGGTAAGGGTTGTGTGGGAAGATCAGAGAAAAAGTCAGTGAAATTTATGGTGGGGGTTGGTTTGTTAAATTTGCAAATGAGAATATTAACCTGCACGCTATAATTGAACAAATAGTTTTTAATGTAATTTTAATTGCTAACATTTTGCAAAACCTATTTCCCAACATACACCGTGACCAATAACACTGTCTGAAGATAGGAAGAGAAAACCATTTAAAAAATGGAAAGAAGAGGTTTAAACCTGAAAGTAGCAATATGCCAGCATAAGCAAATAAAAAAAGAGAAAATGAAAAGGCAAACATGCAACAGCAAACCATTGGGAGGCAGCATTTAGATGGAAAGTTCAGTGTATTTCATGTTAGACTAAATGAAGGACATGAATATCCTAAATCTTCTAGATGGCAGGAGAAACAGAAATGGCCAAATTCTAAACTCATGTAAAGTGTTGAGGTTCTCCTTACTCAGCAACTGTGTACTGGTCTGGTAGATCCACAGTATGATAACAAAAATAGCAGTAATTTCTACAATTTATAAGACTATATGCCATTTGGTTGAAGTGATCATGCAAACACACACAATGGTGGATTGAACAAAACGTCTCCATATTGAAGTTGACCCAAAATTGTCTTCTATTTTTGCATTTTGTCGTTTTCATTTGTAACACTCTTGAACTTTAAATGTTGTGAAAAAAAACATTTCCTAAGGCTATTTTTGAAAGGCTAGCATGCAGAAAATGTTGTTTAAGTTGGACTGAAGATACGAAAATCTGAACAGCCATGCAAAGAGTTTAGAGAGGACAGTGTGTCACAGACACCGAGGACAGAGTCCAGCATCCTTACAGCCCGAGGCAAAAGTCATAAAATTTTTCGTGGCTTTGGCCATTTATATTATTATTTTAGGCTGTGAATTGAGTGTCCGCCTGCTGGTGTTTGTTGCCCCTTTGACATTTCCCTCCTCCAAATCTTGACTCTGACTGGAGGGAGTAAAGTGTTAGCATAATCAATAGAAAATAAATCCACTTTGTCATAACTTGTCCCTTTTGCTGGAACTAACTTTGGAGAAAAAAAAAAAAACACCCTGACAGGACTGAGTCCCCACAGTTCCCACAAACTGGAGGCAAATCAACTGAAAATACAATTTTAAAAGCTGTTTGCCAAAGTGTCAAGCAGCAGGTAGAGGCTTTAAGAAGCAGCACAACAGCACATCCTCCAGAGCATATTACCACACGGGCTTGTGCTGAAATGATTCAGATGGCACACATCAACATTCAGTGGTAAGGGACCTGTACATTTGTCCTGGGGCTGAACCTGCCCAAACACCCCCCAAACCTGAGAGCAAACACATCCAACTGAGGCCAGTATTTCTCTTTCACAGCAAATGCTGTCCTGCTCCACCATCTATACATTTACACATTCACTACATGTGGCATTTAGACTCCTGGGAGAGGTGATAACACATTCATTAATGTGTTTATGTGCTGATGTGAAGCATTGCTCATTCAAAACACTAATGATATTGGTATAGAGCCAAGCAGAGCTACATTTTGGTTACTTCAGTACATCCACCTGCTTCATTAACCTTACACGACAAAGGAGCACTCATGCAGCTTAGCTCAAGCTCAATTATTAATAAGTTTAACTAGACTGGGTATGATTGTTATCATTGTTAAATGTGCTAAAACATAACTGACATTAAATATACTGGTTTGATGAGACTAATATTTGACACTCTACTAAAATTACTACAGATTCCACAAAAAGTATGCAAGGTACTATTTGCTACACAGCAAAATCTGAGTAAACAAATGAACACTATCAGAGTTAATTTTAACACTTCTAAAGTGTCTATATGGGTCGACACTACAGTGTTGTTTCCAGTCTTTTTCTTTCCATTTCCATTTTTTTAAATGTGCTATATAAATAAAATGGATTTGATTGGATTGGATTCGCGTTAAGTGTAATTGTTGACTCTTTTTGGAGTTAAAATTTAAAACGTTGTAACACTTAGCATGACTTTTGATCAACTTTTCTATGTAGTCTTAGAAAAGCACACTCTCAGTTTATATTTAACTACATAAATTTAACTCTACATTAACATTACAAAGTGTAAATGTTTTTGTATTTATTTGCTGTATTTTATGGCAAAAAATAACTGAAATATAGACACCATGTTTGGTTAGAGCACATGTTGTCACTGTTGGGCACAAACCAATGACGTCCAAAATTGCTACTTTTCAGGGAATGCAAAAAGGGCTTTACTTCTGAATAAATAAATATTGTATTGTCCTGATTTCAAATTATGTTTTTATACTTTAATTTGGAGAAAGTTTATAAAACCCACACACCAATATGGAAAGTGGTTAAAAGCGCTATTTAATAAAAAAGAAGAAAATTGTAAAAAAGTTGAATTAGGAGCTTTGTGTCCAACAGCAAAGATATATATATGCAGTATATTTATATAATACCCTGCAGATAAAAGTCAAATAGAAAATAGATAGTTTTAAAATGTGTCACACATTACATTTGTTGTTTTTTGTATTGATGTAAGCTTGACTTGTTTGCAAAACATGAAAATGAATGAAAACATGGCTATCTAATCCAAGCTCTATGGTGTTAACAGGATGTCCCAGTGGGCACCTCAAGGCTCCCTGTGAGCTACCAGGTGTTTGTGGGCACCCAGTTGGCTACCACTGCCCTACATGCTTGCTTTAATTGTTTAACCTTACCTGTTTGCAGTGATTTTGTGAATACTGTTCCTGGAAAGCATAATCACAAAGATGACATGACCAGGCTGATAAGTTTTAATTTTCCCTTCTTTTGTGAATAGAACATACTTCCCATGGGACAGTAAAAGCCCCTTTGGCCATGTCTATTGCACCTACATTTGGTAAACTAGATTATGGCCATCCATGCTTGTATTCAGTGGCTCTCTGTGGATGTGGCTGCTCAGAGAATGCGTGTGTTTGTGTCCATCCATTTTTGTCCTGCTTTTTCACAGTTGAATAGTTACAGAACTTTGCACCACTACAGTGCTGTGAGCAAAGCCACACACAAATACCCACACACACACCTACCTAAACACGCATTGTCTCTTTCCTCTGTGACCTTGTTTCTCTTCCCATGTGTCCTCCCTCTAACGCTCGCAAATACACAAACCAGACCAAAACACAGATGGTGCTCGACAAGTGGAGGCAGCATCTGTGCATGTACACGTCTGTGTATTCACCAATGTTTAGTCAACAGAAAAAGTAGTTACCTGGAAGCCAGTCAAGTTCTGCTACTTTAAGCCTCTTAAACTGACTTTAGACTTTAGTTTAATTTAGATGCACTGTGTGCTATCTGATTCTGGGAAAAAGTTCCTGTTGGTTGTTTCTGTAGATCTAGTGTGGCCTGAAGATCGTATGGAGGAGCACAACCAGCCAAAATGTTCACTTTGTACATTGATAACTGATTAACAGACCAAGATTGTCTGTTAAAATTGTCTTACTTTTTAAGATGTGTAAAATGTTGTATTTTAATTTAACGATTATTGGACAGGTTGAAAGAATTTGAAGGCAAAATTGTCCATTGATAATTGATTAAAATCCACCCACTGGCTGTCCTTCCCTCTAAAGGATACTATATGACACAAATACTGCAAGAAGAAGTAAGAGTCCCAAAAGAATCATCATATGGTAAAATAGGAACACAAGTAGAAACCCCAAATCCAATGAATTTGGGATTTTGTGTGAAACATAGATTAAAACAATACAATGATTGGCAAATCAACCTGCACACAACTTAATACACTACAAAGATAAGATGTTTAATGATCAAAATGATGAACTTCATTGTATATTTTACAGTATTGACTCATTTTAAATATAATGCCTGCAGCATATTTCAATAAAGCTGGGACAGGGGAAACATTAGAATTGGAAAGTTGAGGAACGAGGGGGGAAAAAAAACACATCTGGAACATTCTACAGGTGAACAGGTTAACTGAGTATAAAAGGAGCATCCCTGAAAGGCTCAGTCATTCACAAGCAAGAATGGGTGAGGTTAACCACTTTTGTGAATACTGTTCCTATCTCCCCTACTTTGATACTAACTTGTCCATTGCTTCCTCTTGTGGTGAGAACCTCAGTTAGCTACAACAAGGATAGGTTCAAATAGTCCAACAGTTTCACATTTCACAACATACAGTACATTTTCAAGAAATGTTGTCATCTACAGTCAATAATATCATCAAAAAGATTCAGAGAATCCAGATAGTAAGGCCAAAAACAACACTGAATACCTATGACCTTTGTCCCCTCAGGTGGCACTGTATTAAAAACACGCCATGATTCTGTAAAGGATATTAACCACGTGGGCTCAGGAACACTTAGGAAAACCATCATTAGTTAACACGGTTCATCGCTACATCTACAAGTTTAAAGCTCGACAATGTAAAGCTGAAACCATATATCAACAACATCCAGAAATGCTGCCGGCTTCTCTGGGCCTGAACTCATCTGAGATGGACTAATGCAAAGAGGAAAAGTGTGCTGTGGTCTGACAAGTCCACGTTTCAATTTTTTTTGGAAATCATAGATGTTGTGTCCTCTGGGCTAAAGAGAAAAAGGACCATCCAGATTTTTAGCAGAGCATATGGGGGTGTGTTAGTGCCCATGGCATGGGTAACTTGCACATCTGTGAAGGCAACATTATTGCTAAAAGGTACATACCAATTTTGGAGCAAGACCTGCTGCCTCTTTTTCAGAGATGTCCCACCTAATTTCTGCAAAACAATGTCAAGACACATTCTGCACGTGTTACAACAGTGTGGCTTCTCAGCAAAACAGTACAAGTATGTCCGAAAAAATAAAATCCGCAATTTTGCTGAGCAAACTAACGTTGCTGGTGTGAAAGCTTGCATTGAAATGCAGTAGATTCGAAAAAAAAAAAAAATAACGTGAAATATTAGCGCGAAAAATACGCATCTGGTGTGCAAAGGCCTTTAGACTGGCCTGCCTGCTGTCCAGACCTGCCTTCCAGTGAAAATGTGTAGCATATTATGAAGCACAAAATACGGCATCAGAGACCCCAGAGAAATGATGAAACACAGTGGTTAACATTAAATTAAATTCAAAATGAGTGAATGTTTGCAAAGGAAAAAAAAGTTTTCAGTTTGAACATTAAATGTCCAGTCTTTGTATTGTATTCAATTGAAAATAGATTTCAATTTTGTTTTGTTCTGATTTTATTTATGTTTTACATAATGTTCCGACATTTAAATTGGTATAAAACACCCATGACAGGTACAAATGGATTTTTGAATCTTGTTGTCCTGACTCCTGACAGGCTGAACCCGTGGCCAGACAGATAAAACTTAAACCCTGAAAACAGATGATGACTGCAATCACCTACGATTGATTGGCTTTTTTTTCCCCAGAGTCCTTCTTCATTTGTATAATTTCATTCTGTGGTGAACCGGCAATTTTCCAGCATATTTAAACAACACACTGTAGCCTGTTATGATTTTAATACAAAGAGACTTTCAACAAGTAGCAATAGGAAATGATAGATTAGATAAAACAAGAAGAAAACATGATCATAAGATTCTGATTATAATTAAGCTTAGAAGAAAAAGTGGCAGGTTTTTCTTTTCTCTTTTAACAAACAGAATTCTCTGAATTGTTGTGCTGAAGTATTTAGAGTCTGCACAATTCCAGGCTAAAGGGCAAGGAGAACAAAACATTTTCTCTCATCATGTTCTGTTGTAAACACTGTTTTTAAAAAAACCTTTTGGTATGACGGTGACACAGAAAATAAAAGCTATTGTTTTTAATTTACATACCAACAAATAAATATCTGAAATCTATGAATAACATACAGATTTTTATATATTTGGAAAAACATACTAACTTTAAAAACCATTATGCACTTGCCAATTATAATACAAGAATAATGAAACCATGATGATGTCTTAAATGCTAAATTAACATTTTTGCACCATCAGACAAAGGTAAAGGTACAGATTTAAACATTATATTCAGTGATCAAGACTGTCATTTCAAATGCACTTTCCATGATCATTCATTAATTCTGGATGACGAGCCCAACCAACATGCTGAATGGACGTATGGGACGAATGGCAGCCGTCATGCATCCATGGACTGAACAGCAAGTATATTTACACATTAATTTTATAACTTTATCTTAAAAGATCACAAAATAGATTATTTACACTAATGTAAATAAATGTAAATTTGGGTATTGTAGGAATATCTAGTGTCATTAAAGCATTTTGTCTCTGTGAATGACTGATATGAGATGACAACACTAAGGTCATTCTAGGGATGTAACAGTATGAAAATTTCAAATCACCGTTATTGTGATCAAAATTATCACAGTTATCATTATTATTGCGGTATTGTTGCAGTGTGCCCAAAATGTTCAAAAAGTACTTTTACACACACTTGAAATCATTTAACCCCTTTAATATTATAATTATAACAGGTCTTTTTTGTCTTATGGTCTATAAATGTGTTAGGAAATGTCCTTTTGGTAAATTCTGTCACCCTTTTGTCATGAGAAATAGAAGTTAACAATTCTGGCAGGTATTTGTCATTATTTTGTTACAAATGCTTAAACAGTGTGTAATTACAAGAAAAGAAAAAAAAAACAGATTTTAACTTTAAACAGGATTCACTCCTTAAACAACTGTAAATGAACATCTTCAAAGTTTTGAGATGACCAAAAATAAACTTAACCTATTTTACATACACTCAAATATTTTTGTTTGCCTTCAGTATTGGTGTCTATGTTACAGCTCGTTATATTAGACCATGTCCAGGCGTTTTTTGTTTTTTACTGACGATAGTCCCTGAGGCAATTCCTGTCCAGTTAGCCCCCTCCATGACTCTCCTCTGGACTCCCCTGTCTCTGGCAGATCTCCTCCACATTTCCTCCTCCAGTATTTCCAAAAACTATGATTGACAAAGATGATCAATTACTAAATATGGCAAAACACGGCAAATAAATGGCTAAAGAATGGCAAGAACGCACTCCAGAATGATACTTATGCTGTTATTGACAACATTTATACATTATTTACACAGAAACTACTGATAAACCACCTATAATTCACTCAGGTATGGCTCACTGAGTCTTCTCACCCTCTCTCTCTCCGGCTCAGTCAGCTCACTTACTGGAGGAGTTACAGTAGTTTTAATCACGCACGTCTTTTTCTTTCGCCGGCAACAGCTTTGTATTTTAGACAGGGTGACCGTCTTCAATCAGTTTCCCCTCGGCATCCTTGTAAAATCCAAAATTCGAACAGACTTCAGACTTCGAGGGGGACAAAAACCTCCGCTATAGTTTCTGTGCGGGCACCAGCCGCCGCGGCCATACTTTCACTTTCAGAGGCCAAACAAAGCAAACTGCACATGCACGCCCCCGTCTGTGAGGGACTGCGGCTGCTTTACCGAGGAGCAGACACATAGTTCTGGCTTTTCCAGGCAATGAGCCGCATCAACCGTGAGTTATTGACACAGTGTGGTTATCAAACTCGGTTTACAGGTAATTAAAACAGGAAATGGTAATACAAATCCGTTGGAAATTTTACCACGGATTATCATTTTACCGGTAACCCTAGGTCATTCACGGGTCAATCCATCCATCATCTATACAGCTTATCCCTTATGTGCCACATAGAGAGACAGACAACCATTCACGCTCACACTTAAGGGCAAGTTGGAGTCACCAATAAACCTTTTGGTCTGTGGGAGGTAGCTGTAGCACCCAGAGGGAACCCATGCATGCACAGGGAGAAAATGCAAACACCACACAGAAAGGCCTTGACCGACACAGGGTTTGAACCAGCAACCTTCCTGCTATGAAGGACGTGCGCTACCTGCTGTGCAACTGTGCCGCCCTCATTCACTATTATTTTTAATTATTTAACAAGTTCATAAAGACTTTTCTCATACATTTTACGGTAGCTCTGCCTTTATTCCTTCATTTAAGCCAATTTTCTTTCCTTTCTTTCAAAGAATACAACATATTACAGATGTAAGTTTGTCCAGGAGTAAGTCATTTTTCTTCTCTTTTTTAAGGGGATAGAGTCAAAACAGATGTTGCCTAAACAAGTAACGCTTGCTTAGGGGGTTAGGGATTGCTTAGGATCACTTCCTGTAGAGAGCAGAGCTTGACAAAAGGTCCATTGTGGCAAATTAATTAAAACAGATAATAAAAAAAGCATCATTTGAGCACTTAAAATTACTAAAAGTTGTGAGCAAATTCCGAACACTGTCTAGATCTCATAAAACTGGAGAGTCTTCAGTTTTTCTCTTGTTTAAACAGTGACAACACATCAGTGGAATTTAATCTCTTTTTTGGGTAAAAATATGATCATCATTGAGCTACTCCACCTCAGAAGACCCTCAGACAGCCTAAAAATATTTTGTTCACGTCGTGTTGTTTTTTTTCTTCATATTGTTTATATGCCCGAGGCGTGTAAATCTATGCGTTTGACCCTGATGTAGGTTGAAAGTAGTCATAGCTCCCTGCTAACTAACTAGAGTGGCTTCAAAGAGCTAATTTATTTACCTTTAGTAAGTTTCATTACCTTGAAAAGTCACAAGATGCTTGACAGAGAAGATCAATCAGTACTCTCAGTGATTAAGGTTTAATTTAATGTCAGGGCCTGAAGTTAGCCTCTCTGTATGCTTAACATAAGCAGGCAAGTTAAAAGGCTGAAGCCCTTAGTAAATGTTGTGAAACTATTACATCAGACTGACTTAGCGTGAGCCATGGGACCAAAAACAAAATCAGAATAAAACTGCAAAGGCGGCAGCATTTCTACGGCCATAAATGAGGAATCTTGAGGTTGTGAGATTGTAATGCACGGCGGACAGAGACACAGAGGAGATCAAACAAAGCATACCATGTACGTGCTGTGGGCCTGTGAGCCAGCACGCTTAGCCCCAGGAATTAAAAATGAAGGAGATTTTGTTTCATCATAAAACAAGGGAATAATGTGTCTTGTTTCACACCTGGATGGTCTCTTTAACTACCAGGCTGCTTGGCCACCCCGAGAATAATAAACGAACTCCAGCACACTATGACGACCTGTAACTTTCTATTAAAACCATCATATTTCAAAGGCGTATTGAATTAATCTTTTATTAATTCCTGGGAAAATTAAATTACATTACTTTATTGGTCAAGGCCTAGCCTGAGTAGAATAATAAGAGGTGATTAAACATTGATGTGGAAAGCAAACAGAAGAGAATATTTATGGTGGAATGACAATGTGAGTAGTTGCCAATGAAATACACATTTACAGACCCTCAATTGGAGAATGGAATACAGTTACTGCCTGTTTTTGCCTATAATGAAAGTCATAAATCCACCTGACTGAGCAAACAACAGATGAAAATGTCAACAATGCTAATATTTAGTCTCCAAGGCTCTGATTTATCAATATGGATCTGTGGAAAATGCAGATGTAGGAGCAGATGAAAAATCTATTATTTAAGAAACAGGAAGTTAGTAAACTTACACACCAGATGGACTGTTCAATGAATACTATACAGAATATATCTCACTAGTTGATCATAGGTTCCGCCCATAGAAAGTTTTTGGGAATGGGCAGATCCTTTCAAAAGGACATCCAGCAGGTAATTGGACGATTGATCGCTTTGCTAATCACATTTATTATGGGCCAATCGGATAATGAAGTAGGTGGGAATTACTACCGCAGAGTAAAATACAAAATGTAAGCCACTTTGTAGAACATACTCTTGCCAAAATACGTCACAAAAACATTCTTTCTATTGAGAAATGCTTTTTTTCATTTATTACACAAATGCAGTCCAGACTGGACAAAACTGCTACTGAAGCTGTTAGCATCTACGCTAATCTTTGTGCAAGCAGACACTTCCTGCTGTCATCTCACATGTAGCTCCAACCTCTTCCTTGATCAGGATGCTCATTGGGCTATGCCACCTTGGGCCACTTACAATCGTTGTAGATTGGAGCTTAGCATGATCCACTTGCTTGATTACAGACATTAAATCAGACGGATCCAGCTGTGCAAGGTTAGGAGCTGTTGCAAACACCTCAGAACTGGGATGATGTGATCCTTTTCATTTTTTTTTATAAGTTTTAGTGAGGACTTGAGCAGAGGCCGTTCAAATTTGCTGCAGTTGTCTGATCAACTTTTGCAGTGCACCTAAGATGCTGTTACTGTACCAAGTTGACTGAAGATAAATATATGTTTTTATGTTCTTCAGGGTCCTGCTGAGACACAAGTTATTTTTCTCTGGATAAACTGTGGCGCATCCACACATTCATTTATTCGGTGCATTTACCTTTTGTTTGTGCTAAACCATGGTCACCTAATGACACTTAAAAATAAAGCTCTGTGTCCTTTGCATTGTAATAGTTACTTACTATATTTGTCAAGGAGGTGATGTATTTACCATCAATTGGCAGTCTGTTAGCAAGATAACTGAAAAAGTAGTGAACAGATTTTAATTACATTTTGAGGGAATATTAGCAAGAAGAAGGAAGTGGTTTGATTTGGGTGGTGGTCCAAAACTAGATTGATCCAGGAATTTGTTGATTATTATTTAACGATGGGAGACAGAGTAAATAGTGTCAGGGATGCCTCTGCAGAGGGTTGTGCTCTCAAAGCACTTCCAGTTATTGTTATGATGTTAATCTTTTTTTTTTTTTTAAATATATCTTTTATTATAATCTCAACCAGTGGAAGCATGCAGAATTGAACAGGAGTCACCCAAGGATGGAGCCATGAGGAACTCCAAATCTAACTTTCTTTAACACAGATTTAAACTTACCTATCAACAATGGCCCTTGACTGTTATTTGGTATCATGGCTCCTTTTTTTTACTTATGACAAGATCTGTCAAAGGATGTGCTCTGCAGGATGCATGTTTAAACACAGTGCGCTCTGTTTTGATCAGACTGTTGGCAGAGTGTCTCTGTTTTGATATTAACGCCAGAGAGAGAGCTCTGTGACTGTTATAGATGATGCTGATAATTTAGTGGCCACAGGGGAAAGTCTCTGTTAGTTTGAGATCTTCCTGTTGCAGATGCTTCCCATTACCAAGAGTGAGGCAGGATAGACATAAACAAATCACACTTTTGGCTTTCTATTAGCTTAAAGGCAGACTATTATAGAAAATACTGATTGGGGAGATGTTTAGTATGTGAAAGCACATGTTAAGTTTACATGACCAACCCAGTCTGGATGGATGGATGGACTGATAGATTTTATTTTTTATTTTCTTTATTTATTTTTAACTTTTTATTTATGATTTTTTTTATCATTTAATAATATATATAATAATAAAAATACATAATTAACAATAAACAAAAATAAAATGAAATAGAATAATAAAGGCCCTTGTCCAGGAGGTGATGAAGTAAGCTGTGCCTTAAGTAGAGAAAAGTCCACTTTGAGTTGGTTATCATGCTGGAACTTATGCTGCAATACATGCCAGTGTGTAAAGCACATTCATACATACATCTCCAAATACATCCATTCACAAACACACAAGCAGTCGCACATTATATAACATTACACACATTATATTACCTATCACCGAGATCCTGGATTGATAGACTTTCATAAAATATATGTCTCACTTAAATCTGAGATTATTTGGCTGACCAACAATGGCAGCTACATGCAGTTTCAACAACCACATTTCTCAGTCACTCCAGTAACAAGCTCCAAAAAGGACACGTGGACAATGTGGCGCAGACTGGTTTGAAAAAAAAAAAAAGAATAAGTGAAGGTGATTATAAGAATAGTTGTTTCTTAATTATGCTGTTTTCACACATCAATATAAAGTAGCTGACGTTGACTTATGATGAAAAAATCATCAAAATTTCGGACAGCACATTCACCGGGTCAATTTTGGTGCATTCCATACATAGACATATCTAAAGCAGAGAGAAACATTGTGCTGGTGGTATATTACATTCTCTGATGAGCCCATGGCTAATTGTAGATGGATTTTAGATGTTCGCCAGTGTAGATGTGACATGAGGGTACCATGCTGAACTTACAAAGGAACTTTGGCCTGATGGAGCTTGGCGCTGCTGAACACTGTACAAACACACTGTGGCATCCCTCAACAAACATCATACAAAAAGTACATATACATATGCAATGTCAACACGTGCAGTTGCAGCAAGGAACAAAAGGCACCCAAAAGGCCACCTTCTAGTCTTACAACAGGAGTCCAGCCCTGAAGAGGAAGCAGCTGGACCCAACAGAGCCAATGTATATGAATTATGGGCAGCTGGGCCCCAATGTTCACCAACAGAAATGAACCCAGCTGTAACTGAGGGTAGTGAATATAAGCAGAGGTCAACTTTGCTGCCGTTTATAAATGTGTTGGATTAAATACTACAAATGCAAAATTTGTTGAAGTACCCAGTGAACATCAGTGCTTCCCAAGTGATGTTAGCTTAGTTCTGCATGGCCTGACTTTGCTCAACATGGCTCAATGTTTTCCTATTTGTTGGCAAAACTTGGTGAAAACATAAGTGTGTGAATGCAGCTATAATTTTGTGTTTTTCTCCTAAATACAGTAGACAATGTCCTCTTCAAAATAAAATGTACTCTATAAATAGAGTCGCTAATGCTTTGCCATTGCTTTATTGGCACTAAATGCTATTTCTGGTTTGTTATATTTGAATAATCCAAATAAAACACAACATAAAACTGAAACTTTTATGTTGTGTTCTTGAAAGCAGATAATTAAATCTTAAGATGGCCAAATTTTATTCTTTAAACCACGGAATAATCAATATTTCCAAAGGCCTATTTAAGCCAAATTTTGTTGTTCACCCTGAAACCTCTTCAGATGTACTGGTTATAAATGACTAAAAACTTGTGAGAAGTTTGTTAAAGATCCTTGATACTCATGACAGAAGACAGCCTTGAGTGTTAGTTTGAAGTGGGATGACAAAACAGTGTGTCTGTTTCACTTTGTGCATCCAAGGCTAAGATGATTGGCAGTGCCAAAACAACCCACCAACCCAACAACTACCCCCCACCACACAAAACAAAAACTCAGGCATTTCCACCTCTGCTTTTGAAGGAGGTCTGTCATTATAGGCACAATTACAAGAGCAAGAGGTACTTGTCAAAAAAACTGCAAAAAAATGTTCTAAGCATTTCAGCAAACAACTGTTTCTTTGTGAATAGAAAATGATGGGTGTTGGAATCAAGTACCTCAGTTTTGTACCTGTCTCAATCAAGGAACGCAATCTTGAAAAGGGAGAGAACATAACAGGCAAATTTCAGATCTCAAAACTCGAGTCAGATAATAGAAGTTCAGGCCTTTTCCACAAGTATGCAGTTATTTTTCAGGCTTTGAATGTGCCCTTTCTACATACTCAAACAGCTTTCTGAGTTGCTGGGAGAAGAGTTTCAAATACTCTGTTGACAGTTTTCGTAGTTTGGACCTTTTAATATCACACCCTGCATTAGTTTCACCTTAGTGCAGATCAGGCAGGACCCACATCAATAATGGGGCCCACTTAAAGTGGCAGGAGCTCCAACAGAGCGTCTTAGAGTGAGAACAGAGGTGGGTCAGGGGTACTTTACTTTAAAATTTTGAAAATGTGTAAATATTAGCAAATAACATACTCTAGCAGTCAAAGAAACCATATATATGAATGTATGTTAAGGCAAAATCTGAGTATTTTTAAATATTCATTTGTGAATTTTCAAGTGGACAAAAAGGTTTTTGAAAGTTCAAGTGTGGTCAGGGTTGTTTTAAAGAAGGAGGGGAGTTCTTAAAAATACCTGCTGAAATATGCTTGAGGCCAATGTGATTTCATAGTTGTATTTTGGAACAAAACATCGAATATGAATCAATTAATCAATCAACCTTTATTTGTATTTATTCGTATTTGTATTTATTTGTAGCAAATGTAGCCATGGCAATGAGAGTAAAGGCGAAGCATAAAGTTAGACTGACATCAAAATGGAGGTCCAACACATTGAATTGTTTTAAAAACACAAGTGTCTACACAGCATAACCTGTAAATTACACATATCAAACAAAGAGAGGAGCTGGATGGAAATCACAACTGCCAAGGATGTTATAGAAAGCTAACCGCTAGCCGAATTTAGCCTCCTGACGTTTCCTGCAATGTTTTTTTTTTATACTGAAGTCGCGTTTGATCTCACGAGAGATCACAAGCTGCGAGAGCAGAGGCCCTGCCTTCTTGGAAAATCAATCTATTGGTTTGTGGCGTCTCTCTCTCTGTGGCACACCACATACCACAGGAACAAAACTAATAAATCTGACATTATCTGTCTTCATGTGTGGCTCTCCCACAGTTTCAAAATTGGTTAAGATTTCAAAAATCTTGTGTACCAGGCCTAATCTAATCGGTCAATAGATAAAAATTTGTCACTTCATCAAGGGTCAACGTTTAGGTCTAATAACAATGCAACTTCTTTTTCAATCAACAAAATGATAATTGCTGTGGATTCACAATCACAACATTTCCAAAATAAAACTGCACTTCATGGCTGACTGTAAAGTATATATTTGACATGAAGCCCTACATAGATTGACAAGAAAATGAGCTTCCAAACTTTCCACAGATATTATTTTGTTTATTAAAACATATCTAGTGTTATAACTTGGGGGCGCCAGTGATCCCGTGGAGTTGGGAGGGTTGACTGTAGCCATACTGCCTTATCAGAAAACAGCATTGGGAAAAAAATGTCTAAGAAAAATACTCAACAACCTTGGCTAAGGAACCTGTAAGGGACAATTGCTTGAGTCCATCACTTCACTGTTAAGCTCCATTGGAAGCCTGTTTTCAACAAAACCTTTCAAAACCCATCACAGGATTGTTACTTCAAGCTAATGCTGTCAGGAGATAGTGGACAACTAGTTCATGAGATTGATGAGTTTGGTTACCTCTGGGCCTATTCCACAACTTTCCAACTTGTAGTCAGAAATTATAAGGTGGGGTCCCTATTATTCTGTGTTCACCCTTGTGTGTCATGCCACAAATGTAAAGATACTACAAATCGCATAGCTGAACAGATGCGCTGGGTGAACAGAGATGAACAGGGTGCTAACATTGTTTATTTGAGGAAATGTGATTTGTTTGCTCACGTTTATAAAAACCTTTATGCCAAAGGATACAGACAGGCTCCTTAAACAGAATAATGAACTCTGGGGCTATTGTGAGAAGATTTTAGTGACAATGTTTGCTTTGTTGGCAGGTGTTGTCTACAAAGAATAATCATGCAGTGGATTTAATCCAGCTTTACAGGCACCACAGCCAACGCCATGCTATCCCTGACCTTTATGTCTTGGATGCAGGAGCATTCCTTTCAAATGGAAATAAAACCATGTTTCCCCCCTATCACAGCTTCACGCTCTGTAGAAAACTGGCTAGCCTGCACTTAAATGGTATGACTTTAGCGTAGAAGATAACAAACCCCCTTCCGAGTAAGATGTGGTCTTTTCATGTAATTGACCATACTCTCACAGCAGCCATGTTCACGAGACATCACGCTCAGGTGTGGGGGATCACATCTTGTCATTATGTTGAATTGTCATGTCTTAGGTCACTTGATATGTACATTGAAAGCCAAGATTCTGGCACCTGATTTTAGTTTAATAATCTCTGAATTAAAAGTCCAGAGAACGATCAGACCACTTGTCATATCATAACACATTTTCAACGGCCGCCAATGCTAACAATGGCCACCTCATAGTTATCAAAAACAGGTATGAGTGATTAAGTAGGCATTAACAGAGATATTAACATTCATTTTAAACACATATATTTTAGCCTGCTACACTTACAACACATTAGCAATGTGTCTCTCTCTGAAAACCCCACTATTATTTATACATTGCTGGATCATGGTTGCACCCAGTAGTCTCATAATTTGTGTTATTTTTCATTTTTAATAGTTATTGTTAGATGACCAATTAAGATTCTCCATTTGGTATAATAGTGTTATTTAGCTTTACATCTGGTTTTTTTTCCCACTGTCCCTTGAAACTGGCATAAAGACAGTGACTTATAATTTACATTCAAATTAATAAAAAAATGAATAGGTTTTTATGGCTTTACATCAAAAATATTCAGGGCTAAAGACTTTTCTGAGTTATACTGTAGCTACACCCACTTGTCTGTATATCTTTCCATCAGGGCCATTCCTATAAACACCATATCAAGACATTTTGAAACAATTTTCAAATTTTGCAAAAAATTCCACTAGTAAGACTTCTGACCTAAAGGGTCAGGTTCAGTGGACATCAAGTCCAATCGTCCACTATGATTTAAGGACACAGTTACAACATTTTTCAGGTCCAGGTCAAGCTCACTGGGCCTCATCTGTCTCCCTTGACTGAGAACAGAATGTCTCAAACAGTGCTTTCAGTGATGATCATTCTCTTCCTGGTAAATTTACCAGACACACAAGAGGCCCATCCACCATCATCATTATAAAAGCACACAGTTCATTGAGTAAAAGCTGCATAACGTTTCCAAAGCAGGCTGTGTTTTTGGTAAGAGACACATTCTGCAGACAGAATATGATACATTTATGTTGCATACTGAATAAAATGATTATTACGGCCTTGCTTCAAATGTAAATAAGTCACACTGATTCTTAAGCCATTTGCTAGCTGAAAAAGTCGACTGCTTACGTCGCTTAAAGCAGTAACAGAGGTAAATGACTTGATATGTATTCAGGGAATTCACAGAAATTATACCACAGCTAGAGCACTGGAGTAAAGTATTCAGCTTGAGCCTTTTATTTCCTGACAACATCTTTATAAGCTTTCATATACTCTGATTTTCATCCAACACAACCACACACACAATTATTCACATCTACTGAGGAAACAACACAACAGGAAGATGTGAGCAAATGATGACTATACAGCCCTTCAGGCAAAATAATAAAAATAAATGTAGTCATGCCTCAACACAGGCCAGGGCAAGCCGCCTGTCTGCAAGCCATCCTTGTGATCTCAACAATGTTATGGGGGTTTCAAAACACTGCTCATCAGTCTACTCTGATGCAAGGAAGACCTAAATTATATTTTGGAGATCACAGGTCAACAGCTTAGGTCACAAGGGACCCTATCGCATACACTGCACAAAGTGTTTTGGAGTGCAGTGCGTGTGTCTTTTATCTTTTCCACCTGACACAGTTGTCACCATTTTTCTCCACTAAAATCAAATCAGTTCTCCCCTGTGTCATGGCCAACATTCCCTGCAAATGTCATCAAAATATGCCGAAAAGTTTTTGAGTTGACAGCAAAAAATGTAAAATTGCTTGATCTCACAATGCTAACATATCCTTGACAAATTACTGGATATTCATCTGGTCTCAGATCACCACCAAAATGTAATTACTTCTTCCTTGTACAATGACAAACATTCCCTGAAATTGTCATTGCTTTTTGGGTTATCTTATTCACAAACATTGCAAGCAAACTAACAAACACTGACAAGAACAATCTCTTTGGCAGAGAGCAGAGATACAAATGGAAATCATCAAAATGGAGATGGGTAGTTTGTTTCTGACAGCAAAATATGTTGTTGTTTGAGATATGTCAAACTCTTGGGTCCTGGAATAAATATTGAGTTGTACAATGAATCTAATGTAGAAGACGCAAAGATTTACTGCTATTTCTCACTGGTATAAATGTAGAACAACTGTGTCCTTTTAATGAGAGCTTCTGCCCCTTGTCTTCTGTTGTATAATGATCAAGCTGTGTAGGAGTTGCACACTGAACATGGTTATGGTAAACGAGAGGCAGTAAAAGAGGTTTTGACTGTTTGTCCAATGCCAAGTCAACATTTAGCTCTTACAGGATTGAGACAATTTTTCAATTTTTCAACATCAAACAACTTGTGCTGTGAGAGCATGCTTGTAAAAGTGATCAGAGATTAAGCTCAAGATCAAGATGGTTGCTCAGCCTCCTGACTGATGGGCTTGTGTAGCAAGTCAACAGCCTTCAGTAAAATTTACACACAACCAGGAATGTAAAACATGGTAAAATTTCAGACGGTTAGTATTACTGTTTCCTTTTTTAATTACTGTTATTTGATTACCTCACTTTGTCAATAACTCACAGATACTGCTCATTGCCTGGAACATCCAGAATTGTGTGTCTGCTCCTTGGTTCTGCGTGAGCTGTTCGTTTCTTAAAGGACCTCTTTCACAATAGATGTAATTTTGCCCACAGCCCAATTTTTTGTTTATTGTGTGGTATTTGTAGTACACCCAGAGACTCCCAAGAATAAACCTTTAGAAAATCCAAAAGTCATCCAGGGCCTGTACTATGACCTATTTTATGATCATTGCCATAGGTGTGAGCCAGGGTGCACACTTTACCCCAAAACTTACTCAAACACAAATAATAAATCATCAAATTGGGTCAAATCACCTTCACTGAAGTCTGGTACATCTTTTGAAATCAAATGTAAAGCTAAGTATTACAATTGAAAGAAGTTATTGAATTTTAACTGGAAAAAAAATAGTTTTTTTAATGATTTTTTCAACATATTCAATTCTTTGGAGATGTGTCTGACCAACTTACAGTTGCTGTACACCTAAAATACTTACAAATTATTTGGCCACATATATATTCTCAAAGTGGGAAAAAAATCATCAAATTCTGAGACCGGTAAAGTTGTTCAATTAACAGGTTGGGTTACTGTGGTAGAATCAGGATACTGTTCCATATCTTGTATATCAGGGAACCTTTAAAGATTTGTTCAGAATTCATCCTTTAAGTATGATTTCTTTTAGAATTTGAATGCTAGATTCAAAACAAACATTTCACATGAAATGTTATTCATTTTAATATTGAACAGCCACAAAGGGCCTGTATATTATGCCTTTGTGATGAGATAATAATGAGCCACTGATACAAGTAAAAACCGATGCAGTTTTGGATTGTTGTAATCAGATTGTATATATCTACAATGACAGCAATACATAAACATTACTTCTGTCAATTTCTGTTTCTAGTACTTATATATACATGTAATCTGTTTTATGGCCTTCGTGTCTTTTTGCATGTCTTTTTGTATTTTATTTGAGATCTGTGACGAGAATGAATCTGTCCCCTAATGAGATCAGCATCATGCTGGTAAACCCAAATCTCATAGTCACCATCATTTTTTTGATGCTCAGCAATGTAGCCAGGGGACTGTTTGATTTGGTATGTACAGCATGTTATGGTCTCAAGGTATTCCAGATCCACATGAGGGAACGAGATATCAGATGCTTCAAGCTTCTGCCATTCACTACGAGCTCTACGTGACATATTTGTTTTTTATATTTCAAACCTTTCATGGAATCAAATGACCATGCTTACTAATCTTTCCCAAGCTACACTGTCAAGATATTTTCATACAATTGCAGATATTTTGAAAAAAAAAATGATGGTATATATATATAAAATACAATGTTTGGATTCAATTTGACAAGAATGCATCAGATGATCCTGTGAAGGCATATTATTGTCTCTGTCCTGCTGGAAAGAGAACCTCTGGCATGTGTGCACATGTTGCATCTGTAATCTATTATTTGGGATATTATAAACATTTTCAAAATCAGAAACCCCTCCAACCATACACAAGCAAATTCAAAGACTCCATTCTATGAAATAACCAGCCAATCATACATCTTATGGATTTCTCAGATCCCCTTTCCCTCACTATAGTTCCAGTCTACAAATTAAAATTGTCCAAGCCGTTGCTATGCAAAAAGACACAAAGGCCATAAAACAGATTACATGTATATATAAGTACTAGAAACAGAAATTGACAGAAGTAATGTTTATGTATTGCTGTCATTGTAGATATATACAATCTGATTACAACAATCCAAAACTGCATCGGTTTTTACTTGTATCAGTGGCTCATTATTATCTCATCACAAAGGCATAATATACAGGCCCTTTGTGGCTGTTCAATATTAAAATGAATAACATTTCATGTGAAATGTTTGTTTTGAATCTAGCATTCAAATTCTAAAAGACATCATACTTAAAGGATGAATTCTGAACAAATCTTTAAAGGTTCCCTGATATACAAGATATGGAACAGTATCCTGATTCTACCACAGTAACCCAACCTGTTAATTGAACAACTTTACCGGTCTCAGAATTTGATGATTTTTTTCCCACTTTGAGAATATATATGTGGCCAAATAATTTGTAAGTATTTTAGGTGTACAGCAGCTGTAAGTTGGTCAGACACATCTCCAAAGAATTGAATATGTTGAAAAAATCATTAAAAAAACTATTTTTTTTCCAGTTAAAATTCAATAACTTCTTTCAATTGTGATACTTAGCTTTACATTTGATTTCAAAAGATGCACCAGACTTCAGTGAAGGTGATTTGACCCAATTTGATGATTTATTATTTGTGTTTGAGTAAGTTTTGGGGTAAAGTGTGCACCCTGGCTCACACCTATGGCAATGATCATAAAATAGGTCATAGTACAGGCCCTGGATGACTTTTGGATTTTCTAAAGGTTTATTCTTGGGAGTCTCTGGGTGTACTACAAATACCACACAATAAACAAAAAATTGGGCTGTGGGCAAAATTACATCTATTGTGAAAGAGGTCCTTTGCAGGAAATGTGTATTTAATAATGGCAGGTAAACTAATGGTTCATTCAGAACTATGAATAGTTTCTCATCGTTCACTTAAAAACGCTGTTCAAAAGGCTTGACTTGTTCGCAAACGTCACATCTCTCCCCAAAACCACTGCGGAAGTAGGTCAACAAAACAAAGCCTCTGTTAGGACTAGAAGAAGAGAATATTAAGATAATAAATATAACTTAACATAAAGGAGTAAAAATTAAGTCACAACAAGCACACAGGACCATTTAGAGTTGCCGAAGAGTTTTTCTGATGACTGTAGGCAGAGGTAGGCTAGCATGCTACCCATATACTTCCAGTGTTTGAGCTAAGCTAACTAGCAGTCAGCAAGCTTTGGCTTTTTCTTCCATGTTACTGTGCACACAGTCGAAAGAATGGTGTCTATCTGCTTTTTATGGACTCGAGAGTGAGGTAAGACACGAAAATAACAAAAATGTTGGAGTGTTCCTTAAGTTTCACATTATTTGTTAACTACATAATACTTAGTTAAAATACGAAGCTCTCACCAGTGAAAGAAAAAGACATGCGTGATTCAAACTACCATAACTCCTCCAGTATCCACGTTATCCAAATAATTCCAATGGATTATGAAAGCTGAGAAGTGGAGCTTTCCAGTGATATTCTTTACATTACGGTAAAGGCTTTGTCTGAGGGGGAGGGGCTGGAAGTGAGCTGAGTCAGCAAGGTGGGGCTCTGTCTTCAGCTGGACTGGACCTGCTTCAGGGACGATAATCAGTAAAAAAAAACAAAAAAAAAAAAACGCCTGGACATGGTCTAATATAACAAGCTGTAACAATGACACTAAATGCTGTAGGCAAACAAAAATGTTTCAGTATAGGTTAAGTTTAAGGTCATCTCAAAACGTTAAGTAAAGCAGCAAACGCTTTTAGAATATGCAATCCACCATTGCCGTTTACTTCTGCCTGAGTAACACGGAATAACACCCTTCCACTTTTGTTTCTGCTTAAACTGGTAAGAAACTGGTAGAACTTTATGGTTCTGAGTCAAGGCAAAACCTCAGCTCTTTAAACTCTTTCCTGACAGCGGTGAGACTTGCACTTATTTTGTGTGATTTTAATAAAATGAACATTCATAGTCTGAAGCTCAGACAAAGAAATTCAAGTAAATTTGTCATTTTAGAGCCCCTCTCTTTGAATAAAGAACTTGTGTAATGAGGCTTTAAATGATTCCTCCTCAGAATATCAATACTTAGCTGCCTATCTCTAGTTAAATGGATTATAATTCCAGTCCATTATATTTGAGCTAGACAAAGAATTTACATTTAAATGTGAGTGTAATTTCATTGACAGTGTGGATGTAATTTAATTAGGGCCTGAAGGATGTTGTTTGTAATGAAAGTTAGCTTCACATCACAGTCATCCTGACACTCTGATTGGCCTTCTAATTATCTGGTTGGCTAACAGAATCATTAATAGGCTTTAATCATGTTACAAACATTTATGAAGTTCAATCATGAGCATCACAGCTACCCAGTGTTTCTGCCTCTTTGTGATAATTAATGCTTGATTTCTGATCTGACACTAGAAGATTAATAAATGGTCTGACTGAAGAAATAAGTGTCTGAATCAGTGATTTAAACACAGAGAAAAGTTTCAGCTTCTCTCCTGCGTCCTTGTATTGTACTGACCCATCCCCATTTATATTATCTTGTACAATTACCTCTCTGTTGCTAGGAGACATCTAGGAGACATTTCTGCTGGGTTTGTTGTGGTCCTCAAGGTCCCCGGTGGGCAAACAGGGCTCTTCTGCATGCATGAATGTATGTGTGTGTTTTTACTGTATGTTGAACAGTGGCAGGCATGACTATTGTGCCAGACAAAAGCAGAACTCAACTCAAGCTGATCACTACTCCCAGAGGACGTCATGCCACCTCCATTTTCTCACTTTTTCTTCAAGAGCCACACCTCTCATAACTCTGCTGCAATCACCTCTCTTTTTTCCCTCCTCATCCGTCTCTCTTTCTTGTCTCTATCTATTGTTGTATGATCAACCATGTATGTTTTAAGTAGCTCAACCACACCCAGCCTAGGGACTCAAACTCCCTATATCCTTATTGTATTATACACAGCCTTTATTAGAGCGATTTCTTGGTTTCAAGTTTTATTACAAGTGTCTAATTTCAGCCTTAAATATGGTTAAACATAAGTACACATAAAATCCTACACACCTCATAAAGTAACCATAAAACTGCAAATGATCCTATCCCAAGATAATTCAGAATTTTGCATCTTTATTGCGTACACCTCACTGGCTCCAGGTTGGACCCCCTTATGCCTCTGGAACGACCTTAATTCTTCGGGACACAGATTTAATAAGGTGCTGGAAGTATTCCTCAGAGATCCATCATCCATACCACTTATCCCTTTTGGGATCGTGGGGGGCTAGAGCCTAGAGGGAGGGTACACCCTGAACCAGTCACAGGGCCACATAGACAGACAACCATTCACAGTCCTGGGAGCAATTAAGAGTCAACACCTAACTTATACCCCTTTCCAACTGGCCAAAAAACTTGTTTTAACACGGTAACAATCGGCTCCTGTCAGCAGTGGGAAAGGGTCTAATCGGCATTCAGACCTGGGTCGGGTGACCCTTCAAGCAACAATGATTTTTATCGGCTCACCTTCGATTGGCTCCAGTGGGAACATCACACCAGGGTGAGCTGGCTAACTTACGGGATGGCGTTGGCGTAACATGTCTATGGCATAATATCGTGCCCGTCTCCTCTGTCTGTAACTTCTGCGACTCTTTGCCATCTCAGCAACAAATTCCATCCGCCCTCTTTTCATCAGCGCTCAAATGTCATTCAGTCTGCGCTGAGTTTGTATATTTTTAAAGAGGGACAAAAGTACGAGGTATTGAAAACATTTGACCACCATGTCCATGGCTTCCATGTTCCTTTCCATTGTTTACATGGACATGTTTGGTCGTGCTGATAATGTCATCAGCTTGATACACCAGAGGAAAAACAAACAGCCACACAGCTCGTCTGCTGGCGATTAGACGAGGGTCTGCTGGCAGTGGGAAAAGAGTCACTTGCTGGTTAGCGGGTTAACCCATGTTGAAACAATCCGCCAGTACCTGCTAATTTTCGAGGGAAAGCGGTACTAATGAGCATGTTTTTGGTCAGTGGGATGGAATATGAGTGTGTGGAGAAAACCAACACAGGACCGGGGAGAACATGCAAACCCCACACAGAAAGACCCTGTTCAACACATGGAGTTAAACTAGCAATCTTCTTGCTGTGCCACCATGCCGCCCTTCCTCACAGGTGTTGGTCCATACCGAAATGACAGCATCAGGCAGTTGCTGCAGATCTGTCCATGATGCAAATCTCCCATTCCAACACATCCCTAAGGTGCTTTTTTTGGTTGCGATCTGGTGACTGTTGAGGCCGCTGAAGTTCAATGAACTCATTGTCATCTTCAACAAACCAGTCTGAGCTTTGTAGCATGGCATGTTATCCTGCTGAAAGAAGCCATCAGAAAATGGGTACACTAAAGGATTAACATGGTCAGCAGCTGTGCTCAGGTAGGAAGTGGTATTTAAAAAGTGTAACCTTGCAATGCAGCTGGATCCACCTGATTCAGTGTCTGTATTCAGATAGATCCATCTTGCCAAGCTCTAATCTAAAATGAATGTGCTTAGCCCAAAGCGGCATGGCCCAATCAGTGTCCATTGAAGCAGAAAGAAATGGGAGCTACGATGAAGACTGCAACATTACTGAAGTCTTTTCTGCCTTCTCTAGTGGCCTCATAGTCATTCACATATACAGTGACTGCAGTCCAGCCCCGCCCAGCCTTTAAAGTTAAACTCCATGCTACCTTCTTCGTGTCTATATTACAGTCATTACCTGGGCTTGACTTTCATCACACATTTCCCACACCAGCCTTAAATGTTGTGATTAAACATAAGTACACTCAAAATCCTGCCCACCTCCTTACAGTAACTGTTTAACTGCAAGTGATGTTGTCCCCGAAGGCATTTAAATTTTTAAAGCGTCGCACATTTCACAGCCATTTAAGGCAGTGAATACGTGCAAGCACACACAGGCAGCCTTTAAGAAGTCTTTATGTTTGAGATGAATGGTGAAATGCGTCTTGAAAGCATGATAGGGAAGAAGCGTTGCGTTTTCCTGCAGTCCTCCTCCCTTTGTTGATGTCTGCACCTGATTCTCTCTCTCTCTCATCCTTCCTCTCATTTATTCCATTTCTTCAGTTTTCAACCCATCTGCCTGGGAACATGCACAGAAAACCGTATCTCTGAAACACCAGGCACCCCCTGAGACGCGCACCATATCATTAAAACCTAATTCCCCAGGTCCCTTGTTTGTGAAGGATGTGACAAAGACAACATTAAAACACCAAAACACAACCATCAAAGAATAAAACAGTGGATTTTCCAAATGGTGACGGTTATATAGACCCCCACTGTGAGAGGGCGCCCCACCTTATGATTCCTCACAATATGGTCCCATATTCCTTATGCTTTTATTCCTTCATTAATCTCTCTAACTCCAGCCCCCTTCAGTCCTCTTTATCATCCTCTTCCTGCACACACCACTTTATCTGTCCTTTCTTTTTAATTTCATTTTGAACTTTTCAGCCCTCTCTACCTCTGGTGTACTCTCGTCATTGCACTGACTTGTTAATTAGGATAATTGCAGCCTGTTATTTGTTCAGTCTATAAATACAAACACATTACTTGAGCTTGTAATGAAAATATTGTTTACATTGTGTCAACAAGTAAATAATCTATTAATTAAATGTAAATGATGTTAGGTGTTCTAAAGATAATCTACCATAATTATTTCATCACTTGGCTGAAAACGCAATGTTAAGCCACTCACATGGAGATGCAAAAAGTGATTTTATGGAATAAGTACAAAAGATAGGCTTTATTATGATGTTTGTGAAATGTATTTTTTGCAATTTCTATGCAGAAACAAAGTTATTTTTGGTTAACCCTGACCTTTGCACTTTCACTGCCAGCTGTACCTTGGAAGGAGGGATGTTAGCCTGGAAGAGAGGAGGCTACGAAATCAATTACGTGACATCAAGTTATTTTAAACAAAAAGCAACAATGGATAACTTCCAGCACCTTAGTACTCTGCAGAGCATTGTTTCATATGGATATTCTTTACAGGATCAGCAATGAACAACTCACTCTAAGGGCCATTTCAAATCAAAGTGTTTTAGTTGAGTGACAGCAGTGATGTGGGCCTGTTTTCATATTGGCTGGCTAACAAGTCAGAGCATTCAGACTGGAAGCCTGAGCTGTGCACCTCAGGCGCATCTCCCATGCCAAAAATCTGGAGAATGGGAAGCTTGCCTATTTTTTTTGTGAGATGTGCAATTCTCAGCTAAAACAAACAGAAAATATCAAAAAAGAGCCATATTTACGATAATCCAGATGGTATGTATGTCTTCAACAGTACAATATGTCACAGAAAAGATAGAAACCATCCAATAACTCTTTCTGTCTGTGATTTCAAAAGTTAAAGCTCCGTTGTCCTCCTCTGTGGAGAAACTTCCCTGTGTTCGCCACAATGCTTTCATGCTGCAGGTTTCTCAGGTCAGCAATGAGAGAATCAGGTCCCTCAAAGAAAGATCTATTGTGGTTGCTCCTAAACTTCAATGGAAGCCAATTATTGGGTTTATATATATAGTGCAAAATAGAGCTGTGACACTAGGGAGATGCACTGAAGCCACAAGGCATTCATGTGCCGACTTGACTGCAATGCACACAGACGAAATGCTTCCAGTGTGAAACAGGCATAAATCCATGGCTTGTCCCTTCAGAGGAATGCAGAAAAGTAGGCCAGCACTGGTGGTTTTTGTGGATACCTTTTCACCTCATTTGATAATGAAAACACTTGGAACTGCATAACGTGCCAAGCCGAACTGAACTGGACTGCTTGGTGGAAACACATCTTCTGATTCCTAGACACGTCCATCCACTAAAATCCCCTGAAGATGTTAATTTTTTAACTTTTTTTTTAATGGTAACATCAATACTGTTTGTGAAGAGCAACATCTGGGTATGTATTTGTATCTTTATCCTGTTTTAGTTGATTTAACCTTCACTCTGATCTTCTGCTTTGGGTCATTTGCTCTGAAAGAAAAGAACACTTTGTGAGACGTGCACTTAGATTTCTAGCTCTGGTTTTGAGGAACCTGACCTTTTACACAAAGTCAGAGCTACAGAAACAGCACAGGCTATTCTGGTTGGCTGCACTTACTTTCCACAGAGCAGAAGCTCCAGCCAACTGGTCGCAAATAAACTCTGACAAGGTGTTTCAATCCCTGACACAATAGCCCTCTTAAACATTGGCACATGACCTCTTGGTACCATGAGGGCTTTTTCTTGTTTTTTATATCTGGATGAGGATGATGACATTACCTTTTGACTCAGCAAAATATTTGGTTGGTCCTTTTTTTCAAGCTTCTTTTAATCACTTAATTCCTAATCACTAGATACATGCCCAGGGAGTGGCTTGAGGTGCTATGACACCTGAAAAATATCTGCCCAGTCACCCTCAGGAGCACAAAAAATTTCTAAAACCCTGATTGTTTGTCTGCCCTCTCAGAGGACACACTCAAGTTTAAATGTAATGGATAATATGTTCACCTGCAGTGATATCTTCTCCTTAAACCTTTAAAGGACACTGTAGATTTATAGACTGCCACTTAGTTGATATATTTCAAAGAAAATTATACTCTAGAATATGTTGTGTGTAAGAAATACTCCATAAGCTCAAGTAGATACATTTGGAGACTGAAATAGTGAATAAATGCTATTTAGATGTTGTGATCACACATACCCCATGCCTCTCCTTTGAAGTATAGTTCCCTGTAGGGCTACTTCAATCTGTGACAGTTTGGACCAGTCCACTGGCTTAATCGTATCCCTCTAGAGGGGGTCACTACTTCAGTGAACTCAAAGGGATGGTTCAGGCTTTTTGAAGTGGAGTTGCTTGAGGCCTATGGCACTAGTAAATATAATTGCCAATAAAGCAAGAAGCTAACTCTCCCCCCAAAGGGAAGATAGCCAGGTGCTTTAGCTTTGTAAACAGCCCAGGTTAAGGATAAAACCACACAATAAACTAAATTAGCTTGACTGTAGCCACAGTAAGATTCTTTACAGCGTACCACTTTTCCTCAAATAGGCCATTGTTTAATTGATTATTAAAACGGTATATCTTACATTTGTGGTCTGTTTCATACAGGCCATTTTTTTCCCTACCCATCTCCACCATCTGGGATGGTGAGCTAAGGACGAACATCACCATTCTCATCATCATCTGTCACCTATCAACCATAATCATCTACCAGTGTGGTAGGAGGTCTGGACCTTATTAATTAATTTATTTATTTATTTATTTTTCTTCCCCCTTCTTAAGGAGTGTATAAACTTGCACTGAAAAAAATATTTTTTAATGAACTGACAAAAACACTTGATTTGATTTGGTAATTTAACCCAAGAAAATTATTGTAGCAAAACAAATATTTTGGCTAATTAAATTTCAGTCCCCTGAGTTATATTACATTTTATTAGCTGTTTTTATTTCCTCCTTCCGAGTTTAGTTTCTTCTGATTTAGAATTCACCCCAAATTGTCTTAGGTTGGTTGCATGTTTATGTCAAGTTGTAAACTTTTAAGTAAACAATGCTACACCTGCATTTGGAACTATTGCATGATGCAACATATGAGCTATGTATCCCTGCACCGGCAATGCTCTCATCAGCTGTTCAGGTCGTCGGTCTGCACAAGAAACAACAAACAAAACGTCACTAAAACTGAGTGGAAAAAAATGAGTGATTTTGACTGATTTTGCTGAACCAGAGTACACACGAGGACAAAATTCGGAAGACAGAGTCATAAGTAGAAAGAGGGATGGGAAAACCGGAGGCCCATTGCTATCACAAGAGGGACTAAGCAACAACGCTTCTCTTGGATCTTTTCTGATCCTGATGGGTAAATTGGGCACTGCAAAGATGATGGTCTGTCGTTGCAGAAAGGCAAATCCTGATATCCATATTAAAAATAACAAGCCAAAGCTGGCAAAGGCATACGTCAAGCGACAGAAATAAGTACTATGACCATTTGCTTTGCCTGTATATATGGGATAAATACAGGAGGGATTTATATCAGTTTGTGCTCCAGTGACTGCTACCTGACCCCAATGCAGCACTCCAAATTGAAAAGTTGATGATAGCAGTAAGTGGCTGGCAGAAGCAAACGTGGCCTATAAGTTACATCACAAAATAACTCCAAACACAGGGGCTTTGTCAGGAAAAGTGAAATGCTGAAGAGAGTCTTAGTGTAACATCTAGTTGAACCAACATAGTTTTTTTGTAGTCTTACCCTAAATATGGGGTAACTACGAGGGCTTTGTGTGGCACCATGTACTGCTAAGTACATGCCAGTGTCTATACCGGGCTATATTCCCTCAGGGGGAGAGTTATCAAGTTGCTTCATTGTAAATCCACTCGGGCCATTGACCTAAAAACAGAACCATCCCTTTGAAGGTGCATTTCCTCTTATTCAGAGATAAAATGGCAGACACAGTCAACAACAAAGCAGAAAGGCTGTACAATCCCTAATCGAAATCTCCTCAAGCTGGATAGAAGAAAGAATAACTGATGAAATACACTTTGACGTTAATGTGTCTTCTCTCCATATGCACAAGCTTAGGTTTAGTAAAACACACTGATTACTTTACTCCTTATTTAACTCAAAAGGAGAGAAAAGACATTTCAAGGTGGTCTCTCTCCTTTCGCCAGTTTCTGTTGCCGCCTCTCACACAAAGTAGAATTTAACAATATGTCCCCAGGCAACCAGCTAAATTTCCCATTTAGATCCTTGATCAAAAAAGTTGAAGAAGCCCCTATTCTTTATGTTGTCAGCACCATTGATTAAAACATTTGACTGTTGAAGTTTCAAAGCCAAGCCTGCGGTTGTCTGAGTGGTGTAAAGAGAGAGTCAGAGATTCCAAAGCAGGAGAATAAGCCTTGCAGTTGTATGCATTAATCTGCTGCCCGACCCAATGTACTCATAGCTTCATCATTGTTACCATAGACTGCCAATGCGGCTCAGCTGATCGAGAATGGCGCTGCAAGCTAAATGAAAAAAGGCATTAAAGTTGATATTCCAATAAGGTGCAATATCGAAGTGTTACAGCAGACTCGCCTAAATCAAAAGAAGCATCCAACTGTATGCATTAGCTGCCCAGAGGGGTTTTCCAACACCACATTCAGTTCTTCTCTTTCACATTTAATGACTGATAGGGTACATAAATAATCACAGCAAAATAACACTGTGAATTTGAGCAGGAGAATATTTTATTCATGAGGTTAGGTATCCTTTAAAGGGAATATTTAATTCCCTTTTTCTACCTTTAAATACAATTCCCTGCCATCTTTATGAACCATCTGTGCTTTGCTTTGGTCAAAATATAATTGCATTAATCACCAGAGGAAGTTTTAGACTCTCTATAAACCAGCTCTTAACAGCCTTTTGCAAAACACTGTTTTGGTTCAACAAAGCAAATCCCTCTGACCCTGTCACTCTCTTTCCTTGGATGGGGGGACATGAGTACAGCTGTTTGCTTTCATGTCTGTTTATGGGGATCTACAGGTGGATATTAGGGATGGAAGTATCAATATCGAGTGCTGAAGGATCAATACTTCCACCAGTACTCTTTTGGTAGCAATTACTCCTCTAAAATACCGATACCAAACAAGTGCTGCAACAAAATTTATATCTGTGAAGTTCAACGGACTGTTTTCAGTCTGTCTCTCACTTTCCATGTCACGTGTGACATCAGTTTGCATAGCCACAAGTTGCACCCTGTTTTTTAAATATCCGCCTTAAAAAAACACCCATTTAAGATTAGGGTTGAAAAGTTCTGTATTTCAAATTTGGAAGCTTTCCATGGGAATTAATGGGAATTAAGGGAATAAACCTGGAATTTAAAGAATGAAGATTGACCCTAAACAAGGATTATAAATATAGCTGAGGAAAAAACTTTTCTGCATAATCTTGACTAAAACAACCAGATTTCATGCTGGTATACTTGAAACTATCTCTGCTGTTCCTCAATTACATCCTCATAGCACACTGCTTACTGCAGGTGTATTTGGGCCATGCCCCCTACATGCACTGTGCATCCCTCCATCACGTGCACAGATGATTCTAGAACTTTGGACTATTGAAGCCACATTTTTGAACCCATGGACATAAAGTGAAATTAAAATAGAATGATCAATGAAATACCCACCTATATGTGGACAAAGTCTTGGCTTAGGCTGAGAGATGACTTCCTGATTCCTGAGTCAGTTGACCAATCAACTGTCTCGAATCAGGGAGTCAGTTAGCTGAATAATCAAAAATGTACCATCATGAAAAGGGTTTGGAATCACTGCTGACCTCACTAGTGACCAAAGCTTGTACCACACATCATCTGCCTTTGGATATATCATTTAAGTGCAGTAACAGTGTGACTAAATGCTCATACTGTAGGGTTTTCAGCCTAAACAGTGTTTTTGGTACTTTGTTACTCCCTGAGCATTAGACTTTGTCTTTACTGTGACAACCAGCGAGTCCATCAGGGCGAACACTGAAGGGGCATCCATTATGTGAATGCAGAAACAGAACAAAGCAAAGGGGCAAAACTGTCATCAGCCTGCTTAAATATTCTGCTTTTAATTCCTGGAGCCTGACTCCTGAAAGTGACAGGAAAAAAAATACTGGATATAAAAATGTCGCAGACAGAAATGAGGTTCTACTGAAGCCCAGCCAGGATTCATTTCCTAAACGGGCTCATTTAGGTTAATCTATTTTTCACTGCAATCAGAGCAAATACAAAAAAACCTGAAATAAAGACACACGCTTAACAGTAAAAGGAAACTGAATATTTGGATTCTTTTTATATAAGGCTCACATGATCAATAATCCCACAGCTATTATCTATATTTCAGACAGTTCTCCGCAGCCAGATATTTTGTCTGTCTGTCTGATCCTGTTTCTCTTTCTGCCTCAGTATGTCTTCATCTATTCCTCTGCTCTCTCTTTCCTTTGTCTCTCCTCCCTCCCCTCCTGTCTCCGTCTCTTTCTGTCTGTCTTCCCCCCCATGGAGACGTCTCCTCACGGCTTGATTGCTCTCTTCTGATTCCTTCTCCTCGGGTGGTGTTTGTCAGGGATGAGGGGGAAAACATGGGCCTGCATGAGTGGGAGTCAAAACAAGCATAAAAAAAAGTCTGTCTTTCAGTGATTCTGACACATCAGAAGTCTGCTGATTGTTATCTGTACTGGCCTTGAAGATTTCCACATGCTGTTTTGCGAAGAAGTGTTACTGTCTGCAGTTTGCTGCTTGTTGGCAGATTGAATCAGCTTGTGTGGTTTTCTTAGCAAAAGCCATTTCGCCCCCATCAGCCTGTTCAATGGACTGTGTTTGACTTTATGTCACTGTAACAGCAATAAGCCAAATTTAATTCTATCAGAAGGTATGTTTAACTTGCCACCTGCAATTTACAAAATGACTCGCTAATGAAACACATAATAAGGCCTATACTTGAATCTTACTGTGGGCTCATTGTCCTTTATCATAATAGCATTACTCAACACCTGACTCCCACTGAGGGTTTAAACATTGCCTAGAGTACAGCTGGTGAAATCTGAAAAAAGGTGATTGCCAAATTCATTTTATTTCCCTTTAAATCTGAATACAATGACACTCATACCCCATTGAATTTGGTTTTTATTCAGTATGCAAAGTTTGGGGGCTCGTGTGAGAAATCCTCAAAGAAATGTAACTCCTGAACGACAGCAGGTTGATTAATTTGGCAGAAAACTCGACTTGGACATGCACAGGTCATGATCTGCAGAGACTGGAGGTAACACTTGCCAGGGCGCACCAAAAGAAACACATACCAAACACCCCAGAAGGGACTTTTAATAACAAATTCAGACACAGATGGAAAGAGAAAGTTAACAGGAGCTTATTTCCTACATGGCCAAGAATACAGATTTCATTGGTCATTTGAATTGACCATAAATAACTTTCAGTAATTTCAAAATACAGCAGAAATAGGGCAAATAATGTCAATGTCAACAGCAAATAAACATCTGTTGGGCAATGTCAACTGTTTCTGACATGTTGCTCTTCATGTTATATAATGATCTCACAATTACGAATCAGGGCTGAGCTTCACTGTGCAACACTTTAGATATACTTCCAGTAGGCGAGGATATTCACCTTCGATCAGAGCAAAGCCGCTGCATGGAGAGGACACTAAGCAGATGGATCAGTGGAAATTTACAGTGAGTAGAACGATAAGGTGACTGAGCGCCCGAGGAGCCTGATTCAAACATTTTTGAATAAGTTTAAGATAAGGGTTGCAAAATTCTGGGAATTTTCCAAGTTGAAAACTTTCCATGAGAATTAATGGGAATTTACATGAATAAAAGGGAATAAACCTCAAATCTACAAAATTGAAGGTTAACCCTCAATAAGGATTTTAAATATAGTTGAGGAAAATGGGTTTAAGCATAATCTGGACTAAAACAACCAGATTTCATGCAAGTATACTCGTGACTATCTCTGTTGTTCCTCAATCACATGCTCACAGCACACTGCTTACTGCAGGGGTATTTAGGCCACGCCCCTTAAATCCCTCCGTCACAGGCACAGATGATTCTAGAACCCTGGACTATTGAAGCCACATTTCTGAACCTGTGGAAAGTTGAAATTGATTGATGAAAAAAACAATTAAACTTGATAATGCTCAACTTACAGATAAATCTGCTGAAGTTTTCTTAATTTTGCATGGATTTCTGCCTTTGAAAAAAAAAAAAAAAAAAAAAAAATATATATATATATATATATATATATATATATATATATATATATATATATATATATATATTGCCCCAAATTTCCAGTCAATTCAAAAATTCCCATGAAAAGTTTCCAGTTTGGAATATTTATAAAATCCCCCAGCTTAACCCAATATAACATTGATGAATTCATACAAGTTTCCAAAGCTGATGATGTTCTTTATTTCAAGGCATGACAATGGTGAGACCTGATTGGTTTCCTGTCTAAGATTTTAATTGCCTGGTTGTAGATCACTATCATTTTGGTTTGTCCAACACTACATATGACACATTTTATGACCTCATTTTTATGTACAGGTTTTGTCTCTTTACTTGACCAAACTTTGATTAATTTCCAGTCTTCATGCAGAAAAAGTGTTTAACTGATTTGATCAAACCTTGATAATTTGCTGTATTGTTTGACCAGAAGGTCACCCTCAGTCAGAGAGCAGGCTGTTTCAGATCCTATTAATGACAATCTACTGGTATTCATCTTTATTCTCAAGCACAAACACACTTTTCCCACTCAGCTTGTAGAACAAATGACCAAACCAAAATTTGACCTGCTTACCTCTGTTTGAAAGCTATATAAATAATTAGCTGTTAAGCTGCAACACACTGAGCAGCCTGTTCAAGTACCTCCAAATGTCACTACTGTCTGGTTTGATTCTAGTGTAGTCAATACTACTAACAACATGCTGTCTGCCCGGCATGCTGGCTACTGTGAGAGCTTGTTTGCTTTTGGTCTCCAACAGATAGAGTCATAATCTCTGCCAACCTGCCAGCAGCTTAAAGTCAAGCAAAGGTACTGAAATACACTTCATGCAGAAAGGAGCATCCATGACAAATGCAAGCTGTGATGTAAAACAACTACTCATACTTTGAATAACAAGTGATGCCAAGCACTGTCTCAAAAAATAAAACTGCTTCAATATTTTCTCATAGTTTACTGCTTTATAAATTCATTGGCCAAATGATGCTGTCAAATCATAGTTTTGAATACTGGGACTACAGGGCAACATAAACAAAACCCTGCTATGGTATCCAAATACTTCTCTACTCTATGACAACAGCTACAGCCTACAGCTCTCCAACAAACTCAATATATTTAGGGATGGTTTTATGTTAACTCTCCCCTGTATGTAATCAGATACTATATAATGGAAGTAATCTCACTGCCAAAAGGGTTTTCCATGAACATTATTCACATTTGTCTTTGAAACAAAACAGACACATAAATACATTCAAAATCAATCCATGATCAAATGATGGTGCAGCATATGCAAAGAAAAAATGTATATAATTTTAACTCAATTGTGTATGTTTTTTTTTTTTTTAAATACAGATCTGCATTCATCACTGGCATAGCCAATTTGGTGAAAACATTATGAACAAATTTAATCCCTACATGAGCCTGTGAACATATAGTATGTGTGGTCAATTGAATAGATTAAATTGGATGTTTGGATGGATGAATGAAAAAATAGATGGAAGGATGGATGGATAAATGTATGCTCACAGTGGGCAGATTATTTCATTAATGTTCACCCCTAACCCCCAATTTCCACGGGAGCCACTTTAGCTACACATTAAACCCCACCAAGCAGATCGACCCAACACAGAAGTACCAGCGCTTTGACTTTCCGGGTCATGTCAAAATACATGAGAAATAGTGGACATAATGTTGATACCCACAGTAAATCAATGTCAGGCAGGACACCCAACCTGATATTTGCATGTTTCTCTTTCTGTTATCTCATAAACCCTCAATTTCCTTGTGAAATTGTGTTTTTTTGTGATCTTTATGATCTCACGTTTCAGACTTTCAGGCCTGATGTGCAGCACTTTAAATACGCTCCCAGTGGGTGAGGATGCGCCATCGGTCAGTACAAAAGGTGCTGCACAGACACAACGCTCTGCAAACGACTGGAAATCCAGGGTAAGAGGCAGATGGACATGGATGGATGGATGTATGGACATGGATGGATGGATGGATGGATACTCCCAATGGGCAGATGACTAGATGGATGGGTGAATATTACCAGTGCTGAGATGGATGGTTGGATGAAGGAGTGTATTGATGTATAAACTAGAAAGCACTCGGAGAGTGCAGACCTCCGCCAAGCGCCACAGTTCCCCTTATTTGTCATTTGCACCATAAATATTAGTCCTACATTTATTTTGACTACATTTTTAGATTCCTTGACCATGAAAACATACCATTGGCAACTGAATTCATAATGATATCAATATTAGTTCAGCAGTTATTCACCAAAAATCGAATTTTCCTTAATGGCGGTTTTCTTCTGGATCTAGCTCCCTAGCTTTTGAAGATACAGCAAATCTGTTGGCACCTTCCAAATTCCACAATGCCTTGGCTAGTTAATGGTGTTTGTTGCGTGTTTATAGCTTCATTTGTTCTCTTCCTATGATGAAAATTCCAAAGGTCCCCTATTTTTTTATATTCTGGATCATAGTATCCGGAATTATTCCTTTATTCAGATCAGTCTTTGATATACTGTAGAGCATGTTAGAAACTTGTCCTGTATTTTTTTCCCAAGTGCCCTGACCATTATTTGTGGAGTTATATGCAGAAATGTCGAAAATGGCCCTATCTCCCAATGTTAAAGAATCCTTTAAAAAATTCCTAGATCTAGACGGAGGTCGGACTGCTTCCAAAATCTAATCATTTGTTCCTTATCCCAATCCGGACATTCCCTGAAAATTTAATCAATATCCGTCCATAACTTTTTGAGTAATGTTGCTAACTAACTAACAGACAGACAGACAAACACACCCTCCCAAAAACATAACCTCCTTGGCCAAGGTAATGATTGATTGGTTGGACACTCCCAATTGATGGGTGATTGACTATGTGCACTTCTAACTGCAGATGTCGGAATTGATATTGATGGATGGCTCGATGATGACAGCGTTGGGAAAGATGTTGGATAAATGACTTTATGGATGAATTCATGGATGGATGGAAAGATGGATGAGGAGATGATGCGTTAAATGCCAATATATCTGAAAAGTCAATGTTTTTGATTTCATGGATGGATGAATAAGTTGTTGGATAGATAGAGGGATGGATGGATGGATGGATGGATGGTAGGGGGAGCAAATATCCAAATATCTTTGGTTATTTGCATGTATGTTCGAAAAACAGTTGGGGTTTGATTTTGAGGAAAACTGACAGCCTTAATGGACGGAGGACTTTATGGATAAATGAATGGATACTTAATGGAGTAAAAATATAAATAGTTATACACTCACTGGCAATTAAATGAATGGATGGTTGGATGGATTGATTTTCCCAAATTTATGAAAGGTTGATGATTTTTGTCCATCAATGGTTGTATGAATGGATGGATGGGAAGGGATATTAAAACTGAAAAAAAATCATGAGGACAAAGTAAAACCTAAGACAAAAACAAAGCAACCGTGTACTTGTACTTGTACTTGCCCTGTACTGCTGCAGTACCTTGAATTTCCCCTCTGGGGATCAATACAGGATTATCTTATTTTATCTTATCTTATCTTATCTTATCTTATCTTATCAAACAAAAGCAGGAGTCCCCTGCTCTGATTAACATGATTAAATGAATCAATACAGTGGCCATAACAGAACATACCTTTGTTACTTTTGCCCGCCATCTTACAAACAACCTTTTGTAGATATGAAAAAAGGCTCTTTTGTTGGAGATTCAGCATCATCACTCATATTTGGTAAAAATAAACAAAAAAGTTATTTTCTTAAGCTTCTCAATCATAAACTCTCATGCTGAAAATTGATGTCAAAAATGTAGATCCACCCTCATCTTGGATATTTCCCTCAAGACTTGAGCCAAAGCTTCTTTTGCAACACAGTACAAAAAAAGGCTTTTACTTCTTTGCCAAGGAAACAACCAGGCTTCACTCTCAGTATTCAGTACCCACTGTCAAGGCCTCCGTTAATCTGAACAATTATAGTATTAGGAGTGGTTGCCTTGGTAGCAGATAGGGCTTACTATTTATCTTTATCAAACCAATTATTGAGCAGAACGGTTGAACTACTCGTTTCGAGCAAGCATGCACATGCGACAAATGAATGAGAATGTGTTAACCTAATATGACAGCCATATCTACTGCATGTGCAAATTCACATGGTCTTATGTATGTTTCCATGGATCTGCTAATCTGTCTCATAACTGACATTCGCTTTAGTGTTTTGTTTATAACACAGGCTGCGTACAGTCTACCAGCCTCTTTAATGCAGTCTCTGCCCTTTTACAGGGGCTGATGTTCAGATGATTTATATTTTTAATTACGTTGTTTTTTATTTAAGAGAATTTAATCATAATAGCTTCACATAGCCCTCAAATCTAGCTTCTTTCCTCCATTTTCTTGCCACTCTTTTCATGCCAATAACACTATTATCTCCCTTGTTACAGACTTTGCCAAAGTAATCTAGCAAAAGGAGAAATGACACATGTACAGCCATGAGAGGTGATGGGAAAGGTGGTGGGCAGGCAGGAGAGAGATGGAGGGAGTTGTGGTCTCATTATAAAGTAATCACCCAGAAGAAAGGTCAGGTGGCTGTTACAACAGCTATAAAACACCGACGAGGCTGAGAAAGACAGGGAGGCAGAGAAAGAGAGAGACGCATCCGTTATAAAATATCAGAGAGACAGCGAGAGATGGACAGTGAGCCAGACACAGAGAGGTGTAGGTGAGATCAACTTTATAATAAAGCCATAAAATACTGCCAGAAGGTTGCTGTCAGGAGAGGACCAATCTGACAGAGGAAGGAGAGGGGTGGGAATGAAATGGCCTTGATACTGCGGCACTATATCATTGTTCTCTGTGGCTTTCAGGTGAAGCACCCATTTGTGGCATTTAATTGTAATTAAGTCCCAAATCAGATGAGCTATTTAAATTCCAGCATGACCGGGGGAAGATTGATTTTTCTGTGGCCTATTGGGAAATTTCCCATTAATGTGAGGCATGTAGAGTAACAAAAGCATGTGATGGACCCATTTGAACTCCAGTGACCTTATTTCAACTCATGGTATTTTCATTTGTCCAGATACAAGTTCAAGGGCTATATAAGATATAAAAACACAGTGCACTCTTTTTGGAACTTAAGCCCAGTAAACAGTGCAAGCTGTGGGGAACAGAAATAAACAACTGTGTATTATGGAGAGAAAGGGAATAAAGTAGAGGCAGAGAGAGCTCAGAGCTGAACAATGCACCACCTTATGCAAAATGTATCTATAAATGTTTTTTGTTAGGGTGTTTTAACATGAAGAAAAATAAAATTCTTTACCACTACAAGTAGAGGGCCACTACCTAACTGGGAGTTCAACTACATCAGCCAGGCTACTTTAAATGTCCAACAAATACTTACAACAAATAATCAAAACGAAAAAAAGTCAAGATTGATTTGATGAATGTTTAATGCTGACGGTATATTATTAAGCCAGGAAAACCAAGTTAACAGCATCCAAAGGACTATTAAGGTATAAGCTTATCATTGACCATGTTATTAGGCTACCATTAATCTGCATCAGAAAGGCGAGATGAATGTGATCACGTGTTGTGCATTTTAAACTGTTGTCAAGACAGAGAATAGCTCTAAACCATGAATGAATTTAACTTGAATGGTCAGTGTTGTATGTCTAATGATGCTACTATAAGAGCAATACTTTGCTATTAACCCAAGTGGCAATAGTTCACATCTTAAAAAGACGATCAACAATTATACTGTTTTCTGTTAAACCAAAGGAATTCAACAAGGATATTGTTGCTGTTGGGCACAAACCTCATATCTCCATTTTTTAATTTAATTTTTTCATGAAACAGTGCAACTGGTCACCTTCCATGATGATGAGGTGGGTTTTATAAACTTTTAACCAAATAAAAGTGCAAGAATATCCATTGATAATCAGGAAAATATGATATTCATCATTCAGTAGTACAGCGTTTTTTTTTTTTATTTCCTGTTAAGTATTAATCTTGGAAATAAGAGGTTTGTACCTGATAGCTATGATTCACTGTGGCTTTGAAGAGATGGTCCAGACACATGAGACTTTACTTGGAGTTGCCTTCAAAAACTTGACCCAGGCTGTTTTCGGAACTGCATACAAGTTTAGCAGTATGCCAAAAATACCCAGGTGTCACGCTACTTTGGGAAAAACTAGGAATATGTATAACACCACTCTACCTCACTTACTGTTACCCACAATGCAAAGCATCAACAGGTCAGGGGTGGAAATGGTAGAAAGCCAGCCTCAGTAATATTATCACTGATTAAATTACATTTATATAACAGAAAAATTGAATCAAACTTGGTAAATTAACATTTTTAAGGTCATTACATGGATGCTACAAATTTGCCACTTGTCTGCTCAGTGATGAAATTCAAGAAAAGCAAGTAAACCACTTTTTGGACTCTCTCTCTAAGTCCATTAATAGATATTAATCTAGCAATGCTAGCCATTAGCTAAGCTGTTTACTTTTGCTTTCATGACCAGAGACCTAAATCAGTTCAATTATTTGATAACGGAGAGGAAGCACAATTATTTAAATAAGTTTACTATAGTTTTTGTATAGTTTGGCTAATCCAAATTTTAGTAGGTGGCAGTACTGAGCTTTATATGATATTTGTCATCCGCCAAAAAACAAAAAGAGAAAGAGAAGAAGAATCAGCTTGACTGGGTCTAGAAAACCAAAATATTACAGTCGTTTGGCAGTCATTCTACTTCCAAATACAGTTTTCAGTATGCTGTATAGTATGTAGTAGGTGGTTTTGAAAACAGCCTTAGATTTGTCCAGAAAGGTTTGATGCTTGACTTGGACTTTCTAACAAAACTTTGGGACTCACTATGAACTTGCCCACAAATGGTAAAGACTTAACCTGAACTTGCTAAACATTTATGGAGACTTGATTTGGCCATGACCACAAATAGAGAACTGACTTGGACTTGACCATAGGACTTTAAACTTCAATTAGACTTGACATCAAAGAGTTAAACCTTGACATTGACATGCCTTGAACAGTTGATGCTTGTCATGGATAACCCCACAAAGACTTGAGACTTTACTTGGGATTGACTTAAAAGACCTAGTTGATGAAGAAATGCCTTTAAAGACCTCCAACTTTATTGGACTCAACCTGATAGACTTAAAAGTCACTTGTACTGTACTGTACTGGCCCACACGGACTTTAGACTCGACTTGAACCTACCAACCAAGACTTGAGACTTGACTTGAATAAGCCCCAAATGACAAAAGTCTTAACTTGCCCTTGTCCTCAAAGAAGTAGGACTTGGGTTTGCCAACAAAGACCTGATTTTTGACTTGTCTAAAACATACTTGATCATCAAGTTGGACTTCCCTTTAAAGAAATGGTACTTGACTTGAAACTGCCTGTAAAGAATTGATTCTTAACATGGACTTACCAACACATACTTGCGGCTGAACAAAGAATTGGTCAATTCAAAGGCCTAGACTTGTTACTTGACTAAAATCTGTCCATAAGTGCTTGATACTTGACCTTAACCTGCCCTAAAAGACTTAAACTGATCATGCTCAAAGAGACTTGTTATTTAAACTCGACTTGTACCAAATGGCTTGCAACTTTACCTGAACTTGCTTGCAAAGACTTGAGACTTGACCTAAATGTGCTTATGAATGCTTGATACTTGGCTTGCCCACCAAGACTTGAGACTTTGCTTATACTTGCCCGCAAAAGTTAGATTCTTAATTTGGATTTAAAGTGAATTGGGTGCATCTCTGTTTGGCAACAGCATGTATGGTTTATGAACCCAGCTTTATTAAAGGGGGTATTTTGTTTGAACAGTACAATATACACAACTCAGGTTTTTATCTGACACATTGCTCTTTTAATCAAATTGCTGAGTCTAAACACACCTTTGCTTAACAGCATTCTACCTGGTAGTGCCAGTTTCTGCTGGGTTCTGTGTTGCAGCGCTCTCCTAAATCAGTATGCATCAGTATATATCAGTCTGCAGCCTTTAATTTGAGGGATGTGCCGTGCATCTCTAAAGCACTGTGCAATTATGCACGCTTCAGTGTGGGTGCCTTAATTAAAATCTTCTAGCACAGCACAGGCTCAAGCAAAAAAATCAGTACACAACCTCCTGCCCTGTCTGCAAGTTAGACTTTTAAACTATTTCTAAAAGATTCCTGTACAAATAAGTTATAGAGAAGGAAATGCTCTCAGTGCTCTTCAGAGGCCCAATGGTTACCCCTCACTCTGTGATGTTGGTACAGCGTATACTTTTATTTAATTTAAGTTCAAGAATTTCAGTATTATGACTTTTTGATTTGCTAATGCCTTTTGAGGGCTTTTACCTGACTCAAACTCTTCTCTCTCTGAACCCCTAATCAAATCTTCCTCCAGTGCTCCATGTTTACATTTTTGAAAAACACATACTGTGAATCAGACCCATCAGTCTGAAGTCTGAGAGGAATTTTAATGGCAACATAAACTTCTGAGCCTGAACTTAAGCAGTTTAAATACGTAAAAGTATCGATGTTTATGTGAAGATGATGTGAAATGAGAATGAAAGCCTTCTCTCTGGGGTTAAAAATACAGTGCCTAACAAATTCGTTAGACCATGCCATAGCTGACCGACAGCCAGTGATAAAATTTGTGTTCGGAATTGGCCAAATGAAACCGAGATTGCCCCTGGCAGAAGAGACTTCAGATTTAATTACCTCTCAAGAATACATGACGACCCTGACATACCACCTTGTGTTGAATACATTCTGCCCTTAATTGGAAAAAGGAAAATATTGATACACTTTAAAGAAACTGTGTTGCCTACAGCCTGTTGCCATCAAAATAAGTCCCCTTTTGACCCCGAACTTTGCTTTTCCTCAACTTTGTGATGCTCTTACATCGAGCAACACTTAAAGCTTGCCTTTAGTCATAATATACTTACTTTCTTTTGCTGTCCTCACTGTGTTTCCTAAACTATTAAGTGGAACAAAATTTGGAGGCAGGAAAGGCACTATGAAAAAGAAGCTCATCATTTAATATTTCATGATTTAACTCAACTTTCCTGTTTTAATGGTTGCACTGACGCAGCTCTCCGATACATTTGAAGAAAATGTAGCCCTACCCAATAAGAAGCACCAGTCCTAATAGAATGGCAATAGGTATTACGTTTCGAGACAATGTTTCCCACTTATTTCGTGGCTTGTTGTTTTTTTTTATTTTGTAAAATCAGTTGCAAAGCTATTCAGGAATCTACTGTGAATGATTTGATAACAAAATATATCTAAATTAACTGGGAAATTACCTGAAAAATCAGAAAAAAAAATTCTATGAAAACATTATAAGAATTTATGCTATATTAAAAAGCAGATGGAAATTTAAAAGGGCAGGTACCAGCTCTAAAAACACTGCATCAGCTCTATATTTACTTAATCATTACAACTATATATATTTTAAACCAAACATTAATCAATCTATAATACAGATTTTCAAAAAAAAATGTGAAAATTTAATAATATAAATAAACAGATAAACAGACAAGATGCTCAGCAGGGGCCATCACATTAAACACATCTTGAAATTAGAAATACAAAGTATCCAACCATCCATCATTATCCATGAACTGATATTATCCACAGCCAATAATTTCTTCTGTTTTCTTATTTTTACTTATTTTATGAAATCTACTTTCACTTGCTACATCAGGATTTTTGAGCTGTGCAGCACTGAATGATGACTGCATTTTAAAATAACCTTTTCATTGGACTCTGCTTACTCATTTAGTTTCTTTTTTGCATTATTTGTAACATAATCATTGTGATTAAGAACTGAAATTATCAATTTTCCACATTATAGAGGTAATTAAATGACTGTTTAGGCCTATATCAGTTTACTTTGATATGTTTGCTTTTCATATAAACTGAAATATTTCTTTGGCATCCAAAATCATGTTTTGTGAGTCAACAGTTTAACAACCAGTCCTTATGTTGTCAACAAAAAAACCCCAAAAATATAACCAAAGTCACCCGGTAACAGGAGGTTGCCCATCTTACCTCAGTGGCTCACACTGTCTCTGTCCCCCCTATTCTAACATCCAACTTGTCCATTGTTTCCTCTAGTATTGAGCCCCTCATAGTCAGCTGCTGATGGGACATAAGCTTCTCTTTGCTGGTGTTAGTTCACTTTCAATTTATCTGTCATTTTAATCTGAAAACACAAAGACTGTGAGGATCAGGCTGCATCACCATCATGAAATACACAGTCATTCTCTGATAAAGTTAATATCTCTGCATGCCTGCTCGTGACTTGTACTCATGCCTAAAGTGTGTTGTCAATGCTGTGGGGAAATGTTGCTTGTTCAGATGCCACCACACTAATTATCAGTAAATAACAAAGTTAATGAAAAGCTATTTGACTCAGAAAACAACTACACCACCAAAAAGCTACTGGAAAAAGTAATTAAGCTAATGATGATGCTATTTGCATCCAACATTACTGCCCATTATTGTTTTTTCAAGGGTTCACATCTGATGTAATGTTGATCAATTATGGGCAAATAATATGCAGAAACCTACAGTAAACTCTGTCATTCAGAGGTATGTGAACAAAAAAAAAACTCTCTTCACATTGTTATTTGATTTGTAGGTCATATTTTGAAATAACTTGACAGCAGCTCATGGGACAGTGCTAATGGAGAGTCAGTTTGGGGTCTTGTTCTGTCAGGAGCATCAAATATTTAGGAAGTCAAGCAGCATTATTAAAGAAGTGATGCCGTAGACCTTGGATGGTGAACTTGAGCAATGGAAACAGAAATGTCAAATATCTGATAGTCTCAGTGAGACATTGTAAATGCATGTTGCTTTATTTACATAGATATTTCTACTGAAATGTATTTTTCTGTCCCAATCACAATTTTACTTCACTTGTTAATGGATGCATTGATGAAATGAGTTTCATGTGCAGTTTCAGCCTCTTTTCCAAGGTCACTTTAACATGTGGAGAGGAGCCAAGGATCAAACCATCTGCCTTCAAAGTCAAGAACAACCTACTTATTCAGCCTATCAGAAGTAAGATGTTTACTCGACAGCTGCACACATGTGTGCCTTTCAAGTTTCAAGCTGGATATGTATTTTTAATCAAATAAATAATTTACAGTGGAGTGTCACCTTAATGAGAAAGAAAATACTGCTCTGGCAACATGGGTAGAAATAATATAAAATTAATATGCAGACTTCACAGGAAAGGAAAAGAAAAGAGAAACCATAAACTCTCTTTGTTGTGGTTAAATCTGATGGCAGAATGTTGTAAAGCTCACACAGAAGTCTCCTTAAATGTATGGAGAAATTTCTTCCTCTTTTTAATAGTAAAGGTTTTAATATTGGCTAGAATTAACTGAAATGTGTGCCACAGGGAAATCTAAGTCCAGTCATAAAAAATACTCAGACCATAACCTGATGTTTATACATCTCTACAAGGTTGCTGGATTTAAAATCTTCGAGAAGGGATATATTTGACCTGGACCCATCTGTAGCTCAGCAAAACTGTGAGCTTCCAAACAAAGTTGACCTCACACAGATCTGTTGCATGCTTACAGAGATATTGTAAACAATGTAAGATGTACCACTCGGTGATGTCGATGACCTCGCAGAGTTGTGAGGGTCCATTTTTTTGTCTTTTGTTTAATGAAACCCTGCAGTGTAGATGCATTAGCTTGATTTAATGTCTGTAATCAGACAGAATTATCTTGACAAGCTCCAATCTCCACTGACTGCTAGTGGCCCAATCAGCATCCTTCAAAAGCAGGAAGTGACAGCTTGTACAGAGATTAGCATAGATGCTAACAGCCTAAGTAACACTTTTATCAGATCTAGACCACTTCTCTGTAGGAAGGATATTGTCGCTCAAATTCTGACATGTTTTGCCGAGTGTTTGTTCCACACAGTTACTTGCTTCCTGTCCTTTCCACCAGTGTTTCTCAACTAGTGGTCTGCGGACCCCTAGTGGTCTGTGGTGTAATTGCAAGGGGTCCTTAAAAATACAATATATTCAAAAGATCCTATGACATTTATAAAAAAAGGATTAATTTACCCAAATGTGACTGAGACCTATATCTACCTAACTACAGAGGGTAACAGGACTTTTTTTCTCTAATTACATGTTTCACAAGTGTACTGTTTTTATTTAAGTTTGTAATGATAATTTAACATAAACTGCATCCTTTTTGAAATATGAGCCCGCTACTATTTCAGTGGGCAAACACCATTCATTTCTTAATAATGATTTTATTGTGAATCATCTGAAGGAAAGTGTTGTGGGAAACTCAGTAACTTGCAAGGTTCAGGTTAGCATGTGAAATTAAGCTACTGTTACAAACAAACAAAGAAGATGATAAGTACAGTTACACAAAGAAGAAGAGGAAGAAGTTGAAGAAGATCATGGATGACCCCCCGATCGGGGGTGGTGGTGGTGGTGGAGCGGCCTTAGGGTAGATCAAAAATATGTAGCGGGGTCCAGGACCCCCAAAATGGTTGAGAACCATTGCTTTACACTACAGCAGTAACGCCCGTCTTCCATGTTATCTGATTGGCCCATAGTGACAGTGATTGATGGAACGATCGTCCAATCACCTGCTGAATATGTTATTGAAAGGTTCTGACCTCCCCAAACAATTTCAATGGGCTCTTTCCCAGGTGGACTAGTGAAATAAAATGGTCCAACTGGTGTGTCGGGTTATATATTCAATATTTGGTCCCTCAAAACCTTTTATCATTTGCCTCTATTATGTGCTAAGCTACTGAAGGTCGACTTTTCCAACAAGTAAACAGTTGGAGCACAAGTGTAAATTATTCACATTCGAGGCCAGGCTACAATAACCATGTCTGATATAATATGCCACATAAATGTTCCATGAGCTGTCTGCAGGATATGTCTCCTAACAGTGAAACATGGCCCGTATTGAAAACTTAACTGAGCATGCAGCCACACCGTGATGATAATGGCTAGACTTTATGAGTCTGGAACATTTAAAAATAACCAAATAATCTATAACATCACATAGAAATGCATACATCGTTAATATAAGTGTATGTGATTGGATTCGATTGAAAAGTGACTTAAAATACCCTCTAAAGTCCCTGCAGAAACAAGACCAAGATGTCATCAGATGACTCAAAATTTCTTCATCTTTCCTCAATAACCCCTTACCCTTCTTCTCTTTTGTCTTTGTGTTTTTGTGCCCTTTTGTCTCTCTCTTCTTTTGATCTGTCCATCTTTCCCTTTCTCTCTCTCTCTCTCTCTCTTCCTTCAGCCGTCTCTTTCTCAGGGTAATGAGATATAAATGTTTCAGGACTGTGATCGCCCGCGGCACCAGACCTGTTTGTCTCTTTCACATAAAAACACACACACATGAATACACACAGAATGCAGAGTGAGTAACATGTTAAAAAAAAAAAAAAAGGCACAGTCTTGATGTACATGCAGAATATTTCTGAACTCCTCCTAAATCTAGTGGAACTAATTAGCTATTAGAGGACAGTAGGCTTAGGGCAGAATGACTGAAGAGTGTGTGTTTGTGTGGGCTTTTCTGGAGTTAAAATAGGACTGGAAAGCACTATTGGATGGTTGTGTGTGGGTAGGTGGTTTCAGGGTGAGTTGGAGGTTACGGAGGGTCTGCTTCACCAAATATAAACGGGGTGTTTCTGAGTTAAGGTCAGCAGTCCCAGCTGGTTGCTACTGGCATTCAAACACAGCAAGGGCCACAGTTATGGTAAATGTTAACTGGTAATACAGAAACACACTCAACAAAAAGAGAGCTATCCAGGAAAAAAGAGGAAGAAATTGAATAGTTTATGGTGACACAGCTAAATGGTTTCCCACAGAAGGTCATTCTGGAGCCTCAGGGACCCTGATGGCAATGATGGCACGGGCTCAGATTTAAGCTCGGACTCTGGAGCAGGTATAAAAAAAGACCTCTGCCTGAGGACTTTTTATGATGGAGAAAGGTCAAGTGTAGCAAATAACCCATGTGGCAGAATCAAAGCAGGAGAAGTAAATGCAAAAACACTTGAGGGTCAAGTACCTAGAAGCTATGTCCACCAGGATTGGTTAAAATCCATATTACTATATATGTAGCATTTAATGTTGTGAAGATTTGTGCTTTTTTGCAACATTTCTGATCCGATTAAAACAACACAATAACTTTCCCAACTAATAAACTGTATCTTCTCTGTTTATCTAACTGCAGGGGTAGATTTATGCACGGACCCATTCACACTGACAGTTGGCCCAAACAATCAGACTTATAAAAAAATAATAGGGAGCACTTCGCCCACAAGACAGAACAAACATGCCATTCAGCGCTGTGATCATCTACTGAAGATTACTCTATTTTTTTGATCGTGGGAAGCTGTAATTACCTCCGCCAAGGAGGTTATGTTTTTGCCGGTGAATGTTTGTTTGTCTGTTTCTTTGTTTGTTTGTTGGCAAGATCACGCAAAAACTGCTGGACAGATTTTGCTGAAATTTTCAGGAGATGTTGGTCATGGTTTGACTTAAACATGATTAGATTTTGGTGGTGATCCAGATAACCACCATTAGCTAACAATCATTTTTGCTCAATAACTGTCTAACTAATAATGATATCAACATGTTTCTGAGTGCTAGGTGTGGGTTTTCAGGGTCAAGGGATCATATTATTATGCTAACTTTCTCATGGAACTATTGCTTGTAGATGTAACAGAAATATGTGAGCTGTCTTGGCAGAGGTTTGTGCTCTCCGAGTGCTTTCTAGTTGTAATTGCAAATCAGTCTATCACTCAGCACAAAAATGTACTCAAACTGACTGTTCTAAGAAAGGCTGTTAAGAGCTGGTTTATACAGAGTTAAAAATGTCACATGGTGATTGATCCACATTACATTAAAAGCATTGCACTGACATTTTGCATAGACATCCAGCTAGGATACCAGGACCATGTTTAGATACAAGGCTCACTCAAGTGGTGATGAAGAGTGCAGCTCTGTAGCTTTTCTTAGACTCTGCTGATTATGTGTCGAACTCCTATTTCCAAAAAAATAATAAATAAATAAATAATTAAATAAAAAGCTTTAAAATAAAAGCTCCCTGATAATAGCTTGTTAAAGGCCTTTAAGCCTTTGAAGCAGACCCTTTTCTGCATTTTTAACAACCTTAAATTCATTAATGTTTGAGCTTTACAATACTGCAATAGACTAAAATATTTTATCATATCACTGGTGCACAAATATTATATATAGTATTTCTTCTTACGGGGGGGAAACAAGCTCAAACACCTCAGCATCATCCTCCAAATAACCAAAAATCCCAAACCTTAGACTGGTAGCTTAAGGAAGCAAAAAAATCTGGGAGTCCTGTTAGCTAAAATATTAAGCCAATGTTGAAATCTGTGTTGAAATCTGCCGAGTAAATGTTAATTTCCTTATTTAACAAGCTCATTTAAATGAAGATTGGATTATTTTAACTAAACATGTATGGAGTGATGTGACACAGAGCTACAGATTTCCTTTTTTTTTTGTTGCTTTGGCATGAATTTGATGTGCTTTGAGATTTTGGCTGAGTGTGCCTTGGACAGAAGAAAAAAAAAATCCTTTTACACAAATGATCAGCTCCACACATTACCATCAATTTTTGTCTGGGTAGGGGACGTAGGACACAATTGCAGACCAGGTCTGTAGGAGTTATTCCAGAGAAATAACAACTAAATCTTCGAGAGATAGGGAAACAAAAAAGCAGAAACAATGCAAACCCCTCCAAAGCTCCAGATCCTTATCATAATGACAAAACAAGGACGACTAAACCACCAGCGCCTTGCAGTTGACTTGAAACTAAATTACTTGTGAGATTGTGACCACACTTTTTAAAGAAATACTAAGGTTTCCAGACTGATGTTCTAAAGAAACAAGAAGGCTGGTTAGACTTTCAGCAAACAGAAACTTTTAATCTCTTTTTAATTCTCCTGCAAAGCTGGGAAAACTCTGAGTAAACTCACAAATAAGAGCAGCACAGAAAAAAATCAAAGAGAATTGCTCTTAAGCTGTGGAAACACAACACAACCTTCACAGTCTTTACAGATTTTGAAAAGGCTAGGAGTTCACACTAACTGACTGTTTTCAGCAGGTTTTTGTATGACGGCTGACGGCTTTCATTGGCTGTTGGAAACACAGGTTTGCATTTGGGCTGGTAATCAGTTCACACGACCCAACTGCGTCCAGACTAAAACAATACAAACATGTTTCACTGACTGTGACTGAGGTCTGGTCGAGTCTCCTCCCCTCACACACGAACAGATTTCTGCCAACCAGCCACTGAAGGTGAGATAATGAGTCAGCAAACCAGGAATATATAAGCTCACCTCAACTGGTGGAAATCAATGCCAATCACACCTGACTCAAGCTTGAGTTGACTCCATGTTTCCATGTGCACTTTTTCCTCAGTCTGATTGAAATCATTCTGATTAAAATGTTCCGATTCACTGTTTACCTGGACACAGTCTGATCATGGTGTGTGTGTGTACAGTACATGCCTCTAACATGTAATCAGAATAAAAACCTACAGGCATGAGCAGAGCTGTCTATAAGGTCTAACTCAGGTACAGCAGCAGAAGCAGCTGTTATTTACTCTTACAAATTACACAAACATGTTTAACTTGTGAAATAATAATTTCCATTCAGTATTTATAAATTGAAAAAAATACATAGAACCAGCTGCCAACTATAAGAAGGATGCATGTACACAAATCTCTTTATGAGAGTATGTTGACAAAGATTTTCTCTGTGACGAGTGCCATACTATTTAAAAATGTTCACGGTTTGATTTATACTAGTTCAGTCTTCATAAGAGAACTCCACAGCCACCAATTCCCCCTTCGTTATGAACAAACACCACAGTCTGTCACTCATCCTCCTTCTCAGAGAGACAGAGAATCTATTCCCCTGCTGCTGTCGGTGACTCTGGACGTCTTTATTTTCTGTTCTGAAATGAACCGACATAGTGTTCTGCAAGCATTTCCCTCCTGGTATCTTTAGAGGAGCTTTAATGCTGCGGTTATAAAAACAAAAGGCAAAGAAAAAGCTCTGCTGCTTCTGAGACAATCTGCAGGACCAACTATAAAGTGGGGCCGTAGAGTTTAACATGCCCCTATCCTCAACTGCGCATGTGCGAGCAGCTCTACACATGTGCAGCTGAGCAGAGAGGAGAGGAGAGGGAAGACCAGGAAGATTCTTTCAGAATGAGCGTTTACAAAAAGGTCTGCTGAAATAAAAATTGGCATGAACCACTCATCTTATTTGGAATTAAATTTATTTCCAAATGAGCTGTTACGGGTTCAGAATCTTCTGGTTGGCATGTTTACATTCTGATTAAGTATTTACTCTGATTACTGGCGTCCATGCAAACATGGCTAGAGTGCCCCCATATTTTTGAAAGGGCTGCACACGTCAAAGCACTTTTTTGTTATTTTTTGCCAATATCCGATATGCCAATATTTCTGTAATCATAATCACTGACACCGGTATTTTTCATCAAGAGCACAAAGTCTTTACCTCTTGAAAATGGACTTGTTGCTTTCAATGTGACAGTGTATTTGTGTAAGGAACAGATAAAAAAGAAAAGAAAAAGAAAACATGTAAGTCTTGAAAAGATGAAACTCTTGACTTTAAGTGCACCCATGCAGTGATGATAAGGTGCAGCATTATGGTACATTTGTATAATGTATGGCTGACATGTATGTCTGAAATATCAGCTGTAAATGTCAATATTGACTGACACTGATATTTAACTTTTCAGGCCAATATCTGCCAATATTGATATCATACTGCTAATATTGTGCATCCCTAACCTAGGATGTTTGATACACTTTGAAGTGTTTTGATTGGTACCAATGCAGCTATGAGAGCACACTGATTAAAAACAAAGGATTACAGAAAAATTAGCTTAAAAAAACATTCACACAGATTACTGATGCTCTGATATCAAACAATCATGAAATGCTCATTAGCAGCTTCTATTTATTTCTCAATTATTTATCTTCCCAAAAGTGCCATCAGCACTTTCTGGTAAAGGTCAAAGAATAATTTAGATTATGAATGATCTCTAAATAAAGTGAAAAAAAAAAAAAAAACTGTTATATGCAATAACCACCTAGAAACAGGGCAATACAGTTAAATACCTGTTCATTTGTTTATTTGTTTATTTAAAAGGATCCCCATTAGCTGACGCCAAGACGACAGCTAGTCTTCCTGGAGTCCAGACAATCCATACAAAACACAATAATTACAATCTCAATTACTCACGATCTCAATTAAAAGCCAAAAAAAAAAAAAAAAAAAAAGCAATCTCTTTCACATTATTAGCAAAATAATTTAGGAGTAATTAATAATGAGGCCTTAATTCATCATAGTTAATTGACTGACAGCACTGACACTTCCGCTGATACTGATGGCTCATGCTGGTCAATGAAGATGACATCCATCCTGTTCTCTGGTGGTTTTCATCACACTACTTTGTTGTTTGTTCTAAGCCTGACCTGCTTTCCTTCTGTTTGACCCCATCATGAGCCTATGGTCCATCACAAGCACTGAATAAACACCTCTTCTTTAAGCCTGACGCACACAACCTAAAACAGCAAGACTCTCAAATCTTAAATCAAATCTCTTTATTTTTTTAATGCAGCATTATAAGCGAACATGCAAAAATGAAGAAAACTTATTTTCTTTAAAATCCATTCACTTGTGTCTCCAAGCTGCAAGTTGCCCTTTAAGGGAAGACTTAAATCAGCTGGTGTGAAAATTCTTTCAGCGCCCTCATTTTTCACTGCAAGAAATAAAGAGCTGGTTTGGACATTATTTTCTGAAGAGTTGTATAACAAACAAACAACTCACAGGGTGCACTGATATTCAAGGAAATTGGCTCATTAGTGATGAAAGTGCATGAGGAGTGGGGTAGGACAACATCAGCAGCTACTAATTAGCAGTTAAAAAGACATTGTGATAAAATAATGGATCTCATGAACATTACACCACTTTGGGCTCTCACTAATGTTTTTGCTTCATGTGTGGTGTTTATGGCAGAAAGGTAAATAAATATATACTCACAACATGAACACATAAACATGAACATGTAAACTGACCTTCAATGTGTTTCAGAGAAGATCTCACCATGAAAATCCATACTCTGTTTTTCTATAGTGAACCAGTAATGGTACGCATGAGTGTAGATCTATTCATTAGACTAGTCCAGGCCCTGTCTTAGTTGGAGAATAGAGTGCTAAGTGCTTTTAACTTCATTTGCTGAAAAAGATATTCACCCATAATGCTGAGGAGAGGCATTATCTTTTACCAACAGCCCTGTTCTTTGAGTAACCCGGTTTGTTGCATGTTTATTTCCAGTCCAGTTCAATCCAATCCACTTCATTTACACAGCACATTTTAAAAAACAATCAAGTTTACCAAAGTGCTGCACAGTGACTACAAAGCAAGAATAAAGAATGAAATAGAAACACACTAATAAAAACTAAGAATTAAACCAAATAATAGGGTACTACAAAACATAAAAACATATAACAACTCAATTACACAAAACACTAAGAAAAAATAAATAAAAAATTAGAACCATAAATTAAAAGCCAAACTCAAGAAAAATTAGAAAAAACATAAAACCACGGGGGAGCCAGGGGGGTCTCAGCCCCCCTTAATGAGACATAAGCTCCCCTGAAAACATGATTTGTGAAATTGGGGGGGCATGGGAAAAAGCAAAATATTGCTTTTTCCCATGCAGCACATTTGTTTTTTTTTCTGTTGCATTGTCATAATCATGGATCATGTGTAAAATTTGGCTTTTATTTTCAATGTTGAACACAGATCCGGATATGGACGGAGCAGTCTGTCCGTGCTCTGCGTTCATTTCGTCCGTATTTTTGCACGTTTCCATAAAGCTTACGGATACGGGCCAAACGGAACAGTACCACTGGAAACCGTGGTGGCAGTGTTGCTGTTACTACTCAATATGTAGCTCCAGTGAGACAAGAAGAAGAAATAGTAATGGCAGGACTTTTTGAAGAGAAACTCTGCGAGATAGTTAGAAATTACAAACATCTGTGTGATGTTACTTCACCTGCACACCGGGACAAACAAATGCAACAGCAGTTGGTCAGTAGTGAAGGAAAAGTGGAGGTCTGAGTGAGACAGATTTGTTCAAACCCCCCAGGTGGATGTCAACGAAAAGGATGCATGAGGCCCCCCTCCCGAGTTTTTGTTTGTTCCTCCTGAATAGACCTGTTTATTCCCTACCATTGGCAATTTGAACCCACTAGGTAGGCGTGGCAAGCCCAGTGCAGAGCAGAGAATGTAAGATGAATACAGAGTCATTAACAACACGGTGCAGAAGAGTGCTGAACTGACCAATTATCACTGAGTAGACAGGTCAGTAGATCAGAGCTGACTACACCCATGTGGGCCTTCAACAGATTGAGTATACAGCTGGATCAGGGTACTCAGTATGTGAAAACTATTTTTTTTAACATTAGTGATAGTGAACATAGTCATCAAAATTGAATGAAAGCAGAATCGAGGCAAAATATGGGCTCCTAAATGTCCCTAGTGCACTTTTTTTTCTTGTTATCTCACCAATAAAAATCTTTTTTTGAGTAGAAATTGCCTCCAAACATAACACAACTGCAGTCATAGAAACAGAAATTCATATAATCACATATTGCAGAGTGGTGGAATAAGCAGCCAGAGCTAATGATATTATTCACAGGAATTAATGATTTAAATCAAGCTATTAAAATATGCTAATACGTCAAGGAATATTTAAAGAGATTTTATCTGTGGGTGCATTGATGTATTTGTTCTGATCAGAACATGCCTTCAGTTCTGTTTTCGGGGGCTGGAATCCTACTGGGTACTGCTTGTTTTACATTGAGTTCAAGATTAATTCATTAACGAAGAATATGAATCTCGTTAAGTACAAATTATAAACAGCTTGACTTCAGGGGGGAAGAGGGGAGGGTGGTTGCTGAGTAAATGAAACAAGAAGCAAAGCATGAAATCATGTGAATTTACATATTCTGCATGAAAACGCTCCACTCCTGCTTCTGTTGATCTCTCCTTTTTTTTCCTGCACCCACAGATGCTGATTAAAACTGTGAGTCAAGTCCATTCCAACTCAATTTGCTATTGTGTGGAGGTCAATAGCAATCTGATAGCATGTCTAGTAGGTGTAATCAAATAATTACATCATGGATTAAAATGTTAAGCAGACAAACAATAATTCGAAAGCCAATTAAACAACTCGAACCCCACTCGACTCTTCCCTCTCGCCCCATTTAATCAGCTCTCTCCTTTTGTTGTCTCTTCACCTTTTTCATCTTTACTCCCTCTTGGTTCAGAATTCTCCCTTTTCTTTTGTCCTTGAATGCTCTTTTATTATCTTTTTATTCTCTTACAGCCACACCAACAAAAAGAAGTCTATTTTGATTGTTGGGGCTTTGAGTGCATCTATTTACATTTTATGCAACTCTATATTTGACATGTCTTTCAATAAGCGGCAGTTTTCATCCACCATTATTACACATGCGGCTACATTAGTGATGTTTTTGACTGCGGCACATTCTCATTACGGGGTTCTGCTCCCAAACACAGAATCCCGTCTGCCCGTTCTGATAACCTGATATTAGTAACTCTCATTTGGACTCTGATGTTTCTCGGTCACTTCTCTGAAGAATGAGCCGACTGGCTGCGGCTAAAGCTAGAGGGAGAATGGACTGTCTGATACGATGAGGCATGTTATTTCAGCTGCAGCTTAGCATTAATGTGTGGCATCTACTTTGCATTATGTTGCTGTCTTGTTTCTGTGCAGCGACTGTGCTAATGTCTGATGAAGAGGAGCATGAAGAACATTCAGCCCCTTGTTTTGGCCATTGCTTACCAAAACTGCATTAAACAATATCTAGGCTTTATAACTAATTCTGACTTGTTTGTGTCCCTAAGGCTATTTTATTCCTCCAAAGAATATTTTATTTCTGATTTTAAAGAGTAATAATCTACATTTTCTGTGGGAAGTTTTCCATTTATATTATAGAATTTTCACACTACACCCCTCAAAGAAGTTTGGACTTTGTTTTGGTAGATTATTTCTCCCCTTTGATAACACCAGTTGCTATTGTATTATATTTTGTTAGAAAGCCTGATTAGTGACCTTTACAACAAGGCACAACTTGTAAGGATCGTAAATTCATACACAATAGAGCCCTGCAACTCTAAACTGGTGTTCTGATTCACAGAGTGGCAGCGTTATTTTGTTTCAGCCCTGGTACCATTTCCAATCTTCGGACGAAGTTCTGTCAGTCTACTAAAGTCAAAGACAGACTGTGAAGTGGGCAACACCCCAAGAAGACTTCACCTCTGCTTCACTGAGGAACCATAGGCTTTCTGCCAGGGTTAGAGGGGATTATGGGCACATTTTCTGGGCATTACATATGTTTAGCTGATTTGCTAATTTCACAAATGCACAATCCTTACAGGTTGTACCTTGTTGTAAAGGTGACTAATCAGGCTTTCCAACCATATTAAATAAAATACCAATTGTTTTTCCGGAAGGGGAGGAATAACCTACCAAAATGACTTTTCCAAAGCTTAGTCTGTGAGAACTTGGGCTGAAGACTGGAGAGAAAGTGGTTCAAGTCCTGATTTGGACCATGCTTGGAGATTGGTTTGGTAGCTTATGAGGTGCCAGCTGACCTCCTAGGACACGTCCACAAGTTATGACCACAAGTTGGGAGCCTTGGGAAGTATGGTTTGCACCCTTGCAACCTAAAACAAATAAACATCAACACCAAGAAATGAAGTAGGTAGGGCTAATGTTGCTGGTGGTGCAGAGTTTTCATCAGGAATGATGAACGTCAAAGTACCAACCCAGCATGTGTTTCCTCATCAGACCTGGTCAGTTTTACCTCCATCAAGGAGATTATGCTTTTGCCAGTGATTGTCTGTTTGTTCTTAAAGGTTCTCAAAACCATTTGGTGAAATTTTCAGGGAACGCTGGTCATGGCACATGGAAGAAGTGATTAGATCCAGGAGTTTGTCTGAAAGGATATACATCGCCAGACCTGGCAGTTTTCCACGTTTTTGCTCATCAAACAGCTAATGAATGTAAGAATTACATTTGCTAATGTGCTCTGAGTAACCTTTCAAAGCAACTGGATTTACCCCATTCTATGCCTATCATCAGGTAGATCCATCTTGCAAAGCTTCAGAGCGATTGTTCATGGTTAGAAAATGACCAGGTTTTACAGTGTCCTTTAAAGGACAATGAGGCAGTAGATATGAACATAGGTCCATTGTCTTGAAGGTGAGAAGTGACTGCACCACCCTAATTACCCTATATTATGCATATATTATAATAATGTGGGAAATAAAACACTTTCTAATCATTTTTCTTGAAATGCTCTGCTCATACCAACTACTTTCTATGGGATGTTGCCTAGATGGACTTGAAATAAATCCCAAGGATATGTAAAACAGTCCAACTGGTACGTTGAGTTACTATCTGAGAATTTCTGGTTAAAAAAAACTCTCTGCAGATTTGAGTACTCATTAAAGGAAATAAATGTCATCAAAAAACACGGCAATACACTAAAAGCTTAACAACCTGGTGGTTAGAGACCCTCAATCTATAAAAAAGCTTGTTGAGACAGGTTTGTAAGGGACCAGACGATCTGAAAATCATCAAGAAAAGGAGCAACATTTTGGTCTAGGATTTATTTACTTATCAAAATCAAAATCAGAATCAGAATCAGAATGGGCTTTTTTGTCATTATACAGAACGTACAACAAGATTGGAGAGCTTCTCCTTTTTAGTGCAATAGATAGAGAGTTAAGTTAAAAAAGAAAAACAGAGAGAAAAAAACGGTATACAAAATTAGTTATAAAAGGTTGTAAGAAGACTTTATATGTACTTTATATGTACAAGATATATACAAGATAAAATAAAATCCTTCTGGACAGCGCAATTGGAACTCTATGTACAATATGAGGTAGAGGATAGATATTAAGAATAAAAATACTTCTATTTTCTAGTTCTCAATGTTTCTATTGTATATGGAAATGTATTGCACATGATATACATGTAGACCATAACGGCCACTGGATTATTGTATTTTGTCAGGCTACTTGCTCTGTCGCCATCTGTTTTTCATCTTTTTAGCTTCAACCATTAGCGCACTCCTCAATCTTTTAGCCTCATCTGTTGAAGCAAACAGAACTTAAATGGGCTTCCTGCCCTCTTTTTTACCAGAATGCGAGTGTGTGATGTGATACAATAAAGGTGTAAGCACTTACTTCAAGGGAAATGCTGCCTGACGCCAGAGTTGGACAACATTGTACCCCTTTAAAAACCATTAACCTTTTTGTGGATTTTGAGGGTATTATTTTGAGGTGGAAAAGTTTCATGTGTTGCTTGTTTGTAATGTAGGCCTATTTTTGCAGATGAATTCCCCATTTAGGAATAGTCATAATGAGCTCTTTCCAGCCTACTGTGTCTCACATGTGATCCATATACATACATTATTTCCATTCAAGTCCATGTTATTGCACGGCTCTATTTTGTATGCATACTATTCAGGAGTGTACGCCCTTTTATTTCTTATGGCTTACATTAGTTCATGTGATGTTTTGCCAGTTCCTGGTACTTTTCCTCATGATTAATTTGCATTCAGCCCATACTTTCATGTGTATCATGCTTAGTTGGTGTGTTTGTGCAATTTCTCTTTGACATTTGGTTGAGTACTTTAATAAGTGACAGTCAATTAGCCCTTGTCAATGTCCCTCCTAATGGGTCTAGTGTGCTTTGAAACATGGTATCAAATGTTGTTTACTATGTTTGTTTGTGTGGACCGATGTGTGATGTCTCACGTTGGCACTTCGATCTCAAAATGGCAGCCGTAATATTGTGAACTTGAGCACTGAATAGCTGTCCGAAAGTCTACACACATCTTTATAATCCCTTTAATGGACCCTGTGGGCTGGACAGTATCCTCAAAGGTACACATACACACATCTGAAAAGAGAAGAGACACCCACTCGCAAAGTTGCAAATATGCTGGGTGGTGGGTGGTCTGTACAAAAGGCTTTGAATTTTGTTTTGCTTTCTTTTCTTGAGCCCTTGCCTTGCGGTGTTACAAAATAATCGGCACCATTCATTTTTTTTGATAACAGATAAAAAAGACTGCTGGCTGAGTGAAATTACAATTTTTGGTTGTAGAACACATCAAAAAGACTCAAGTGCTGCAAAAGAAACTGCAACACAAACAGTAGATAAAAAAAATAATAATCTGTGTCTAAAGGACAGCAAGACACAAGATGAAAGGCTGGATGCATGGATGCATTGATGGATGGATGCATGCATGGATGGAGGAATGAACGGATGTATCATGTGAAGTTAGCAGTGTAAAGCATGGGTGGATAAATGAATAGAAAAATAGTAGGTAGATCAATGTAAAAAGGTGATGGATGTTGGATGGATGATGAACAGTGTTTTGCACTGACTGATGATGAATGAACAAAGGCTAATGGATGAACGGATGGATGGATAATGAGCAGTGTATAGCATAGAAGATAGATAGAAGATAGAATAAACCTTTATTCGTCCCACATGGGGAAATTTGCAGTGTTACAGCAGCAAAGGGGACAGCGTTGATAAAGAATAAGTATAAAAATGGTCTAAAAAATAGCATGAAAAATAGTAGTATTTACATTATTCTACCAGTATAAATATAAAAAAGGGCTTGAATACAGAAACTAAAAAGCAAATCCTATAAGGATTATTTACACATTCACCAAGTAATTGCAGATGAATGTAAGTGATTGCACATGGATGAATTGCACATTGTCAATAGAGTTAGCACAGTAATTGTACATTGTAATTGCACATTGTTCGATAATTGTTCAGTTTATGGTGACTGGGAGCAGTCCCTCTTCAGCATGGATGCCAGCTTCACCAGCATCCTCCTTTCTCCCACCACCTGCACTGAGTCCAGGGGGCACCCCAGGACTGAGCTGGCCTTCCTGATCAGTCTGTCCAGTCTGTTCCTGTCTGCAGCCGAAATGCTGCTGCCCCAGCAGACCACTCCATAAAAGATGGCTGATGCCACCACAGAGTCAAAAAAGGTCCTCAGGAGAGCTCCCTGCACCCCAAAGACCTCAGTCTCCTCAGCAGGTACAGTCTGCTCTGGCCCTTCCTGTAGAGAGCACTCGTGTGATCAGACCAGTCCAGTCTATTGTTTAGGTGAACACTCAGGTATTTGTAGGAGTCCACAATCTCAATGTCCAAACCCTGGATGTTCACTGGTGTTGGGTGGGGGGGTCTACGCCTATGGAAGTCCACCACCAGTTCCTTGGTCTTCCTCGCGTTGATCTGGAGGTGGTTCCGTTGGCACCAGTCCACAAAGTCCTGGGTAAGTCCTCTGTTCTCCTGGTCATCGTCCTCGGTGATGAGGCCGACAATCGCAGAGTCGTCAGAGAACTTCTGCAGGTGGCAGCTGTCTGACCTGTACATGAAGTCCGCCGTGTACAGGGTGAAGAGGAACGGAGCCAGCACCGTTCCCTGTGGGGCCCCTGTACTGAAGACCACCATGTCAGATACACAGCCCTGTGCCCTCACATACTGCGGTCGGTTTGTGAGGTAATCCTGGATCCAGCCCGATAGGTGGTGGTCCACCCCCGTGTACTCCAGCTTGTCCCTCAAGAGAAGAGGCTGGATGGTGTTGAACGCACTGGAGAAATCAAAGAACATGATCCTCACAGTGCTCTCAGGTTTCTCCAGGTGAGACAGAGCTCTGTTCAGGAGGAAGATGACAGCATCATCCACCCCGATGCCAGGCTGGTAGGCAAACTGAAGCGGGTCCATTGATGAGTTCACCAGAGGCCGGAGGGGAGAAAGAACCAGCCTCTCCAGAGTCTTCATCAGATGGGACGTCAGTGCCACCGGCCTGTAGCTGTTCAGGTCCTTGGGGTGCGGTGTTTTAGGCACTGGTACCACGCAGGATATCTTCCACAGCTCTGCTACCCTCCCTAGCATCAGGCTCATGTTAAAGATGTGCTCCACAATCCCACACAGCTGGTCTGCACAGGACTTGAGAAGCCTGGAGCTGATGCCATCCGGACCTGCAGCCTTCTTGGTCTTAAGTTTCCTGAGCTCGTGTCTCACCTGGGTGGACGTGAGGGACAGGTGGGAGGAGGGGGGCTGGGTGCTGGAGGGTGTGGGTTGGGGTGTTGGCCTTCTGTCGGGAGTAGCAGTTGGGGGTGGTGGTTGAGGGCTGGAGGTCGTGGAAAGGGGGGAGGAGGTTAGGGTGGGACAACGACCTGGAGATGTAGATGAGGGGAGTTGCAGCAGGGCTGGCAGGGTGGGGGGAGGGGCAGGTGTCTGGTCAAACCTGTTGAAGAACAGGTTTAGATCGTTCACCCACTTCTGGTCCCCCACAGCTGGAAAGTCTGGCTCCTTGTGGCCTGAGATGGTCTTCAGGCCCCTCCAGACTCCGTTGATGTTTCTTTGCTGCAACTGGTCCTCCATCTTCTTCCTGTAGTTGTCCTTCCCCTCTCAGATCTTCCTCCTCAGCTCCTTCTGCACAGCCTTCAGCTCCTCCTTGTCTCCTGACCTGAAGGCTCTCTTCTTCTCCTTCAGGAGAGCGTTTATGTCTGGATTGATCCAGGGCTTGTTGTTTGAGAAGCACCGTACAGTCCTGGTGGGTACAGTGTTCTCTACACAGAAGTTAATATAGTCAGTGATACAGTCCGTAAGGTTATCTATGTCCTCCCCGTGAGGATCACAGAGCTCCTCCCACACAGTTGACTCGAAACAATCCCTCAGAGCCTCTTCAGTCTCCTCAGACCATCTCTTCACTGTACGGGTCACAGCTGGCTGCCTGTGGACAAGGGGTTTGTACACAGGCTGGAGATAAACCAAGTTGTGGTCTGATCTCCCCAGGGGAGGGAGGGGTAATGACTTGTATGCATCCTTGGTGTTTGCATACAGTAAGTCCAGTATTTTATTGTCACTGGTGTGGCAGGTAACATACTGGGTGAAAGTGGGCAGAGTGGAGGATGGAGGGGCATGATTAAAGTCACCAGAGATGAGGAGGAGGGCCTGAGGGTGTTTGGTCTGTAGCCAGCTTACTGCAGAGTGCAGGATCTCACAGGCGGCTACTGCATTACCAGACTGCGGGACATACGCAGCTATCGCGATAACATGCGAGAACTCACGCGGGAGGTAGTATGGCCGCAGGCTAACAGCTAACAGTTTAATGTCTCTACAGCAGATCTGCTCCGTGACAGTGATGTGCCCTGAGTTACACCATCTATCATTCACAAATACTGCTAGCCCCCCTCCTTTCCTCTTACCGCTCTCCACTGTCCTGTCCGCCCGCGAGAGATGGAAGCCGGCCAGTGTAGCGGCCGTGTCCTGAAGAGCAGTCATTATTCACAGGCTTGCAGTCACTTCTCACTGTAAGCAAACCCTCTTTCTCCTCAAAGAACTTTCATTGGTGCCACTGCAGACAGAGCCCAATCATTCCAGACTGAAGCTGTGCAAGATGAATGATTGCAGACATCCAATCAGGCAGATCCAGCACCACTGCGAGTTTGGCAACTAGCACAAGCAGCAGCAAATGAAGGGCAGGTGCACAAAAGCAGCAGCTTTTTTAAGTTCCTCCTCAGCATATGTTATCACTCCAATAGGTTCCTGTTCTGGTTCTGCGTGTCCAGAAGATGTTCACAAGGAAGCAACCAAAAGGCATCCCAGCCAGATACCTAAACAATCTCAACTGGCTACTTTCGACACAAGGAAGCAGCAGCATCCTTCCAGGTGTCCAAGCTGCTCACTCCCTCTCTAAAGCTGAGCCCTGCCACCCGATTGAGGAGTCTTTGTATGGAGATGCCATCTGCACTATTTGCAAGGACATGCAGGAGGATTGGGGTGTGTTGGTAGTCGGCAGACACAAAGGGAGACCCAGACGTTCTGACCTCAAGCAAAGCACACCCAAATCTATATGGATAGAAGTTAAATTCACACTGACTGTATTGATTCCCTGACCTTCACTGTAATAGTTTGACCTTATTTAGTCAGTGGGATCAACAGTACTCATAATTCATCTAGAAGTCCACAAATATAGGGCCCTATAAAATCTGTTATTTTTTTCCCCTAAATTCTGTTTTAGTGTTTCTCATATTCCGTTTTTTTTCCGTTATAATGTTTTGAGAATTCGGTTTCTGGTATTTGACGCAAATTTAACCCTGAGACACGGTATAAAGTAATGAATGACATGTTTGCATTGTTAATGAGGGGAAGAGGAGGGGGAGAGGAAGTGAAGCATGCGTTTTCTGCAGCCTTAGTGACCCCCTTGGAGCATCTTCCCCAGAGATATGTTCCTTTTTAGTCAGAAAAAAAAGGCTTTTATGTAAAATTTTGTCAATTTCCGTGATATTCCGTGTTTATATTGAGTTCTGTGTTTATTGTCCAATTCTGTGATTCCGTCCGGGATTCTGTGATCGCAGATTTTGTAAGGCCCTACAAATACTGCAACTGAGTTTGATCTAACTGGATCAGAAAACCAGAACCATGTTTAAAAAAAGATTTTTTTAAATAATCAGCACGTTGGGCAGCAGGTAGTGTATGTGCCTCACAGCAAGAAGTTTGCATGTTCTTCCTGTGCATGCTTTGGTTCTCTCCAGGCACTCCAGCTCATTAGATTGATTGGAGACTCCAAATTGCCCTTAAGTATAAGTGCCAGAGTGAATGGTCATCCATCTCTCTATGTGGCCCTGCGATTGGCTGGTGACCGGTTCAGGGTGTACCCTGCCTCTGGCCCAATGTTGGCTGAGACAGGCTCCAGCACCCCATGACCCTGAAAGGGATAAGTGCTATAGATAATGAATCAATGGATGGATGTATCAAAAAAATCATGGTTTTAGTCAGTACATAGCTGGCAAGATACTTTACTTATTAGAAATGATTTCAGAAAGTGTCTTGCACTCAGCTCCTGTAGACATTGAGGTCAAAATGAGTAAAACATGGAATAACTTTGAAAAGTAAAAGATTACAGTCTGCTCTTTACATGACTCATGAGTTCGAGAGAGTTTAAAGTATTCGAAAGAATCTTTTTAAGCTGCAAGAATTTTTTCTCCACCAAACAGCTTCTGATATATATTTATTTATTTTTTATTCTTTTTTTTTTTATATAAGTCAAATTGAAACGTTCTCATGAAAGGGTGTACAAAGTCTGTCTGCTCCTGCCTCGTGTCAAAGGCTGTGCATACCGATGATTTTAAGTTACAAATAGAAAAATAAGGCTTGACAGCAACAGCAGACTGAGCCTTGACTGTCTGACAACACCCACTCTTCAAATTCAAATGAAGAGAGATTGCAAACTCCTCATAAAATGAATACAAGTTTAAAGGGTATTCAAAGATTAAAGGTCTGTAAAGAATAAACAAAAATGTATGAAAAAAGCAGAAACCCTGCACAGCATAGGTCATACTGTTAATTATGTACTACTGGTGTATGCGGAGAGGCTTAAAAAAGATACAAAATACTTCCCTAGGAGGGTGTGAAGTGAGGTTTAAGAGGATGATGACGTTGATGATGATGATTATGTGGCTTATTATTGGATTCATTAGTGTGACACCAGGAAAGGAACTGGAAAATAGGGTTACTGAAATTTTTGATTAATCCTTGCCTTGCCTTGATAATTGATTTTTATTTCTACCAATGTCTTCTGCTGGACTAAGCAAAAAAATATTGGTTCACACAAACAAAAAAGGTGAAGATCACGCATTTTATCTCTTAATGGATGGATGGGTGGGTAGATGGAGGAATGCATGGTTTGGAGAAAGGATGGATGAATTCGCCCAAAGGATGAATGTATGCATGAATGTATGCATGTATGTATGGTCAGATAGATGGATGGATGAAATTATCTGCCCAATGAATGGATAAATCAGTGGAGTATCTAAATGGATGGATGGGTGCATAGATGGATGGATGGATGGATTCTCCTGCTGGATGAATAGAGGGATGGACAGTCTCCCCCACTGGATGGATAGATGGATGCATGGATGAATGGATGGATGGATAGAGGGATGAATGATGGGTGGGACCATGAATGGATGCATGGATGGCATGAGGAAATTACCACGGCAATGTTCGAGTGAAACAAAATCTGCTGTTTGCATTCACACATACGACTCACTCGCGTAAAGTCAGGATAATTTAAGAGTTTTTTTGCAAGTGTGAATGAGTTTTTATACTCTCAATTTCCTTCAGATTAACTAGTCATTAAAGCATATTATAACTGATTTATTTAACGAATGCATTAAGTACCACATAAAATAGAGTTTGCAAAAACAATTACGGTCAATTATGCTTCTTATTTACTGAAATTATCATAACTTTGGCATTTCTTTTTGTCATTTTGATAGATTTTGTCATGTTTCTTTTGTGTTCTTGCTTTATCTTTAAATGACTGCATTGAGGGAGAAGGAGGGCTGCATGTGGATCCCAGGTCACCAGTTGTCCAGCGCTAGTCTAAAGCATCCTTAATCTTTAAATCAGTTTGTCTTCCATAAAAAAAAAAAAAAATGCTAATCTTGAAATATAGTACAACAACATCCTTTTTTCAATGACTGTCAGTGTAAGGAACTAGCAACCAAGTAAGTTTTTTATCGTTTGTTTAACAGGTTAACATTTTATCATTGTTAATGTTTACATTTTCAACGTTTAATTGCAAGGAATTCATCGATTCCATCATCTGCAGCCCATAATATGATCACAAGATTTAGAGAAACTAGAGGAATTTTTGCACATGGTATACTACTATACTCTTTACTGAATGCCTGTGACCTTTTATCCATCAGGCTGTACAGCATTAAAAACAAACATCATTCTGTACAGGATAGTACCACGTGGGCCCAGGAACACTTCAGAAAAAAACATTGTTAGTTAACACAGGTCATTGCTACATCTACAAGTAGAAGAAGCTCAAACCCTAAAGCAAAAGCCATATCAACAACACCCAGGAAGCCATCCGGGCTAAAAGGGAAAAGGACCATTCAGGTTGTTATACAGTACCCACCATAAATGAGTACACCCCCTATTAAAAGTAATGCATTAATCAATATCTAAATGAACAAAGGAACAACTTCCAAAGTTTTGACAAAGCTGAGTTTAACATAACATTTTTTTTTACTATAAGATGAAAATAAGGGTAATATGATAACTAAAAATTAGCTTTGCTCCCACCCCTTTGATTGGGGTGTACTCATTTTTGCAACCAGATCTTAAAATGATCTTGTTTGCAATCAATGGCCCACATCTGGGGGAGTATTTTGTGGTATAGTATGCCATAGGAAATGTTGATTTTGAGGGAAACTAAAGGGTTTCTGACAAATCTGAAGGGGCGTACTCATTTATGCTGAGCACTTTAAGTGCAAAGTTCAAAAGCTAGCATCTGTGAGGGAATGGGGATGTGTTTGTACCCAAGACATGGGTAACTTGCACATCTGTAAAAGGCGACATTAATGCTGAAACGTACATAGAGGTTTTGGAGCAACGGCTGCCATCCAAGCAACGTCTTTTTCAAGGACGTCCTTCTTATTTCAGCAAGACAATGCCAAGATACATTCTGCACATGTTACAACAGCATGGCTTCATAGTAAAAAAAAGTGCAGTTACTGCAGTCCAGACCTGTTTCCTATTGAAAATATGTGGCACATTATTAAGTGCAAAATACAACAACGGAGGCCCTGAATTGTTGAGCAACTGAAGTTGTACATCAAGCAAGAATGGGGAAGAATTCCATCTAAGCTCCAACAATTAGTGTCCTCAGTTTCCAAACCCTTATTCCGTTTTTTTAAAGGTAAGGTGATGTAACACAGTGGTAAACATGCCCCTGTCCCAGCTTTTTGGGATACTCTGTAGGCATCAAATTGAAAATGAGTGAATATTTGAAAAAAAAAAAGAAAAAGTTTATCAGTTGGAACATTAAACACCTTTCTGTCTCTCTGATGTCTTTCGATTCTAATGAATGCATTTTTGTTCTACGTTAGATTTGGGGTCTCTGCCTTAAAGTATGAATTTTTACAAAATAGGGCAGTTGTAGACTGTTCCCTTGTGTTATAATCACTAAGAAGTAACAAAATAATTATTTAGAGTTCATTTGTTGAAAAAGGCTGACAATTGGATTAATCAAACCCAGTGGCATTTTTCCACTTAGCATATATATATCTCTAAATGCTAATGATTGGCCTTTGTACCCATTGTTCTGTAAACTAAGTAGAAAGCTTTTACTCCAGAAGAGAAACAGCCTCACGCCTATCAATGACAAAAAAATGTGTTGGTGTATAACCACTGCTGACTGCTCCAAACTGATCCTGAGGGTGCTGGTCTCCAAATACATTTTCTCACATCTAAAGACATTGTCCATTTCTAAGAATCTAAAGAAGCCTTTGACTCTTGATGTGTACACTCAGCTTAGAGAGAGAAAAAATAGTCCAGATTCACTGATGCAGGACCTGCAGTCTCCCAGGAACCCATGCTATCCAGTATTACACTAATAAAAACAGCAGTTGAGGCAAATAGCCATACACACCTCGCTCTACAGTCAGTACCCAGTGGCTATTAGCAATTTCTGTTTTGACTCCCCACAGGCTCGCAGCTATGCAGGTGTTTGGTCATGAATCTCACACATATTTGATGTAATAAGGGCAGCAGGGATCAGCCTAAGGAAGCCAGAACGGATGGGACTTGAGCTTCAAACCTCTCAAAAGATTGTTTTCCTCACATCTCTTGCACTTTGGATCTAACCAAGCATCTTATTAGGATTGTTTTCTGAATGGGGTCTTGTGTATACAGCAGCCTAATCCATGTGTGTACAGGGGGGCTTGTGACTCTAAAAGGACAAGAGAGAGTCCACAGTGTTGTGGTACTTAATTTGTCTAACTCTGCTTAATGGAGCGCTCAAAATTAAGCAACGATTAAAAGAAAGCTACTAAGTTTGAACTAAATTAACATAACTGTATCCAGCCCATTTTTACCAGATTAATGGAACAGGCTGCCAGGAGCTTAATAACCATGTGTAGTGATGCATCAAGAGAGTCACACTTAAGGGAGTTTGTCACTTCTGTAGACCATTTGCTGGTTGAGTAAAACCTGGTCTGAATCCTCTCTAGGCAAACATAGCTTACCTCTGATTCAAGCAAGTAATAGCCCCATAGGCATTATTTATAGTGCTGTTTCCACCAAGACAAATTAAATATGCCCAAATTAGCTGGTAATTTTCCTTAAAAGGAGTTAAATACCCTACCCGAGAGGGCAGATCTAACATATTACATAATTCTGGATACACACGAATATTGCTAACACATTTCCAACAGGTCTGGATGGATATTGGATATTTCTGTGTCAGGGGAGGCCTGTCAGAGTAACAAGGGTTGATGCCGCAGACCCTGCCTTGCCCTGCCTTGGGTCCACGGGAAAGCTGGGGCAGCCAGGCAGAGGCAGTGCCAGCTGAGTGAAGCTCGTGCTGAAAGTCCTGCTGCTGCTGCTTCAAGTGAAAACCCTTCCTCCCTGTCTTTTTTGTAACAAGATGCCCACTGTTATGTTGGCTAATGTGAGTAGCTATGTCCAGGGCTCTCAAGTCTCAGGCATTCAGCATGTGACAAACGCATTTGAACCTTTTCACACTCTCACACGCCACACCTGGTATTTCTCACGCATGAAAATTTATTCTGTAACGCCCACCGAGTTACACCGACATATATGTACTGAATGTGTAGTAAGACACTCTGAGCATCATAGAGCTCAACGGGAGCTTGACACAACCCAGTCAGTAAAGATCAACGACTCATCAGCAAATCAAAAGTAACATAAAGCTACATATCAGCCAATCAGAAAATAGCACTGCTGTATCCAGGTAAGATACGGTTGATCTGACCGTAGAGGATGCATACTGCACGCACACGACAGGAGTGCCTTATCACTTGAGTAGAGTAAGTTATCTCATCATTTGATTTTGTAGCCTAATGATTTATGAAATTACTTACTGTACAAAAGGAAAACAATGAGAGATTATGCTTATTCTTCCTCCACACCTACCATTAAACAGTAAAGCAAAGTCTAACTACATTGACATACAAACTGTGGTTACCAGGCATCATATTAAAACAAAATCATCAATGTTAAGTTAGCTAAGTTAATAGTTATACTTGGAACATGAGAAACGTGGGGCTATAATTAATTCAAACTGCGTATTTTTAGTTTGAAAGAGCATCGTCTAAATGGTAAAGGTAAATAATAATAAAAAGAATAAGAATTCGTATTATGTTGCATTATCCCCCCCCAAAAGTCTCACTCTGACCTGAGATCAAAACTTGAAAACCCAGCATGTCAATGTTTTTTCAAACTTTTGTTTACTCAAGGGACACCTAACACCTCAATTATACCATTAAATATAGCCTCCAAACAGGTGTTACTGTAACATTTTATGTTTATTTCTGTCTTATGCCTAATAATATTTGACTGACAACCAGTATTATCCTTACCTTGCCTAGCAACTGGATCAGCCCAGTTCAATGTCTCCAAACACGCAGATCCCTCTTGCAAAGCTGCCACCTACAATGATTGTGAGCGGCCCAAAGTGGGACGGTCCAATCAGCGCCCTCTAGAGCAAGAAGAGGTGAGAGCCACGAGCAAGACAACAGCAGGAAGTGACTTCACATACAGAGATTAGCATAGATGCTAACAGCTTCAGTGGCAGTTTTATCAGATCGTGACTGCATTTCTTAACTAAATTACAAAAAAAAAAAGAACATCAATCCAAACTTCTCTAACTCCATTTCTGACATGTTTTGCCGAGAGCTTGAATGGTCAATCTAGCGTGTCAGGTTAATATAAACCTTGAATTTCTTAAGATGTGAGAAAATTAATATTAATATTATTTACTTCAATGATACGTATTTAAACATAACATTCTTGCTTGTGAACATAATATTATAAGATTATATTGATGAATGCACAAGCTTTCGAAAATATCAGCATGCCTTTGATTTAGTTCAAGAGAACAACTTTTTCTAAATGCAGACAAAACTAATTGCACATTCAAGAACAATAAAAATACATTGTCTGGAAAACTTGTTTATAACAATAGTAAATAAACTTAGCTGGTATCTTCCTTTAATAATTTAAGGTTCCTGGCTGATGACAGATTGTTTATACAAATAAAGGCTTAAGAGTTGAAGATCTTACTGGATTTTTTATTTCATTAATAAATCCTGTTTCTCTTTTTATGCCAGAGACCAACTGACCTTTTACTTGTTCTTGATTATGGAGATGTGTTTTGTAATACACCCTCTGCTCAGAGCCTTCACGTGTTGGACAGTGTGTTTTATGGCGCTCTGAGATTCATCACAAACTGTGGATTCCTTATTCATTATTTCACTTTATGGTCTTAAGTGAACTGGGCTTGTCAAAGCACTAGCAGACTGACACAGTGGTATATGTTCATTAATTAAACCAGTCTGGATAAGATTCTGGGCCATTTTTCCTCTCTTTTAATCCTGAAGGATGGTATGTACAACTGCTGAAAGAATTGAAAATGTATGCAGTTGTGGATTTTTTTTGTTGTCTCCATGATATTCCTTTGACCAATTCATACTAAATTATTTATCATATTACACATCAGTGTTATTCATACTATATTCATTTATTATATTATGCATCAGTGTTATTCATACTATATTCATTTATCATCAAACTACGTCAGTGATGTCTGAACTTAAATAAAAACAGGTATTGTGGTTTTGTTATGTAGTAAGGATGTTATGTGCGAAGAGCCTGGACAGTCTCTAACAGGTCTTTCAGGGTTTTCAGTCAGGGAGAGGCACTATCTTATCCCACTAGCTATAAGAAAGGGGAAAAATTCAGCAAAAGCAGGCATTTTTTGGCAAACCTCATATCAGATGGTCTCAAACAGGAGTGACCACTCTGAAACCATTGTACACTCTCTACAAACAAATTATGAAAAATCCTGATAAAAAACAGAACAAAAAAACATCAATCAATCAATCAATCAATCAATCTTTATTTGTATAGCGCCAATTCATAACAAGTGTTATCTCAAAACACTTTACAATAGAGCACAAAGTTCTTCATATTATGGATACACATATATGCATAGATAGATATATACATATAAAAATACACATATACATATATATACAAATATATACATCCAACACCCAACATGAATCCATATAGCCAATCATGAATCCCTCCATCATGGCGGCAAGAAAAAACCTTCTGTTAAGCAGCAGGAAATCTTGAATGTGGACCCCAGTCTCATGATGAACAGCAAATCCACACGATGCTGTGTTGGGTGTGTGGGCAAAGGGAGGGAGGTAAGTGGAGACAAGTGGACTAAAGTAAGAACTAAAGCTAGTGACAGATCAATGGACCAATCATAGACCTGTCGTCGTCAAATTTGTTTCTGCTGCAAACAAATTTATTAGAGGAGGGTCCTCATGTCTGTGTGGTTGTGGTGAAAAATTTATAGAAGTATAATCAATAAAAGTCTTACTGGAAGTAAGAATTTATGGTAGTGATGAACTCATGGGTGCCCCGACCACAAGTGCATCCCTACCATATTTGTCTCCGTTAAGTATAAATGTATTAATGGTAGACCTCTTGAGATGTGACACCTCATTTTCAGGAGGGATCTCATGTCCATGTGGAGCTAGAGATAGTTACTATAGATGTATCAACCATGGATAGAAAGATCATGTTAATATCAACATTAACAGCTATAATGATTATGAACTGGAGTGAGATGGCCAAATATGTGTTATGTCTGTAATTGTAGTTATTGAGGCTTCGTGACTCCACAGCAGCAGGCAGTCTCCACCAAGGATCCCAGGCGACCTACCACCATTGTAACATCATTCAGAAGTTTAATTTGTTAACATTTTGACTCTTTATTTACTGAGGTCAAGAGAGCAATTTATGTGGCTGATGGTCAAGCTGCGCTGAGAGCACCCTCTATTGGATGAAACGGTCCACTGCTCCAGGCGCCCTGATGTGCTGCAAAACTCAATATTTCACATTCGAACATTTATTAACTATTCGGTTACAGATATTTATCCCCATGTTTGAACGGTTATTCGAATATTCGAATATATATAAGGTGACAGCCCTAATGCAAATATACATACATTTTTCAAAATTCACATCCCCACCCATGTACAGTTTTCTTGAAGCGGAAAAGAGAATCCAATAATACTTTACTCTCACCAGTCTTCTAAGAACTACACAAACTTTACTCATTTTTCCCATCTTTTCTCAGATAAATTGAGCTGACTTCTGATTCTCGTGGTTTTTTTTTTCCCGTTTTGTATACATTTTATTTACAGGACCTTTCCTTTTTTTTTTTTTTTGAATCAAATTTTTATCTTTTAACCAATTCCCCCTCCCTCTCGCGCAGTTATAGATAATGGATGGATGGATGGATATAATGCACACTGAATATCTGTGTTTTTTTTATGTGGCCTGGTGTTTGTTAAGTGTATACTGTTTTTATTTGTTCACACACTGTTTTAATTATTTTATTTCATGTCTTGGACTTCCTGCCCAGGGACCACAGATGAAAATTAGCTTTATAGCTAACTCTGGTTCAACACTTGGGTTGTGCTTGGTCCCTGTCAAATAAACTAATAAACTAAAATATAACGTTTCCCTCATGAAGGCATAAAACCACCAGGCTTTAGTGCTCCTTTTGCTGTCTTTCTGATTAGCTTATGGGAAATCTGACAACACTTTATATCTGAAAAAGGGTATCAGAGGCAATCAAACCACTGAGACCCTCATGAATATCTGTAGCCACATTCGATGCGATTATGGCGGACTCTCGGGCTGATGCTGTTAACATTTCTCTGACTCCTTTATTCAAAGACAGCGGCCTCCTGCAGAGAGAGACAACTCTCTCCCATCAACTGATACGCGTCCATAGCAACAGGCACGACAGTAGGTGAAGTAGGTGAACTCAGTCAAAGAGCACTTTTGTGTAAACTTCCTTTATTATCTTATTCTATGCACACTGAACACAGCTCCATTTTGTGTTTTTCTATTGTCTTATTTTAGTTATTTCTACTCTCTGTTGTCTCACACTTGTCCAGACACTCAGTCAGTCCTACAGATCAAAGGGTTGGCATGTAATGGAGCAGAATAACAAACACAAATGCATCCTTGCCATCAGGATGTCTTCAGTCACTGGGCCGGAAACATTTGGACAGAGATGGATGGCAAGTGGCATCTAGCTCAGCTGTGTGCGAGCAAAATACTCAACCCCCGCCACCACCACCCTCCTGTCTTCCCTACCCTCCCTCTGTCCCCAGCTTTCGTCTCGATCACACACTTCATACACTGGCCACATGATAGGAGCGTGTGACTGAGTGCCTGCCGGGAATAGCTCAGTAAATGAGTGCGGGCTGACTGACGGGCGAAGTTGAAGGTTGCAAGATAATTCTGCCACAGGAACAGATGGGACAATCTCTTTTGACTTGACTGATAAAGTGAAGACATCCATGGAGAGAGGGATACTAATGATGGGTCCACACAACCCAGTGTTTTGACATGTCAATCCTAAAAGTGGGGGTTTATCTCAGAGGGTGAAATATGTCTTGCCAGAGCCGAGCAGTCAAGCATTTAGTCTCTTTTTGTGAGAATAACTTGCCAAAAATGTGACATTTATACAATGCGTGTTTCATGAGGCTTTTGTATTATACTGATATTTGATTAATGACTTTGTTATTAGGCTGCTTAGCTCTGTTTTCCTCTCCATTATTAAAACTCGAGTAATGGGGCCATTTCGGGCAACAGCCACAGAGACCTTTAAAAGGATACAGCCTTACCCCAAAATACACCAATCTTTTGTAATTTGCTGTACGACTTGAATGGTCGGCCTTCACGGTTGTTTTGTTTCATTACAGGAAAGTGTTTGACTGGGTTTAACACCAGAGCCCATGGAGGACTTTTAAGACTTTTGGCCTTGGTCCATTATTTCTCATAAAGATTGAGGAGTTCCTTGGGGACCTTGGAAATGTGAGGTTGGTGAGTGCAATCAGACAGGTGGATCTCTCTTTGCATGGAGCCATATCCTTTGCCCTCGCATTCATAACCCTTTGAGGCAAGAATGTGAATATATCCTCATCCAATATTGACATAATTACCATTAAAAAGGTCTATTTCCAGTAAAATACTGATTTAGTGCTGTAACAATTTCTGACATGGTCTTGAGTAGGCTCATTTTCCTGAGTCCTTACAAATAGGAGTGATTGATGTAAATTCATAAATACAATTAAATGTATTTTTACAGTCCAAAATTACACAGGATCATATGGCAATATTAAAACTGTGTTTTAAGGCAGTAGCAGACTCAGTTCTCAAGCTGACTGAGATGAACATTTTGTGTAAATGTTGATCCAAAATAGACTGTTTTTTAACTGTGATATACTAAAACAGGCTGTATGAGACTTTGTGGCAGTGTAGCTCAGTCTGTAAGACCTTTAGTTGGAGACTGGACTGTGGCTGGCTTAATATTGCGTTCTATTTACATAAGAGGTTCGACTGGGGACCTGGGTATGACGCCATATCCAAAACTATCAATTTGATTGATTTCAATGCATAAGAACAACCCTAATTTGTTATTTCAGGTAATAATGCACTGCTTTTATTTCCCCCTATACACTGAGCAGCCATGTTTGATGACAAACTTGAGTTTTTCAGTAGGACATCCAACTTTTAAAGGTGTTGTTGTTTTTCGACTAGGACAGCAGAATTTCCAACCTCCAACATAAAGGAAACACACCATAAATCCTGATCGAACCATGCCTGGAGGTTAGTTTGGTAGCTGGGGAGGAGCCAGCTGACTTCCTGCGGCACTGCCGGCAGTTACAGCAGTTGCTCATGCAGCTTAAATGGGTTGGTGCCCCTTGCCTAGGGATTAGGGTGCCCCTGCATGCCTTAAACTTTATGGCATGTAAACACCTATGAATGAAGTTGGGTTAACATTGGTGGTGGTGCAGAGGTGTCATCAGGGATGATAAATGACAAAGTTCAGACCCAGCATGTCCTGGCATACCTGACCTGACCAGAGACTTTATTAAAAATGATGATAAATCAACAAAAATAATCATTAATATGCAACACAAACATGGTCCTATCTGAACATCAAACTGTCTTTGAATTTCTGGGAGAAAACATCAAAACTTCATGATTATGCTCACTTCTTTTTAATAAAAAGAGATCATTTACACAGAAAATTTCTCTCAGCTTGCTCCTCTCTTTCATCTCCTTCCTTTAACTTTTGACATCTTAATTTGTATTGGACTGAACCATTTGTTGAAACGGAGGGGGGAGTTTTCTAGAAAAAAGGATGACTGAAAGTTACTGTCTTGAACAAATTAAAACAAAATATTTTGAAAAATCTTTTTTTTTCCGGTTTAAAGGAAATGTCATAAATGTTTTTTATTCAGAAAATAATGAACAATTGTCTTTATATGTTTAAGACCACCTGCTGGTCAAACTGTCAAGTAAAATTGTCTAATGCCTGACCAGCCTTAGGTGTTTATCATCATAATCGGACAGCTCATGACAATGACCCATCATGACAGCGGATTAAATCAGTGTTCTCAAAGAACGTGAAACTTGAGGCAGTTTTAAGAGACGGACTTGCACATCTAACAGAGACTGATTAGTGTCTGCTGGGGGAGTATCAGGGACTCTGACCTACAGACAGTTTGTCAGCGCCCAGGGACTTAAATAGGATGTTAATGACTCTTGGGGGTCCAACGGGAAAGCCGATAATGAAAGACTTTGTTCAGGTAATTAGACATAAATGCTGTGTGTTAAAGAGATGTAAACAGGATTAAGACTTAAGGGCTATTGAATCAATGTAACACTTAAAATTTACATTAATTGACCAAACTCACTCAACACTGCAAGGTATAACAAAAAATTTTGGAAAATAAGTGATCATATGAGATGGATGAAGTATCCATAAATATGATTCAGAAAAACAATTTTACATAAACTGGATCACAGTTAATGGAGCGTAGCCTTATAGAGCACTGGAGTCAAACCCACGAGTTGATTGGCATCAGCTGCGTCATTCAGTCCTCAGAGCTCAGTCATCAGCCACTTAGCAACCAGCAAAAAAGTCCAATTACTGTAAATTCACTGTACATTCAGTCTGGACTGCTCTCTGATACTCTGCTGATTTGCTTGTGCTAATGCTACTTCATCATTCTGATTCCTACCACCCTGATGTTCTCCTTGTCCCCCACAGTTATTGTAGATAAAACCAAATGCATTTCAGTTGGTACCAAGATCACGAAATGATCTAAGATCAGAAAAGCACTTCTCAATCAAGCCCTTTTTGCATATTGCTTTGACATCAGTTCCAAAAAATCCTCATCTTGTTGTAGAATTCCTTAAAATAAAAACCCACAAGTCCTTATGTCAGGCATTACCAGAGTCAATGAAGAAAGAAAAATCTGCACTTGTCTTAAAGTAATGAGAACATCAATAATAAAATTGATTTTGAGGAACTGGCTAAAAGATAACAATTTCATTCACTCAAAAATTAAAGATCTTGTAAATAAAATACATACAAAATGGAAAAAAAAATTACAAGAGAAGATGAGATGAGAATCAGAAAATTAGCTCATTTTTTAGAGGAAAAATGTTAAAAAAAAAAAAAAAAAAGTGTAAAGTTTGTGTAGTTCTTCTAAGAGGACTGGTAATAGTACAGTATTATTGGATTCTTTTCCCCCCAAAAAACATAATTGTACATGGATAGGGATCTGAATTTTGAAAATGTGTGTGTATTTGCATTATCTTAAAAACTGAAATTTCTGCTTCTGATTTTGCAAAAGAAAAAGTTAAAGACCATTGTGATCAATTAAATCATTATTAATAAATGGAAAAAGAAAAACATATGATTGCATTGTATGCTACATGCTGTCATCTGGCAAAGTTATTGTTTTTTATCTTGAGGAGGTTTGTTGATAGAATATGGTTCGTCAAGTTCCTCTTACTGCCTTGGTCATTTGTGAACATGCCCTTTAAGACATTGTAAAAATAGATTTTTTTTTGCTGCTAGCCTTAAGAGGCGAATCCTTATTGAAGCTGCGACCCTCCATGTATGCTCTGATGAAAATTTGATTGACCAAAGTCTTACAACAAAGGGAAACACTGCAAAGAACCCAAGACTGCAAGTGAATCCTAAGAGTAAGAGAAATATATTCAGGTCACTTAGCCTTAATAAGATATCTTCATGTTATTGTGTCTTCAAAGATATGAGATTAGCCCTCGTCTTTTATGCCTGAGGTTCAACAAAGATGAATTCTTCCTGTTTCTTGTCATGTAACAACCATGCTCACTGTGACTTCTCTGGTTGTGTTAGGCAAGTAAATGAAGTAGTTTGAGGCAAGGATACAACATTTAAGTAGCTTACAATGAACAGCGGTCAAAATACAGAGAAATACAAAGGCTACAAGTTTAAAATCCCAAAGTCAAACCAGCATCAATAATGCAAAAATATCCCAGCCTCTCATATTTGTTCATTGAATTTATTGATTGGTCAAACTACCCTCTGGCAGGAATATATTGTGTTAATGTCACATACAACCTCCTTATATTTCAAGAAATGTACACATTTTCAGGTATGTTATACAAGAGTTCATTTTTTTGTTTTTACATTTGCCCCAATTAAAACATGTAAGGGCATAAACTGTGCCAGAACGTACCTCTGCAAAAGCTTATTTGAAATCATCAGAAGTAAGGACAGAGTAACTGCCTAATATGAACATGAAAAATGAAATGTTGTGATAGAATCATTCTAAATCTTTGAAATTGACCTCCATTCATGACTTTTTAATTACCTATGGCTTATTAACTCATGAGACAGATGGCAGTGTGTGCTAACTCATCGTTAATCTAATGATAAATCACATACCTCTCACACAGCCACTCTTACACATTTCAAATTGTTTACAATCTTGACATCAGCTCTCTGTTAAAACATCAGATCCCATGTGATGTGTGCTTTTTTAATTCCGAGGTTATTTTTCCAAAAATTATCCAGATGAAAAATAATTTTTGTGGGAATTTGCATCTGTCTACAAATTGTTGAATTTGAATTTCATCTGCTGTAACAGACCCACACTGCTTTGTAATTAACCTAACCACATTTAGCCCATTACAACCAAGTCATATGATCCATGGAGCATGAAAACATGCCCTAAAATGTGATTTCAATTTGCAGGCCTGGCATCAAATTCATATTTTCACTATTCTCCCTGAATGAAGATGGAAATGTTATTTCGGTTGATTATTTCTCCACTTGAATACCAACAATTGGTGCTGTGTTTTATATTGTTGGAAAGCCTGATTAGACACCTTCATAACAAGGTAAAAATCATAAGAATTTGGCAAAATCCTCTACAATTGGAAGCTGGTGTTCCACTACACAGAGTAGCAGCATGATTTGATGCCAGTCCCAGTACCATTTCCAAACTTGGGACCGACGACAAATGAAGTCAAAGACAGACTGAGGGTCCCAAGAAGACACCCCAAGAGGACCCGTTCCTCACCCTTGCTTCACTGAGGCACCATAGGCTTTTTTCAGGGGAGGAGGGCATTTGGTATATTTTTTTGGCCACTAGTCACATGTTTAGCTGTGTTGGTCATTCCATGATGCACGATCCTTACAAGTTGTACCTCATAAAGGTGACAAATCAAAAGTTCCAACATATAAAATGCAAAACCAATTTGTTATATTAAAGGAGAGAAATTATACACTAAAATAACATTTCTTTTCTGAAGGGTATATTTTCCAGCAGATAGCATTACTTTTTACTTTTATTATTATATATCAGTATTGATAAGTATTGGCACACCCAAGACTGTGGGGTTCTTTCCAAGTATTTCACGGATCAAATTTGTAGAGAGATATTTTATTAACTCTTTAGGAGTAAGACAAAAGTTCATTCAGACACCTTTAATTTGTAAAAAGTGTAGTAACTTCTGGTGTAACAAGTGCTCAGAGATCACAAACCTGCACCAAGGCATTTCCAACATTGATGCCAAGTTATTGCAAAAGATGAGGCTAACTGCCCTACCCCATAATATTAACAAATCTTTGAAAAGATTCCTGGATCCACATCTGGATTTGGATTACCATCAAAATGTTATGACTTCTCCCAAGTACCAGAAGCAACAATTCCTGAAAATGTTACTGAAATCCGAGAACTTACTGAGTTATTAGCGAAAATGTAAAAAAGGGCCCTATCTTGCAATGTAAACAAATCTTAAAAAAAAAAAAAGTCTTGATCTATATTTGGACTCTGATCAACACAAAAATCTAATCACTTCCTCTTTGCACCATTACCAACATTCCCTGAAAAAAGTCAAATCAGAAACCAAAATCTGTCCATGGCTTTGCCAGTAACCTTGCAAAAAGACAAACAAACAAACACCAGCAAAAACATTGCCTCCTTGGTGGAGGTGATTATGGCAGAATCTGAGGACTGATGAGAAAGGACCTCCTACTCCTCATTGAAGCCTACATTAGTATGCTGGGTTGATGGAGAGTTGAAAGCAAGAGGGCAGTACTGAAACAGGTAGTGCTGGCAGTGCAACACAGAAAACGTACCAGATATCTTGTAGTTTAAATAGACCCCTGATTGTTAGGATTTTTGCCACTCAATTAAATAATGATACGCTTCAGGTGTGATATGAGCAAAGCTTGAGTCGTCTACAGGCTTAGCCTCATGTCATCAAAAATCTGATGCAGAGAAGGTGAAAAATAATTCTAATGTATTATACCTTTATGGCACTTTCGTGATGCATCTACATTTTTTGATTACAAAAATAGGGCAGAACTCCTGTGATAAACACAAACCCTTCTATGAACACATGCACACAGCCTTCTGAGCTCTTCTCTCTAGCAGGCCCGGTCTGCATGAATAAGGATACAAAAACAAATAGCTGATTACCTGATTAGCTGCAAATGAAAACCTGATTGGTTTATTAGCATGGTGATCGGACCCGAAGTGCCTCTTCAACTGGAGGATCAAGTTCTGTATGAACATTTTGGTTTCGCCTCATCACTACTTTGGGACTAAATAAAGATGGTGGGGGGTAAGTCATCTTGGTTTAATGAAAACAGAGCGCCAGCTGTGACTGATACAATAACAGTCCGATTAAGTACTTTTTCTGCTGCAAAGAAGAAGAAGAAGACACAGGTACACAACTATGACCTTGAAAAATCTGATTTAAGACCTAGCAGACCTTAAGTAATTTTGTAAATATACTTGTCTTCGGATTTGAAAAGAGACAGAGTCACTGAAGATATTAGCTTATGTTGACTGGGCATCAGATTGGCAGACAGAAAAGGCCATCTCACTTCATTCTTACACAGCAAGTCAATGCAGCGCCGGTGACATTCTACCTATTGGTCACAGTCACTGATCCACATGAGCTTGTCGTCAGCCATGAGTGCACCACCGCTGGGACTGCAGACCCGACAGAGTACACTGGCTGCCAAGGTTGGTAGAGACAGCTGCAGTGATGGAAGTGCATTCAGTACTCTCAAGAGACAGAGCAGCAATGTGACGACAGTGAGGGCGAGCGTAGCGACAATTCTCTTGGGTCTGGCGCTAGACAGTCTTGCTGTAACTTAGATGCATCAGCCTTTCACGTGAAGGCATTTGGATGTTTCAGTAATTAAAACGGGAACTGAACATGGTATTCAAAGTTTGTGTGAGCCAAGACACCATGCTGGGCTGCTACAGTACAGCAGGCTTTGGAAGGTCAATACAAAATATGCATCCAGGACCCCATTGAAACTGGTTTGTTCAATAAAGTGCATGTTCTGAAAAACATGCAAAGGCTCTGATGGAGTTCAGTATTGGAGCATTAGTTACTGGACCTACTGTTATAGTCCAAATATTGATGCATAACATTGGATTTTTACAGCTATCTAACAAGCCAATATTTCAAAAGTCATTATTGCTGATACTGATATTTCTTGTCATGAGCATAAAGTCTTTACCTTATGAAAAACTGACTTGTTGCTATTGGTGTAATAGTCTTTTTTTGTGTGGTATGGATGTAAAATTAATAAAAAAAAATCACTCTTGAAAAACTAAAACTCTTGACTTAAAAGTACCCACGCAGTGATGATCAGGCGAAGCATTAAGATGGAGATATACACGCTCTTAACTACATTGACGTGTACACATGTAATATGCAATTTATTTTCCATCATTACGTTAAAGTAATAAATTGGCTATAAAATGTATTTGTCTTAATTTTGGTCTTAAATGTTGAATTCGATAGAAATAGCTTAGCCTAGCAATACAAAGTAGGCCAACACATTTCTAAGTTTGACACTGATTGTGTTAAAGAAGCTTAGAATGGCACACTTCTTGCACAAAAGTTTATTCAATTAAAAATTGGGAATAGAAGATATATTAATGGTGTTTTATGATGTAATCCAATACAACTTTATAAGCTGCAGCATCAGATATTAGCATAGAGCTGAGCAAACATCTCTGTGGCCCAGTGTCAGGAACAATATCACATAATAAGTCTCACAATGCGTTCTACTGGACTGCATTACATTAGATTAATGTGGAGCCATGACATAGTGTTTAACCCTCTGTAGAAAAAATTGGCATGGTAATTCATCAGCAGCTTGTGTTGAAATTACACCAGTGGGATCCACTAACGACTGACATCCTCCCGTCAGAACACAATGGTAGGGAAACACCACAGAGAAATAGTGAGGGCAAACAGGATAGTCTCTGCATGTGAATGTGTGCAGGCATCCATATTTAACATGACACATGCAGCCTTGGCAGTTATTATAAGTTGCCTTGGGCTGAACTAAAAAAACTAATCAATATGATAAAAGCAGAAAAATTGATTTTTGCAGCATATCTTCTGGAGGAGGTCCTGGGTAGTGATAGTAGGAGAGGAACCTGCAAGCAAATTATCTATTGAACATTTTGACAATATGTGGTGTTTCTGTATGAGCAGTATAAATGTCTAGCTTAAATTTGAAGTTATTGTAGCCTCTATGAATTTACTGAATTGGTTCTGCACAATATTTTTCGTCTATTTTCTATACCAGGGGTTGTCAATTAAGTTTGGCCTAGGGCCCAATTTTTGAAGTCACTATATGACGGGCCCAAATTAGATTCATTTATAGAGATGACTATTTGAAGAGACTGAAGAGTTTTTGATTATTTTTCCTTCATAAGCATTAAATGATTAATCAAAGAGAGAGAGAGTGAAGAGAAAGAAGAAGAGCAGGTGATCTGAGGTGATTCAGACTTGGTGTTCCCACTGTGCACATTATAAGATTAAAAAACAAGAACCTGCCTTAAAAAATCTGAATCATCCATCTTTACACTGTTTGTTTTATGATATTGGCTAAACTTAGTTGAGTAACACTGCATCAACATCTTTAGTGGGATTTATCAGGCAGAAATCAAGTTTCTGGTTGTGGAAACATATGTTTTTTATCTGTTTCTTTGAGCATGAAGGAAAATTCATCCTGAAATTAGCCTCTTAAACACCAGACAGCCAATTAACAATGAAGGTTCCTATAAGATGTGTCTCTGAGCTTTTTTCATTTTATAGTTAACAGATCACTAATCATCCAGGGTTAATCAATGAACAGTCGTCTGTCTCATCTGTTCCCTGATAAACTAAGAATCACTAGAACTGATCTTTTGTGCATTATGGCTTGCTCAAAGACATTTAATTTCTCTTATTAGTAAGGGTTGATGTGGATGAAAGGCGGACTCATCATCCCTAAGAAGAAAAAAAAAAGTACTCACAATTACTTTAAATGCTGATCAGATGCATAACTTAAAACAAATCCTTGATCTGCAAAAATAAAAGCTGAACCTTGCTCTGCGTGGCTGCAGGCAGGAGAAGCTGTCGAGCGAGGCATTAATATTTGTCTGTCTTTGACTGTTTCTGGTGCTATGTAAGCTTCAAAACATCCTGCATTATCAACTGTTGGTCATAAGACAGTGGGGTATTTGCTGAGACACGGTAATTAAAAAGTGGAAGCCTTAGCTTGAAATTTAAAGGATTTTCTGATCTGATGATTTTTATACTGCTAGGGCCATGTGATAAAGAAAAGTCGTCTCATAAGGGGGTAAAATGTACCATTATTGGCCCTTGTTTAAGTGTGCTAAGTGTGTCTGTACAGTAACAGGACATTGTTAAGTAGGGGGCTGCCTTTTCTCTGATGAATTCTTCTGGAGCTATCAGAGGTCATGTTCCTTACATGGTCTTGTCTTCCTGCACACTGAACTCACACTTTCTTGCACAGATAACCTTTTCTTTCAGCAGATAAGAGATGTAAAGTGAATATTTACCGCATTTTTAATGTGAATGGTACAATGGATTAATCTGCTACCCGAAGAGGTCACTGTAAAGGCTGAAAAATACAATGATATTATTAGAAAAGTAGTCTTTTGGCATTACTCTGATCTTTGGGAGGAATCAGTCATGCTCTTCTGCTCATTTCCATTAAGTTCACTCCATGGAGAGCTCATGTCAGACCCTCCAAATCTCCTGTTGTTCTTTTACATCAAGGAACCTGGGACTCAACTCAATTTAATTGCCAATTGAGTGTAAAGAAACAGCTGGGACCTTCTGCTGCTACCTCCATCCTAAAACTGATTGGTGCAGTCAGTCTTGGATTCAAAGCCCCTGACCCTCCCAGCATAGCAGTCTTCCAAAACACTACAGCGACCTTCTACCGGAGACCATGATCCATCAGTGGAGACCCAGCATGTTGGTTTTAGAGGTTTCTTATTTCTTTTTGAGGAAAAGCTCCAATAACTGTCGGAGAGTCCCATGATGAGAGGAATCAAGTGAGTGAAAGTTAATTAAAGCAGCACAGAGCTAATGTTGATGGCTGTGTTTTATATCACAGACTGTACAGTGTTCTCAGCATGGGGCTTCAGTGGCACAGGGTGTTCAGTTGTTAGGTACAGACCAAATTAAAGTTTAACAGGGACTTGCTCTGTGATTGCTCTTGGATACAACTGCTGTGGTGGGTTTGATTATGATATTAGTTTGAATCTGATATATATGTAAAGAAAAAAAAACAAAACACTTTTCCAGTTAACATAACACAGCAGGATTTGACTGCAGGGTTTAGATAAATGCAGTTTCAAAATATAGATGTCAAATCATAGCAGCAGACTCTTGGACTATTGGAAGAGAACATTTCCAGGAACAAACTCATCCAATTTGCATGTGACAGTTCAAAATCTTTGAAGGGCTCCTAACGTTACCTTAAAACTTAGTTTTCAAGTTAAGCAACCAACTTCAGGCAAAGTCCAATTATCTGGGGGTCCAAAACAGTATCTTACTTAATCATCTTGTGGTGTGGTGTGAGGTGTGTTTAGAGTCATTTTATCATCCTAGAAGAGGATTGGGCCTGCCCAAACCTGAAATTGCAATTATTAAACGTGTTTAATATTTATGATCTGAAATGTTAATGTGTGTGGAGTGCAACAAGAACAGCCGAGGACATCCTCTATGTTTTGTGAAGTGGAACAAAGCCGGCAGGGAGCAGGCTGGTTGAAACAGGAAGCAAACGTAGCCATGGCAAGACAAAGCATAAATGAAGCTTTGCCATGTCTCAAAATAGTGCCTAATGAAAGGCAGAAATCGATAAAGAAATCGATAAGGAACTGAATAGATCAGTCAAATTGCTAAGGATGAGCAAAAGTTAACTTAAGATCGCATGTGTAGTGTGGCAGCGTCCATTTGAGGGCATCAACATCGCTAAAAAGGCTCCTTTGATATGTCTTCATTTGATTCTTTTACAGTCTATGTTGGGTACACATGACCCAATAATAGACTATCAGCAAAGTGTGCTTGTATGTTACAGGCAGTGAAAAGGACTGATGGATGGCTTCTATAACAGGACAAACGACCATGCTGTGCTTTCAAGAAACAGGAGAGAAAGCCCAAATAAGACATAAGTGACTGCACTTTTAGAACAAGCCCAACCCACAACTATCAATATTCACAAGCGACGTCACAAAAAAAAGAAGTCCAAAGTCACTTCTTATAAGCAGACCTGGCTATTATGGTAGATGGTGTTACAAAAAAACAAAAATATACATATCTATCTATCTATCTATCTATCTATCTATCTATCTATCTATCTATCTATCTATCTATCTATCTATCTATATATTTTCCATGGAAGCATTAAGACATGCTTTGGAGCAGCAATCTTCCATGCACCTGCCAAAGAAGCACTGAAGCAAGAGGAATTTAATGGGAATGCCCCCTCAACCCACCCTCATTCTTTGCCTATGACGGTTTAGACATGGCTGATGTGCAGAAACCTGCTGAAAATAAAGATGGATGGCTTTCAAAGAATGATGGATGACTTTCACATAACGCTGCTGAGCATTTAGATTGTTCCTGAAATGTTTACGAGGGTAATTTCTTTCAGGTTGAGAAAGATTGATTAGCTGCACCTAATCAGAGTAAACACATCCGACTACTTCCCCCTCTGTTAATAAAGCTTTTTATTTCGCTCTCCTCCTCTGATTTCCTATCACTGCCCCCTGGATCATGTTAATTTCATATGAAGGCCATACATGCAATTAGGGAACATATGCTGAATGTCTTCATTAAGGGAGACATGCAGCTTTTCTCCACAGGCTTTAATAATGGCTGTCATTGTGAGAATGAATATACTATTATGCATACTGCTTTTCAATGCACATGTTGCTTTTTATACTCGGAGAATGGACACATGTGGGCAGGCTTTTATATACATGAGGCCAGGTCCAGCTTTTTAAAAGAAAGACACTGGATTTAATAATAGTGCTGCGGATGTGAATGCAAATAAGTCATATTTTTACACTGCTCACCCTCCAGATAGTCTCAGTGGGAGACTGAAAGTGAGTGTTGGACCGCCTACATGGCACCTAGGCTGCTAGCTGTGGTGCATAAAGGTGCAATGATTTCACTCCTTACACATGGAATACGAGCATGAGTGTTTAACTTTGAATACTTTCCACCAATGAACACGTGTTCTGGCATTGATCATTCACTCCAGCTAATCCATATTTACTGTGTGTCTGCATGTGTCTCTGATGGTTCAATAAGGTATACAAGGTATGGCTATTAAAAATGAGACTAATGCTGTGATGCAATTTTATTTGACAAACATTTTTCAATGTCTTTTTTTTTTCCTTCAATCCTTCGTCTTCACTTATCAAAGCAGCTCAGTAGGTCTTCTTTGGACAGTTGTATCAGAACCTCTATTATTCTTTTCTTAACTTCTGACTTAAAGCGTGTTTCGTTGAGTACAGATTTGATCTTAGGAAAGAGGAGAAAGTAAACGGTTGTTAGCAGTGGTTAAAGTGGGATTCCATAGGTTGGGGAGCCCTAAAATATGGTGTTGGGGCGCAGTAGGAAAAATGACGTAAATTATTGCAAAAAACTGTATCCGCCTTATTCTCAACAGAAAAATACAGGCCGCATTAACAGGCAAAACACACACATACCAATCTAACATGGCTAACTAAAACAGAGAAACACAGCAATCTAACAGCCTAACACAGAGATTTGGACAAAGACTTAAGTTAAAACCACACCTATATAGAAACACAGGTGAGTGAAACAAGACAGGTGAAACACATGAGGAAATCAAGTAAGGCAGGGGAAACACGGAAAGTAAAACTAACTACATAGGCTACACAAGGAGAAAAAAATCAGGCATGAAAATGGGTCGGGGTTGAAAAAGGTGAGGAGGCTATGACCCCTCTTGGGGGGTCCAGTGGCATGCCCCCCCCCCAAGAAAATGTTGAACATTCATATTTAAAAACATCAATCTGATGCATTTTGAGAGAGAAATGAAGCAGAATTACAGGACAGAATGAATGTATAATAAAGTATCTATACATGGTCACATTATGTTTTATGAGAAATGAGACTGACAGCTTCTCTCATGAAATGCATTAACAAAATGCAAGCAATTCTATATATCTCAAGTCAAAAGTTCATCATAGGAAAACCCCAATTTCTATGCTAAGATGACAGGATATGTCAAGATCCTGAGAGAACAGCTAATGTATGGAAGTTTGTCTGCTCAGGGCCTCCATACACTGAAGACATTTTTGCCACTTTTTTACCTGATTTATACACCGTCCACTGAAAACAGCTCTGAGACCCACTTTTGGGCCTCGACCCACAGGTTGAGAACTACTGCACTAGTAGACTGCATTGGGAGCTTGATCTTTACAGACTGCTCTTATATCATGGAGAATAAGTGATGCAGGATACCTCAGGATGAATTTCTCATTTAGAAAAAGTAAGTGAAAACCAGAGCTTGACTGCTGAGGAAAGTTGAGTTTTAATTAACCAAAAGGCTGACTCGTCATTTTTTAAATTGTTGTGTTCACTTAAACCGTGCACATGAGCCGACGAGACACCGTTTTAATTATAATAAATACACAAAGTGGTTCACAATCCCTGTCCCGTGCGCTGCATGTCCTTACGCTCACCGTCACACAGAGGAGCCCTTCGTGCAAATACTTCCATGCTCCCACGCTTGCGGAGTGAATGTTTTTATCGAAGTCAAGGCTCCCTTCAGGGATGTGCACATGTTCGCAGTTCACTGATCATCTCTGATATACCTCCATGTCCCGTCCTTATTAAATTCTAGTTTAACATACAGAAACTGACATTACACTTGCACATAATTTCTGTCAATGATACAGTTTTCTCACTGTCATTTTATCATGACATTATGTGTATGTGACATAAAACGAACATTCAGAGATGTTGCTTTATTTGCTGTTTTTGCTCCCTTTCTCTTTTTTTCCACACTAGTCCAATTTTTTGATTGAAAAAGATGTGAAGGATTTTTTCCACAGTGCAGATCAAGCTAAGTGACCTTGAGTTTGTAAAGGGGTTATTTTTCAGGGGGAAAAGCTGTTTTTGCCCTGCCAGTGCCTGCACTGTAATTTCAATCACTCTCTGTGACATTGCTTGCTGTGAAAACAGAGGCATGAAGCCAAGAGTGAAGTCAACACAACCGTTTACTCAACAATCCTCTGAAAATGGAATCATTCTCCTTTTTCATATCAAGATCCATGCTCAGACAACCATGTTTAGACAACAATCACTGTGCAGACTGATCAGCAGAAAGGACAACAAAAATCTGAATCATGGGTAATAGGTTGATGGCGTGACTTTGTACAAACCCCAATTCCACTGAAGTTGTTACACTGAGTAAAAGGCAAATAAAAACAAAATGCAATGTTTTCCAAATCCTTTTGGACTGACATTCAATGGAATACACTGTAAACACAAGATATTTGATGTTCAAACTGATAAACTTCATTGTTTTTTCACAAATATTCAATCATTTCGAATATGATGCCTGCTCCAAAAAAGCTGGGACAGTGGCAACAAAAGACTGGGACAATTGAGAAATGCTAAAAAAAACCCTGTTTGAAACATTCCACAGGTGAACAGGTTAATAGGAAACAGGTGAGTGTCATGGCTGTGTATAAAAGGAGCATCCCCAAAAGGCTCAGTTGTTTAAAAGCAAGAATGGGTGAGGTTCAACACTTTGTGAACAACAGCAACAAATAGTCCAACAGATATAGCAAAGTGCAGATGATGGGATTTTTTTCATCTGCAGTCTATAATATCCTCAAAAGATTAAAAGAACCTGGAGAAAACTCTTCATTTGAATGGCAACCTTTCATTCCTGAAGGTACAGCAACTACTGACTTCATTCTGTAGAGAACATTTCTACATGGGCTCAGGAACACTTCAGGAAACCACTGTCAGTTGACAAAATCCTGGATTGGCATTACAAAGTCATATGACTTCCCAGAAAATGTCATGACTATGACAGTGACAGTTTTTGTTGCCGTTCTTTGTGTCCATATAAAGCTAGCATGTTAGAAGGTTCTTCTGAGACAAAAATGGCTAAAAAAGAGGAACCTAATGCAAGAAGAGTGCCTGAAGATGCAGATTCTCAACCAGGAAGGGTACAGCTGCCACCAGATAGCCAGAAAGTGCAGTTGCAGTCACTCAGCTGTTGGAGACATTCTGCAGTCAAACCAAACTGGTGTCCAGTGTTACACCATCACTGTACATGGCCAACTCCTAGATCATGGCTTAAGGTCCTGCAAGTATGGAAGCAAACATGGACCATAATCCAGATTAAAATGGATGAACAGGAATGCTTTTTCATTTTCAGAATAAAGCTGCATTTTTTGATTCATAAATAAAATTAATAATAAATCTTCCAAAGTCATTTTCTTCTCCAAGACTGCTCATTCTGTGACTTTATTAAAAAGAAAAAGACGTTTAAGATTTAATATTCAAAAGATGCCCCAGCAAATAGTTACCAAAATTAAATTTGAATGTCAAATTTGAAAATTAAAATGCATTAGCAGAAGGGGTTTTCATTTCAAGCTTATGGCTGCATTATTTGACTCATGAGTTAAATCAATAATAAATTTGTTATGGATTTAGTGCTGTTACTTTACGTGGTGGAGTTTTAACTTGACCTTGTTCTTTTCTAGCTAATCACCTGTTTTTCATCCATCCATTATCTATATCCCTTATCCCTCTCAGGTTGAGGAGGCTGGAGCCTACCCAGCTGCCATTGGGAAAGAGGTGGAGTACACCCTGGAGTTCATTTAGAGTTCACTTGTTAATTTATTTTATCGCCATGTTCATCATTAAGATTAAAATTAAAGTCAATCAATGAATTACTGAACCAATGATGTACATGTGCCAAAAGTTCTAAATCCATAGAGGAAAGCCTGCACTTCCAGTCAACATCATCCCAGAGAAAGTACTTCTTGTCTAAAGTTTCCACTCTTAAAACCTTTCTTTAAAACTTTCCTTCATTATGCACCCAAAACACTGCTGCTGTTTGAACAAAAAAGCCAATATGTGACTAAAGGTTTCAGAATTTGGTTTAAGATACTGTATTGTGTCAATGTGGCCTGAGCTGTTCACATTTATCTGTTATCACAAGTATATTTTTGCAGCTGAATAGTCAAACATTTTTCTACATGGGAATTCTCCCCTGATCACATTTCAGCTGAACATTTGTAACAAAAGATATTCCTGCTTTAAAAGCCGATCTTTGTTTGGCTCTCATAGTGTATCTGCGGTTTGCTTAAGTGCATCAGTCGAGTGTTAAAAAGACTCATTTTATTCCACTTTGTCAGCGTGTTTTTCTTTAGATTTAGTGCTTTACATGCAGTACTTAGCTTGTAATTCAAGCTCTCTTATTGATTGGTGTTTTCCCCAATGTTCTGCCCTGGTTGTACAATATTTCCGATTCAGTAGGAGGCTCTCCTGTTTAGCACACATCCATTTTGGCTAATTTCTCTTGGCACAACACGTACTGCCTCTTATTAACCAGTCATTAAGAGTTTACAGAGGACTCTCAACTTGGTCTCCCCTAATGTAACCTTTTATTGATTAGGTCTTCTACCATGACTACGGTCTCCTGCCATGATTGGTCTCCTCTCCTAGTCTTCTACTTATCCTCAAGTGTGTATTTGCTTTTTCAGTGAGTCAGAAACTTTTTTCCGAACCTCCAGGGCATGTGAACTCTCTGCCCTTTCCATCTCAGGAGCCCACACAGACCTCTTTTTGAGCCCCAGCAGAGCTGAGCAGGTGGCGTTTGGGAGGACAGCATCAGATGTATCCTGCAGCAGAACCTAGAGGTCCAGGTAGAAAGAGTGGCCAGTCCTGAAGAGTTCGAGCCTCTGTTCAACGTTTTTTTGTGTCCTCTCAAAGTTAGAGGTCACAACAAAGCTCTGGATATCTCTTATCACTCATGAGCTGCTGTTTCGTTTTGTCACACTGGATCAGCTGTATGTGAAACAGCTCTGTATTTCCTGAGAAGCTGAACCCTGGAATTTCATATAGAGCGCACTGAAGCGTCGGGGTTTTGCTCAGACCGAAAGGCTGGCAACATTGCCCACTGGAAGCACCGCGTCGTGGCGTGCAGCCCTGTGCAGCAGGAAGGGGAGGGCACAAGATCCCCGGAGAGCCACAAGCTCTCATGTGAATTATGATATCACACAATTACAAAACATGCTATAAACTGAGATAGAAATAAAAACACATCACTTCTCTAAGGTCGCATTGCTGGTCCCAACTATATAGCTCTGTGATTTTTATTATTTCTAGTGTGGGTGAGTACATGATTTATGTTTTGATCACAATTTAGTATATTTCATTATTAACTAGTTACTACATTTTTATGGTTTATTCTACATCAAGAATAAACCGACATTTCCATTTTCTACTACGTTTTTTAAGCCTCTAGTTGTGACGTTATGACAACCTATAGAGGAAATTTACTTTTGGCAGTCTGTGCATTGTGTTTCATCTTGAAAGTGCTGGATACTCCACATGTGTGACTTCCTTTTCTGGTGCTTTCTGAATGACTGGAAATTTACGAGGTTTGGAAGCAGTCACTCTGAAAATAGACCTGGAGCATATCTCGAGTGAAGAGGAGTGCACAGGCACGTACCGCTGCCAGACTGGAACACCAGCTGTGGAAATGCTCTGATAGACTAAAGAGGGAGCGAAGTGCTCCACTGTATGATTTGCCGGCAGTTCAAAGATTGTTCGCTCTATGTCTAATTTGGGGGTAACAGTTAAGATAAGATAAGATAAGATATCCTTTATTAGTCCCACAGGGGGAAATTCCAAAATATACAGCAGCTGCAGGATACAAGAGAAGTACTGAAAGATAAGGTAATTACAGATCAAGTACAGTAATGCAAAAATAGAAATAAAATTTTTTTGAAAAATGTAAAAAAAAGTATATACTATACAGTCAGTGGCATATTTACAGTCCTGATGTACATGTTTGTTGTTTGACAGATGGTTATGTACATGTTGACACTATTGCCAATAGTTTTAGTTTGACAGTACAGCCAAAAACGGTCAGTCTAAAAGAGAATTAACATTAGGGGGGCAAGGATTTGCTAAAGCACCATTACTTAGGGCCTGTTTACACGACAATGAAATGAGTTTTCGTTGCATTTGCGCCTTCCATTTATAGTACTAAGAGTGCCTGAATCCGCAAACTTTTGAAACCAGGGTCCGGAGTGAAAAAATTTGAAAATGTTTTTGTTGTTGTATCCGTGTAAACAGAACTTGCTGTTTTCAGGAAAAACGGGGACGTGTGACTCATGCACAGTACTCTTTCAGGCCCTGTTTACACGGAGACGCTCTCAACTGAAACCCAAAGGTTTTTCCTTTGCGTCTTCAAAAACGATCTGCATTCAGACGGAGACTTGAGAACAACTGAAAACGCTGTAGCGTGCAAGCCAGTCCAGTAGATGGTGATGTAGGTTTGCAGAGAAACAGCGCTGTTACAACACATACGAAGAAGAAAAACTTTGTACAAACAACAATGGCGAGTGGAAACATGAAGACGCAGGAGTTTATTGCCTGGACAACAAATCTGTCTGGATAGTTTTGTCTGGATAACAAACCGAGCACGGTAAGCAGCACACGTTACTCGGCAGACGGCCGAAGCTGTTGTTGTTCCTTGTATGTGCATGCAGCCTTCATGTGAAAGAGTACTGCGCATGCATAGACGTCAGCGTTTCCTCCTGAAACAATGAATCCTGTTTAAATGGGGCTGGGTGGTGATTTGTTTTGAAAACTCTCCGCCTTGGACCCCGGTTTCAAAGTTCGCGGATTCAAGCACTCCGGGCACTGGTCTCATGTAAACGGGAGGCTAAAATGCAATCAAACCTCTTCGGATACGGCCAAAAACAGAGTCGTGTAAACAGGGCCTCAGATAGTGTCCGCACCTAGGAACAACAACAACAACAACAGCTACATGGACGACTATTGAGCAACAAACCAAGCAACTACCGTGCTTGTTTTGTTATCAACCCTCCAAGAAAATGTAGCTTTGCTGTGTTAATACTCTGACCAGTGGAGATGCATTTGTTACATTCACCAAGGACACTACAAACTTACATTGCCAACTACTGGCCTGGCATGCACGCTTCCGCATTTTCAGTCATTCTCGCGGATCCATGTGAACGTGCATCATTATCACACGCCTCCGTGTAGTCTCTGTAAAGTAAAAACCTTCCCGTAACTTGTTAAAGCGTTGTAGTGTAAACGGGCCCTTGGAACAGTTCTTCATATTGCTAACTGTGGTCCAGTTTTAAAGTCGTCTGGCGCCCACCAAAACCCTTTCACAACAGTGGTACTGTACTAACCTTAGTGCTTGTGTTTGATAAGTAGATCATCTCAATACAGTTAAATACTTAGTATACAGGGACATTAACATTACAAGGAAAGAATTTGCTAAGTCACAAAGAAAATTAACAAGACATCACCAGTTAGTTCAGGTTTTCTGCCTTCTTGGTTTGTTAGTGAACAGGATAACTCAATGTTAGGAATGAATTTTGATGACATTTTCAGGGAATGTTAGTCACCGCACAAGGAAGAGTTGATTATATTTTGGCGGTGATCCAAATCGAGATGCAGATCCAGAAACTTTTTTCAAGGATTTCTTATTATTGTGAGATAGGGCAAATAATGTCAGAAATGCATTGGCAGGGGTTTGTGGTGTTGGAGCATTTCTTTGTATGTTTTTTGGCTGGTGAATGGGACAACTCAAAAAACAAGGAGCTGATTTTAATGATATTTTCAGGCAATGCTAGTCATGGCACAAGACAGAAGAGATACCATTTTGGTGGTGATTAGAATCTGGTTGTGGATCCAGGACTATTCCAGAGGGTTTCTCAGAAGAGATAGGGCAGTTTTCTACACTTTTGCTAATAAATCAATAAGTTCTCAATGCATTGAGATGACATTTTCAGGGAATGTTGGTCAAGGCACAAGGGAGAAGTGACTAGAAATAAACTAGAGCAGGTACAGCAACGTTTAGTACTGACTGTTTTTTAGTTTCATTTATTGAAAATACTTTTTTTACAGCCCAATTGCAGTATCACCTGGGCCTATGAGGAGACAATGCTTCACACTTTGTGAGACTCCCTTCAAATGTAATAATTAAAACCAAATTTTTCAAACTTTATTGGTCTTTATGTACATTGCCAAAGCATTTATAATGTCATATAGTATTATCAGTTCTGCTTTTCTCTTTTGGGGTGCCACAGGCTGGAGCCATATGCTGACTGTGGGTTAGAGCTAGGATACATCCTGTATTTCTATCTATCTATGATATTTATCCACATATATACTTATTATACATATACATAACACAACAGGTAAAGAGGAGGGAACAGCTCCCACATTATGACAATCACAGGATCACCACTCTGGCAGCCACTGTGACAGTTCTGTCCAAAATCTAATAAATATATAGCATAAAATGACAGTGTTCCCCCCTGTAAATCCAGAAGTGTTTATCTGTGTTTTAAATTGCAGCCGTTGAGTGTTCTCTGTGTCATAACTTTATCCAGACCTGCCCTATAATTATCAATTATTCTCAAAAAGAAAGAATGAAAGAAGCCCACACAACCTTAGCTGCAGGGGGTCTCCTGTGTTTGTATAACAGGGGTAATCACATATATGGAAGTATTGCTTAAGAGAGGAAACAGGAGTTTTAGGTCTGGATCTGTTTTGCTCTTTGTGTCAGTTGAATGAAATTATTAGCCAAAATTTGCTCATTAAAACTCTGTGATTGTATTTGGCTCAGACTTATGTTACACTTGTCATTGCATTTGTGTGAAACTAGTCTTCTGAATGTAATTAAACATACTTTTTAATCTTGTTTGTGCTTGGATTGTGAAATATGTAAACCTGTTTATGGCCATTTATTCATGATCATGACTGGTTTTATGCTGCAGAATAACTAACCAGACTTGCCAGACAGACCGTTAGATATACCGTATATTATACAAAATATGTTTTACAAGTCCATCTGGGAAACAGCCCATAGAGGATATGAGAATGGGCAGAAACTTTCAAATTCGACCCGGCATGTGATTGGACAATTGTTCCATCAATTTCATTCTTATCGGGTCACATGTTGTCGTAGACAGGCACTACTGTCGCAGCGTAAAGTACAAAACTTGCCAATTTGTACCACAAACCCTCACCAAAATCTGCTGGAGGTGGAGCAAAAAAAATTGTTTCTACCAAGATATGCTCCCGGTGTTTTTTGTTTTTCATTTAATGACACTACTGAAGTTGTTAGCGTCTATGCTAATCTCTGTAAGAGCAGTCACTTTGTGCTGTCATCATGCTCATAGCTCCCGCCTCTTCCTGCTTCAAAGGACGCTGGTTGAGCAGTACATCTGCATAGCTCAATCGTTCCAGCTTTGTAAGACAGATCTGAGTGATAACTGAAAATGAATCAGGCGGATCCAGCTACACTTCACTTCACTTCACTTTATTTAATTGTCCCTTAGAGGGCGATTTGGTTTGCAGAAGACAAACATTCAAGAATCACAGTGAAAGACAGAGATACAGAAATACAAAATGTGAGCAGCATGACAGGTACAAGGTGCACAGTCTACAGACCGCAAGTCAGTTTAAACAGATAAAAGCAAAAAAAGATAAATAAGCAGCAGATTAAAACAAATAAATAAATAAAAAGCAGAGAAATAGCAGCTTCGTGATTACCTCCTCCTTTTCGCAGTGTTTAGGGCCCGAATGGAGAAAGGAGAACTTGTACCCGTTTTTGGTAGCTGGGGGAACGGTTAGTCGGAGACCGGAAGGAAGTATTTTGCTTTCATTGTTAAGAGGATGGGTATCATCTGTATGAATGGATTGGCTTTCTTGAGCACCTGAGTATTAAAGATATTATCCAAACTACTGAATTTTGACCCAGTTACTTTGGAAGCAATGATTCTCCCTAGGGAGTTCTTGTCCTTGTTGGCAAGGTTACTGTACCAACAGATGACAGAGGAAGAAATTACAGTTTCGATGAAGGCACTGTAAAAAAAAATTGCCATCAGGCTCCTGTCCATCTGGAGTTTGGCGAGCTTCCTCAGACAAAAGAGGTGTTGCTGGCCTTTTTTCAAAGCATGTTGGAGTGTACATCAAATTTCAACCCATTGTCAATTATAGTGCCAAGATATTTGTAGTTGGTCACCAGCTCGACTGCCTGGTTGTGAACGACACTACACTGAGGAACGAGGATGGGCGTCTAAAACCAGCTAGACTGCAAGGTTACAAAACAACCCCCCGGTTTTAAGGTTTATAAAGCTAAAGGTTTATAAAGCCAATCGATTTGGCAACCAGCTTTGTGTGAGTGATAAGACATCAGGTAATTGGAGGACACCCTGAGACTGCTTTGGATATCATGTTATTTTTTATAAAGTTCCTTGAGGTCACATTTGCTATGAATTGGTCTTATACAAATAAAGATTGAAAAACTGACAGCTCAGTATTCTGGAGCTATTTCGGCTTCGGTATTAGGACTGGAAAACAATGAATAGCAGTGCTGAGAGCCAAATACTGATCCACTGATCTTCAAAGTAGCTGACCTATTCTTCAAACAGGGCCACAGCAGCCATATGGTTTGACAGTCTTTATTACAGTTGAATCTTATATGAAAAATGTAGGTATAGCCACTCTGGGTCCTTATATAGATTGCACATACATTACTGCTCAGACCTAACCTTTAATTTTCTACTGGTTGGAATTTTCAGACATAAATAGCCATATAAGCAGAGAGTGGAAAGTGTGCCAACCACCCCCAGTCTTCCCTGCTGACCTGCTCTATGTAAGTGCATTTAAAGCAAACAGGTTACTACAGAGCAGGCTTATACGCTCTCCAAATAACCTTTCACTGAAGTGTTTGTACGCACTCTGAGAGCCATTTCCACTATTTTGTGCATCACGCATCAACTCCAAAGTGAAACAAAAAAGTTAACTTTGCTCTCTCCATGAGGAAAAAATCCACAAAGCAGCCCGAAACCAAAACAACAGAGAGGCATAAAACATTTAAACAGCCAGTTACACTCATTGAATATGCTGCCTGCAAAATTGTGAAGAATAAATCACATCATTGTTGTTGTTGACTGTTCCTTTGGACAATATCTCTGCACATTTTTCCACTCTTCTGCGAGCGTGTTGTTTATTTGGACTCCAGTATCACACACACTGCTGAGTCTCTCTTTAGCATGAAAAACGAGCTGTATGAAAAGCCTGCGTGTGATTAGTCATTGTGTGTTTGAGGCTGGGACAGGCCGGCCTGTGTGCTCCACAGCTTTATGCCATCATGATTAATATGCCAGGCTGCTCTTGTATACATTTGTTATTGTTGTTGCAGTTTTAGTATGCAAGTAGTGGGTGCATGTTTACCTGTTTGCTTAAAATAAATTCAATCTTCTTTAACTTAATTTTACATTAGCTTGTCAGGAATTTAACAGATTATACAGCACATATGATACACAATGCACGGCATGTTGGCAGAGATTGATCAATTTTCACTGTCAGTGGTGATGAAGAAGAGGAAGTCGGCAAACATGGCGGTAATAAAGCACGTATCCACGGGAAGGGAAATTGTGATAAATTCATGCCAGTGGAAACCAATCAATTTTTTTTCTCACACAGTTTAATGCTACAGGCATGAAACTGCTTCTGTCACTCCAACCCATGTGTCACATCTTTCTCAGATGTATGAAATAAGACTTCTCATTCATGTCTTGTCTTGAATTTCCTCTTTAAAATGAGTAAACAGGTCACTTTCTGTCATACCCTGATGAATATTAGCAAAACCAATGCATATAAAGTAGGATCGTCAAACAATAGTATTTTTTCATCATGATTAAGTCCTGAGTTCTGATATTGTCATTTATTATTATCTGACTTTCTTCTTCTTCTTCTTTTTCTTTTGGCACTTTTCACAACCTTCAGATTTGCACAGATTTTCACTGAAAAAAACTGAACAATGCAGCATGTTCAGGAGAATTGCGCTTGTATTTTTCACATGTTTAACAGTTATTGTGAAGTCGCTCTACAGTGCCTCCTGCCCTTTGTAAGGTGCTCTTTTATTTTGAATGTGCTTGTTTTTTTACTGGTTATCACAGTCATGTGATTAGGTTCTCAGATCAGAGAAGCCATCTTGTTTGTTTCTGTGTGGCAATGTGCCTGTGTCTTGCAATCCATTGCATCTGTCACTGTTGAGCCTTGGAGAAGCTTTGTTTGTAAGTTTATATTACTTATCTTATTTGTTTAACTCATATTTTCTAATATTGCGATGGTTTATTTCATATTTGATAAGATTTATAAGTTAATACTAAAATTCATATTTTTCTTGTATGTAACATAGTCACTCATTTATAACACCTTTGATGGACATTTTCTGTATCTGTTTTTAGTTTCACAAGAAAGATTGTTCCTGGCATTGTTACGGTGACAAAGATCTTCAGTAAACAGACTTCAACTTACTACACGTCTGAGTCATCCTTCACTTTTCCAGCAACAAGTGTTTAGCTATCTGTCACTCCGTGAAGTCACGCACGCAGGGGACAGAATAGTAATACTTTTTAAAGTAAAAAGTATTTTCAGCAGATTTTTTTTACATTGAAATGAATGGAGGATTTCTGCAGTTCTGCTGAAAAGTGCTTCAGCTTTCACGCTCTACAGATTCAGCATACTTCCACCAACAGACTTCATTCTTGCCTTAACAGCTTCACTAATCGTTCAACTATTTTTTACATGTGTCCAGCTTTTTGTTATGTTCTACAGTTTTTTAGATATCACTGTTTAAGCAACACAAAATGTTGAGGAAGTCTCTGTTCTCAGAGCGTGTCACGTGACCAGTCAGAGCGGACCTGCAGCTGCTGACAGACGAGAAATCTGCTGAATCTTCCTGCCATAAAAACCTCAAACTTTGCTCCACAGACATGATTTACACATCAACATGTCGGGATACTTCTCGTCTTTCACCTGAAATTCGTTTCAAACTCAACATTGACATAGTTTGTCTCAGTGAGCTTCAGAGCGACAGGTGTATCGCAAACTCCTCTATCTGTGCTAATATAAAACTTCAGCTCCAGAGAAGTGCTCGGTCGTCTTTGGAGCCCGTTTTTATATTACTCTTGTGTCAACATTTTCTACCGTACAGATGTAAAACTTACATCAATCTTTTCAACAGATTCTAAGGAAGCTCACAGTGTAATCCCTTTTTTGATAGCTATCAGGGTTTTGGCACAGCAACAGCTTGTTTAACCTAAAGATTCCATTCACTCCAGCGGTCTCTACACACATACCAGTTACATCAAAAACTCTGCTCCTGTTGCACAGGCATGTAAGCGCCACGTGGCTAAGTGGTAACGTAGCTGACATTGCCCCTGGAGACACGAAACGACTCACGGCCAAGACAACCATACATTTTCTCTGTGTGTTAAATAAAGACTGTTGATAACTGCAGCTGCTTGCCGCTGAGCTTCTGGCTGCTTTCCTGTCAGTCTGGAAGTCACAGGTGACTCATTCAACCTTTCATTCCCATAAAACTTTACTTTTTTCCTTCTTTACAATTCATATATCATAGCATATTTAACACTTCTTCTACTGATTACAGTCTTTGGCATTTAAGGCCTTACAAATGTAACTCTTTTAACCATTGATTACAACTTCTTCAGGGTGGGCAACAATTTCAGCAGCTATCTGCAATTTCATTTCACATTTCTTCATTTTTAGCTTTCTTTTTGCATTGCATTTGCTGCAAGGAAACGCAAATTTTCTTGTTGCATTTTTAATTCTATGTTCAAAATTTCATTGATTTGCTGTCCTCACCACAGCCGAAGACATATAGACATGCAGTTATTAATTCTTCCTTGCCAAAGGATGTCTTTAGCCTAAGTTAGCTAAACTTTGCCATTTAGTGTGACTCCTACAGTTACATTCGTAGACAGAGTGAAAACTAAAACCCACATTTTCCACGTAGTCCGCCAGCGCAGTGTTCTGTTCATGCTACTAACACTGTGGCTCATCAGTCACTTGGTTTCCACAACATGCACGTTCATCTGTCTCTGGCAAATGCCTGAAGCACACCTCTGCACTGGTTCGCTGGGGATACGTGGGAGATGCTTTTACCTTGAGTCTCCACTAAACACATTGACCCAAAACAGCAAACAAGCACTCAGAGTTTCTGAAATTTCAAAATACAGTGGATTAAGTGGGAAACATATTGATGTAGACAGCAAATTAACATCAGGCAGGCAGTATGACCTGTTGTTTAAATTTTGCTCTTCCTGTTAACTCGTGATATCACAATTACGTATAAAAGTCACTGTTGTCTCCACATCTTATGATGTTGTTTTCAAACTAATCAGGGCCGTGATCCACTTCACAGCACTTTAAATACACTTCCAGTGGGCTAGGATCTGCTGTATGCTAGAGCAAAGCTGCAGTGCAGGCGTGACACTACGCAGACAGGCTATGTCAAAATCCAGGGTAAGACAGTGTCCAACTGAACGGGATGCATGCGAGCATCAGTGACAAAATCAGGCTGATAAAACTGCACCATAGGTGAGTGTCCTAATAGCCTGTGGATGTTATATCAGCACACTATCTCTATTTTACCGACTGTTGCTACTATCGATGAAGACAAGGAGCGAGGAAATAAGGATTTTAATGAGGTGCTGGGGAGATTTGGTTTTCTGTGACCTATCTCACTCAGCAGAGCATGTTAATCTGTTCAACAACACAAAGACGGTGCAACATTTATCTATTTCTATAAGTCTATTTCTATCTATTTTGTTCCCTTTAAATACAGGGGGAGAAACTTTGTTTGGCACACAGGGAGCTATGTATTAGGTCAACCACTCGTCAGAGCAAGGCACTTCATGTTTGTTTCTCCAGATGTACAGTTAAATCATGTAATGTAAAGTTCACACGAGAAAACATGGAATTACATTTTTTACAGATCCAGTAAATCATGACATCTAATTCTTGGATTCAGTATGGACACAGTGAAACAGTACATATGGTCCTTTTAATATTTTCATGAGACTATGATCCTAAAAAAAGTAAGGTTGGGTAAGACAGGATCGAATCTAACAGTTGAACAAAATAAGGGGTCATTTTGTTACCCTGCAAGAGACTTGGAGCTTTTTCTAATAACAGAATAATTTATGGTATGAAGAAAATGGCAAAAGCTTTAGCTACTTTTTATACTGAGGCTTTAAAATTCTTGATACTAGTAAAATGCTGGCTAAAAAATAGTGTTAATGTGTCATGGCAAGAGGGTTATTGGTTCAACTCCCCACTCAAGCAGAGCTTTTCTGTGTGGCATTTGGATGTTCTAACTGTGCACACGTTGGTTTTCGTTAGGCACTCTGGTTTCCTCCAACAGAGAGAGTCGGCTTCTAACTTCTGGCTTTTCCCAAGTCAACTCTTAAAACTGAAGAAGGCTTTTGGAAAAAAGATTTTAAGAACATGAACAAGACCAGTTGCCCCTTGGATCAGCAACGGACTGCATTTAATGAAACATCACTCCATGAAATGTGTATGCAAAACAGAAAACAAACATTTCTGTTTCGTGAAAAAAAACTTTTCATAATGAGAGAGAAAATGTTTAACAGAAGACTTCGTGGGTTGCACTTTAACCTCACCAAACTTTCTGGGGTGCTCTTTACTTTAATCAGGAAGTCTGCTTTCAGATTTATCCATGAAACAGAATAATTGATTTGCTGTGGCAGATCTACACTACCTTGTGTAGACATAGTTTTGCAGAGTACACTGGGGATGCAGATTGACCTCTTCCTTTCATACAGTCCAGTTGTGTTAGAGGCAGGTGTAAAGCATTAAAAACAACATTTTGTTCCTTAATAAATTATATTTTTGACCTATGAAAGTGGATATTGAGTGATGATGAGGTGTGGTACGCCGCCCCCTCCAAAATTCAACAGAGAAAGTCCACTTAAACACAACATAATTTGTCTTTAAATTATAAAAAATAACGGATAAAAACATTTATTTTTACCACATAGTAATAGTCTGTCAGCAGCACCTGTCACCATTCAATAAAAGGGGTTTCACAACGTTTTTACGTAGTAACTCTGTTGTGAATACATAGTTTACGTACAGAGGGGCGCCGGCCTAATGGGTGTCTATGCAAGTCCTTAAACTTTTGCTCAGCATGTGACCTGAGGCGTCTTTGGGATTGGCCGCTTCAACTTTGCAGGCAGGGCGCACAACGGTGCGCCCCGCACACTCCCACTTGGACTGGCAGCAAATCAGTATTGTTCTGGTGTTTCTTTTCCTCGTGTGACTGGACAACGAGCGCCGTCAATCATATCGACACGTCACCGCAGCAGATATGATTTACTCATGCGCAAGGATCTCACGTATCCTCATGCGTCCGACCGATGCTCCCATGCACCGAGGAGGTGTCGTCCAGAGATCCGTCAGAGGGTCACAGAAGAGGTGAGATTGCATTGGAGAAGAAAATCAGTAAGAGGCTATGCTGCACTGAAGATTAGATTAGGATGTGTCTTTCCTAGTAGACATAACATAATTCAGGGGCAAAGTTTTCCATTTTATGTCACACATGGCACTAAACAATAGATCAGGAGCCACAAAATGAGTTTGCCAAGAGGATTTAAATGCTTTGTTCAGTAGAACATTATCCTTTTGCAGACTTAACTTCTAAAAAATCTATATAGTTTTTAATTCTTGCATATTTTTACAAAAACAACATACTTTTAGGAGGAATTGGGGCTTTTATTGGGTGGGTAAGTTTGTTTTTACCCCACTAGAAGTTCATTTTAAATTTAATTGACAAAATTGATGCATTATTTTGATTATAGTATTATATTAAGGGACCTATAAAAATATATTTTTAAAAATCAGGGCAAAGCAGGAACAAGTTAGGAGAAATTGTAATACACAAGTGCATGCAGATTATTGCAGAGGTTTTATTGCAGTGCTCATTAAATATTTCTGTTACATTGTGTGAAAGCCTTTGAAAAATTACAAAAAGAAGACTTGATAATGCTATCAAGTTATGTGTTGCAGTTTACTGGTGAAAACAGTGGGATTTTATTAGTCTCAAAAGTGTAAACAACACAAATTCTTTACCTCTTAGGTGTATGTCCATTACAGAATTGTTTTTAATCTACTGGAGCTTTTAGATTTGACACTTACCTTGTGCCTTTCCAGCTTGTATCATTGTGCACAGTATAAAATCAACGAAAACAGACCAACAAAATGTATATCTTGTCCTTAAATGTTGTAATTTTGTTATGGCAACTAAACATGTGATAGAAAATAATAAATATCAATATAAATATATATAGTATTGTCATTATATATAATTGTATACCATATGTTTAGTTGCTTGAATAAAATGTTCTATTTGGATACAGACATTATACATTCTGTTGGTGTTTTTTGCTGACTGAATATTGCACATAACGGTACAAAGTTAAAGTATTCAAAAGCTTTACCAGATGGAAACAGACTCCTGTAATGTAAAGTTTATTTTTTTGACTTTTTAAAATTTGAAGTAGTTTTGCTGAAAACTATAAATGTCATCCAAACACTGACAGCCTCCATTTCAGCTGTGAGAATCAGTCAGCTGGTGTGAGCCGTCTGCCCTTTGTGCTGCATGCTTGTATCTGATTTTTTTTTCTTTTTTGTTTTTTTTTTCTTATTTGTTTTGTTTTGTTCATACTTTTTACAGTTAATCTATACCAAAACTGTATCACATAGTTTTACCCATAGTTTTAAAGCATCAGTTTAGTGGTACATAAGATTCTGTTTGTGTTTACAATCTTGAGCCATGAGACATCATGTATAAAATAAGACACTGTTCAGGTGACACAAGAAATGTTCATAAAATAGTGAAACTGACATAAATTATAGCTTTATTTTATGGGAGCAGGTTAAACTTTGGCTGTTTTATTGATTTTTTTCAGTAAATACTGATGTTAACTTTTGGTAATAAATGTGCTTTTCTATGTATTTTTTAATGACAGATTCACACAGTACCACACCATGTTTCCTGAGGATGCCCTCAGCAGCACATTGAAGGCCGACCCAGTGCTCAACTAAAGCTGAAGACAGAGCTCAGTCTTAATCTACAGCAAGGAGGAGTTCAAGGCCTGCTGTGGTGCTGTGGACCTTATCCAGTTGTTGATGGAAAATAATCTTGGAGAGGTATTTTCAGAGACTGTCACTCTGCTAAAGATCCTCATCACCACACCCATGACCACTGCAGAAGCTGAGGTGCTTCTCAGAACTTTCCTCAGAAACACCATGAACCAGGACAGGCTGAATGCACCTGCCATGCTGTCAATGGAGGAGAGACTGGTGACGGATATGATGGACTTCAGTCAGAGGGTCACTGAGAAATTTGCAGCCCCGAAGGAAAGGAGGGCAAAATTTCTGTTCAAATAGTGCATTGTTCAAAGTAGGTTGTATTGTGATTATGTTTTGTCTTTAGTTTCTTTTCACTGTAGTATGGAGCGCTTCTTTGGTTTGTTTCCTCCAAAGCTGCGCCCCCCTTAAAATTTTTGGCACCAACCGCCACTGTTTCTAGCCAGTTTTTATGGTCAACACATCAGCTGTAAATATATGATACTGATGTAGGTTCAATAATATCATGCAACCCTAGAAGAAATCTCATTTAGCTATTTTTTTGTTGACCAGTCCTCAATTCTGAAAGAGAAGCAACTCTGGAGGCGGACGAAGGAGACAGCAGACCTCCATTAAACTTGTAGATGTCTGTTTACGAGGTCATTGGATGGAGTCACAGGAGGAAGTTTGGTTGACAGAACAGAAACCAGGCAAAACAGCACAAAATCTGAATTTGATACAGAACATAAACAGATCAGAACAGATCCTACCCTCCTGTCCAGCAGTCTGTCAAGTAATTACCACAAGCTCTCGTGGCAACAATAAAGAAATGGTTGCCATTATTCAGCCTGTGTCATCTAGAAAATTAAGAATATTTTTGTCTTTGAAAACTTAAGGCAGTGGTTCCCAGCCTTTTTTGGTCAGTGACCCCATTTTGGCATCACAAATTTTTGGGGACCCCAGAGGCATTTTTTTCTAGAATTAGTTTTTCATTATGTTTGTTATACTGTACAAACCATGGATGTTTGTTATGCTGTTTTTTCCTATTGACTGCAAGTTTGTGTGTTAAGTTGAAGTGAGGGAACAGAAGCAACAGTTACTGTAAAGTAAGATGATCGCGGCCTTCAATTAAGTTGCGCCAGCTCAGATATTTTTAAATGCTGCATTTTATTTGAATTACATTTATTTATTTGAGAAAGTGAAAGTATAGAATGGTTGTTTACGATTGTGTATTTTCATTTAAAAAAAAAAAAAAAAAAAAAAAAAAAGAATTCCAGGCGACCCCACGTGGGGTCCCGACCCCAAGGTTGAAAAACACTGACTTAAGGAATATTTGAGGATATGTAAGCTTTCTAAATATTTAACATAGACTCAGTTTATTTATTGAAAAAATAATAAAACACAAATTTTATATACTGTATGTTAATGCGACTAAAGATATTTAATGCATTATTTTGCATCTTAGTCTCACCAGGACTAACACTGAGAGCCCTAATATGAATATCTCCAAATGTAAATATAAAGACATGCTATTTGACATGCATAAATATTGCTTTATTTTGAATAATATTTCATTAACATTTGACACGTAACACACACTCAGTCTTACAGTTAAATTTCTGTGCGTGTCATGTTTTGATGCACGCTGGGGAATCTACTTGGTTTCATAATTTTGCTAATACTATTATGATCAAGAACACAAACACAACATGTGCCTTCAGGGGGGTTGATAATAACAGAATATCCCCAGAGCTGGCAAGAAACACACAGGCATGTAAGTGTTTAAATAATGTTGTCAAAAGAAAAAAGGAAAAAAGTACCAGAAAGGGGACACTATTTGAGCGGTTTAACTACATATTCTTTAATAACCCATATCTCAAACAAATAGCCGGACTCCCTTCCCCCTGCTGCAGTTGATATTCTGTCGAGTGCATCAAGCAAATTGAATGGAATTAGGTCCTAAGTGTTTTTCTCAAACTACAGGCAATTTAAGACGAACCCTGCAGCACGGCGTGTTTGCTTCCCTTATGCATAATATCGCTTTATGTGACATTTCCCAGGAATCGATACATCTGCTTGGCAGTTTTATGTCTCTGCCTAAATGCGGGGAGGAATTAAGCATGGTGTTAGCAAACAGCCTTCAGCTTATATCGCTCAGGCGAGAAACAAGGCCAAAAAAGCTGTGCTCAAGACTGTGAAGCCTTTCTTTCTGTCTCCGTCTCTCTCAGCTTGGCTGCCTGGCTTTCCATCTGTCTATACAAGCAGCTGGCTTAATGTTCAATTACTTGTAAAATGTTAAAATTAATTCAGTCATGCAACTAATTATTTCTATATTTTAAAAAAAAATAATCCATTTTTGAAATTCAGCTGTCATTGGTAGACGTAAGGTTTGCTGTCTCTTCTTTCCTGCTCACATTTTGTAACTGCAGGGTTACTCATTATTGCATCTGCATTATCAATGTGCTCCCCCAATGCTGGTCATGATGTGGCATAAATTAATCATCACTGCTAAATGTGAGTTCATGTGTGTGTATGACTGTGTTTTTCTTTGTTCAGCAGCATCAGTGTGGCTCATGTGTTAAATGTCATTCAAAAAGGAAAAGATGTTCTACAAGTGAAAAGTGAGATTCACACAGTCGATGGCTTTGTGACAGCGATGAATACACGGCACTAGGTTGTCCTTGGAAATAGAAATATCGCTGTGACTGATCTGTAGCATAGGGATGAATACTGTTCAGTGTGGGTATGTGACTTTTTAACTACACAGTATATGAACATATCTTTGTGCAAACCCATATTCCAGTGAAGTTGGGGTTTTGTGTAAATAAAAACAGAAAACAGTGGTTTGCAAATCCTATTGAACCTACTGTATATTTCACTAAATACACTACACAGACAAGGTTCAAACTGATAAACTTTGTTGCTTGTTCTCAAATATTCACTCATTTTTAATTTGATGCCTGCAGCACGTTCCTAAAAAGCGGGGACAGGGGCAAGTTTTCCACCGAGTTACATCATCTTTCCTTTTAACAACAAGTGTTTGTGGCACTGAGGACTCTAATTGTTGAAGCTTTATGAGTAGAATTCTGTTTCATTCTTGCTCAACTTTCTGTTTGATTTACACAATGAATGTGATGAATATAATGAACATTATGATTTTTCCCCAATTAAACACATTAAGATTAAAAAAATTGTAAATGATTTCTAAACAGGTGGAGAGCAGATAATGTCAGATTTATCAGCTTTGTTCCTGTAGTGCGTAGTGTGTCACAAAGAGAGAGACATAGGACACCACAAACCAACCGATTCATTCACCAAGAAGGCAGCACCTCTGCTCTTGCAGCTTGTGATCTCTCGTTAGATCAAACGCAACTTCAAAGTAAACAAACACGGCAGACAACGTCAGGTGGCTAAATCAGCTAGCCGTTAGCTTCCTATAACATCCTTGGCGGCTGTGATTTCTGTCCATCTCCTCTATTTATCAGTTTGTTATGTATAATTTACAGGATACGCTGTTTAGACGCCTTTTTTTTTTTTTTTTTTTTTAAACAAATCAACGAGCTCGACCTCCATTTTGACGTCCATCTAACTTTATGCTTTACCTTTATTCTGGTTGCCATAGCCACATTGGCTTCCTGCTTCAGCCAGCTTGCACCCTGATTGGCTTTGCTGTGGTCCATGTGACAAAACACAGTGGACATGCTCTGATTTCCTCGGTGCACTTCACACACATTAGGACTACTGGTGTTAAATATTGAGGAGGTTTAATAATTACGATTTCAAGTTGGGGCGGCCCTGTGCCTCTTCTGACTCTTCTGATTAACTGACTCTTAACACACTTAAAGTCATAGGATAATCAGGTAAGATCATCTTTATGACCTCCAGATAATCAGGTCTTTGCTGATTTTGACCAGAAGCAGGGATCCGAGCCGATAGTTGGCCTGTTGTCATGTTGTGTGTGCCCCATTTTAGCCAGAATAACCACAACAGGAGGGTTAATGGAATAAAACCTTGTTTTTCTTGCATCACATCTTAATTTCACTTCACTCCATGATTTATTTTACCTGAAGGAGCCTTCCCAAAGGATAAAGTTCTATCTAATCTAATCTATTCTGTTTCGAACACAAACTACACAGCAATCGAAGCACAAACCTCTGCCAACATAACTCACATATTGCTCTTATACTTAGCAGTAATTCCATGATGAAGCAACCCTATAATTTGATTCCTTGACTCTAAAAACCTCCTCTGAGCACTTGGAGTCACGATGATATTATGAACAGACAAACACAGGGAAAAACAAAAACTGCTTGACGGAGGGAATAAACTGTCACCGGGAAAGGTACATGTCATTTTTTGAAAAGTGGAGGCTTTGTGCTCTTGACCAAATACATCAGCCTCTTTAATGGCAAAATGATTTGAAATATCAGGATATTGGGTATTTGCAAAAACCCACTATTGTGCATCCCTATATGTCATGATACGGGCATATAGAAGGACAGTGATAGTGGCTGTAGTGAGAGTGACAGGAGTTGTTTATGCAGTGTGGGTATGGGGAAAATCATGAATTTCATGAATATATATGAAAATGAAAGCTGTATTATCCTTGATGTTGAAGGTAAGAATCTTACCTCCCTTAACCATTAATGACCCAAGTAGAATAAATCCTGTCTGCTGTTTTTCTTTAAAGAATGTGCTAATGCCTGTGAACCAAAAGAAAGAAGCAAGGCCAATCCTATCATTTTTTTCTTTCATTACATAACAAGCTGTTGGGCATGATAATAAGGTTTACTGTTGACTTCTGAACACAAATATTTTATGTAAATGAACACTGTACAATACATGCATGTGCTCACCAAGAGTATTACATAAAGGACTTGGATTCCTGTAATTGTGTCTTCTCCTGAATTGATTATTTGGTGCCCCTTAAATTAAAACAATTTTAATTTAAAAAGTTATTTTCACAAACATGTACTGTTTATATTTTATTGTATTGCACCCCTTGGTATATCTTAACCAGAAAATTTGAAATGTTTACTTCAAACAACTAAAGTTTACCTCACAAATTAATCATGAATTGTGATGATGAAATATTTAAATACAGTTCATGGAGTGTAGAGGCTGCACTTTTCACCTCTCACCATCTGCTGCTGTCTATGTTGGTGTGTTTATTACATTAAATTATGCTCTGTGATTAGACAAACAGCCCATGGGCAGCGAGTTAAACAGCAGAACCTTCTGTCAAAATGCAGAGAAATGCATAATCAACAGACTCACAGAAAAATTACTGGAAAGTTAACAGAAGGCATATGGCGCCTTTTTTTTTATTTATAACTTTCTGTGAAAGTGACATATTGTCTCCTTTTGAGCTGTAATGTTGTTTAATTTGTGCAAACCAATGTTTATCCCTACGTCTGCTTCTTTCATCAGGTGGTGTATTATGTTTATTCAACTACATTTTAGAGTACTTCAATAGATTTGACTCCACTTTAGTCTTAAAGTTTTGCAAAGGCTTTGGACGGGACCCAGTATCACTGTTTGAAGAGGGACCATGTTCAGTAATGACACAGGATTGGCCTGATTCAATGTCTGTAATCAGGCAGATCCATCTTGTCAAGCTCCAATCTACAACAACTGTGTTCAGCCCAAAGCAGAACAAACCAATCAGCATCCTTTAAAGCAGGAAGATGTGGGAGCTACCAACATGACAGGAAGTGACTTCTTTTACAGATTAGCATAGATGCTAACAGCTTTATCAGACATTTTATCAGATCTGGACCCATTTCTTCTTTTTAAATAAACAATAATAATAAAAAAAACCACTAAAAACATTTGCAGATAACAAGGATATATTAGCTCCACTTCCAACTAGTTTGGAGAGAAATTGTTCCACAACATGGATCATGTTTTGTATTTAAAATTACAGCAGGATTGCCCGCCTAATGTGATTGACAGAACGATCGTCCAATCATCTGCCAGATTTTAAAAGGCTTTTCCCATTCTCAAACTCTTTATATGGGCTGTTGCCCAGATGGACTAATAAAATGAACTGAACAGTCCATCTGGTTTGTCAGGTGAATGGCTTCATGTTCTTTACCAAATAGTAACAGTATTTATGTGTTGTCATGATAAAAAGATGTTTTTGAAAACATGTGTGTTGATGTGATTTTTTTAATCAGTAGAGAAAAAGCTTAGGTTTAAAAAAAAAAAAAAAAAAGTGGTCCAAGTAATACTAGTACACTAGTCTAATGATTTTAACTCTTATCACCAGTTCCTCCAGAACTCGCAAACTTCAATTTTAAAACCCCAGAAAAACTGGAAAATTGCACTCAAAAGATTCTTTTACTTTGCTTAACCCTTTAACCCCTGTTGTATCATATTTGATACATATTTTTTATGATACCTCTATCTAATCAACATGATCAACAAATTAATAAAAAAACAATTGAATTCAATCAGATAAATGATAAAAATGTACTCAAATGGATTATCAGTAGCCAAAAACACCTAATGTATGAAATGAGATACCAAAAATATATATATGTTCAATTTTATGGAAATTTTGATTTTTTTTTACGATTTCAGTAGAAGTGAAATAAACATATCAGCTCCAAAAAATTAGAATTTTCTGGCTATAATTTGTGTTTTCAGGCATTAAAGGGTGAAGCAGACTCACAAATGACAGCACAGAAAAAGACAGAGAGATGTTCTTACTTCCTCTAATGGTGAGACAATGAGTAAGGACAAAACACTGAGTATATACAGTATGAGCTCACCACACCTGTGCCGAATCAGGCCAATCGGTCACACACCTGGCACTGCATGGAGAAGATTACCTCCGCATTCTCTGTGAGTAACCAATGTAAGCCTCCCCACAAACATCCATGTAAGAGCTTGGTTATGATTTTCACACAGACCAGTTCATGAACACAAACTGATCAGGGCATGGAAACACTTAATGCTCTGTATGGGTCTCTCCTCGCTGCAGACCAATGTTCTCCTGAACCTTACAGGCTACAAGCTCAAGATTATTGCATGGTTTGACTAAAGTGAGTGATCAATTACTTAAGCTAGTTGTTATCGATACCTAGCTGAAATTGCTTTTTGATTCTAATCCCTACTCCTGAATAACTGAACTTTGACCTGAAGTGATAGTCAAAAGTACAAGATTCAGTGTTGGAGTAATATTTAAACAGGAGTATCTGTGCTGTAACTCAAGTACTGGTGAAGACGACGTAGTGTACCACTGCTCAGAAAGTCCGGGCATCAGTCTGGAAGTGAATGTGAGAGTAGCAGATGGAGGGTTAAAGTTCACAGCCTTTTAGTATAGGCTCACAACATCACATTATAAGCACTTATCTGCCTACATGGCTTACACGTTCATGTCTTAGACTCATGCCAATCATGTTTACATTTTCAAATTGATGCAGTATAGTATAGGTGATGCTTTTTCAAAATGAGAAATTTTGCATTAAAAAATGAAATACTAAGTAGATTTTTCAGGAAAGATGAATTTCATGGTATGTTGCACCTACCACACAAGAAACATATATTTATGTGTTTGATCTCATGGCTTGGAAATCCAGTGCATTACTCTTGTTAAGCTAAATGCTGTCTGACCTTTGTGAGCACTGACTTCCATCAAAACCATGGTGACTCATGCTTAACCCCTTAGCCTTTTAAACATGCCGCAAAATGCTGCCGCTGTTAAGCTTTGCTACAGCTGGTAGCTACCGACAATAAGTGCCAAAGCCGCCAGTCTTCTGTATGACCTACGCCAATGAAGGCTTCTGGTTACATGAGCTCCAGGCTAGATGTTAGCTGTTTAATATGCAGGCTGGTGGCATTAAAGGGGTATGGCTACTGGCGCTGTTATTAATATAGAGCATAAGGCTCGTGATGCAGCGTGCTAAAGCTGCTAGCTGTGACGCCTTGGGAAATCCCTGCTGCTGACCTTTCACTGACAGGATGAAACCTGACACACACACACACACACACACACATGGTAATGAGGCCTGGGGATGAAGTAGAGGAGGGAGTTGGTGAGGAGAGTGGTGATGGGGAATGAAGGACAGAGACACTGATAGGGGAATTAGGGAAATAAAGAAGATGGACTTGGTGAGAGGAGAGAGGCAGTAGTTTCACAGCATGTGGTTGTTTTTGGGGATAAAGGGGGGAGGTGGGAATGAGAAAGAGGCTCTGAGGTGCAAAACTCAATAACAAATTAAAAAACACAACAAATTAAACTCAAAGTACCGGATGGCGATTTGCCTCTGCAGTGAATACATTGTTAGAGAGTGAAAGCGGTTAGTCACTTTTCCTCTGGCCTTATTCCTTCCAAATTAAATCAGTTCATTGTCATGTCAGAGAGGACATTTGTGCAAAGTTTGACACAAAATCGCTCGAAGAATTTTTAACATATCAAGTTCACAAGTAGGATATGATCACAAGGCTCAAGGACATCTGACTTTGTCACTCACCAAAATCTTACCACTTTGACATGGAGTCAAAGAGGACATTTGGACAAAATTTGAAGCAAATCCTGGAAAGCATTTCTGAGCTACTTTGTTCACAAGCAGGCATTAAACATAATGCTTAATAAACTTTGACCATTGACTGACAAAAACTAATTAGGTTATCTCTGAATGCAAGAAAACAAGTGCGCAAAGTTAAAATAAATCCCAAAACGGCTCTCTTTTTTTTTCTTGAAAATCCAATGGCTTGATCTTTGACCCATGGCCTTGCAATGCTGATGAAGTTATCTGTATATAAGAGAAGACTCTTAAGATCCCTTAAACATGTAAATCAAATGTTGTTTTCCTCAAGAAAAAGACACACCCAATTATTTATGACCGTGCCAAAAATCTATATTCTTCAACCTCACATTTAATTTTATATTTGTGAGAAGTTTAACCCAAAATCTCTTGAGCCATATGTTGAATGTTGCATTTACAAGCAAAAAGATGACTACAAAGCTGAAGCACTTTGACCTTTGACCTTCAAATTTTTATCAGTTCATCCATGAGTCACAGAGGACACTTGGTCAAAGTTTTCTTTAGCTACTGCATTAACAAGCAAAATATATCAGGCATCTGAGGCCTTTGCTTTTCGACCTTTGACCTCCAAATTATAATCACTTCATAATCACTTTGTCATGGCAGACGTTAATACAAGGTATTTATATTCATACACACACATATGTATATATATGTACACACACACAGACATAAATGCTGCAGGCGCGTGATTTTGCATTCCAGAAGTTTCGTTTGAAGACAAAAAATGCTAACATTTTGCAGCAGATGGATCCACCTGATTTAATATCTATAATAAGGCAGATCCATCAGAGATTAGCATAGATGCTAACAGCTTCAGAAGATCTGCACCAAATTTCTTTCTTAAATGAAAAATAAATAACAACACTGAGAGCATTTCAGGATAATTTGCTCCACTCTCAACATGTTTTGGCAAGTTTGTTACACAAAATTGTTCCTGTTTTGTACTTTACACCGCAGAAGTAGTGCCAGATTACTACATTATCTGAGTAGCCTGTCATGACTCTGATTGATGGAACGACTGTCCAATCGACTGCCAGATATGCTTTTGAGAGGTTCTGCCCTCCCGAGAAATTTTCTACGGGCCGTTTCTCAGATGGACTAGTGAGATGTAACTTGTACAGTATGTATCGAGCGGACAATCTGGTGTGTTATGTTAAAAGTATGATGTTTGAACACAAAAACCTTGACCTTTGACATGTAAAGTAAATTTGTTTTAAGGTTATTAAGAAATTGTATTATTTTTCCTTATTTTTTAATGTCTTTCTTTAACTATGCCCTGACCCAATAAAGACTTTTTACATCAATCTTTGGCTCAAGCAAGTGCGCTGAAAACAGCCCTGTCAGCTTTCCTTTTGAACTGACTCTTAATTTTTTTTTTTTTTTTTTTCAAAAAGCAGCTGTCTTTTATCTGGAGATGATCATATTACTAACTACAGCATTCAGTAGCCTTGTTTAAATCTAACAAGTTTATTCTTGAGTCAGATTGAACACTTGTGCAAATTTTGTTGTAAATCCCTTCAAACTTTTTGAGCACAGTTTGACATAACAAAAATGAAACCCACAACAAATTTAATGAAGGTTAACTGGGGACTGGTTGGAGGGTGTCTTATGTGTTGCAGGGTCTTTTTCCATAAAAATACCAAAAGCAAATGCTTCAGTATTTTTATGCTTCCATGAGGCCAGAGGCATCATGCTTTTGGGTTGCCCTGACATTGTCAAACCTTAAATAGATGTTAAATTAATGGAAAAATTCATCAAATTCTGAAGGTGGAGGATCAAAGGTCAAGGCCATGGAACTGGCTTCAAACCGGCTCAGGGTGTTCCCTGCTTCTTGCTCAACCCCCCCGGGACCCCAAAAGGGATAAGTGGATGGATGATAGATAGATCAAAGTTTTCCTCACTGCTTAATTTCCCTCAAGGGTGGTTGAATAGATTTTCAAAGTCAGGACAAAGGTCAAGTAAAGGCTAGTATTTGCACGTGAATGAATAGCTCAAGACCAATGCAAAATTGTAAACGAGATCACAAAGCTTTAAAAATTGTCAAGAGATTTTCTTCTAATTTTTCTCAAATACCCATGATAACCAAAGATAAACTGCTTGGATTCTGATAGTCCTGGGTCAGAGGTCATGATTTATTAGCCTAGGCTTCATATAACCACCAAGTGCTGGCTTAAGTCTGTTGAAAGACATTACTTACTCAGTGAAAAGATTTGTTGCCTCCTTGTGGGAGCTTTAGAAGTGTTAAAAAAAAAAAAAAAGTTAAAGAGGACAAAATGAACACCAGGGAAAAAAATAACTGGTAAAATTATAAAAAAAAACTTGGGCTGGGCTTTCATTAAACTTTGTAATAAAGTAGGATTAAAAAAAGATGTCTCTAATTTCTTTTAAAAAGTACCAAAGTCTCCATCTTCACTCTCAGAGGCAGTGCGATTTTTAAGAGCACAAAAACAGAAGGAAGGCTCTTAAAGAGAAGCAGTGGGAGACCTTAATGATCCGACTGGAACATAAATGAAAGAAGATCTCTAATGACTAAGAGACGTGTCATTAAAGGAAAAGGGACAAGACAGGCAGGATGAGACACTAAAATAGGAAAGTCGCAAAACAACAGGTGAGGGAGCATGAGGACTCAGACTGGAGAGGCAGATCTGGAGATTAGAAGCCGGGGACGGAAGACGAGGGAGGACGAGAGGAGGAGAGGATAAGAGACAGCAAGCAGAGCACACAGCAATTCCCTCACAGCAGTGTTGGCGAGGCTGTAATTTAACGCTCGGCCAGGTCGCAATCAGAGCCTGTGTGTGCATGCATGTGTGCGCGCATGTGAATGTGTGTTTATGTGTGCACATTGGAGAGCCAGCCAGGGGGGACAGTTAGACACACACCCGAGTCGTAGACCAAGAGGGAGGGAGAAAGGGAAGGGCGGGGGAGCAGGAACAAATGAATAGATGAGCAGACAGAAGCCCTGGGCCTTGACAAACTTCTCTGTTTAGAGACACGTCGCTCTGGGACAGCAGACGGAGTCCGAGGAGAGGAGTTAAGGAGTGAAAGGTCAGGATTGGAGGGGAATTAGAGAGAGGAGAGGAAGAGAGGAGGGGAGGAGAGCCAAAGTATCAAGCTGCATTCGCACCCTGATGTTTTGCCTGACTTTTACCAACAGAGAGGGAAACATCAAGCCCTGTCCAGCTAAGTCAGGCCATGCAGAACTAAGTTAACTTTAGTTGGGCACTGCTGATGTTCGTCAGGAAAGCCGACAAGCATGCTTAAAAATGTCTAACATTTGATCCAACACTCTCGTAAATTCCAGCTAGAGTTGACCTCCGCTTAACTTTTCTACTCTCATTTACAGCTGCGTTCATCTCTGACGACTCCAGCTGCTTCTTCCTAAAGGCTTGGACTGTTGTACAACTTTGGGGACAGCCATCTTTCGCCATCCAGGCACGGTGTGGGAATACTGAGACCTGGTGCAGCTGTAGTGAAATGGCATATGCGTCCGCTTTATATGGCATTTGTTGAGTGACTTGGCAATATGTTTGTACAATGTTCAGCAGCGCCAAGCTCTGATAGGCCAGAGTTCCCATGAGTTGAGCACGCTACCTATTGATGAACATTAAATATCTATCTACAATTAGTCAGGGAGCCGTCATGCACTGTCAGACTCCACCAGCACAACGTTTTTCTCCACTCTAGATATACTGATGTGCATGAACACACTTTGACTGAAATCTTAATGATTTCTCACATTGGTCATGCAAACGCCTCACAGAAAGACTCTGCCCGGCCCGGGGATCAAACTGATGACCTTCTTGCTGTGAGGCACGTGCAATACCTGCTGTGCCACCTCCTGCAGACCAAAAACATGCTCATTAGATGGATTGCTGACTCCAAATTGCCCTTAAGGCCGTTTTATGCTCAAATGTTAAATACGGATCTGGATACGGACGGGGCCTTCTGTCCGTGCTCTGCATTCATTTCGTCCGTATTTCTGCACGTTTCCATAAAGCTTACAGATACGGGCCAAACAGATAAGTACCACTGGAAACTGTTGGGCAGTGTTGCTGTTACTACCCAATACGTAGCTCTAGTGAGACACGAAGAAGAAATAATAATGGCGGAACTTTTTGAAGAGAAACTCAAACATCTGTATGATGTTACTTCGCCTGGACACCATGACAAACAAATGCAAAAAAAAAAAAAAACCAGGTGGGAGGACATTGGAGAGCAATTAAATATCAGTTTGTTGGTAGTGAAGGAGAAACTTTTTCTCTGGGAAGCCCCCCCAGTGGATGTATTGGTTAACAGCAATGCCAACGGACAGGACGCATGGAAGTATGTGAGCAGTGATGGTAATGTAGTTTGAAAAGGACGTATACATTTTCGTACGTAAAGGGAGTATAAATGGGCCTTTAGATATGAGTGTGAGAATGACTGGTTGTCCATCTCTCTATGTGGCCCTGCAATCGGCCGGCATTGGTTTGGGGTGTCGGCGTAGATAATGGATGGATGGATCAACATTGGTCTACGTCCGCTAATATACACTGATATGTGAATGTGCCTTTAGAAACAAATCCCTCAGATGGAGAAAGAGGAGAGAAGTGAAAAAGAGAAAAGCTGGGAGTGGAAGGGCATAGACAGAAGAGAGCAAAAATACTAAACCACATTCACACACTGACTTTTTTTGCCAACTTTCACTCTTGTAGAGGGAGATGTCAAACTATACGAGATAAATCAAGCCACACAGAACTCTGTTAAAGTCTGTTGGGCAGCTCTGGTGTTAATTGGGTACATCGACTATGCATGCTGAAATATTTCCGAGGTTTGATCCAACATGATTTTAAATGCCAGCAAGAGCTAACCTTCGCTTACCCTCACTACCCTAAGTTATCTCTATTGACTCCAGCTGCTTCCCCTATCGGGCTGGACTCCAGTTGTACAGCCTTCCCTTTTGGGACAGCCATCTTTCATCTTTTAGGCATGATATCAAATACTCAGACCAGCTCCAGCTACATGGTGAAATGGCATACACATCTGCTTTGTATGGCATTTGTCAAATGACAGGGCAAGACATTCAGCAGTGTCAATGCATGCTTTCCATGCTTTACTTAAACGTTGGCGAACATTTAAAATCCGTCTACAATTAGTCACGGCACTGTCAGGAAACATCATTGTCCACCAACACAAAATTTTTCTCCACTTTAAATACGCCGACCTGCATTACACACAGCAAGAATTACCCTGGGAACCTTCTCTTAACAAAATGTTGATGATTTCTCATCATTTCTCATCACTTTGGTCAACTTCAGCTAATATACACTTGTGTGTGAGTGGGCCTTTTGAAACACATCCCTCAAGGACGGCAGATTGAGTCCGAGAAAAGGAGTTAAGAAGTGAAAGGTCGGGAGTGGAGGAGAATTAGAGAGGAGAGGAGAGGAGAGCCAAAGTATTAAGAGGCATGGAGGCCGTCCGGACGAGAGGATGGAGCTGAATACAGTGTAGAAGAGATGAGGGCAGATGAGGAGAGGGGACATATGGAGTCAAGGAGAAAAGGGTATACGAAGGAGGAGGGTGGTTCAGAAGAAATCGAGGCTAAGATGGGACAGTAATGGAGATCAGAAGAAAAGAGAAAGAAGAAAAACTCAGAGGAGAGGGGGAGAAGATGGGATTAGAGGAGGGTTGGAAAGAGAAGAGGGAAGGGAGAGCCATAAGGGAGGGGACAAAAAATGAGTTTCTTTTTCATCCAGAGTAGAATAATCCTCACAAACTGAGGAGATAAAGGAGAGTTCAAAGGCCTAGTTAGAAAGAGAAGAAAAAGTAGGAGAAGCAGTTTCTGGCATTTTAGCTCAGGATACTTAAGAAACCGAGGAGGCATTTTCACATTAAGATTTCTGTTAGCTTACAGGTGGCAGGCAGACCATAAGTACTGCAGGCCGCACATGTTTCAAGACCTGAAAATACAGAAAAATACAAAAACCAGTGAGCTATATTTTCCTTGTCTCATCAGACATTTACACTTTATTAAGTATGCCTTCTCAGTACTGAATTGAACCTCCATTTTGCCTTCTGAGCTGCCTCAAAGGCCTAGGTGTTTTGAAGTTGGGATGTTTGTGGAACTTGGCAATAATCAGTGAAGTGGCTGAAAAGGCTCCCAGCAGCACTGCCCCTTTAAGGAGAATGACCTGAGACCCTCAGTGAGGTCCACTGCTGTTAATGGGTAAAGTTATTTTGCATAATCGTGTGTTTCATGAAATGAGCCATGACAATATGTTGAGTCAAATGTACGATTCCCAAAAAATTCAGAAAGCTTTATTTTTTTCCCCCAAGTCTCTGTGTTTGGCACTATTTTATGATGCAGCCAACAGCTATGTGTTCTTTTGCCTGAGCTCATATTACTTTCCCCTGATTCAGACCAAGAGAAACAGAACAACAGAAAGGTCCATGGGCTTTAGAATCTCGTTCAGAAGAATTTCTTCTTCTGTATGCTTCAGTCAAAAAGGTGACCCCGTGCATCCACAGTAAAAGTAAGTCATTGTCACTTCAGTGAAAATCACTCATATTTGTGTCAGTATCAGTTTCTTTCGCTGTTGTTGTGTCTTCCTGAGTCCATACACTGAAACAGGAGAACAACGCAAACAGGTGGAAGAACACAAAATCATTTGCTGCATCATAAAATAGTGCCTAACACAAAGAGTTCCTGAAGGAAAAATTAAGCGCCCTGAAATTTTTTAACCAATCATACATTCGATCCAACATCGTTTCGTGGCTCGTTTTTATGTAAAATTCAATTATGTGTTATAATTGTACCCATTAACAGCAGTGTCTCTTACTGGTCATCTCAGGTCAGTCTTCTCAAAGGGGCAGGTCTGCTAGAAGCCCTTTCAGCCACTTCACTGACTACTGTCAAGTACCATGAAGTACTGATAATACTCAGAGTCTTAGGAGAGGAATTAAAAAGTGAAAAGGTCGAGAGTGGAGAGGGAATTGGAGAGGAGAGAAGAGTTTAAGGTATTATCAGTTATCTAGGTTTTGTTTTCTTGAAAATTCTGGCTTTAAAACACATGCAGCTTGCGGTACAAAAGTTCTCACTGCCACAAGGTACAACCAAGCTTCAAAAATACTGAACTAACCCTTTAAATCTCCACGGCTAGTCCAGCACATCCTAAAGGTTTTAAGTTGATTTTTTTATTTGCACATATATTTGTGGAAAAGTCAGTGACAAAAAGCAAAAAAGATGAAGTCACACGTGCAGGTCAGGGAAAATCCTAATGGGGGCACATTTTAAATCTCTATTGAATGGAGGTCTGGTGACTTTGGAGGCCACTGAGATGCAATTAACTCATTGTAATGTTTCACAAACCAGTCTGAGATGGTTTGAGTTTTCTGGCACATTATATTGCCAAAGTAGCAACTAGAAGATGGGGACACTATAGTCATAGGAGACAGACATAGTAAGCAACAATGCTTGGGTGAGCTGTGGTGTATAAACGCCTCATCAGGCATAAAGGTGAAAAGTGTACTAAGAAAATATACCCCACACTATTCTGTCACCACCACCAGCCTGAAATATCCATACCAGTCACAGTGTATCTCCAGTTTTATGTTGTTTGAACCAAATTTTGACCCTACCATCTGAATCTTGCAGCAGAGATTGAGACTCATCAGATCAGGCAACATTATTCCAGTCTTCTATTGTCCAATTTTGGTGAGCCTGTGTGGTTTGAAGCCTTTTTTTTTCCAGTTCTTAGCTGACAGTAGTGGTATCTGGTGTGTTCTTCTTCTGCTGCAGCCCATCTGCTTCAAAGTGCAACATGGTATGCTTTTAGAAATGGTCTCCTGCATTCCTTAGTTATAACAAACAGTTTTCAGTCACTGTTGCCTTCCTATAATCTCAAACCACTCTGGTCATTCCCCTCTGACCTCTGGCATAGTAAGGCACTTTTATTCAGAAAACTGCTTATTGAATATTTTCTCTTTCCCGACCAAACTCTGTTAACCCTAAAAATCCAACTACGCAACAGAAAAGCTGGAGCCATAGGTAAACCGATTGGCTGCCCCTGAAAGTCTCATTGAGAGAAATCAGTGAGAGGTCTATCAAAATGAGTGCACGGGAGTAAAAGTCAAACAGTCCCTATTCAATAAATGTCAGCATGCAGGGGCCGCAGCACTCTAATACTAAGAGTAGCAAAATTGCAAATAGGAGTGTGCTGGCTCAGCTCTCTGCTATAATTGAAAATATGTAGGTGTGGCAAAGAGGGAGATGATTTTTCATTCACAGCTTAGAGTATCATATATAAAAGTGTGAAGGTATAACAGTCCTGCTTCATGAGTGTCACTTATTTCAAGATAGATGCTGATGGGTTTATAAGTTGTAGTCATATTAGCCTTTCAGTGTATAGTCTGCAACAACATATTTTATAATCTAGTTATTCTTTTCCCCATTTCCCCACTGTATATTTGATTCTTATTTGCCCCATTATTAAAGAAAAAATCTATACTGTATTAAACAAATTAATCCCTTTTTGTACTTATAATGTAAATACCTACGCTATACAGTTTTGCACGTACAGAACCACTAAATTTACAGTTTAAAAAGGACCATTTTAATTACTCATGCACACAATGACCCTTGTTGAGTATCAAAATACTGTATATTTGATTCTTATTTGCCACTTTAAAACCGCAATAATTTCCTATACCACAGAGTTACTTAATCAGAAAAGCAGATGCTTGTTGCAGACACTGCTCCTGTGATAGACTCTACAGAACCACCAGCATTTAACAAAGTTAAAAAAAACTTGTTATTGAACATGGAGTTAACAACTACTAAACCTCCACCATTTCCAACACTACTGTGGGTGAGCTTTTATCGACCATGTGGAAAACTTCCCTTGTGTCGTGTTAATAAATCCTTTAGAAAAGTTCTGTGATCGGCATCTTGATTTGGATCACAACCCAATTTTAAACTCACATCTCTTCGACCATGACCAGCATTACCTGAAAATTTCATTCAAATCTGTCAAGAACAGTTTGAGTTATTAGCGATAATGTGGAAAACTGCCCTACCTTGCAATGTTAACTCCTATAAAATTCCTAGATCCTTGAAAGAAAGTAGTAACCCACTCATTATACAACAGTGTTTTTCAAATCTCAGTGCAAATCACTTTCAAAATAAAGCAAAATGACTTCATTCTTCATCAAGAAGACATGCTAGCGCACACTGCGCTCTCTGTAAAGCAGTTATTGGCCCAAAAACAAATCCCAGTGTTTGATCATCTTCCCTATTCCCCTGATCTTTAACTTCTTCTTCTGACTTCGTCCTTTTTCCTAAGATCAAATCCGTGCTCAAAGGTACTCATCAAGTCTGTGTTTTAAGTTAAAAGAACAGAGGTTTTGAGACAACTGTCTGAAGAAGAGTAGCTACACTACTTTGATCAGTGAAGACCTGAATGCAGTGGCATGTTGATGAGGAAGGGGAGTAGACTGGAGGAGAAAGAAAGAAAGCTAAAAACTGAAGTCCCGCAGTACGTCTTTAAAATGCAAATCAAGATCTATTAACACAAGTGAGAAATTATAACACTATGATTTGATGGTTGATAATGACTCCCATTCTGTTGCAGTTGATCTAATTTAAGAAACTCATTTGGCTAACGCTAATGCATCACTTAGCTTGCACATTGTCTCTGTGACCTTAATGACAGCGATCTGAAGATGCCATCAGTTGTCTCTACCAGCATCTCTAGTTTTAGGGTTAGATGGCAGGGCTCAGGCTGCCGAGGGAACATTCATTACTCTGATCATCTTCTCAATCCGTCCGTTTGGGTTAAGAAGTTGATGTGTCCCCACATGGCCTCTTCTCTCATAAGCTAAGATTTCATTTGGCACTTGTGCCATCCAGAGAGCCTCACGCATGCGAGGGCTGAGCTGTGCTACATTACCGAACAACTCAAAACAAGGATTAGAGCATGCACGGCAAAAGTTATCTTTGGAAATGGGAAATAAGACATTACGTAATGTAGGGCGGGTGTATGTCCAGCTGGCAGTAAAGGGGAAGTGATTGAAAAAGACGTGTTACCAAAGCTGTGGCCTTATTATAGCTGATTTTCATGCTAATAACCTTTAAGTGATGACTCTTTTACCTGTTAGACTGAACTTGTCTTGACATCTGTGGGATTTATTCAAACTTCCAAGGTAAAGCCTTTCATCCCCCCAACGGCAGAATGTATTAAACCATAGTGTGAAGTCTAAGGTGTCTTATATTTCAGGATTTACTTGAAGCTACAGCAAATTTTAAAGTAATGGTCTGTTTATTCTCCTATCTTTAGGTATTTCATTTATGTCTGGGGTCAGGGTTAGTTCAAAAATCCTTCATCCACATTCAGATGCTGTGTTGTTTCACAGGCTGTTGTGTATTCCTCTGCTAACCTCTCCCCTTGCCATTTAGCTATTTAAATTGTTGTGTCTAAGGCTCCCAATTTGCATGTGTTACCCATGCGGGTGACAAGCTTAATGTATTAAAAGGTGATGGGCTGTGTGGATACTTTGTTTTCTTTGAAGGGAGAGGGGAATATTCAGCAGTCCCTTCAAGATAAACACGAGCACACAGCAGTGTTACTAAAAGATACTTAAATGCACTTTAGCAATTCAAAAATGTATACATAGGCATGAGGGCTGTGGCTGCAGGAACTGCACCTTGTTTATTTCACTCTTTAATATTAGGGCAGGAGAACAAGCACAGCAAGTGACTAACAAGCAGTGAAGTGAGGCTGCATGCTGCTAAAACTCTTTTTATAACCTTTCTAATTAGCCTGGGACTTGAATCTGAAGTGAAATCAGCCCCCTGACAGCTTATCCTCATTTGGCCTAACTGGCCTTGAAATACAAAAGGCAGGGCGTTTAATTACGGAGTTAAAAGAAATGTAAAGGTAAAAGCGCAAAGGTGAAATAAAAAGGGAGCATTGTGTGCAGTAGAAGAATTAGGCTATAAGGTTAGTTATGTAAGAGCTCCATAATCCCCTTAAGAAACTATTTGTGCCCCATTATTGAAACTGATCAGATCAGCTCAGTGGCCTGAACAGCACGGTCTATGCTCGCTGCATTTTTGTTTTCAATCTTCAAATTTCCCATAAGAGATTGGGAAATTAAGGTAATGCCTTGTTCTCTCTCACCCCACCTCTTGCCCAATGACAGCTTGGACATGATGGGATAGAATTCTGAGAGATTTACATTTAACTCCAATTTCAGTGAAGCTGGGACATTTTGTAAAACAACTATAAAAACAGTACAATGATTTAAAAAAATCATCTTCAACCTATAATCTTCTCTATTCTGAGGTGGAAGAGGAATGCCGCAGTAGGAGAGTCGCAGTAGGCCAACAAGGAGCTTGAACGAAATGGGACCATGCATTTGCACAGCAGATCACCTGGACATCAGACCAGGAGCCAGAATCAGCCAGACTTAAGTTTCTGATCCAGTCATTGTTCCTCCAAGCCCGCTCAATCTGCATCATAGGGGTCTGGCAAAAACGCCACTGTGTTCTCTGTGTCCAAAAAGCTCCCTTTAGCACATCCTAAGCTGCTACCTGGGAGAGGGGCGGTACACCTGGCGCCATAAACAGGTGCTAAAGGCAGTAGCTGACACCATCAGCTCGGGAATCCAGCAGAGCAAACATCAGCTCACAGCATGCCTAACGTTTCCTTTGTCAGAGCAGGAGAGAAATTTCAGCCAGAGTGCAAGGTCTCAACTAGGTTGCTGGTCTTGGCTTGTGGCTGAGAGTGGACCTCGGCAGGCAACTTAAGTTTCCATAGCATACTGCAAGAACGTCACTCAGTTCAGATGTGGTCTTAACATCTGACTCCACAAAGCAAGGAGTGCTGCTGGAACTCAAAGTTCCCTGGGAAGACCTGACTGAGGAGGCCTATGAGCAGAAAGACGCTAAATACCTTGAGATGGTAGAGGTGTGCAGGGTGAGTGGTAGGAGGACCTGTTGCCATCCAGTCGAGGTGGGTTGGGATAGATACTGACCACTGCAGACTGGGGACACCTCACAAGAGTGGCATTTTTGGAGACGCTCTGACTCAGTCATCTGGCCATCACTATTTGACCACTCAGCATTGTTTAACAAGAAACCATGGTGTACCGCTTCTCGTACACAAGCCAGGGACTGATCACCCCTGGTTAGGTCGTCCAGGAGAGGGTGTCTGATCTAAGACCTGACACACCTAAGGACGCTGGGTTGATGATGTGTTCGAGCTGCACCATCCAGGTGTATAAAATAAATATTGAATGCACTACAAAGACAATATACTTAAATTTCAGGCCAGTAAACATCATTCTTCTTTTACAAATGTTCACTGACTTTAAACTTGATGCCTGAAACATGCTCCAAAAAAAGCTGGGCATGTTTACAGCTGTGTTACATCACATTTCCTTTTAGAATAAGTGAGAAAATAACTTGTTTAAAGCCAAAAGTTATTTAATGAACAGCAGTGGTTTTCAAAGTGTGAGGCAGCCCTCCTGAGGGGGGAGCGAGGGGACTTGAGGGGAGGTACTGACTTAGAAGGCAAACCAGCAACATTTTTTTAGCTCAGCTAAAATAGAAAATATTTGCCACACAAAAAGTCAACATTTTGTGAATTGGTCTTACAAAAAAAAACTCTGTATTTTGCTAAGAGCTGCAGGCTATTTTGGAAATTAGTTAATATCAAAAAGAATGAAAGACAAATAGTTTATGCTTGTTTTAGGATGGTCATATATGAGGATGAGGTGGCGAAACAGGTTGTGCACATGCCTCACCAGTGTTAATTTTGTTGACCTATTATTTTCGTCTCAGTTTTCGTCAACAACCTGTTTCCTCTGATAAAAACTAGACTATAACTAAAAAAAAAAAAAAAAACGTGCACATTGACAAAAACTAAAACTAAATTAACTGACATTTTCTTCAGTAAATAGAAACTACGATGAAATGTTTGAGACTAAATTCAATCAGAACTAATATCATCATGTAGAAAGTAGAGACAAGTTAGGAATATATCAAACCACTTTGGTTGTGTGGAAAGGTTGGATGAGTTAGAGGGAAATCCAATCACAACTGCCTTAGCTTCATGGTGGCGGGATCCAAGTGTAAAACATGACTTCAGAAATTCAAGGAAACATAAAAATTGCCTTCGACTTTACAATTCACATTTTTGGTCGACTAAATTTACAGTAGATTTCATCGACTAAAATGTTGTGAAATTTCATCAACTAAAACTAGGCTAAAATGAAAAAAAATAGATAATTAAATTATGAATATACTAAAAGATATTTTAGGCAAAAAAAAAAAAAAAACTACAACTGAATTAAAAAAAAGTGCTCTCAAAGTTAACACTGTGCCTCACAGCAAGAAGGTTGCTGGTTAAAACTCTGTCTGTCAGACCCTCTCTGTGTGGAGTTTGCATATTCTCCCCTTGCCTGCATGGGTTCCCTCTGGGCGCTCTGGCTACCTCCCACTGACCAAAAACATGTTGGTTAAATGGTGACTCTAAATTGTCCTTAGGTGTGGGTGAATGTGTGAGTGGTTGTCTGTCTCTCTACATGGCCCTGCCATTGATGACTGGTTCGGGGTTTACCCCACCTTAATGTAATTGACGGAATGATTGTCCAGTTACCTGCTGGATATGCTATTCAAAGGTTCTGTCCATTCCCAAACACTTCCTATGTGCTGTTGCCCTGACAGACTAGTGAAATATATTGAACTGTCCACCTGGTGTTTCAGGTTAAGGAATGGGGATTGATGAGATTTTATTGATACTAATGCCTCTAACAATTCTGCTTATCAATCTGATCCTTTAAAAATTCCCTTATTGATTCCTGCTGATGTTCTGTGTGGGAAAAAGTTGGCCTATAGCTTTTCAGTGGCAACCATATAAAATACATAATATCCCTGATTCAATGCTCTGTTGCATTTATAAATTCTTCTGCATGTTGCTGGTGTTTGCACTTTTTGAAAGTTGTTCAATAAGCACCTTTTGCCAGGATTTTGACCCCTTCTAACCTTTGTCAGTGGAAGGCATTGATGAAGGAATTGATAAGCAGAAAGACTTATCGATTCCTTTAGGGAGCTGTTATGGATTGTTAACTGGGATTGGTTTTTGACTTCCATCCCTAGTCAGATTAGGACCCTATAACCAAATCTGTGTCTATACATGCAAGAAACACATCTGCAAAGTCCATTTACACATGTTACTTTATCCAGTGTACCAATTTCTTACATTTCTGTCTTGTATTTTAGATTTTGTAGTCTATTCTTACATCTGGTGTTGTTGATACACCTTTTGGGAAAAGAAAATGTTATTAACTGGGAGCTTACAATTTTTAATGGTTAAAGTGTATAGTAGTAGTAGTAATAGTATCCTGAACGAGAATATTTAGTGTCCTGCAAAAAAATGTAATCTTATCCACACTTATATTCTTTTGTTTTCCGCCCACACAGGTATCGTAAAAGACTACTTTACAAATATGCAGTTACTTCAGCAGTAATGATAATAACTATAATGACAACAAACCTCTAATTTAGTGAAGAAAACAATTAGAACAGATGTGTAATGATAAAAATTGAGAGGTCTATTACGATTCACAAAAATTAGGCTTGATGGTGTCTATTACCATCCTTTGAGCATATATTTAATGGCCATGCATAGATTGGAGGAAGATCTGAAGGCCTGAATTTTGCATAAACGTGAGATGAACTTGTCCAGCTCCTTGTGTTACTTTGATTAACCCAGATAACATGTTTGTTTTGCCAGCACCTGGTTTTCCTGCAGCCACTTGGGGTCTTAGCGCCAATTAGCATATTCCCTGTTTGTTTTCAGCTTATTGTTCACCCCTTTCATTTAGTTGTTCTAACAGGGATAACGGCCTCCCATTATCAGAGCCCATATTCATAAACAAACACACAGAGGCAGAGGAAAGAGCACACACAGGTACTTGGTGTAATGCACATACACCTTTACAAAACTGCCTTGTCTTTTCATCATTTTCATACATTTTTCCAAAAAAAGCAAAGTTTATATAAGAATCATTGATTATAGTCTTTATTAAGCACACTATAATTAATCTATTGATCTATAATGTCTGTTCGTGCACTGGCGAGGGTGTAGGTGAGAGCTTGTGTGGGCTGTGAGGAGGAAGTCCATGAGTGGATGAATGCCTGAGCATGCAGAAAGGCCTTTGTGCTCTACTTTGTGTGTGTGTTTGCACGTAGGTGTGTGGACCTGCATTGATGTGTGCGCTTTAGCCCTAGTGGAGTTATTCTTGTTGTCCTTGAAGCTGTACCTCGGGGGCTGCTATTCACTGTTAGCAAAGCAGACATTAATGACAACTTCATTGAAAGAGGAGGACTGACAACTCGTAGGAGGCATCTTAATTTACAAAGTATTGCTATTACATGAGACTGTGCCAATGGGGATAAAATCATGTTGTTCACAGTCACACTGAGTGTTACATATTAAAGGTAGGGTATTAATGCACAACTGCTGTAAGTTTACAATGAGTGACATCCTGAGTTCAGTGATAACTACTGATTTAGTTTTTTGTTTGGTTTTTTATTTTTGCTAAGGCATTGTGAAACTGATTAGCTTTAAAGCTGAGCATTAATTGGAAATTTTGGGTGAAATTACACGAAACAGCAGCCAAATCTTTTCATACATTAAGTGAAGTGTATGGGTAACACTGCATGTCACATGTACATGTGTTTGAATGGCACGAAGGATTATGTGAGGGCAGAGAGCATGTCCAAGTTGAACATCCTGCACATCAAAAACGTCAAAGAACATTCAACAACTTGAACTATTGTTCAATATGATCGACTCAGCATGAGAATGATGACAGAAATGGTCTCTATTGATAAAGACACAGTTCAGCAAATTTTACATGTTAATTTAAATCAGCACTAAGTAAGATTCCAGCTTTTTAGCTCTCTAGGGGCCTCTATGGTCGTTGAGTGTAACTGCGCGGTTACAAAAACAGAGCGCCTCACACCAACGTGCATTTGTTGACACATAGAGGGAGGAGAAGCGAGCCGACAGGGCGTCCCAAGAGACAAATAAACCATGTGGACTGGTAAGGTACAGTCTGATCATGTTTTTTATTTTGTAGCTTTTTAGTGTGGAAGTGTTCCTACCATGCACATCGAAGTTACATAGTGCCAGTGAAGGTGATACAGACCCCCTCAGACTATGACAAAGGTGTCATTCAACCTGTTGTAAGGTGATGTACCATCACAATGATTCTAGAAATATTATATTAGGGTGGAAAAACTACATAGTGTTGGTTTAAACATGGCAAAAGTGTGTGCCAAAGTTATCCCAAGTAATCTGACTTCTGATCAAAAGGGAAAATGCAAGAAAAATTGTGTAGCGATTTTTTCAGAGGAGTTGATTTCATGTGATGAAACGTGGATCTTCAAATACAATCCTGAGACAAAGCTGCAGTTAGTACATTAGAAAACACCCACATCACAAAGGATGAAGGAAGCACAACAAAGTACGTCAAGGCCATGTTGATTGTTTTCTTTGAAATTAGAGGTTTACTTCAGTATTGTTTAAGTTTAGCTGTATCAGATATTTAACAATAGTCAGTGAAGTGGCTAAAAGGGCTCCTGGCAGTGCTACACCTTTAAAGAGAATGAGCCCAGACTACCTGCAAGATACACTGCTGTAGGCAGGGACCTGTTGTAACTGTTGTAACTAAGCTCAGAAATACTGAAATATCCCATTAAGGGTTTATTCATTTCGGAGGAGTGGGTTACAGAAGGATCAACAGTGAGTCAACAATACTACAATCAGGTTTTCAAAAAAAGTGCAAGAACAAGTCTGAACAGACCACAGCTGAGGAAAAATGGTTTCAGTCTTAGATTAGATTAGATTAGATTAGATAGTACTTTATTAACTTGTGACACAGACCCTAAATGTGTTCCTTTCAGCACAGATTTGATCTTAGGAAAAAGCAAAAGTCACAAGAACTGTGATTTGTTTTTGGGCCAGAAACTGCTTTAGCGAGAGCGCAGTGTGAGCTGGTTAAGGGAAGGAAAGGAACAACAGAGGTTCTGGGACAACTGTCTGACGAAGACCTGCTGCACCGCTTATCAATGAAGACCTGAATGTAGGAGTGTGTTGATGCAGAAGGGGAGGAGAGATTGGAGAAAGACACAGAAAAATGTTTATGTTCAATAAAATTGTATTACAGCATGATCTTGTTTTTAATAACCATACCTCTTATTTCCACATATTTGATTTTCTACTCTCTCCATCTGTTCTGGAGTGTGTTTTCCAATGTGTGTGTGTGAAGATTCACCTTTCAACCTCTTCCCAGCGGAAGGCTGTGCTAGGTGGGGAGAGGCCAGCTGTGGCTGTAATGGATGGGTGAGAGTGCACAAGGTATTTATGTAAATATGATTCTCCAGCAGGAGAGTAGCTGATGTATAAATGCTCAGTTTAAAGGTGAGCAGCTTCATAAATTGAGAGAGAAATTAGTGTCACCTCCTGGTGCTTTGAGTGGGGCTGTGAGCAAAGAGGAACTTTCATTTCTAGTAGTAGTGAAACAAGTAATATTTCTGCATGTCTGTGTAATATCAGCATGAAGGAAACATCATAATTTACTTAATGCAGTCTAAAGCTCATTAGCCGAACCATGTCACAGTTTGAATCAAAGTATTCTGTTTTCTATTTCTCGATCCTCTTGTTACCTCAGAACTTCCTCCTCAAAAACAAGGTGGGTAAGAAGAGTTGAGGCAACTTTGTTATTATACAGAGCAGAGGACCAAAAACGCCTTCAGCTCTTGAGCAGTCAAGAGTGTATGCCCTTGGTTCCCAACCTGGGGTCCAGGCCCTCCCAATGGGGGCACAAGAGGGTCTCAGGGAGGGTAGGGGGCGACGTGAGGCAATGTCAGCCTTGAGGTGGTCAAAATTTGGTTAGCATAGTTTGGCAAAAACCCTGATAAAACAGTGAGGGGATACTTTTTTCAAAGGAATCTTTCACAAGACCGTGAATATAAGTCAATTTTCCCCTGATTTTATTCATGAAACAAATAAAATTGTCATTTTTCTTAATCATATCAGCATTTTTTGTGACTTCATTTTGCCCTAAAAACAGCATCACTTCTTATAGGCACAGAGTCAGAGAATAATTGTGGTTATAGTCATGTGTTGACTTACCAATTATATCAAACCAATGCTAATGCTCATCATTTTCAGTTGTAGGTTAAAACAGTCATTCAGTAAAATAGTAACCGCTCTTTAGGATAGTCAAAGCAAGGTAACAAACAACCAAAATGCTACCAAGGTGAGGTTATGGAATACAGTTCATACAGGTATTCATACATCATGGCACATTGCACAGCACTAAGACAAAGTAGTTTTACTACATCAGCAAAGTCTCCACTGAAAAGAGATTTCAAAGCAGATTGGGGTTCAAACTCTTTTAAAGAAGCTCAAAAGCTGCATTCCCACCAAAGTGTCTGGTTTGATCAGCACAGTTCAGCACATTTCAGAGCAGTTAACCCTGAACTTGTTTGCATTTTCGCCCCCAGCTGTACCTTCACTTGAAAATGGGGATGTAAGCTAGGAATAGAGGGTCAGCCAGCTACATATTTGATGTAACAGCAGCATGACAAAGTGCAGCATTCTGAAGTACGCCATGGAGCACTGTTTCCTGTGGGCTTTCTTTACAGCAACAGCAGTAAACGAAGCACTCTAAATCCACAGCTTGAACATGGCGTAGCATGAATTTTGTTTTAGCTGGTTTAGCATGGTAATTGTCGATTTTTGAGACCAATCAACATCCTGTGGTGCTTTGAGTTCTTTGTGGTCAGTTCTTTACACTGCAGTCCCTAAGAGGGCTGCCAAAAGTAGGATGGCATGGGTCGGTTGTTTGGGTACCTTTTCTCCTAAATTAACAGTGGAAATACCTGCAATTGTTTACTGTATCGAGCCAAACTGGCCAGCTGTCTTGTTGGAAGCGCAGCAGAAGAAACAGGAACCACTGAGGACTACACAGTCCTTGGCTGGTGAAAACTAGTGCAGCAGATGGAAGTAGCTCAATGCTTACTTAAATTCAAAACTACAATATGCCCATCAATCTCATCACCTCAGTTCTAGCAGAGACTATTGGGACCCAGACACACCCAGGCCATCGTGGAAGAAAGTGTCTGCTATTATGTGATAAATGGGCCTACAAGCATGTAAGCTCTCTTTTTGATAATCAACCAAAAAAAACCTGCTCGATTCTGTGTCCAAATATGCCTGGATAAATTTGCAAATGTAGCTCTGATGGATAAATAATATCCTCACAGTAGATAACCATGAGCCCGTTTTGTATGGAAGTGTGTGGTGTTCTCCCTTTGGGTGCATTGGAGCAAGATGATGGGACAGATGGACAGAAGGATGGCTGGGACTGCGTTAAATGGGAGGCAGTGTAATGAGAAAAACTGTGACTGTGAGAGTGTGCGCGTGTGTGTGTGAGGAGAATCTGAATAAATTACAAGCCTAACTGAAGAGAGTTTAAGTGCCTGTTGACTTAATATGTTCCACAGTTCGAAGAGACGTTAGATTTTTTTAAAATATAATATTCTTCACATGCAGCTCTCTGCAAGTGGAATAAGACACACTGACACTGCCGCTGCATCTGCAAAACAAAGTTGCACAAGCTCAGGAAAAGGTACTAGCTAAAATCTCTCAGTTTCATTGCAGGTTATGCTAACTGATCAACAACCAAGCTCAGGTCATATGTGTCAAAAAATACTCATTCATAAGGGGATAACTGTAGCTTGATAAGAAGTCAAAGTACTTAATTCACTCAGTTTTGTCGCTTTACTGGCAAAGCTCTGAAAGATGTAATATGATGCCAAGAAAGAAAAGTCAAGCCAATTTTTGTAAATGGTAAAGTACTCCAGATAAAGATGTGGATAAGTAATAATGTCACCGGCATAAAGCAGTATTATCATCCTGCTGCCTCACAAGAGTTGCATTTGTTGGAGATGCTCTAACCCAGTCATCTGGCCATCACTATTTGACCACTCAGCGTTGTTTAGCTGGAAGCAGTTCAGAAGTTTTCTGTACCATAATATAAATATAAAACTGTACTAAGGTGGCATCAGGTGGCTCTTGCCTATTGACCAGAGCAATGTGTAACTATATTCCTCATGACATGATGTTAACCTGCTAAAAAAAAAAAAAAAAACAGAGGCTAGGGATGCTAGCAATGCTAACCACATAGCTACTGCTTGATATTGCTGGTGAACATTATATTAGCTTGCTTTCTGTTGTTGTGTCTGGCCAAATTTAAGCCACAAATCACCGGTTTTTGGTTTGCTTGCCTTGTTTGGTCCTTGTTTGGTTTGGATACTTTCATACCCACCATGACCTAAACTCTGGTTTGGAAGTAAACTGAGAGCCCTGTTTTCAGCAGGCCGGAGTTCAGTATTTTGGTCTGCTCTAGATTTTGTGTGTTAGAGCTTTCACACCATTCCAAAGCAATCCAACATTCTAAAAAACCTAAAAATGTGAACTAGAGTTTGTTTGGTCCAGACCAAATCTCAGTTATGCTTTCCACACTGACCGATGCATGGCCACAAACTGCCACTGCATCACAATGCAAAAACGTTTGGAGTATTAATGCTCCTTGCTGCTCTCATACTGCCACAAACAAATTTTTCCCAAACTGTAGGGGGCAGTGTCCTTTAAAAGTCGCATCTATAGCATAGTTTACAGGAAGTCATCGGAGAAGATAGTCTGTTGTTATTGGTTACACCAAAGAAGAAGAAGTAGAAGAAGAAGAAAGATTGTTGTCAAACTGGAAAACCAAAGAGAGGAATTAATGGGTTTACTCATGTTACAGTGTTCCTCTATTGAAGAGTCATAAGGATGTTTATACTGTATTTCCTAAAAGTTCACTCTGTCCTCTCCTTCCTCTATTGGCTGTTGACAAACAGTTTCAGTACATTTCTGGTCTTGTTGTCCGTGTCCATTAAAATTTTTGAGATGGATGCTGCCAGGCAAAAAGTGCCTCTGCAGTGGGCACTCATGGTGTATCAAGCATAAAACAGGCTAAAGGCAAACGTAGTTCCTGTAGATGCCCAACAAAATGCTATTTTTTCTTGAGGTTTCTGCTTGTCATTTTTAATGGTGACATGATGTTGATGAATTACTGCTGGCTCTTTGGTTTAAGTTTTCACCAAGCACATGGTCCGGGCCGGTCATGAAAAAAAAAATTGGGAATCACTGCTTTACACTATGACGACTGTGTTTCATGGAGGACTTTACGTTCTCTGTGAGAGAAGCGTGATTCTGCTCTTTCTTTGGAACTACAATGACTAGGTCAGTACTTGAAATGGCATAATCTTCACCTTAATTTAAGCTGAAACTTATATCTGGTCTGGACTGTAATTGAACTGACACAGCTGTGTGATCTAGAACGAGATGCATTCATCTTGTATTAAATTTGACAAAAGTCATCTTAATCTACATCATTGTAGGTGATCATGTAGAGGACAAGCAGAGAAAAGTGAGCCTGATGTTCCCTCTCCAGGCACTCATCTGGTCCGCTACATCTCCTAAGGGATATATTTGGCACATTTGCTGCTAATTACTCCTGTTTTTTACACATTTTTTTTCCTTTTGTTTAACTAGGCAGGTGGCATTGAGACTAAACCACTCCCGCTGTGTGGAATTTTGAAATGAATATTGAAAGTCAAAAAAGGTTTGTGTTAATGATTCACATCCAACACAGACGAATAACAGGTGGAGTGCTGGTAGAGCCTCTGAGCCCTTGGTTGCCCGCCTAACCAAATTTTTAATATGTATTTATTTTATAAAGAAAAAAAGAAAGAAATAAAACCACATGATACAGTGAAAAATCTAAAACAACATCTCTTATTTATAAGATTTCAGTTTAACCATGAGCATAAAATTGACAATATAATGGTATTTCTCTCAGGCTGGGTATTAAAGATAGCCTAAGAAGGATAAAGGATTGTTCTTTTAAGTAAATTTATTCATATTTAAGTATCAAACAATCTCAATGTAATAGAAAATGGCTGGTTAAGTGAAGACTGGAAATTAAGCCTATATTTTATAATCTCTAACACCTTTGCTCTTTGGTAGATACAATTCTGTAACAATTATAAAGCAAATAAATGTTATAAACACAAAGTTTAAAGGTACAGAATGTCAAATTTGGAATTTGTCTTAAAAGTTTTTTACTCGGTTCACTGATTGTAAGTGTATTGGTTTTTTACGTTGTACACTAACAATATCTGTAATAGTTGCTTGATAGTTTTCAAAGAAAGACAATTTTTTAAAAAATGTTTCAGATGTGAACTTTAAATGGCAACTGCATGTTTGTCATTGCAATGAGAACACATAGTAATGTATGTTTTACGTCTTCTAGGTGGTTGGTGTGGATGGCCTGCTGCTGTGGACCTGCATAGCTTGAACTACAATTGCAAATATTTGGCATTTCTTTCAGCCCTATTCTGTTATCTATACAATTACTTCAGAATGATCAGTTAGTTAAAATACATGGTCCCTAAATATATAACACATTAATAATAATAATGTTAATATCAGGATAATCTCCCTATCCATGGTTCTTGTTTATTATACCACCATATCAATTGCCTTTACAGCCATACAGAGAGGAGGACCCTCTTGCAAAATAGATGCAGCATCTCAAGGGGTTATGATCTTCTAAATTTTAATTCAATAGAGAAATACAATGAAGACAAATTTATGGTCTGGGCGTCCATAAATTATCACTATCATGAATTCTTAGCTCATTCGTATTTGTACTGTTTACCTGTTACAGACAATCATTATTCTCTGCCTTCCGTCCATTCTGTTACCCAAACTTCGTCCTGTGACTCTTGATCCCTGTAAATAGATGTCTATAAGCTGAATGGAGATCAGTGATCTCTTTTGTCTGCCTTCATGGTTACTTCTCTTCTAAAATTGAGGACTCTGATCGGCAAGAACATCATGTATTCACTGAAAACCAACATTTCTGTTTTCATAATGAGGGAAAGCTTGCCTCTAAAAGATTACTGCTATGAGCCATCCTAGAATGCTTTGCAAATGCACAGCATTCAAAAGTCCTTTTTTTTTTAAATGTTCTCTCCATCGTCGTGCAAGTTTTTTTTTTCCACAAAAGGAAACATTGTTTTTCTGATTTAAAACACACTTCATGGAGTGAGTCCTATATTTAAACAACAGTAAACAGCCACGTTTATTGGGGGTGACTGCGAGTTGAAAGTGTTTAAAAAAGGACCACTGTGGATGATGGGCAACCTTGAATTAAATCACATGTTAATGAAGGATTAAAGAAGGATGTATTCAATCTAAGAATTTGCGTTTGACATATTATCAACATAAGGTAAGCAGTCGCTCAATAGTTTTAAGGCCACATTCAATAAAATGTATTGTGTGAACTTTGATGTCCACCTACAGTGTTGTTTATCTTTGTAGTCCCTCCTTTTCTTTCTTTTCTCCTCCTTGGCTGTGTTGCTCTAAAATATATTGGAAAGAAACCTGCACAGGTCTCTGTAAATTTCCTGTCAGGGGGGTTCACGCGTCTATTTGGAGATCCAATAAAAACAGACCCAGGAGCAGAAGTCAATAGACCCTCACACTGTGGTGACTGCTTTGCTGCTTGCCCTGCTCAGGAGGAACATTAATAAAGCAAGATGTCCGACCATGATGTTTTCATGCACATGTGGAGTGTTTTCTTGTCAGTCTTTATCTAGCTATACTCCTTAAAAAATGTTTGAGAAACCTGTGGTCGGTTGATTATCATCCCTTAAATAATACCAAGTGGTATTGTATTTTATATTGTTGGAAAGCCTAATTAGTTACTTTTGCAAGAAGGACTGTGCATTTGAGGAATGAGCAACATAGCTTAACGTGTATAATCTGACACACCAGATGAACAGTTCAGTAAATTTCATGAGTCCAACTGGGTAACAGCCAGTGGTGGCCGTCATATTAGGGCGCTGTGGGCGGAGCCCCGCCTGAGCTGCGTGAGGCTGTGTGAGCCAAAAGAGATGTCTACTGTCTACCAGCAAATTATTATCAAAATAAGGAAATCACGCTATTAATCCATCTATTAATCGGAATCAGAACGTCTCTGCTCTCACGCATCCTCAGATCACAGTGAGGGGCGCCAGCTGATAGTGCCCAAGCTTTCTGTGCTCTCACGCATGCTCAGATCACAGTTTTGCATTAAAATGTTAGCTTATCCTAGCCAAATAAAAAAAACCTTCAGGGGCACTTGCAATCAGCGCCCAAGCGTTCCTAATTTGCTTAATGTCTGCACGTTCATAACCAGATTGGTCACAAACAGACGCACAGCTACAATGCGCCTGGCGTAGCTGGCTGACGAGAACAAAACAGGAGAAGCAGCAGGTAAAAGAGCTCGGACCTGATCAGCCGAACATCATAATTAATCAGTAGTCCAAAGACAGTGGGCGACCATACACTCAGTTTTAAACAGGTTAAATGACCTCCTCCACGATGTATTAAGAGTGCAAAACAGAGAGGGTTTACTTTACACACGCAAACCTTTAGTATATCTGGCCCAATGCTTTTAATCATTTTAATCATATGCTAATCTCTGTTCGAGCAGCCACTTCCTGCTTTTAGCTCGTAGCTCCTGCCTCCTGCTTTAAAGGATACTGATTGGGCCATGCTGCTTTGGGCCACACCCAGTCATTGTAGATTGGAGCTTGGCAAGATGGATTGTCTGATTGCAGATATTGAATCAGGTGGATTCAGCTGCACTACAAAGTTAAAACATGTTGGTAGTGCCAAGCTTGGAATATCCCCTGCAGCTTGAAGCTGGTGTTCTGGTAGGGCCAAGTTCTGTGAGACCAGTGAATACAAAGACTGACCATGAAGTGGGTGTCCCTAGAGGACAAAGACCCAAGAAGACTGGTTCCTCATCCTTGCTTCACACATTTGGCTGTGTTGCTCATTCCATGAATGCACAATCCTTACAAGGTGTACATTAGGTGTTATTTAAAGGGAGAAATAATCAACTAAAAGAACAATTCCAAACTTTTTTTTCTATAAATATATTCAAAGAAATCCCTCTTCAAAGTGACATTGTTTGTAGTAAGAAGGGAATTCTGTTTGTTCTCTTTCACTAACATGACTTGGCAATTTCAAGATTCTCTTTTTTCTTGATAATCTGTTAGCTGTTGTCTTAAGCCCTCAGGAGCAACACTGCCGCCTGTCATGGAGCTCATGTAAGAGACGAGAGACACGAGAGCCTTAGTGGATCAGATGACATCGTGTGAGAGCAAAAAAAGCCAGAGGCAAAGAGAGAGGAACTAAAGATGTGCGGCGTTTTTTTTAATCTGAAGATTGAAAATTAATGTGTTTTAAATTTAAACAGTAACAGATGTTAACGGTCAGACGATGGGGATGCGAGCCATAGCGGCTGTTAAATTTATCAAGCAAAAGAAAACACAGCAGATTAAAGTGGGTGCTCTGACGCTATTTCCATCTGCTTTTTATAGCTCACTTTCCTTCACTTTTCCTGCTGTATGCAATAATTTCTCACTTTTATTTTTCTCTCTCACCTGTCAGCTCAGTCTCTCTCCTGTTCTCTCACAGTCTCTCTCATTTCATCCTCATCCTTATTTATTCCCTCTCTTTCTCACACACACATAAGCAGGCAAGCCAGTGGAGCAGATGCAGTTGACGTTCTGCACCAGCGAAGCATAACAGTGTAGTTAGCCCGCTTGGCATGAAACAGAGCTCCTCAGCACGGAACAATGCAGATCACAGCAGGGCAGTGGGCTCTGAGGAGCAGCGGGGGCATGGCACACACTTGTCACGGTACAAGTTCAGGTCGACAGCATCACCTTTTGCTGCACATTATTGTTTCTGCTTTCCTTAATCTCTTGTAAAATTTGTTGACTCTCTGTCTTTGTTGGACCCTGTCAGGTGAATCTGAGCTACAAACCAAGTGGGTGAAGACAGAAACAGTGTAAAAATCTACAGAAGGTAAAGGGTCACTCTACTTGACTAAATGAAAAATGAAAGGGCTGACACCCACAGACGGTTTCTTGTAAGAGAACGAAAACTGATAAGATTTGTTTAACACCAGTGCCATCACCTATTCTTGTTATTGATCCAATAATTTAATCATTCCTTTTTCAAGTTTTATTGGTTTTCCGTGAGGGCAAAAGTTGACCTACACAGTTTTCAGTGTCAGAGAGGTCACTTCTGATATAAACCCAGATTCCATGAAGTCAGGACATTGTATAAAATGTCAATAAAAAAGAATACAGTCTTTTTCGACCTGTATTAAAGTGAATACACTAAAAAGACAAGACATTAAATGTCCAAACTGATAAACTTTGTTTCTTTGCAAATATGCCATGTTCCAAAAAAGCAGGAACGGGGCATGTTACATGACCACTGTGTTTCGTCAGCTTTTCTTTAAACAACACTCACAAGTATTTGGGAGCTGAGGGCACTTATTAAAGCTTTGTTGGTGCAATTCTTTCCCATTCTTGCTTGATGTACGACTTCAGTTGCTCAACAGTCCAGGACTTCTAATGTCGTATATTGTGCTTCATAATGCACCATACATTTTCAATAAGAGACAGGTCTGGACTGCAGGTAGGTCAATCTAGTACCTGGCTGCACTCTTTCACTACAAAGCCATGCTGTTGTAACAGCTACAGAATGTGGTTTGGCATTGTCTTGCTGAAATAAGCAGGGATGATCCTGAAAAGACTTATGTATGTCGCTCCATATCCTGTATGTAACTTTCAGTAGTAATGGGGCCTTCAAAAGTGTGCAAGTTACCCTTGCCACGGGTGCTAACACATCCCAATACCATCACAAATGCTGGCTTTTGAACTTCGCTCTAAAGCAATCTGGATGATCCCTTTCCTCTTCAGCCCAGAGGACATGACGCCCATGATTTCCAAAAACAATTTTAATTGGGACTCGTCAGACCAGAGCAAATTTTTCCAATCTGCCAGTCCATGTCAGTTGGACGCCATCTCAGATTGCAGCCATTCTGGGTGTTGTTGATTTATGCCTTTCACTTTGCATGGTAGAATTTTAACTTGCACTTGTTGATGAAGCAAAGAACTGTGTTAGCTGACAAAGGTTCTCTGAATTGTTCCTGAGTCCACATGGTAATATCCTTTACAGAGTGATGCCTGGTTTTAATGCAGTGCCACCTGAGAATTGAAGGTCATGGGCATTTAACATTGGTTTTTGGCCTTGCTGCTTACGTGCAGAGATTTCTCCAGATTCTCTGAATCTTTTTATATTACGACTGTAGATGATGAAGCCCTACATTTGTTGCAATAGTAAGTTGAAATCATTCTTTAACTGTTGCACCCTTTGCTCACGCAGTTGGTCAGAAAGTTGTGACATTGTATTCTGTTTTTATTTATGATTTACATAATGTCCCAACATCATTGGAATTGGGGTTTTTATGTAATTTGTTACATAATTAAATCTTGTCTCCATCAAAGGTTGAGACGTGCTCCATTTTGAATAACATGGATGCAAGGAATTGTGGGTCATTGTTTCTTCATTTCTTTTGTATAGGGGTGTCCAGGCTAAAGGTTAAAACAGTGGGAACAATTAAGCTCATTGTTATCTTTAAAAGAAAGTAAACAGCTCTTATGATAGTCAACATTAATACATTCCAAGAAGAGATCACATTACTGGGCCTTTAAAACTGTGCATCAAAAAGCAGTAAGAAACTACCTTAATGTTTTGTCCTGTCACTGAAACACCTCCAGGTCTGTAGTCAAAGAACAAGACTATTTCCTCACCTATATCTCTGAACAAACAGAGCTCCCTCCTAAACTCATAAACCATCCCAGAATGCAGCATATGTCCTCTGTGTCCCCTAATCTGATGTGTGCAGCTCAGTGCCACACCATAGTGTGCCATGTGAAGCTGTGACATACCATTTGAAGCAGCAGCAGCAGAATCAGCCGGCGATCTGTCCTGGACTTAATCTAGAGTCATGCAGAGTAATATGCTATGTGATGCCTTGCTGTGCTTTTTCTGCACCATGGTCCCTCACGCTGAGCTGCACTGTACCATACCATACTGCACTGAAATGGGATTTTCCATGAAGCGCTGTGGCCATACCATTGCTGTGCTGTCCCATACTGTTCTCTCTCTCTGAAAACTGAGAACGGCAGCATTACAGCTGAGCTCTATTCCGCACGCTTCACTGATCAGAACCATAAAACTCTCTAATGAGCATTTTGGAGCAAAGCCACAACCATTTTCGAGTCTTGAAAACTGTTTAACAGCAACTCTGAGTCAGTCAGGCATCCACAGAGCCCGGAGCATGCAGCTGGTTGCAAAGTGGAGATTTTATAACAGCTTATTTTGGTTGTTGTTTCTGTGCAGGTAAGAGCTGTGTCAAACTGTGTTAGCACCCTTGCTGAAATACCAAACAAAAGCACTAATTACTGTTTTCACCACAAATCTGGCTCTCTAGAAGGTTTCTATGGGAAACAGGTGGCTGCAATGGCAAACCTAATTATTATAGTAATGCTGTTTGTTTTACATCTTTGTCCCTGGGTGCCTCATGTGAGGCAGGTCTAAATAAATCTATTTAATTAAATGAGCAATACAGTCTTAGATTCTATTTGCCAAACCTTATCCTTTGACTAATGTAGGTTAACAAATAGTGAGACAGGGGTGTAAAGTTGCAGCAATGGGACCAAGAGCTGAATATTGCAGACACATGACAAACATGATGTCCCTCAGTTCTGTGTTGGAAGTACCTTTGTTGTCAATAGAGTATAAAGGCTTTCAGCCAGTAATTACTTTTGAGAGGCATTTTTGAGCCACAAGTGATAGAAAATATCATTAATACAAAACAAAAATGTTATTGAGTCTGTCAGATGAGTCTGATCGCCTTAAGAAGACTCACAAACAGAAAACCGAGTGGAGGCTAAACTAAAATAGCCACTAAACAGCAGTCAGATAGTGCATGAATCGGCTGTTTACAAGGAGGCTCAAAAGAGGAAAAACAACCACGGCCCGGCATGATAATTTTGCAATCTTTCCAGGGAATTCTGTTTGTTTTAGGTACATGAGAAGACTTCTATGAGCAAGGAGCATACACAGCAAAATTGTCTGCAGATGGGAGACTCAACGGAGGACATGAGGACATCCAGGTTACCTGTTGATGCAGGTGTATACGTTTTGGTCTTCTTGTCAAATTTGGCGAAATATCAGTGCAACTTGGTAATTACATTTCAGGATGCTTCAGGATGTTTCAGGATCAGAGAATGACTGGCTTATGTGTGTAAATCTGCAGTCTGTTTTAAACTTTTTAAACTATGTAAACTTGCACAAACCTAAATCTGTGTTCTTTAAGCTCAAAAGACAAACCAGAAGAGCCGAATGAAAGTTTGTTTTTAAAGTATTTCGCTTACATGGTTTGTTTATTGGATAGGAACACAGCCATGTTTTTAATAATAATGTTTATAATTGCTAGCATTAGCATTAGCCCACAAAGTGTTTCTGTTGCAAATGATGGTTTGAGCTTCAGAAAATCACTCAGATATAAAAAAACTAACATTTAAAGCCTGTTAGTATAGTCTTCTACACAGCAGCAGATAATTATGGAAGGATTTGTTGGTTAAAGTTCTCCAAAGGGACATTCATTTAGTGCAAATGTCCAATAAGGTACATGCTAGATGGCATCATTTTTACTGTCCAGTCGAAATGGAGCGGAGTGACACGTAACACACAAATAATCAACTGTGACTGGCGCTTGGGTTCCATAGGAAGGACACATGTACTCACAACTAAGGACAGAACCATTTTGAATTTTAGGACCACGATTGAAGTCAAAGAAATAGACTCGATTTCATGATATTCTCAATTAGTTTTGATTATTTTAGCAAGATCATAAATGCTTGTTATGCTATATGCTGTATTTGTTTTTAACAGAAACTTTTCTGACAAACAATTCTGATTATTTTAGAATAATTGTTTCATAAAATGATTTGACACCCCTGAGAACAGCAAGAATCAACTTTACCATAATTATTCACAGTGTAGAAATTATTGTAGAGCAGCAGCCATCAAATGAGGTCTTTGCATGTCCTGGTTTTGAGTGTAAGCACATTTCATTTTATATGCCATTATATCATTTTAGTGTATCATAATAAACACATTAACAACAGCTGGTTGAACTGCTGTCTCTTGAAGCACACAGCAAACCTTTGTCATATTGTATTGTTAAAACAAGTCTGTCTCTGTCATTGATGTGTAATTTGGTAAATATTTCAGATTTGTTTTATATTGTGGACAGCAGAATAATGGCCTCTGAACAGCTTGTCTCTGATGCTGTGCATGTTTAATGCTAAATAACACTGTTTCTAAAATGTTGCCCAAGCTCTGGCCATGGTGCTGCTAAGAGTGACACAATGTCACAGTATGAAGGACTCTTTCACACTTTAATAACTTACAAAGAACTAAGACTATTGCTGTTTAAGTGTCATACATGAGTTTTTCTAAACGCAGTTTGTATAATCCTGCAGTTAAGCATCTGAAATCACATATTTTTCCAGTATATTTAAAACAGTTAAAGTGAATCAGTTTTTATTACTGGGACCTGCTCATTCTGCCCACTTGTCTGTCCCTGCTGATCAGTCAAGCTTCATTATCACCGCCTTCACTCATGACCACAGACACCTCGGCCTCTTCAACTTGGAGGAAAATCAGTCAGTTTGACATCTTGTGCCATGAATTTTCGCTATTATATGCTTAACTTTACATACCACCCATTTCCTCTCTCTTCTCCATTTTCTCTTGCATGGAAATACTTTTGTTTTTGGTCATGATGAGTTTGCATGTGCTGCTGTGGACAGGACTGGACTGACCAGCACAGCGGTTGTCCGAGGATCATCCATACGAGAAATAATGACATCAGAAACTGAATGATAGAAACTTTGATCACCCCACCCATTTGGCCCGTATGGCCCAGAACAACCAATTGGGATCTGTCACAAATTGCCCTGTGGCAACCACACCCAGCAATACCCATTGTATTTGTGTATGAAAAATTGCCAAAGAAACAAAAGGAAATCTTAATTTATAGAGCACTTTAAATATTAAATTTACAGCCATGTTTATGTGTCATAAGTTCATGCAAAATATTATGACTTTGTTACAGTTTTTCATACTTGGAAATTCCCTGACACAATGAACTTTTTAGCACTTAAATATGTATATGGCGTCTAAATGTGAGTGCAAATTTGTCTTATTACTTACATATACAGTAGTGAAAAAAGTATTGGACAACCCTTGCATTTGTGATATATTGCATTAAGAATCACTCTTCACTCTCCAAGTGCAATTTCTTTTAGTACAGTCACAGCCAAAACACTAAACAAATCACAAAAAGCCTTAAAAACTTAAAATAGGTTGGTTCCATATAAATACATAAGAAATTTTGAGTATTGCATTATTTTGGTACCACTAATTAACTAATGACTAAGGCCATGCTTTCCATTTAAAACACACTTTTTGTTGTTGTGCTGTGGGTTTATATAAAGCTAGCATGTTTGGAGTTCTTCAGAGAAAAAAAAAAAAGCCAAAAAAGGAACCTAATGCAGGACAGATGCCTGAAGATACAGTTTCTCAGCCAGGAAGGGTACAGTTGCCACAGCCAGATAGGCAGAAAGTGCAGATGCAGTCACTCAGCTGTTGGAAGACAAAGCAAGATTTGAGCATCTTTAGCAAGAAATGACCGCATCCTGAATGGCATGTGCAAGAAAAATCCCCAAATGACATCACGTGAGATTCAGAAGCAGTGGTCAAACCAAACTGGTGTCCTTTGTTCCACCAACACTGTACATGGCTGACCTCTTGATCATGGCTTAAGGTTGTGCAAGGCTGTCAAGAAGCCCCTGATCAATGAGAGACAGAGGTTAGCCCACCTTTGGACCAAAGCACATAAAAACTGGTCAGCCAAAAACTGGAAGAAGATTCGGTGGTTGGATGAGTCCAGTTTTAAGCTTATTCATTGTCCTGCTTGTGTTAGGGTATGCTGAAGGCCAGAAGAAGCATTTTTTCCAGCATGTACAGAAGCTACCATCAAGCATGGTAGAGGCAGTATCATGGTTTGGATGTATGAGTGCTGCTGGTGTTGGTCATCTCACTGTGATGGCATATTGTGGGTGTTTCAGCAGATAATCCCCCTCAACTCACATCCAATACAAGTACAACATGGCTGCAGGAGCATAATATCCAGCTCCGAGAGTGGCCAGCTCAATCCCCAGACATGAACCCCATTGAAAATCTGCGGCGGATCTTTAAAAAGTCAAAGTGTAAACCACAGAATTTGGAAGAATTAATGGAAGTAATTCAAGAAGAATGGGACAAGGTTACCCCTCAACAGTGAGCAAGGCTCATGGTGAACATGCCAGCCAGGATTAGAGCTCTACTGCCGAGTATGGCAGGAATACGAAATATTAAATTTATGATGTGATGGTTTATTAATTTTTTTGTTCGGTTTTGAACACATCCTCTGTTATTTGTTGACTTTGATACCGACCATGAACTGACATGTTGAAACTATGAAGGGTTTTACTTTTATTTTTTTCTTGTTAACAATGAACAAAAAATAATTTGCATTTGTTTGTGCAAATGTCTGATGCAGCCAAACCGTTTGAAACTCAAAAAATATTTCTCTGTGAATATTTCATGATAACATTTGAGATTGTGTTAAATTTCAAGGGTGTCCAAAAACTGTTTTTTCACTACTGTAGTTTAAAGGGTTAAACTCTCCAATAAGTAAAACCTGCATATGCTATGGACTATGAAACAATCAAGTCCAAGCTGCCGCATTTCTACTTTAAGTAAAAGGCATCTCTCTTTGACAAGTTTGTTTTAACAGCTTGTCAGTTACCACTAGATTTCATTTTTTTTGTCTGTGAATTTCATCCAAAAACTTTACACCTTATAAAACAGAAAAGAAGCACCTCCTCATTATTTATTTGATTTCTCCATGATTTTGTGTCTTCATCTTTCAATAAATCAAAGCATTTCACTTCTCCTTTTCGTCCTCCTCTCTGAGACAGCAGAGTGCTGCGATGCTTTTACTGAATCATCACTTTCTAATTTGGGAAGCCACACATCTGCTGCTAATTAACCAGACTGATTGAATCTGGGCCTTTGCACACACTCACACATCCATGCACACACACATTTGCAAATGATCATTTCAGAGAGGAAACAGCCACTTTGACTCTGAAAAGCAAAAATTCTTATTTTCAGTATTAATTGCTTTGGTGCTGAAAATACTAATGACATGATTTATGAGGATTTCTCTCTTTGCAATGGTCTCAAACTATAAAATGACTGTGTGTGCAACATGGAGAAACAATAAAACACTTATCTGCAATAAGGAGCACGATTGGGAATTATAAGTATTCATGTCTCATCCTAATTATAAGCAATATTTCTCATTTGCATTACCAGAGAATGTCCTGAAGCTTTTTTATACAAAAGCCAAAATACTTTGCAGGGAATTGGCAGTGCAATGCACTGAAGTTATTGTATTTTTCATAAATTACAGTTTTTCTCTCAAGTTTGTTTCTCAAGAGACAACGCTTTATTACCAAACAACTCAAAACAACTTAAACTACAGCAGTGAAATACTTTTTTCTCTCTATCTGTTACAATTATGTGTCATTTTATTTCCCTCAAAACAAAAACACAAACTTTCTGTGGTAAGTATCCCAAAATGCTGTCTTTCATAACCATTATCATTTCAACTCTCTGCCACTGGAGACTGCTGGACCGTGTTGCTAGTCCACTTATGTTAAAACCTTTAGCAGTGTTGTTATTACACCTCCATTCTGGCCCTTAAAGAAAGTGACAGCTTCCGCTTTTGGTCTATTGACCAATCAAATAAGCACAATTTCCTCCTCCCTTGTTTTCATGATAGTAACTTCCAATCAGGGGCAGGCAAAGGTCAAGAAGAGACGAGACAGTTGTCTGTCAGTTCTCTAAAGAATTCAAAAGGAAATGAGAGCAATGAGATGTGGCCCTGGTCACCCTTCCTTTTACAGTCAGCTAATTACCAGGTATTGACCTGGTACAATAATGGGAATTGTAAGAAATGATTGGATAAAACCACTAGTGTGCAGGAAGAGCAGTACATGGACCTGGCGAGGGCCTTCAGTGACTGGACCACAAAGAACTGCCTCCTGCTAAACACCTCCAAGACCAAATAGATACATTGATATATATACATAAACATACATATTTTTTTATGTAAATACAATCATATAATTTTGTCCTTCTTGTCGTATATCATGGTCATCACACATACAGCTTGGGGCTCTGAACACTCATCAGCAGCAGCCTGGTCTTTCCAACTACACCATACAGTCACATGTACACAGTAACCTTTACTGGACTGAGCGCATCGTAGTCTTTACTGACACAGTGTCTGAAAAACAAGAATTGTTTTTCTCTCCCCTTTTTGCTGCTCTGTCTCCACCTGTCACTCAGTCATGCTCACCATATTGACTTCTCCTCTTCTCTTTATCTTTTATTTCGCATCACTCTTTCCCAGCTGGAGTCTTGGGAGATAGACATACGCCAACTCTCTATCTGCTTTCTCCATCTTCTCTGTCAGTCTATCTCTACAGCCTCAACTCCCACTCCTCCCTACAACATCACTCCCACTCCCTCCTTCTCTTTCTCTTTCCCTTAACATCTCTGCAGAATGGTAGGCTGAAGAGCTTTCTGCATTAATTGAAACCAAGGATGCCCCAATCAGGTTTTTTTTTTTTAGTTCCTGATCACAATTTGGTGAGATCCAATACGTGATATTGACAGCAATACCAATCATGGTAAGTTTTGTTTAAACGACTGGTGTTCTCTCAACATGCAAGTATTCCACAGTAGGGAAACTGAATTACACAATGTCATGGCTCATTTATTTCTTCTGTTTATACGAATTAACCAAATCAAGATACATCATGCAACTGATGTTATCATTACCTCTGCCAACCAACGCCAAGGAGGTTATGTTTTTGCCAGCATTGGTTAGTCTGTTAGTCTGACTGTCTGTCTGTCTGGTTGTGTTCAAAATAACTTGAAAACTCATGGACGGATTTGGATGAAATTTTCAGGAAATGTGTGGAATGGGATAAGGAAGAAATGATTACATTTTGGGACTGATCCGGATCACCATCTGGATACAGGAATTTTTTAGAGGATTCTGTAACATTGCCAGATGGGACCATTTTCGCCTAAGTGGACTGAAGCTGCTTGGCGGAGGTCTGCGCTCTCTGAGTGCTTTTCTAGTTTTATATTGCTGAGGAAACAAACAATTGCACCACGACTCAGTATTATTTATTTAAGATCAGCCAAGATCTGAAATTTCATCTCTTTAAATTAGGTTTAAGCACATCATGTACTAACTGGAGATGTTCCGATAACATTTTTTCCCTCTCGATACCAATACCAATACATGTGCTGTGGGTATCGGCCGATACCGAGTACCGATCCAACACCAGTATGTTAGAAAAAAAAAAATATTATACTACACCTGCATGACTGTGATATGATTATCACTGTGGTAAGGCCTGGCTCAGGTTAAACCCTTTGTAAAGCATAAATAAATACAGCAAATTCAAGCCCAGTGCTACTGTTTTAAGAGTGACAACGAAGAACTGTGCCAGAGTTTAACGTTGCTAAACAGTAAATAGATTACTAATTTAATAAATTACGTGGTATCGGATGGTGCCTGGACTCCAGTAGTCGCTGATACCGATACCAGCATTTTTGGCAGTATCGGAGCAATTTTCGATACCGGTATCGGTATCGGAACAACTCTAGTACTAACCTTATTCAGATACTCATTTTACCTAGCCAACATATGTCTGTTAAATAATGAGTCATCACAGATGGAACCATTTAAATTTTACCCACTTTTCTTGTCTGAGTCTTGGCTGGACTGTGGCAGGTCCATGCTGGGATCTGCCCATCCTCATGAATGTAATGAGACCCCCTGCGTGACTACTTTAATTTGGTTAAAAAAAGGTTGCAGCCTACTGTATTTGTTCTTGTGATGAAAGCACCATCTCATGGGGACACTCTACAATTGCATGAATAGGCAGATTATGGTGGAGTTTAGGCACTGGAGAACTCCCAGTGGATGGAAGCTGGCTGGAACTTGGCAGGCTTTTGGCTGGCGAGGGAAAACTGAAGCGGCTGCATCTGTATAGATTAAATGTTGGTATAAATTTTCAATAAGTGATCTATATAGTTTAGTGCTAGCAACTGACTGAAGTGTTTTTGCCAAAGAGCCTTAAAATAATTAGCTTTAAAGTTGAGCATTAACTTGAAATTATTGGTGAACTTGAACAAAACAGCAGCTTATCTTTTTACACAGTACATTACCTGAGGTGCATGTTCAAGACGATGAACGTCCTGCGCGCCCATGCACAACAAAGACTTCTGAAAACATTCAACAAATTGAACTAATCATTGAAAATGATTATAAGAATGAGGGTAGAAATGGTCTCCATTGGTAAAGAGATGGTTAAGCAAATTTTGAATGAAAATTTGAACATGGCAAAAATGTGTGCCAAAGATGTCCTAAAACTTCTGACTCCTGATAAAAAGGAAAAACACAAGCAATTTTGTGGAGGTAATTTGGAACAAATTAAAGAAACCCACATTTTTTTGGAGTGATTGCACGCCATGAAACTTGGATCTTCCAATTTGAATCTGAGACAAAATAGCAGTCAATGCAGAGAAAAACACCATCGTCATCAATGATTAAGACCAAAGCAAGTCCAAATTCAAGGTCATGATGATTGTTTTCTTTGACATTAAGGGCATCATTTTGGAGGGTCAGCATGAAACCAACCCTTTTACAGACAGGCTCTAGAACTGTGAGGAAAAAGTCTGAAGAAAGAAGCCACAGCTGTGGAAAAATGTTTTCAGTATTCATCAAGACAATGCACAAGCTACTCCAGAATTCTTAAATGGGTGGCATATGATCCAGAATTTAAACCAGCAGTAGTAGATACAAGATTCAAGCAGTGGACATACAATGGTATTACTGCTTTTTCTACTATGACTCATGGAAATGTACTAGATTCTTTTACCCATCTTGGTGATATTTAGGAATGTCAGTCCAAAAAACCAAATTCAAGATCTTTTCATGAATTCTGCTGGGAAAAATATAAGATACTTTCTTACTCCAAAATTAAAATTGAAACAGCAGAGTTCAAAGACTCAGAGTGATTGTTGGATAAAATATGGCAAATCAATGGCCGATATTTTCACATCTTTTGGGCCTGCCCTAATTCGTGTTGGCAAGAGATTGTACAAGAAATCAGAAGAATCTTCAAAATACAAGTTAAACCAGCCTTTGTTACTACATACTCATTTCAAGAAAAGTTAATGGCTAAGCATAGATATCTTTACAAAGTTTTACTAGTTGCAAGAAAAAGGCCATCACACAGCGGTGGCTGCAGGAATCTCCACCACCTAAGGACGACTGGACTACCATAATTAATGAACTACACAGCATGGAGAGACTGTCATTTTCTCCAAGACAGCAAACCAAGATCTTCCCAAAGCTCTGGGAGAAATGGGCTTTGATTCTATGAGATGCAACCCTGATCTTGTGTGACCTAAGTTTAACTAGTCCTTTTGTTTTCTTTACCATGTGAAATTCACGTTAACCTAGGTTCATGTGTTTCTGTGTGTGTTTTGTGTACATGTAAAATCCAATAAAAATTCAAGTAAAAAATAAGACAATGCACAAGCTCACACTGCGCTCTCTGTAAAGCAGTTTCTGGCCCAAAAACAAACCCCAGCGCTTGGTCACCTGTCAACTGTCTGAAGACCTGCTGCAGTGCTTTGATCAGTGGGAGACTAAATGCAGTGCAGTACCAATGCAGAAGGAGAAGGAACTTAAAAAAATGTTTTGATTCAGTAAAATTTTATTACAGCATTTGGTTTTTAACAACTATACCTTGTGTTGTTACAGACTGAACCCCAAGTGCAGTACAAAACACAATGCTGTTTAGCTTTTACCCTGCCGGTCTTAACACAGACTTCAGAAATGGATTTTTATTCTTGACAAAATGGACTAAAAAATGGTTTTGAGGATTCCATCACAACATTGAAGAGGATGACCAGGCAGCAGATGAGCAAGAGTGCACAAGCTGGCAGTTTTTCTGTTGAAATCCCAAAGGAGAGCACAAAGTTAAACCGCAAGTGATCATATCGGCAGCTAAAGGTATTAATTTTGATCAAGTGGTTTTCTATTTCTGACAAATAGCGGCCAGTATTGATCAGTTTTCGACTGATCAAGGTTCCTTCAATGAAAACCCAACAACAACAATTCAGCATGTTTTCTTCCCTTTAATATTTGCCCTCTTATAAACTTGAACCATATTCTGTAAACCTCTCTCTCTCTCTCTCTCTTTGGCTCTGCTCCATCCTTCTCCCTAATGGATGACCGTGCTGTTTTGGTGTCAGGGTCTGTACTCTCCCTCTGTCTCCCTCTCTGCACCAGTGTGGTGCTACAAGGCCATGATGTGACACTTTTTCTTTCTCCCTCTCCCTCTACATTAAAACATGGCCCTGGTGAGGGGGCTGTGTCAGAGGGGTGTTTCTGCTGAATCCATTTACCTGCAACCCTTGATGCTCTGAAGAACAATGTTAAAATATCTCAGCCTCAGATTTTTCTTTTTGTGGGAACAAGCGCACTGAGTGTCTGTTCTGCTTTGTAGATGAGTAAGCTTATGTTATCAGTTAATCACAGTAATTCTGCATTATTATTCTCAACGTAGTTAAATATGGGGTGGCATGGAGGTGTAGCAGGTAGTGCATGTGCCTCACAGCAAGAAGGTTGCTGGTTCGAATCCCATGTTGGTCAGGGCCTCTCTGGGTGGAGTTACCATGTTCTTCCTGTGGATGCATGGGTTCTCTCTGTGCACTCCAGTTCCCTTCCACAGATCAAAAACATGCTCATTAGGCTGACTGGTGACCCCAAATTGTCTGTGTCAGCGTGACTGATTGTCTCTCTCTATGCGATCGGCTAGCAACCAGCTCAGGATCAGTGTTTCTCTCCTCCCCTTTGCCACAGGCGTTGCTCCCCCTCACTCCTCTCTCACAACATACGGTCAAGTCAGTTTTATTGTACAGGCTGTAGCGCCAGATTGTAACAGTCAGGATACTTTCCCTATGAAACAGGTCCATACCTGTCCTTTCATTAAATAAACTAAAGCTACCTTTGCTTACAACAGGCCAAACGCTCTACTGCTCTGTGTTGTAAGAATGTTGGTTGCCCCTCTCTTGACTACTGGTTAACTAATTTATCCTCAAGTTTGGCGCTTAAGAACTGACCCATACAGTTAGAAAGAAAGCCTCTGGATTTTAAAACATTTGGAAGATGTAGGGCCCTATAAAATCCGTGTTATTGTTTCCCAAATTCTGTTTTTGTTGTTTCCCATATTCTGTTTTTTTCCGTTTTAAGTTTTTGAGAATTCGATTTTTTAGTATTTTACGCAAATTTAACACTGAGACACACTATAAAGAAATGAAATATAATCACTCAATACAAACCATCTGTGCAGATAAATGGAGTGCACAGATTTTTCATTTGCCAACACTAACTAACACAAACTTGACACACAGACTTGCAGACTGTGGACATGATTTTATAGGTTGTTTGATATCAGGCAGGAGAAAATGTTTTGTTTCATGAATTATTTAAGTAAGAGATCAGACAAAAGACTCAGAGTGTAGGCTGAACTGTGCCGTAAGTTGCAATGGTTTGAAATTCAAATTGCTTAATCACAAAAGGACTACACTGCTTTTGCTACTATTACAATTGTGCAAATGAGTCTAAAGGACACTGTTTTAATCACAAAAAACACACACGAGGTTGAATGCAATCATCACTCTGCCACAGACTTAAGTATCTGAAGTACCTATGGGAAATGTACTCACATTTCCATGCAGATTTGCCTTGTAACCAAAATGTTTGAGTGTGAATGTGGCTTGAAGGAACTTCAGTTTGTTCGACATCCATCCTGGCCTCATTTTTCAGCACGGAGGTCAGCGTTTGGTTAAAAATTCCATTAATTTAAAAAAATGTGGCATCGGCCCGAACTATGGATTTGTGGTGAAATTCAAGTTTCACTGAGGTTTGAGAATTAAAGCTAACCTTCTCCAGTAACTTACATAGCATTCCAGATGTGAAATCTCTACAGCAATGTGGGAGGAGTTACGAACTCAAAAAAAAATATTTATGTTCTGAATTTTGTCCAGAAGGGGGTCAGTTAGTTTGTGTTGACATTAACAAAACAGCTTTATAGCTTACTGAAAATATTTTTCCTCCAATTTGGCAGGGACTTTTTTTTTTGCTAAGATAATTGTTGTCCGGATATTATGAGATATAACACATATTTTCAGCAGCCTACACTGGCATGTGGCACAAAACACCCATCACATCCTAAATTCTGACCCTGGACAATCCAGGTGTCTTAGTCCAATGTAGCTCAAGGTATTTTTCCAACATAGTGCCAGTGCTTCAGACCTGAAGCCTGATGTTGTCCCAGCCATTTGCCTTATATCCTGTCTTCCATTTCTCGGTTTCAGTTTCACATCAATATTGTGAAGAGGCAGTGAAAAACAATCACACTTGTACCATTCATCTGTACAGTGTCATCATAGATGCTGCTACTGAAAGGTTTTTTCAATCAGCGTGAAGTGGAGTGATACTTGTTTCTCACATCATGTTGGTTTGTGATCTTATTGCCCAGATAGAATGATAAAATTTCGACTGAACCAAAAAAAACAATCCTAGGTTGGGAAACTGATTGTGCTCTTTGAGATGGTGCATCATTTTCGGATGCCATGAACTGAGATTGCACAATAAGGGAGTCTTTCCATTCCCTGCCCTCTAGTTTATTTGTCTTCCTCTATTTCCCTTCCATGTTGCATCTATAAATAGGAGTTTGCTTTGACACAAATGGTCTTAATATATCTCATTGATCATGATAAAGTGAGCACTTCACCGACAGAGTCAGTGAACAGCCTCTTCCCCAGTATTCACTCATAATACTCTCTGTGAAACCATCTTCCAGGCCTCTTAATCACTAACCGAAGCATTAACCAATCAATGCCTAACAATTATGTGATGGGATGTTCGATCAGCTGTCAGCCTTGGGCACTGATCTCATGATCAGTTGACTGATTGAGTGGTTCAGTGGCTGGTTGGCTGATGTTGAGCTGACAAGGGCATCGAGGCTGTAGGAAGTGGACAGGGTGTTGATGTTTGATTGACACTTAAACTAAAAGTGTGTGCGTGTGTGCCTAGAAGCTATGCACAGAGGCACAAAGGCCGCTCCAATTTTAGCCTGCATGACTGTGTGGTTATTGTTGAGTGACGTGCCTAAAAAGACTCAAATCTTCACATGAATTGCTTTGAAAGGCAGGATGTGACAGTTGGAGGGGCAGGCCAATATTAACTTTGCAACCAAGGGGTGATAAACGCTCTTTGAGGACTCCTAGGACTGAGCTGTGAGTCAGCATTTGCCCAGATGTATTGAAGTGGTGGTAACATTTGGTCTCACTACTGTACTTGAAGTGGTGCACTCTTTTAAAGAGTAACTGAACCTGAGAGATTCATGTGAGGTGTGTCTACCTCAGAGCTTAAGAAAATACATCAGAAATGTCAAGGCTATGGCTGGGAGTAGGGAGGGAAATGATGTGCTTGCATCTTCATGCCATCTCTATCAGTGACAGCATACTGTCATAACCATCAAAAGTAGACATAAGCCCAATTCACACTGCCATTTCAAGGTGCAATATTTACACCCCCATGAAGTTTCGCCTCCATTCTGAAAGTCATGGAGAAGGAAAGGGGAAATTAGTAATCCCCCATTTGTTCTGTGTCCAGTGGTAGTAACAAAGGTGTTATATTGGAGAGAGGGAGGAACAAGGGCTCAGTGGGAAACAGGAGCGCTGTGAGTGAGCAACTCCACGTTTGTGTGCATGTGGGAGCACGTGCCATGTCACACGAATCCAAACTATATTGAAGTGTGAATCAGCACAGATACTACAGCCTCACAGAATTAATGTGAAAGTCTGATTAAAGTCTCAAGATGTTAATATAATGGACCCTCGTTGTGGTGCTTTTGTGTATTGGCACTGTGAGTATGCTCTTCTAAAAGACAGCCTTGTTTTCCATTATTTCACGTGTTTTCAGTCAGTTAACACTGGTCCAAGATGTCCCCAGAACATTTTTTTGAAATTTCATGCCCAGCAATACTACTGGATGTTGGCCACCTGTTAGGGATGCAGGACATTATTAGAACAAAATCAGTGACAGCAGGTTATTGCCTAAAAGACTGATTATTGTTGTCAGCAGATATGAACATTTTTGCACATACTGATAGCTGATATTATAGCTGTACAAATGGGCCCTAAATACCCCATATATTGGCTGTAATATTAGCAGAATGTACAAATGTAATTTGATGGTTTACCCCATCATCAAAGCAGCACCGCCCAATCAGCATCCTTTAGAGCATTAAGAGGTGGGAGCTACAAATGAGATGACAGCAGGAAGTGACTGCACATACAGGGATTAGCATAGATGCTAACAGTTTCAGTAACAGTTTTGTCAGATCTTTATTAAATGAAAAACAAAAACTTCTCGAAAGTGAGGATATTTTTGCTCCACCTCTTATATGTTGTGATGAGAGTTTGTTCTACAAAGTGGCGCACATTCTGTAGTGCAGTAGTTTCCGCTAATGACATCATCTGCATGGCCAATACTAAATGATGATTGATGGAACGATCGTCCAATCACCTGCCTAGGCTTGTTCAGTATACCGGTACTAAATTGTTACCAGGGCACTGAGGCATTTAAAACGATACTATACTATGTTTGGATGAGACCGGTACTTTTTTTTTTTTTTTTTAAAGTTGCCACATGACGTCAGCACGTTGCAATTTGAGGCGAGTGAGCGAGTGAGTGAGCGAGCACTGTGGAGCAGCAAACGGAGCTGGAGTCTAGCGACAGAGAGACATAAAGGAGAGAAAGAGAGTGGCGGTAATGCCCCGTTGTAAAGATGGCCAACTGCTGTTAAACTCCACAAAGAAGGAGAAGAGAGAAAAAGAGAGAGAGACAGGAGCAGGGAAAGAACGGCAGCTGCTGCAACCTTCACCATGCTGCAACTCTTAGATAAACCAGGTGCGTGAAGTGCTTTATGGAATTACTTCAGCTTCAAAACAAATGAGCATGGTGAAGCCATTAACACCGAAGCCCCACTGTGCAAACGGTGTTACAAAACATGTGTGGCCAAGGGTGGAAAGACTTCCAACTTGGTAAAACACTTTAAGGACAAGCACCAAGACCTGCATAAGGAGTTCAGAGAACGACAGGTAATAACTTATATACCCCGGAAAAAAAGCCAGATTCAGTGCTAAAAGCAAGCAAAGCCATCACCCCTCACTCTCCACAAAAGTAGCTCTGGAAAAAAATTAAAGCTGCATTGCAATTAGCTACCACTTCCTCTGGTTTAAATAGCCTGTTTATATTATTTTACTTTATATTATTATATTATATTATATTATATTTATATTCAAACTGATTTTCAAACTTTTTGGTCCCTTACTTTTGTTCCCAGAGCTGTAAATGCAAAAATGCATGAGTGCAATAAGAAAATGTTATTGTTCTGAATCGTATTTTATTTTATTTTTATTTTATTTATTTTAAATTGTGTTGTCTGTGCATTAGAAAGCCTGTCTTTGTGTAATTTTATTTTATTAACTAATGCATAGTTATAATCCAGGATTTTCTATTAAAATAAAGTCAATAATGAGAATTTTTGTGTTCTCTTTTTATTTAGAAAAGTATCGGCAAGTATTGAAAAGTATCGAAATACATATTGGTGCCGGTAACAATACCAAAATTAGGGATGCACGAAATTTATCGGGCCGATACAATATTGGATGATTTGGGGAAAAATGACATGATTTTTTTATCGACCTGATACGTACATTTTATCCAATAAAAAGATCAGATAAATTACTTAAGTTGGGGAAATTGTTTGCAGGCCCCGTAGCCTCAAAACAAGCTATGTCGCGCTGGTTACGTCATCTATCGCGCCTTACTAGAAGGACCCAAGCCTGCCCCCGTCTCTGCTAGACCAAAAGTGAAAATGGCTTCACCAGTGTGGTTGTTTTTCTCAGTGGCAGAAGATGACAACAGCATTGCTGTTTGGCGAGAATTCTGAGGGGGGAAAGAGGACTTCAAGTTTTAACACAACAGATCTTACAGCTCACCTGAAAAGTCGTCATCGCGGCGAAGCGGTATTGAAAGAAGACGAAGCAGTCGCGGTAGCAGCTAGAGGAGCTAAGGCTAAAAACAACATGGAACGTGGATGTCCCCATTCAACAGGTGTTTGAAAACTGTGAAAACTTTTTAAGAGACAGTGAAAAGGCTAAAGCCATTAACGACAAAGTGATGGAGTTCATAGAGCTCGAAGACCAGCCCTTTTCTGTCATTGAGAGCCTGTGTTTTCGTAAGTTAATAGCACATTTGGAGCCATGTTACACCCTCCCAAGCCGTCGCTTCTTCTTGGATGTATCCCTCCATGCCCACTAAAGTATCATTGCCACACACATCCATAACTTGATAACATAACACATAACAAAAACAGACTACACGTAAGTTTTACCACAGACATATGGACACCTGACGTTAGTCCGGTCAGCAAGCTTAGCTTAATGGCTCAGTGGTTGGATCAAGATTTTAACATGCAAAAAGATTATATTTAATATAAAAATATAAACGTATCAGTTATCGTATCAGCCATGAGAAGCAGGAAATTATCGGCTGTCGGTATCGGTTGAAATTTTTCATATCGTGCATCACTAACCAAAATGTTGGTATCGTGACAACACTACTGAAAGGTTTATCCCTCCCAAAAAACATCTTCTATGGGCTCTTTCCCAGATGGACTGGTGAATTATATTGAACAGTCCATCTGGTGTGCCTGATTAGGCTTTCAGATCTTTACACGAATTCTTGGTATCAATATCAGTTAGAATATATGTACATGTCAGATATCGGCAAAAGTCAACAAATATCTCCCTAGTGTCTATACACCTTAATGTTTCAGTCCAGTTCAGAACAGGTTGTTTCAGTGTAAATCATCATCAAGTCTGTCTGACCACTTTCCTCTAAGAAGTGGATGTTGGCTTAATCTTGTCATGGCTGTGCTCCAATGTTTATTGGTTTCCATGGGATGTGAAAATAGATAATAATCCATCCATCCATTTTCTAAACCCCCTTATCCCTTTGCGGGGTCAAGGGGACTTGAGCCTATCCCAGTTGACAATGTGTTAGAGGTGGGGTATACCTTGGACCGATGGCCAGCCAATCGTAGGGCACATAGAGAGACAGACAACCTTTCACACTCACACCCATACCTAAGGGTTATTTGGATTCACCAATTAACCTAATGAGAATGTTTTTGGTCAGTGGGAGGAAGCTGGTTTGCCAGAAGAGAACCCATGCATGCACGAGGAGAACATGCAAACTCCAAACAGAAACCCCGGACTGACACAGGGTTCAAACCAGCAACATTTTTGCTGTGAGGCACGTGCACCGCCTGCTGTCCCACCCTGCTGCCCCTTACATAGTTATGTAAATATGAAAAATAAAAAAGCCCGTGACACAGTTTTGCATAGCAGTCAGCGCTAAGTGACACTATCAACCCTCCAGCCCTCTGCTCTGATCACTTGGCTATTTATTGCATTTCAGGCAGGTGCTGGCACCACAAATATGGGGTGAGGGAGAAGCCCTGATGCCACATACTTCTTGTCTTGTTCATAGAAGTACACTATCAGATTGAGGTGACATGTTTAACACAGTAAAGGGCATATAAAACTCAAAAAGCATAATATGGGATCTTTAATTCCACATTGAATTATTTATTTTACGGTTTTTGTTGCTTTTATTTAGAGGAGAGAGGAGACTGAGGTATGAGAAAGGAGCAACAAGTTAGTCATAAAACTTCACCACTAGTCAATGGTGATGCTCGAATTTTATGGCAAATATTGTTCTTTTGTTTTTCTTGATAAAGCTGAAGATTTTTTAATTGGTGTTCATTTCTGTCACACAGCTCCTGTCACAAAAGCTTGGGTGAAAGTCGCGCTCATTACCTGTAATGTAACACAATAGCCAGTCTTAAATTGAACAGTCAGGATGAGAGAAATTGGTCACTGAGGTGAGTGAAGCCAACACCTTACTGTGAGCATGATTCTCTGCTCAGAGGAATGCTTCATGCTTTTCTCTTGTCGCAGGCACGTACAGCCTTCACATTTTAATTGCTTTAGGATTCATAAGAGGCAGGTATTTCCTTTGTTTTTACCCCTGCTGTCTTTGTCTTCTCTCACCCCTAGTTCACTTCTTCTCCAGCCTGCTGATTATGTTATCTCTATTTATGTCATAGCTGCCACCACAAGGAGTTATGAAGTATTGTGGCATCCAGTCAAATAAAAGGAAAAATGGCCAGAGCTGGTCATTTCTGTCCTGCTCAAATCATGCTAGAAGTTATTATTAATCTTCTCTTTTATTATTCTCCTCACTGTCCATTGATCCCTCAGCAGTCCTTGCTGATTAAACAACACACACTCAGACAAACCCCAATTCCAATGAAGTTGGAACGTTAAACATCAATAAAAACAGAAAACAATGATTTGCAAATCCTTTTTGACCTATGTTTAATTGTATACACTACAAAGACAAGATATTTAATGTTCAAACTGACAAACTTTATTGTTTTGTTGCATATATGCAATCATTTTGAATTTGATGCCTGCAACATGTTCCAAAAAAGCTGGGACGGGGGAACAAAAGACTGAGAAAGTTGAGGAATGCTTAAAGCACATCTGTTTGGAACATTCCACAGGTGGACAGGTTGATTGGGAACAGGTGGGTGTCATGACTGGGTATAAAAAGAACCATCACTGAAAGGCTCAGTTGTTCACAACCAAGGATGGAGTGAGGTTCACCACTTTGTGAACAACTGCATGAGAAAATAGTCATAGCAGTTGAAAAACGTCTTTCAACGTACTACTGCAAATAATTTAGGGATTTCATCATCTACAGTCCAAAATATCATCAAAAGATTCAGAGAGTTCTGAGAAATCTCTGCACATAGGCGGCAAAGCCTAAAACAAACATTGAATGCATGTGACCTTTGATCTCAAAGGTGGCACTGAATTAAAAACAACATCATTATGTAAAGGATATTACCACATGGACTCAGGAACAAACCGTTGTCAGTGAGCACAGTTTGTCCATACATTTACAGTGTAAGTTAAAACTCTTCAATGGGAAGTGAAAGCCATATATCAGCCTCACCATGAAACACAGCCAGGGGCCCACAGCTCATCAGAGATGGACTGGTGCAAAGTGGAAAAGTCTGCTGTTATCTGAAGAGTGCACATTTAAATTTTTTTTGGAAACCATGGACATCATGTCCTCTGAGCTTAAGAGGAACACTATCCAGATTTTTGTCAGTGCAAAGTTTTACAGCCAGCATCTGTGATGGTAAAGGGGTTTGTTAATGCCCATGGCATGGGTAACTTGCACATCTGTGAAGGCACCATTTATGCTGAGAGGTACATACAGGTTTTGTTTGTTTGTTTTAGAGCAACATATGCTGTCATCCAAATGACCTCTTTTTTCAGTGACATCCTGCTTAATTCAGCAAGACAATGCCGAGCCACACTTGGCATGTGTTAAAACAGTGTGGCTTCATAGTAAGAGAGGGCAGGTACTAGACTGGCCTGCCAGACCTATCTCCCACTGATAATGTGTTGTGCGTTATGAAATGCAAAATGTGGCAACGGAGATTACTGACTGAAGAATTCAAAAGAATTCCACCTACAAAGCTTCAACACTTAGCGTCCTCAGTTCCCAAATGCCTATTGAGTTTTGTTAAAATGAAAGATGATGTAAAACAGGGGTAAATACGCTCCGGATCCAGCTTTTTTGGAATGTGGTGCTGGGATCAGATTTAAAATGAGGGAATATTTGCGGAAACAAAAAGAAACAATAAAGCTTATCAGTTTGAACATTATATATCTTGTCTTTGGAGTGTTTTAAATTGAACAATAGTGCAGAAGAATTGCAAAACATTGCAAAACTTCATTGAAATGGATTTGTAAATCATCTAGCCCTTCTTTAATCCTCAATGTCCTTTTGAACCCTACTCTCCAAATTTGGAACTTAAGTGAGGAAAGCAAGAAAAAAAACCCATAAAGGCGTGTCAGACTGAATAACTCGACGTGTTCTTGAGTTATTATCAACAATTTTCTGATTTTCAAAGAGTGTCAGCGGCTCAGAGGAGTGACAGGAAACAGACTGTGGAGGCAGGTAAAGAGTGTGTGAGCATGTGCGGGGAGGAGAGGAGGAAAGAGAGGCCAAGAGAAAAGCATGGATAAGAGAGAAGTGTGTGTGTACGAGAGCAAGAGACTTGCAGTCAGAGAGAGATCAGAGCATGTTGAGAGGAGCTTTTGGCTTTTCTCTCCGAGGATAAAGTCTGTTCCGGCCTTGTGCTGCTGGATCCCACTGCAGCGCTGTCCGTGGTGCTGAATCGGCTGCAGGGTCTTGCGTCTCTATTTATCTCCCCCTCCCTCTCTATGCCTCTCCTCCTTACACTTTCTCTTCTTCTCCCCCCCGTCTTTATCTCTTGTGCCCTCTCAAAGTCTCCTCTATCTCTCCCTCTTAACTTCACAGGCTCTTTATTGTTATGGAACACAGCAGGTTGCCACAGCAGTGTCAACACACGCAGCATTGAACTGACAGTAACCAAACTTCAACACACAGGAGGTAAAAACAGCCAGCTGAATATGCACAATGGGATATGACAATTAGTAAATAAGGAAGAGGAGAGGAGAGAGATATTTGTTGTTTATTGGGAGGGGCTGCAACTCTGATGGACTGCTCATGGTATACAAGGTCATTAATCTCTGACCCAATGGTAAAGCCTCTCTGAATCACATAAAGATTATCAGGCTGTTTTTGTCCCAACTGTCCCCCTTCCTAACAAAGGACAGCAAACGCCAGATTATTTCATGTCTGATAAGATTATCCTGTGGTCTGAGGTGTGTTAAGAGTGAATTTGTCCTGATAATCGGCTCCAAAACAGGTCAAGGTCAACAATCATAAATATTAAACTTTAGTATTTACAACCAAAACACTTCACGTCAAACGGAATGTAGCCAATCAAGAAGCGAGCTGACTGAGGAACAAGGAAGCAGGCTTAAATAAAAGCAAGCATGACCGACCTGAAATATAAAATTCGGTGGATAAAAATCTCTTCAGATTAAGAAAATCCATATGTAGTACCCAACTTCCCGATCCTTTCTTTAGACCTTGTTTAAATCAGCAATACACACGGCAGCATGATGTGCTTAAGGTCATGTTCAGAAAAAATATGACTCAGAAGAAAGAGCAGTCTGTGATGTGCATACTGAACACTGCATACATTGCAAATGCAATTAAATCAATATATTGTTCAACCATACAACATTCTACAGTCAAAGAGAACATGTGCAGAATACACTACACTGTTAAAAAAAAATCCAGAAAACTCAAAATTTAAAGGTAGCTGTCTGCACTACATCCTTGAGTTTTGGGTCAAAACTCAAAATTTTAGGTTGACAGAACAATTATTTAAAATAAGACAATCCCAGGCAGGATTTGTACCCAGACCAGTTGCAGCATGTTTCAAATCATGTATGTTTGCATACCACTGCACCAGTCTGGTACACCATGTCTTTACAGAAAAGCTGAGTACTGGGTTTTTTTTTCTAGACAAAGATTCGTAGTGTAGCAATATTAAGCTGTATGAAATAAAATCAGACGTGAAAAACAGGCTGTGCAAAAACTTGGGCACCCTTGTCATTTTGTTGATTTGAATCCCTGTTACCACTGAGCACTAATTAATTTCCACACAGAATTGGTTTGGTGAGCCCAATAAGCCATGAACTTCATAGACAGGGGCATCCATTCGTGATAAAATGTATTTAAGGCGGCCAACTGCAACTTGTTCTTCTCTCATCTGAAGAGTGGCAACATGGGGGCCTCAAACAACTCTCAAATTACCTGAAAACAAATATTGTTTAATATTATGGTTCAGGGGGAGGCTACAAAAAGCTATCTCAGAGATTTGAGCTTTCAGTTTCCACTGTGAGAAACATAGTGAGGAAATGGAAGACCACAGGCACAGTTCTTGTTAAGGCCTGAAGTGGCAGATCAAGAGAAATATCAAAGAGGAAAAGGCAAAGGATGGTGACAACAGTTAAATTCAACCCACAGATCACCTCCAACGACCTACAACATCATCCTGCTGCAGATGGTGTCACTGTGCACCGTTCTACCATTCAGCACACTTTGCACAAACAGAAGCTGTGCGAGAGAGTGAGGCTGAAGAAGCCTTTTCTGCCCACAGGCCACAAACAGAGTCGCCTCAGGTATACAAAGGCACATTAGGACAAGCCAGCTTTATTTTAGAATAGACTGATGAAACAAAGATTGAGTTATTTGGTCATAAAGGGGGGAAAAGAACACAGCATTCCAAGGAAAACACTTGTTACCCACAGTAAAATCTGGTGGAGGGTCTATCATGCGGTGGGGCTGTGTGGACAGTGCTGGTACCGGGAATCTTATTAAAGCTGAGGGTGGCATGGATTCCACTCAATATCAGCAGATTCTTGAGAATTATTTTCAAGAATCAGTCACAAAGTTGAAGTTATGCAGGGGCTGGAATTTTCAACAAGACAATGACCCAAAACACTGCTCAAAATCTACACAGGCATCCATGCAGAGGAACAAGAACGATGTCCTGGAATGGCCATCCCAGTCCCCAGACCTGAAAATTGCTGAAAATCTAAGGGATGATCTGAAGTGGGCTGTCCAGGCTTGGCAACCATGAAACCGGGGATGTGTTGTGAGAAGGAATGGTCCAAAATACCTTCATACAGAATCCAGACACTCATCAGAGGCTATAGGAAGCACCTAGAGGCTGTCATTTTTGTAAAAGGAGGCTCTACTAAATATTGATGTGATTTTTCTGTTAGAGTGCACCCGTCTAAATTTGTTTTGATGCATATTGCAAATTTTCTGTCAATCCAATAAACCTCATTTCACTATTGCAATATCACTGTGTCCATTAGTTATTTGATATTTCAAAACGAAACTGCTGATCCAAACTCCCAGTGATTCATAAATGAAAATAATGGAAATTGTCAGGGGTGCCCAAACTTTTGCATACCACTGTATATACAAACAATATACAGTAGAACAAAATATCATTGCACCTGGCTCAAGACGCTTAGGACAGAATAAACAATATTTACATAATAGGAAGAAATAGCTTTAGTGCAGTATAGCAGCATATAATTAAAAGTACAGTGTAAAGTGCAATGTATTGCAAATAAAGAACAGTCAGTGCAGATGCAGATAGCTTGAATCAGAATACACTTACATATGCACATACACACACTTACATATATATAGAGGGCAATCCAAGCAAAATTGGCTGTCCAAAATTGTGACTTTTCTTTCTTAATGTACAGAATTCTTGTTTTATGTGTTCGATGATTGTGTGTGTTTGTGTAAATCTATTGAATGGGCTGCTGTCTTGGCCAGGACACTCTTGCAAAAGAGATTTTTAATCTCAATGAGGTTTTATCCTGTTTAAATATAGGTTAAATATATACATATATAAATACATATATAAACACACATACTTCCACGCACACTCACATATACACAATTATGCATACATATACACATATGTACACACAACATGTATACACATATATACACCCACACACACATAAATATAAATGCATATATATATAAAATACTTACTTACACACACACATCCACATACATATATACACATGTACTTGTATACGCACTCACACACATACAAATAAACTGTCTAACATCGTAAAGATCAGAGCATTAGATGGAAGTATGTAACATTTGTGCCAACTTAAGTTAAAGCCACACTGTGTAGTTTGTTCTCCGATCTAGTGGTGAAATACAAATTTTGCATTCAAGCAAATAGTGCTCTCTAGTGCCTCGCTTTTTCAAATGTGCGTTGCAATCGCTGAACTCTATGGTATGTGCCTAGAAGCTACGTCAACATGTCATCCAACACTTCACACTATTTCAAACAAACTGCAAATTGCATTGAATCATTAGTGTTCGGCTTCCAAATTTGCCAGGGCAGTGACAAGCACGTCTCGCTGGCTCTGAGCGAAAACACATTTAGTCTTAGCCAGTAGTACTACGTAGTGCTTTATGTCCTTCTTGGCTGTTCATAGTTTTTACAGACTGGAAGGACATGGAAGCCTCTATAGGACTTACCTGTTCTATGTAAATACAAATAAGAAATTCTTCACTCAGGAGGATAAGTCAGATTGTTGGCAGAGGCAATTTGTCACAAATGACGATGTATTTATGAATCTAGACATTGTTTTTAGCATATAAATTACTTAATATGCTACACATTGTCCCTTTAAGAAATCAGCCCAACTTAACACGAAACATAAGTGAGAGTAGTTGAGATAACTCCTTTGATTAAGTTCATAACACAACAAAAATATTTTGTTTTGTTTACTAAAAAAATCATTTAATGCCAGCGATTTTAAGTTTTCATTACAGTGTACAGATTGGATACAGCCACACGAACATAAATCTCCTGATGATTAAGAGCAAAGTGAAGAAATCTGTATCAAGTAGTGCAGAACCTTGCTTTGACTTGCTTGAGTCTGTTGCTAATTTCTTTATTCTGCACCCTTTAAATGTCACTCCATGCATGTTTTATTATGTTTTTACAAGATGTGTCTCTTTGGAGATTTCTCTGTCACAGCAGACCACTTTTGAAATTCTTTTCTTTACCTTTTTCACTTCTGCCTCTCCTGTTTTCACCTGTCTTCCACAGTTATCAGAACAACAACAGATTAACCACGCCTCTGTCATGGATCAATGTAATCACAGTTAGTCCTGCAGAGTTCATGAAACTATCCTCTTTTATGCAGCATCATGACTGTTAAAGACTCTTTCTAACAACCATCAGTTATCAAGAAAAGGTAAATGGACTTGAGCTTATATAGCGCTTTTCTAGTCTTTTGACTACTCAAAGTTGCTTTACACCACAAGTCACATCTACCCATTCACACCCATTCACTCTCACATTCACTCACTGATGGTTTGGAGTTTCTATGTTAGTTATCCATCAGTATCAGCTAACACTTTCACGCCCTTTCATGCCCATTTACACGCCACTGACGCAGCAGTGGGAGCAACTTGGGGTTACGTGTCTTGCCCAAGGACACATCGCCATGTGTCGCCCGGAGCTGGGCTTGAACCTGCAACCTCCCGATCACTGACCAAGCGCACTATCCAGCTGCGCCACCGACGAAAAGGCAACCTAAGTCATGCATAATAAGCCAACCAGAATCAAATATTTCACACAACCATGCAAGAAGTGACTTTTGAACCACAGCAGGATGAGACATTAAATCAAACAACAGTTCACAGGCATGAATAAGACATCAGTAAAGGGTAACTCTTTGTTCAGGCCAGCAACATGTGAGACAAATCAAAAGTTTTTCACAGCAGCTTTAATCATTACCTGATATGACTCATCTTTGGTATCATTTGACCTTTTTTATTTGATTCTCGGAAATAAAGGTCAGACTACTCAGCAACCAACACGGCAAGGTTGGTGGCCGACATTTTTCTCATTTCCAGAGAACTCAGTGTTTTCTTCTGAGAATGACTTTTCTTCCTTACCACAGCCTGTTTATTCTCCTCAACTGTGTTATGTGTCCTTTTAAAGACATATTTTAAAGATTTATAGTGTTCTCTGCTTTATTTTGTCTTCCACCCTCCATTTTATGTGGTCCTTACACGCACACCTCTTCTTATCCTCAAGTGACATCTGTTTTTGTCTGCTTGGGTCTTCTTGAATTTAACAAATCCTTACAATCTATTGTTGAAGATTTCCAATCACTGGATATTTTATTCTTATACATAACCTTCACATAACCAACACCAGAATAAAAGGTTACCATGGTTTGAGCATGGGCTGATTCTTAATTACCTTTGAGTTTTCGTTGCATTAAGGTTTTTTTTGCTCAAAGTAGTTATCTTTATCCAATCCAAGTGAACCCAAAATCTTTAACCAACCTGAAAAAATGTCGACCAAAACAAGTAAAAATGTCATTTTTAAATTTTAGATCATTTTATTTAATAATTCATTCATCTATTAATTTATTTATTATGTTATCCGTTTGCTTCTATGTGTTACTTCTTGACAGAAAATTCACAACTTGAAAATGACTGATTTTTATGCTTGAAGGATGATATGGATTCTTATAAATCCCTCTTTTCTCCCTTTTTATTTTGAAAGGTTCAGTTATTTTAGTTTTACTTTGTCAGCCTATTTTTTTTGCAGTGGACAGTCATTTGGCTTGGTGTTTGTTCAGTCTGATAAGTATAAAAGCTTTGAATAAGGAAAAAGGACAAAAATATGTACTTAAAATGAATAATGCAAGTCAATACACAACTTTAAGAATCGATAAGAATAGTTAGAGAAGCTCATTCTTGCAATTCACAGTATTTTTCCACAAAAATGGAACAAAATTAACTTTTTAAAAATCTGTTTCTAACTTTCTGCGTTTATCAATTTTGAATATAAACTTGTCTTCTAATATTAAGTCTTTAACATGTTGTATTTTATGCAAATAAAAATAATTCAAATAATTATAGTTTACCTTAAAGCAAAATCCAATTAAACCCATATATTGTTATTGCTTATCTAGTTTAAGTCACCTGTTTACTCCAACTTTTGTGACAAAAGAAAGGCGAATCAGTCAACAATGAACAATCAATCAATCAACAAAGCAAAAAAAAGACGGCAACAACTTGTACTCCAGTGTGTCAACAGCCCAAAAAGTTTATAATAACTCATGATGAACGTCAAACCACATAACAAACGACAAACAACTGCATGAACAAGCAGAGGCACACTGTTAGAGTCCATTCAAACAAAGTTTGCCGGTGCCCGGGCCGGCACCACTGCGCATCAAATCACACAACTGACCAACACCAGGAAACAGCCTCTGAAGATATGGAGCCATCAAACCACACAACAGACCAACACCAGCAAACAGCCTTTGAAGATATGGAGCCATCAAACCACACAACAGACCAACACCAGCAAACAGCCTCTGAAGATATGAAGCCATCAAATCACACAACAGACCAACACCAGCAAACAGCCTCTTAGGGTATGAAGCCATCAAACCACACAACAGATCGACACCAGCAAACAGCCTCTTAGGGTATGAAGCCATCAAACCACACAACAGACCAACACCAGCAAACAGCCTCTTAGGGTATGAAGCCATCAAACCACACAACAGATCGACACCAGCAAACAGCCTCTTAGGGTATGAAGCCATCAAACCACACAACAGACCAACACCAGCAAACAGCCTCTTAGGGTATGAAGCCATCAAACCACACAACAGATCGACACCAGGAAACAGCCTCTTAGGGTATGGAGCCATCAAACCACACAACAGACCAACACCAGCAAACAGCCTCTTCGGGTATGGAGCCATCAAACCACACAACAGACCAACACCAGCAAACAGCCTCTGAAGATAATAATCAAGCGTCTTACCTGCTCCCTCTTTGGATCCGCAAAACATCCGTTTTCAGTCACTTTGTTGTTCTGCTCCTTGGCTGAATCTCAATCTCCTCCCTAAACCCTGAGCCCTGAGCCCTCATTGACTTAGGTGATTGCACCTGGAAAGTGATTGAGTGCATGAGGCTGCAAGGGCTTGAAGTACTATGAACAGGAATGGGACAGCCCTTTGTTTTATTTTTTTTGACAGCAATGCATCATGCTAGAGATGAAATAAACCGCCAGCTTTTTTTTGTTTTAACCTCCAACATTTATTTTTTATTTATGTGAAAAACATACACCCATATGTACAGATTTACAAAACCATGTATATACAGGCTTTATATACTTATTTACATATATACGTACATACATATACATACATACAAGAGGCATCTCAAAAATGATTAAACATATTAAAGGATTCCATAATGTTCAGAGTTTTCTTTGCTCTTTTGTCTTCCATTCCTTTAAGTGAGCTCATATAATATTCTATTTCCTTCTTGAATTGTTTAATTTATGGTAATTTTTGTGTCAATTTACACTGATAGAAATATATTAAATATATTAAATATATCGTTATATAAATAAAGAAAATACATCTCCTGACAGTTTCGATTTTCACTGTCATAAAAAAATAAAACATCCTTTTCTGTAAGTCGAACTTTGGAGCTGGTCTGTGCATTATAGAGTTACTCTACATCCAACCAAAATGCACGACTATGACAACATTCAAAAAACAAATGGCAAATAGTTTCAATTCATAGTTAAAAAAAATACACAGCATCTCTCCACAACTCCAAACCTATCAACAACTTGACTAGTTGGATAAATCAGGTGCAGTCTTTTGAATGCCACTTCCTTGATTTTATTTGTGACACAGTATTTCTGATTAAAATTCCACACAGAATTCCAATTAATGTTATCAAATTTGAATTCCAGATGGATTTTGATTGAGTTCAGATTTGGTGGTAGAGTTTCCTAATTTGTTTATTGGTACATTGTTTACTTATCAACTGTACACCACCTACAATATGAGCTCTGGTGAATATTATGTTCTCCCCTCCCTCTTGCAGTAATGTTAACAGACCATCAGGAATTGCATCAAACACAATCGTGAACTCTTTAGGAGTGACTGGGATTTTATATTTTAGCGGCCGCTAGCTGGTTGCCCCAGGAGATTCCAGCCATACGTCACAATGCAATGAACTATGGGTAATTCCCTCGCTCTAAGTCTGCAGCGATGCCCACTCGCGGAAAGGGTGCATGAAGGGCTCAAAAAGTCAGCGAGAGATCCCTCACACACTTCATGATTTGGCAGTGGGACAGCCCTAAGCCCTCACGGACTTTGCGGGAGCGCGCCTCAAAGTCTGTGAGTGTGTGAATGCGGACATTGGGATTGGGCCCTTGTCAAGCAGGTCTTCTGCCCACCTGAGCAGCTGAGCCCTCCTGATGCTGCAGGTGATCCTGCACACCAGAGATCGCTTCCTGCTGGTCGGGATGTTTTATTTATTTATTTATTTTTTAATTTCATTTTGCTGCTCCTATTTATTCCCGCAAATAGCTTTACAAGTAGAAAAGAATAATAACAGTTTTTGCTTATTAATAAAAAAAATATCATTATTTGTATCCATATATTTGTTATTTTTGTTGTTGTTATTATTATATTATTTTGAGTCTGCATCATTCCAAAGAGGAACTTGGCCAATGAAGAACATTTTCTAAGACTGAATGAATTCTGAGATCGAAAACAGAGATCTGACTTTTTCTCAATATTTATTTATTTAATCAACAATCTTATTTGTATGGATAGGGAAATAAGCCTATTGAAGATCATCTCAAAAACTGTTATGGCACTCTTGCTTACTATTAAATTATATTTATTGTAAGTTTAATCAATGCTGGAGGAGTTTTTCATTTAAAAATCTGAGCAATTAAAAAAATCTAGACTAAAAAATATGCCTTTTTTTTTTTTTTTTTTTTACTATTTCTCAAGTAGAACTTAAGATTTTACAAGTCCCCCTGTTTCTATGACCTTTTTAAATTTAATAGAGTGAAAGACTGTACCAGGATTAAAAAAAGAAAGTTGTACAAATGTTTGGTATGGATGAGAACATATCTAAAAATAATACAATGTTTAATTAAATAAAAAATTTTGGATGGTTGGAATACCCAGAAAGGTGCTCATATAAAGTTAACCAAACATTTATTAAGTAATTCAGCAGTTTGAACAGAAAGTTTTTTTTTTTTTTTTAACATCTATAAGGTCATTTTATTGTCTTAAAACAGAGTTACTTTGACTGTAGGTGTTTGTTTAGTTGTCATAAGTCAGTGTAGAGCATTGAGGTAACCTTCTTAGCCAATATTGTTTCCCCTTTAACCTCCTGTTTATGCTGTATGTCAATGTCAGTGTGAAAGCAGGTCTGCAGCAGACAGAAAGGTATTATAACATTTTACGTTAAATACCAGGAAGTTATAATTATTTAAGCACACTTCTATAAAAGTGTGCTCTGCAAAACAGAGGTGTGACCGGAGCAACACCTCCTAGTGCATTTGGGTCATTGTAGTGGGGCCCACACTCCATATGACACCCTTGGCCTTTTCTTTGCCATCCACGACATACAGCTGAATTTCTCTTCAGTTTCTCAATGCATAGATTGAGTCAGGGTCAAATTTATTTCATAGGAGTCAGTCAAACCTTCAGGAAATACTCGAGGGACTCGTAGTGATGTGTTCTTGCAAGTAATTTTTGACAGCAAAAAATTTATACCAGTCACTCCTGACTTCTTTACTCTACTTTTTACAGATGTCAACAATGGGACATTCCAAAACCTTTGCATTTGTGGAATTATTTAATGTCAGAAGAAGTTCACATATTTTACATCGTTATCTGCATTGACAGTGTCCACTTGATTTTTCCTTCAAGCTAATAATCTGCAGTCATATAGACCCACCTTTAGGGATGATTATATAATTTATTTAACAGCCATCGTTGCCATTGTTATAAGAAGACCAAACTAACTCTGTATGCACAGCCCTACCGGAATACGCCAACATTTTCTTTGTTTTCTTGTCTTGCCTCACTCCCCAGTCCATGACAAGCAGATAGACACCGTTCTTTGTTTGCAAGACATTGTTAAATTTGCAGGCAATAAGCATTTAAGAATGGCTCGCAAATGAACGGCTCACTTACAACTATGAATTAATTCTCATCATTCACTTAAAAGCAGTATTAATTTTGACAGCACTTTTTAATGTAGTTTTAGTCTTTTGCCTAAAATATCTTTTAGTTTTATTCATAATTTAGTCACCTAAATTGTTTTAATTTTAGTCCAGTTTTAGTTGACGAAATCTACTGTAAATTTAGTCGACTAAAATATGAAGTGTAAAGTGTAAGGCATTTTTTATGTTTCCTTGAATTTCTTAAGTCATGTTTCACACTTGGATCCCGCCACCATGAAGCTAAGGCAGTTGGGTGTTGGATGTCCCTCCTAACTCATCCAACCTTTTCACACAACCAAAGCAGTTGTGATTCCTAACTTGTCGCTACTTTCTACATGACGAAATTAGGTCTGATTGGATTTAGTCTCTGTCAAACATTTTAGTCTAGTTTTTATTTTGTTGACAAAAATGTCAGTTATTTTAGTTTTAGTTTATGTCAATGTGCACTTGTTTTTTTAGTTATAGTCTATTTTTTTGTCAGGGGAGAAAAGGTTGTTGACAAAAACTATGACGAAAATAATTAGTCGCCAAAATTAACACTGCTTAAAAGAGCTCGACTCGTTTCTGAACTTCACATCTCTGGCTCAAACCAAAACAGAAGAAGACCAACAAAACAAAGCCTCAGTTGAGGAGCAGAAGAAGATAATACGATGAAAGTAGAAGATAACATAACATCATGAGGTAAAAATGAGTCACAACAAGCACACAGGAGTTAAGAGTTGCTGAAGAGTTTATCTGATGACTATAGGCAGAGGCAGACTAACAATACCCATTGACTCCCAGTGTTTGAGCTAAGCTAACTAGTGGTGGGCGAGCTTTGGCCATCTCTTTCTTGTTTCTTCACGCACAGTTGAATAAATGGTGTCTATCTGCTTGTCATGGACTCGGGAGTGAGGCAAGACACTAAAACACAAAAAAAGTTGGCCTATGGCTTTAATGGCATTAAAGGTATTGCTGACTTTTATCATAAACACCTCCTGCCACCTTATCCATCCCACCCTCAGCACTGATTTTTTTTGTTTGTGCACTTGCACTCAACGTCATCACTGAATTTGCCTGTGGAAACAGTGGATATGCTCATCAGGGCTTGGACCAATATTTACACAGCCCTGATGACTTAGCTGGACGTGTCCCTCTAGGTCAGTGATGATTTTTCATTCCAGGATCCCAGAGTGAGTACATTTAGTTCCACCCCTGAGGACACCGGCTCTAATTAAAACATTGCTACAGTGGATAGAAACCATCGGAACAAGCCTCTGACCCATTTTCTTGTTCTGACCAGTAGTTGAAGAAAAATCTGCTCCAGGCTTTTTCAAATCTCATCAAATTAGACCTCCAAATGCCACCAGAAGTGACAGCTATTCATGCTTTCTAAATATAATCCCTCCTAAACCTCACATTCTTCTCCCACGCTCTGCCTCTCTGCACCTCCCACACACATATGTCTTTCTTATTGTGCTGACCTTTAGCCCAAAGGTGCCTCTGTTTTGATTGAGGTCACAGATGGGGAAGCATAACGGTAAGTGTTTTCATTTTTTGTGCCCCCATCTGATCTCCGTCTGCTCTCTTAATCTGTTTGTCTGGTTATTTTCTAACTTCCTCTGTTATTGTCTTTATCTCTTCATTACTTCACGCCCTCATGGCCTCCAACACCAACGCCAACAACCACAGCCCTGAACTAGATCAGTTTCTGCCAGCCGTGCATCAACAAACCTATCTGGTCTCTTGCTAATCAGATAATTATAGAGCTCTCAAAGTTTTTAATCCTTAAAACCCTGCAGAATCTGTAAAGAGAGAACACTAATCTCCCTCCTGTGTGAGATGGATGCCTGTCTCTGGTGGTTGCAGTAGCTAACAACCCCACAGCAGATGCTTTAATATTAGTGTAAAAAGAAATATAGCACAAGCACATTTTTGCTGAGTGTACTTTTCAACCGATATTCCCCTGAATATACTACAAATACAGTTTTAATACCTGCAACACTTTCCAAAAAAGCTGGGACAGGGGTACCACTGTGTTACATTGCCTTTCCTTTTAACAACCCTCAATAAGTGTCTGGGACCTGAGGACACTAATTACCAGGAGGTTATGTTTTACCAACCATTCTCTCTCACACTCATACCTAAGGACAATTTGGAGTCACCAATCAACCCAATGAGCATGTTTTTGGTCTGTGGGAGGAAGCTGGAGTGCCTGGAGAGAACCAACACATGCAAAGGGAGAACATGCAAACTCCACACAGAAAAGCCCCGACTGTCCCAGGAATCGAACCAGCAAACTTCTTGCTGTGAGGCACATGCACTTCCTGCTGCACCACCGTGCTCCCCCATATTTAACTACATTGAGGAAAATAATGCTGAATTACTGTGTGACTAACTAATCACAAAAGCTTACTAATCTACAAACAACCATCACGCTGTCTATTATTGTTATCATTGTTAGTATAGTTATTATCATTATCAAATTTCAGGGAATGTTGGTTGTGGTTCAAGGAAGAAATTATAAACCTTTGCTGGTGTTTTGAATCTGGTCGTGGATCAAGGAAATTTTTCATGGATATGTTAACATTGCGTGATAGGGGAGTTTTTCATATTTTTGCTAATAAATACAAAGTTCTAAACATATTTTGATGACATTTTCAGGGAATATTGGTTGTGGCACAGGGGGTGATTAATTAGATTCTGGCGGTGAGCCGACTTTGGATGTCGATCAAGGATTTTTTTTCAAGAATTTCTTGACACTGTGAGATAGGGCAGTTTTCCATAGTTTTGTCAATAACTTGCTACAGTGTTGGAAATGCCTTGGTCGAGGTTTATGCTTGTGGAGCAGTTGTAGTTAACCCTTTAACTGGCATTGTGACCGCGCGGTTGACTTTTTTTCTGCCATATTGCTGTAGTTAAAACTCTGTAAACCCTATCTTTGGCTTCTTATCCTCACTCACCTCTTTGAAAAATATATGTAACACTAATTATATCCACTGGGTAGTGCTGCCATACATAAACATCATTGTCTAAAATCTGTAGAAAAAAATGGAAGTGATTCTGTGTTGCACAGCTCCTCAGAAAACTCACAGAGTAAGGGCAAGGTTAAGGGTTATTCTAACAAATGCTACTCTCTGTATTGTCTTTATATGAAAAAAAAAAAAAATAATAATTTTTGAAGAAATTAAAGAAATCCATCCATGCCCAGAAAAACCTTGAACAGATATGTCAACCCGTGAGTTGACCTGCATATCTGCTTCCTGATTGGTTGATCTGAAAAATAAAACTTAAAATGTTGCTAAATGAAGAGGCAGGAACACAACTTTACCCACAAATATTTTTTATGTGGAAGTCAAAGGGTTAATACAAAATTGTCACTTTTTATTATGTCATTGTTATTATCATTTCTATCTATATCTGCTCAAATGAAAATAGCTTTAAGGTCATGTTCTACTTTTTGTCATATTGCTGTAACTTAGCTTCCTACTTTTCTCCGGGTATATCTTTAGTGTAGTGACACTGATATATACATTTTTTGTGCATTACTAACTTAGCCAACTACGTTTTACAAGCGGCTTGTCTGTTATCTTCTTTCATTGAGTTAGTTTTATTTTTGTTAGCTTTGCAAATGTATAGACTTTCACTTGATTGTTCTTCCTCCTGTTTGACAATTTCAATTTCTGATGTGATTTCTTTAAAATATTTTTCCTTGCATTTCACAATATGTAGGGCAACTTTTAAAAATGTAGTCAGAGTACAATTTTAAATGTAGAGCTCTCAGTACACCTTATGCAAAAATAAGAGAAAATAGGACACAATGAAACTCAAATGCTTCACTTGCAGTTCTTTTTGTCCCTCTTTAAGTCCGCCTCCCTCCCTTTGAGAACCTCCACCCCGTGTCCGCGTCTGTTCTCCACACAGACCGAAACTCTCTCATCCTCTGCCCACATGCAGGTGAACGCCCCGCCGCGGCATCACGCGCCGTCGTCATAACGCATCCATCCGCTGTTATCGGCGGGTTGTATTCCCGGAGCAGCGTGCTGTCAATAGACGGAGCAGGACACGGATACAGAGGAGAGAGAGGAGGCAGACGGGGAGAGAGGAGCCTGTAGGCGGATCATCCTCCCGGGACAAAACCACCGCACAGTGTGAAAGTAACTGCAGGAGATGCTCACCGCGGCGGAGCAGGGTGCTCTTTAACGACTGGAATAAGAGGGAGGTGATTAGAGGCTGCTTCACGCTCGGGATTTATTCTGATTTCTCTGTCTGGAGCTCGCCTTTTTTTTAACCTCTCCCTCTCTGACCTATAACGCATCTATCTAACGTGCTATCTACCGGGCAGCACGCGCGGAGAGAAGAGAGAGGTCAAGACAAAGTCACTTCTGTGGCTCAAAGAAGGAGCGACCATCCAAACAACCTCTTCTGATTCTTTGGATTCTTCCTTTCTTGTCAATTGTGCACTTATTGCGCGTTTCTCCACTTGAGGCGGATACTCTTCAACAGCAAACAGGATTATTAATCTGCATCTAAATCCACGCAGAAGGCAGAGAGCGCTGAGTGAGTGAGATGTGATGGTGCAGGAATGACAGCTGCTGAATGGGGGAGCATGGAGCGTCTATAGGGGAGCTTTACGTGGAGACCGGCTGAGTGGCCGAAAACGAGGAACGTGCCCGAGTGCAAAAGCGTTCCCTCCCTCTCTGCATCCCTACCCTTATTTCCTCCTTCCAACAGAAACCCCAAAAGCTTTCTATTTGCTCCAAACAACCGATTTGAGGAGTCTTAACGGCGCTCATGTGGAGTCCAAATGAGTGCGCAACGCGGCGGCGCGCCGGTTTAACGGCATCCTCTCCACGCTCTCACTCCTGTCCCAGTGGATCAGCGGTGGACACGGAGCTGCTGTAGGTTCCAGGCTACTACCAGACGCGTACCTTTGCTCTGTGCTTTCATGCAAACTCAACGGGAACTACATTAAAAAGCCTTTGCTCGCTCTAACAACCTTTCGCGTCCAGCTTTAAGGCGCAAAAAGTGGATATGATTACGCACTCGGCTTGCAAATCTACCTAAGCAGGAGAGGGATTATTTGACACATTTTCTTGCAAAGTGGAGTTTCACATACACCTGGCTTGAGGAGAAATAGCCTCCACCTAAGCGAAGTGGAGGAGGAGGAGGTGGAGGAGAGGGAGCTTGCAGGTATGACTGTCTCCTTATCTACTTTTCTCGTCTGTCCGATTATGGCTCAATTCCCTCCCTCTGCTGTCCTCTCATTTTTTGTGTCTCTTTGCTTGTTAGTGAAGGCTGAGTTGTAATTTTAGGAAGAGCCGGGTTTGGTTCACATTTACGCACGCGCACGAACGCACGAGAGGAGAAGGCAGATGGGGGAGATAATGGCGCTGGTGTTCTCTCTTTCCCATACGATTTAGAGATGCTGATATCCTCTCTTCTTTTTTGCCCAAGATTAAAGACATGAGGGAGGCTGAGAGGGAGATGTGAGGGATGCTGGGGGGTCGTTATGGACTGAGAGAGTGAATAAATGGGTCTAAAGCAGATGATGTGGTGAGATATAGCTAAAGGGGTAGATGGGAGCGAGGATGGGATGAGAGAGAGCAGGTGGATAAAGCAGCATGGGAGTGTGAGGGGGGCAAGGAGGAGCAGGGGAGTTTAGAGGGGAAGGGGTGGATTTATGAGGGAAAAAACAAAGAAAGAAGAGGATTATGAATTATTTAATTGGATAAGGAAGAGGAGAGTAGGACATGAGGGAGTTAGAGGGGATAGAGGGTGCAGGGATGGAATACAGAAAAGGAGAAGGGAGGAGTGGAGATGCCCTGGTGATAAGAGAGAAGGAGGGAGGTTGTTAGGGGGAAGAGAAAGGAGAGGAAGGGGACATGGAGGCAGGTGAGAGGGAGGACAGTTGTAAAGGTGAGGGGAGAAAATGGGAGAGGACAGGAGATGGTAATGTAGGGCAGTTTGGGGGAGAAGAAGAAGACACAGGAGAGGAATGAGAACAGGTAGAAGCTCTAACAATAGCATGCTGGAGGCCAAGTGGAGAAGACTCTGACAGAGCTATGCTGTGGCCACCGTGTGGTATTATCCAATGGATTGCTGCGTAATGGTCGCTGCAGCTGCACCATGGAGACAGAAAGGAGAGACTGAGGTAGAGGGGGGGCTAGAGTCAACTATTTAGTTTGCAGCGTCAGCTCATCAGCTCCTCTTTACCTTGTGAAATTTCTTCCTGCTTCCTGTGAGCCCCCATTTGCATCTTCATAGAGGATCATTAAATAGCTTTTAAGCGTCTGGAAAACACATGGAAATACAGATGCACGAGTATATGAGGTTTTGGGGGGAAGTGGAGGCTGATTTTTTTTTGTTCCAGTCTGTGGATGCATGTGGCTCAGCTGAAGCTCTGGATCCACTGTTCAGTCTCCCCTGTCTTGGTTTTGATTCTGTAGTTGTGCTCGTGTTGATGCATGGTGTTTGAATGTGGTTTGAAACTTTGTCCAAACAGAAGATTTCAAAAGGCATTTTGGATAAAAAATGTCATGCTTTTAAGTATGACGTGGGCTGAGCAGAATGGACTTTGAATCCTACTTTGACTTTCTGTTTTACCAAATGGCAGTCCTTGATAAACACTGATATATACTCCTTAAAAAAGTTGAAAATGTTATTTCTTTTGGCTGTTTCTCCCCTTTAATATCACTTGGTATAGTTTTTTTTACATCATTGGAAAGCCTGTTTAGTCACCTTTACAATGATGCACAACTTGTAAGGATTGTGCATTTGTGGAATGAGCAACACAGCTTAAGGTGTGGGCAGCGACCCAACTGGAAGCTGATGTCCTGGTACACAGAGTGGCAGTGCTTTTTAGTGTCAGCCCTGGGACTATTTCCTAACTTGGGACCAACTTCAGTGACACTGATGAAGTCAAAGAAAGACCTGGAAGACAACAGCCCTTCTTCACCCTTGCTTCAATGAGGAACTGCAGGCTTTCTGCCATCGGAAGAGGGGATTTTGGCACAATTTGTTTGGGATGGCACTACTCACACGTTTAGCTGTGTTGCTCATTCCAGGAATGCACGATGTGCTTAAGTTCTGTCTCATTGGAAAGGTGACAAATGAGGCTATCAATGATATTAAATATAATACCATTTAGAATTAATAGAGGGGAGTAATCATCAACTGAAATAACATTTCAGACCTTTTTTTGAGGAGGATATTTGCCTCTAAAAATAAGAAATCCCTGTGCACAGCGTTATGAGTTTTGAAGTCAAGTCAAATATTGTATGCCCTTTTCAAGTACACATTTACTTTAATTTATTTACCGTTGGACCGTAATGTAAAATAAGATAATGAAGCATTTTGAGACGTGGGATTTTAGTACAAGTTCAAAGAATGTTCAAGCAATAGAGGCTAGGTGAAAAAAACAGACCAACATCACTTGATCCAACTGTTCTTACAAATAGCAGCTTGTATTACGACTGCACAAAGTGTAGAAATATCAGCACAAGTAGTTTTACGCAACAAAAATAGTGCATTTGTAAGACTCTGGTATTTAATGCTTAATGTAAGCATTACATTGATGTGACACAACAGATGAACATCTGCAGCCGACATCGGTTCATCCAATGTTATTTGCGTTTGGCCAGTGTTTGTAAAAAAGGGGCAGGATTGGTAGGAATTGATGTTAAACTGATGTATCTGTGCATTAGTTGCAATTGAATCAACGACATACAGATGCAGCGGCTTTAATTTTCCCCTCCCAGCAAAATACCAGCCAACTTCCAGTGATTGGGAGGTGAAACATTTTTTTTTTTTTGTTTTTGTGCTCAATTTCTGTACATTATTGCATGTTCCATGCTAAGCATAATTTTCATTTATATATCCTACAAAATGTAAGTGGTAATGGTTACATGTGAATCGCCTCATTGCTGGGGGATCTCATTCCAACCGTTAGGGTGGGCAGGTTTGAGCCCTTTTCAGTTCTAGTTATGAACAGATTATGATTAAATTTTCCGGGACTGTCAGGCATGGCACAAGAAAGAAGTGACTTTGGTGGAAGTCCACATATGGATGCAGATCCGGGAGCTTTTCAAAGGATTCGTTAACATTGTGACATAAGGCAGTTTTCCACCTTTTCAGTAATAACTCAATGAGTTCTGAATGTTGATCATGGTACAAGAATGTGTTTAAAGGATTTCTAAACAGTGTGAGATAGGGCAGTTTCCACATTTTTGACAATTACACACCAGGCATTGTTTGAAATGTGTTTGCGGGGCTTTGTGCTCTTGCATCTCTTAATAAAATGTTTGTACCCTGTTTGAAGTATACATTTAATAGTCTTTCTTGTGGTCAGTAAGCATATAGCTATAGGTGGCTAAAACTGTGAACAACCTGTTTATCTAGCATGAAGCTCAACATTTTTTTTTTCAGATCATTTCATTTAACTCTAAACCCACCGATGGCCAAATAGAAGGTCTTCATGGCTGTTTTTACAAAGTAAAAACTATATCACTGTAAACAGACTTGTCTCACCCTATATCTCACTTCCGAAGGTCTTGGTATATGCTCAGCTCTATATGTGGTATTATCAGTACTTTTAAATGTCATAATCCAGAATGCAAAAGCTGAAAGTCTATGGAATCATAAATAGCAGCTACTGTCAGTTTATATCTTTGATCGCGACCCTGTTTGCCCCGTGACATTTAAAACTTACATCGCTAAAACATCATCTCAAGATTTGATCAAGATTGAGCTCCAAGCTCCAGATATGCCAAAAAAGAAGATTGCAGGTCAACTTTTTATTCTCCCCAACATAAAAATAAATTTCAATCATGCCTGAGTAATTAGGAGTGGATGTACTCCTGGAGTGTGCTGTAATGAGCTAGGCCTTGATTCTCGAAATCCTCCTGCTTACTTGCATCCTTGCCAGCATGCACACAGTATTCTCAGTGCAAGCTCATATTCTGGACAAGCTCTTCTTTCAGATGCATCTTCCTATCCCACTCATGAATATCACTATACATGAGTAAACAGAATATTCTCGCACTGCCATGGAAACGGAGTTCTCTGAGGCGCTTAAAAAATAAAACTAAAATTGGATAAAGTACCTCAGGGAGATGCTGTAAGGTCAGGCCTTTTCTCTTTATCTAGTGGCATAAAACAGTGTAGAGTTTTTATGAGTTTGAGGGACATCCATACAAAGTAACAAAAAGGCAGAATACATGACTGTCCCTGAAATAATTGGAAATCTCTATGCATGATATACGCTGCTAACCAACCAAAGTGTTTTCAAAAGTGAGAATCTCTCTATTGTCAGAATTTAAAACCCAGTTTCTTCCTTTCTTACTTTCTTTTTTCTTTATCTCAAACTTTAAAAAACAAACTAGAAAGCACTCGGAGAGTGCAGACCTCCGCCAAGCACCACAGTTCCCCCTATTTGTCATTTGCACCATAAATATTAGTCCCACATTTATTTTGACTACATTTTTAGATTCCTTGACCATGAAAACATACCACTGGCAACTGAATTCATAATGATATCAACATTAGTTCAGCAGTTATTCATGAAAATAGAATTTTCCTTGATGGTGGTTTTCTTCTGGATCTAGCTCCCTAGCTTTTGAAGATACAGCAAATCCGTTGGCACCTTCCAAATTCCACAATGCCTTGGCTATTTAATGGTGTTTGTTGCGTGTTTACAGCTTCATTTTTCTCTTCCTATGATGAAAATTCCAAAGGTCCTCTATTTTTTCATATTCTGGATCATAGTATCCGGAATTATTCCTTTATCTGGATCAGTCTTTGATATACTGTAGAGCATGTTAGAAACTTGTCCTGTATTTTTTTCCCAAGTGCCCTGACCATTATTTGTGGAGTTATATGCAGAAATGTTGAAAATGGCCCTATCTCCCAATGTTAAAGAAGCCTTTAAAAAATTCCTGGATCCAGACGGAGATCGCTTCCAAAATCTAATCATTTGTTCCTTATCCCAATCCGGACATTCCCTGAAAATTTCATCAATATCCGTCCATAACTTTTTGAGTAATGTTGCTAACTAACTAACAGACAGACAGACAAACAAACCCTCCCAAAAACATAACCTCCTTGGCGGAGGTAATAAACAAACAAACACACACAAAAACAACCAAGTCAATGCAAAATAATGCATATCTACACTCAACAACTGTACATGCCCATCAAACTAATTTAAACATGTGAGTACATACACATGTACGTCATCACAACAACCAGTTTGAGAAGAAGCAGAAAGAAGCAAAGAGCTTATCTAGTCCTGCCTCTTGAATTTAATTGGATTGAAAAGTACTCATGCTATAGCCACTTTGAAACCCTGACAGGTAAGTAAAATATCATTGACCTGATATTGATATCAGTAGATAAAACTTTAAAATGCTGGCTAAGAGGTTTGGCAGATTTTAGATCAAAATGCTGATTACTATTGGCAGATTTGAAAAGAAAGGCTGATATGGAGTGCTGCAGGAATGAATCCAAAAGTGCAGAAGTGAGTTAGCATTTAGCGCTACCCTATTCTCAAAGCCAAAAGTGTATCTGATTTTAGCATACCCTTTTTGGATAAATACTTTGGACACATAGTTTTGGATAAATAGTTTCATGATGGAGATGTGTACACATTTTTAACATCTAATTAAGAGTAATAAAATGCATGTTACTTATAAATTGTGTTTCTAAAAGGATGGGTATTACCAAACTTCTAACAAGGACCATAAAAATGAATAGGGACCGTACTGCAAGCATTTCTGATTGTTTTTAATAGACAATAATGCATACACCATGACCACAGCCATGACAACCAACTTGATCAGGTCATTCGATGAAGAGGAATTTCTCAAACAAGAGTCATGACTGGCTAAGAGTTAGTGTTTGTGTTACTGTTGCTGCTGGCGTTAGCATCTTAGCAAAACTTTAGAGGTTGAGAGCCAGAAGATCCTCCGGCAACTACAGGTGTTCTCCATGTACCTTCCTGGCTGGCATCCTACCACTAATGTGACTCTAGCAGACTTGGTTTGTGATTTTTACTGACACAGGGCTTCACAGACTAATGCACTGGGATCTTTGAACAGATTGGCAGCAATCAACTGATTTAAACTCCACTTTGATTTTTTGTTTTATCTCTATGCTCATGCACCTTTCAAAACATGAATCTGACATCATTACAGAAGTTGAGATGCGATAATCTGACACACGGGATGGACTATTCAATATGTTTTACTAGTCTGGGAAAGAGCCTGTAGAAAGTGTTTAGGGAGGTAATTGGGTAATCGTTCTGTCAATCACGTTCATTACAGGCGAATCACATGATGTAGTAGGCGAGCACTAATGCCGCGGTGTAAAGGATAAAATGTAAGCCACTTCTTAAAACAAACTCTTGGAAATACATGTTGAATAAAAATATCATTACTATAGAGAAGTCCATAGTGTTGTTCTTTGTTTTCCGTAAATAAATAAATGTGGTAAAGATTTGATTAAACTGCGACTGAAGTTGTTAGCATCTATGCTAATCTCAGTATGAAGAGTCACTTCCTGCTGTTGTCTTGGTTGTAGCTCCAACCTGCTCCTGCTCCAAAGAATGCTGATTGGGCTGTCCTGGATTGGAGTTTGACAAGATGGATCTGCCTGATAACAGACATTAAATCAGGCTGATCCATCTACACTACATGGTTAGATGTTTGAAGTGCTTTATTAGAAAAAAAAAGTACTAAAATGTACTCAAAGTAGGAGACAATGGCCTGGAATTGGAAGGGTTGAGGCAAAATTTGATCTGTTTGAATAAAGCATTTTCACTTGTACTTGAGAAAATGATTAATGCTAACACAGTGGACGATACTGTTTGAACAGCACACTGAAGCCTGAATGTTTTCAATTCCAAATTCAACCCTGTGCTTACAGTAAATACAGATTAAGAGACCCGTGTACATGCCCATGGGATATTCATCACCGACCCCCTTCCTTAAAAACCCACTCCATGTCCAGTCAAATCCTATCTACACAGGTTAAGCCCATGTAAGTCACACTATCATGTGTTGCCTTGGGGAAGTAATGTCCCTTTCAGGTTTAAAGGGCTGGCAGATATTCTAAATCAGTATTTTTCAGGCCGCTTTTCCAAGCAACGCATTTGGAGTTTCACAAAAAGTAATAACTTTTATTTAATATAAACCCAAGCATGGAAGCCAAGAGAGTTTTGAGGGAAGATGGACTGGATTTTTAGTCTCACATATACAGCTCAACCAGAGCTCAAAAAGGCAGACATTTCCTGCAGATTTGAAGGCCAGACTCTCATTTGACCCTGGCTTCCAGTATGAATACAGGCCGTGAAAGTGTCCCTTCATGATCCATCTGGCTTACCGGGGGTTTAGGCTAAAGGTTTCAGGAAACATACCAGGGGGATATCCGGGGCAAGAAAGCGTGAGAAACCTGCCAACAAACCCTCTGATCATTTACAACGCCGCAAATACTGCTGCACTAATTCTCAGGTAGCTATAAGTCAGGCTAGCAAAGGCAGCTGAGGTGAGAGATTCGAGGGATATTGCATGTAACGATGAAGGAGTGACAGTCATATAACACTCCCCCCCGCTTCTGTGGGAAGCTGACAATGCACGGCAGTTTGTTATGTTTACAGTTTATTGAGCTGTGTTGAGTCAAGAAATAAAGAGTAAGGCTTGACTCTGAGGAGCTATTTATAAGCATTGAATCAATTTTAAAGCAACATGATCTGGGGATTTCTCTTTTAATAAAATGATATAATGGATTCAACAGTTCAAAACCCCGAGGCCCAGTTCTATCTGCATGGAAAAATCCTTAAATTATGATGATTTCTCTTGGAGTCGGAGTGGTAGGAGTTTTTTTGGCCAAACTTCGAACAATGAAGCCCTCTATTTTGGACCAAATGTAAACCCCTTTCGTTCTGTCAGTGTCCGACTGAATAATGAAGCTGGAGAAAATATCATTTCTGGGGGGTGATTTGAGTGTAATTGATGGATGTGTCTGCATGGCCAGAGAGGGAGACAACACAGGAAAGAAATGGAACACACACCGAGAGACTCAATGAGCTTTTGGGGAGAGAAGGGAAAATACAGTTTCATCTCTGTAGGGAAGTGATGTATGGGTCTGCAGGTACAGAGTGAGGCTCGTGGAATGCGTTTCTCACTCAGGACAGATTGAATTTTGTTATTTACACATTGCTGCATGGGTGCCGAACGAGCTTTGAATTTGGAAGATGGAGATAAAAGCTGATTTTGGGTTGATGAAAGACAAGAAGCACTGAAAAACTGATTACAGTAAAGGAGAGCAAGAGTGGGGCTGGGGTATGGCTGGGTGATAAATCAAATTTTAAAGATGAACTGTTATAACTGAAAACAAGATAAAGGTTTAGATGAATGAAATGCGTTGATTTTGTCTTTTAAGTTTTACAAACCCCAATTCCTATGAAGTTGGGACGTCAAGGTTACAAATTCCTCGACTGGGGTTGCAGGTTGTCATCAAGGAGTAACAGTATTGTATTATTGTATTATTACTATTTGATTTATTTTTTTATGTGATTCTTTTTTTTTATCAGTATTGTCATTATAATTTGGAAGTGGATTAATTATTGACTACTTGTGTGAGGTGAAGGGGTGGGACCAGATAAGTTTCGACTTCCTCCTTTTTGAACATGCAAATGACAAATTTAATTTGCGCTTTGGTTGTTGTTGTTTTTATTCTTGTTCTATATTAATTATTTGTTCTGTTAAAATAAAAATAAGAAAGAAAAGAAAGAAAAAAAAGAAAGACGGGGTGATGGTGGGTCCTTATTCCAGACTAGTTGAGAATCACAGAACAATATAGATAAGATATTTAATATTCAAACTCATAAACTTTATTGTAATTTGATGCCTGCAACATGTTCCAAAAAAGCTGGGACAGGGGCATGTTTACCGCTGTGTTACATCACCTTTCCCTTTAAAAGTACTAAATGAGCATTTCGAAACTGACAACACCAATTAAAGCTTTGTAGCTGGAATTCTCTCCCATTCTTGCTTGATGTACAGCTTCAGTTGCTCAGTAGTCTGGGGTCTCTATAATACACCACACATTTTTAAGAGAGACAGGTCTGGACTGCAGGCAGGTCATTCCAGTACCTGAACTCTTTTAGTATGTAGTCAGGCAGTTGTAACGTGCAGAATTAGGCAAAGCATGGTCTTAAGCAGGGATGTTCATGAAAAAGGCATCACTCGGATGACAGCACATTTTGGTCCAAAATCTGTATGTACCTTTCAGCATTAATGGTGCCTTCACAGGTGTACAGGTTACCCATGCCATGGGCACTAATGAACCCTCATACCATCCCAGAACAGACGCTGGCTTTTGAACTTTGGGCTGATAACAATCTGGATGGTCCTTTTCCTCTTCAGCAGGACACGACATTCATGATTTACAAAAACTATTGAAATGTGGACCCTTCATACCACGGCAGACTTTTCCACTTTGTGTCAGTCCATCTCAGATGAGCTCAGGCCCAGAGAAGCTGGCTGTGTTGTTGATATTTGGCTTTTGTTTTGCATGGTAGAGTTTTAACTTGACCTTGTAGATGTAGTGATGAACTGTATTAACTGACAATTGTTTTCAGCAGAGTTACTTAGTGAATGTAGTAATATCCCTCACAGAATGATGTTGGTTTTCAATGCAGTTCTGCCTGAGGGACTGAAGGTCATAGTCATTCAGTGTTGGTTTTTTGGCCTTGCCGCCTATATGCATAGATTTCTCCAGATTTTCTGAATCTTTTGATGATATTATGAACTGTAGATGATAAAATCCCTAAATATTTTGCAATTGCACATTGAGAAACACTGTTGTTGGTCAATTTGTCCACACAGTAGTCCACAAAGAGGTGAACCTCTCTCTATTCCCTATGGCCTTTAGGGACGTTCCTTTAAAACCCAATAACAACACTTGTCTGTTTATAATTAACCTTTTTACCTGTATATTCGAAGCAGGTATTTTTTGAGCACTTCTCAGCTTGCTTCGTCTTCTGTTGCCCCTGTCCCAGCTTTTTTGGAACACGTTGCAGGCATCAAATTCAAATTGAATATCAGTTTGAATATTAAATATCTTGTTTTTGTAGCGTATTCAATAAAATATACACAACCTCCTGACTTCATATGAATGGCATGGCTATTGAGATTGTATTAATATAATACCGAGATAAGATTGATGGTCCATATTTCCCAGCCCTAGCTGGGGGTAAGGAGAAAAAAGATAAATGAAGCAGGGGGCTGTGGGGGATGAATTGACCTTTACTCAAAAAGGCAGGTCAATTGAGAACCAATCTTGTGTTTGGGGGAAGCAGAAAGAGGAGAAGAAGAAAAGGAGATGGAGCTGTAAAGAGAGTAGAGAAAGGATTGGTGAGAGAGAGGAGTGAAGAAAAAAATGAAACAGACACTTGAGAAAGGAATGAGAGAAAAAAAAAGGAAAAGCAGAGCATAAGGTGAGAATCCTTCGCCATGGAGCTCTAGGTGTTAAGTCTGTGATAAGGCGACACACTGTTTTATAGTATTAATGTCCAAAATATGTCATCACGATGTTCTCAACACTGAGACATGCTGTCCACTGTGGTAGGGGTTTAAATGTCGAGTCTCTGTCTATGCACTTGTGTGTGCATATGTGTGGCAGCAGATGCTGGTTCAGTGGCGCAATCCCACCTCACCGGGGGAGAGCGGGTGAGAGAGAGAGCGCTGAAAGAGAGAATGAGGGAGAGAGAGGTGAAGAGAAGGATGGAGGGGAGGTGCCAGGAGAAAGAGGGAGCGTTGTGCTGAATGCCAAGTAGGCTGCTATTAGAATGGTGCTGTGTTGGGCAGGTGGGGGCAGGGATGCAACACTGCTTAGTTAAACCTCAGCGCCCTTTAACGTTTCAGCGTTGATCTCTTGAGAGGACGCATTCATTACATGTTTGTCTTTCTTTTACAGTTGCTAGATAGATAACTGCATTTTCTCTGTTTTGTTTAATATTTTTGTGACAAACGGAAACTAATTTTTAAGATTTATGTGACTTCACAGACCATGAGAAAAAGTGTTTACTGTTCACCCACACATTTCTACGAAACAGATATACTATAAAAAGTCAGAATGTTAGGTCACGCTGAAGCACCCTGAAACAAGAAGCATAAAACTAGATATACTCACAACATGCTGGGATGATATGTCTTTGTCCGAATTCTATTTAATCATGACTCTTGGGTGCCATTTGGAGTAAGACTGTAACTCTGTAACCTGATACACCAGATAGACTGTTCAGTGTATTTTACTAGTCCATCTGAGAGAGCCCAGATAGAGTTTGAGAATGGGTAGTACCTTTCTAAAGCATATCTTTTAGGTGATGGATGATCGTTCTGTCAATCGCATTCATTACCCATGCATACATCCATATTAGCAAATATTTAAAATCTGTCTACAATTAGATAGGGGGCTTTTAGGAAAACTCATGCTCCACTAGCATAATGGTTCTTTCCACTTTAGATACATTAACCTCTGTTGAACAAAACAATATTTACCCTGGAAATTGTAACGATTTCTCAACGCTGGTCAACACCAGCTACTGTTTGTTGATGTGAGAATGTGGCTTAACAAAGCCAAGAGATATGAGTGATCACTTGTAGTCCCTAATTTAGCTTTAGAAGCATTTGGGGCATCAGATAATATGATGAACAGTTCATCCTATATTTCCCTGTTTATGGACCTTTTGAAACTTTGACCTCCTTTACATCAAATAAGGGTTTCAATAGAAGTTGCAGGCATATCTATACTCAAACTTTCTCTTTTTCTCACTCACATGAGCCGTTTTCTGCAGACATGTGTAATCATAAATGCCTCATGAGTTCAGAGGTCCATGCTGGGGAAACAGAAAAGAACTGCTTTAAAAGTGAGATGAGAGGGTTGATGCGATTGGTCATGACTGGGAAGAGCAGAAGTTCATTCCTGCTTTGTTGTAGCTCTGCTGAAGTCAAACAAACATGCCAGGTCCAGTTTAGGCACTGACTAAAGTATTACAATATACATCATGAATTAAAAAAAAGGGATTTTATAATAGAATTTTTTATAACTCCAGTGGCTGATACCTCAGATTGATAATGAGCGTTTCATTAGAAATGGAGAAACTACACTGGAAAACAATTTCTAAATGTCACTTTTTGTTTGGTTTGGACCTATCAGATCAGGGTGGAATATAAATCAAACCCTAAAAAAACTTAACTCATCAAAATCTTTCAGTTTAAACTGAGTAGTATCATTTTGACTAACTAAAAGTCTTTATAGCTGTTTTTTTAATATGTTTTGATTTCTTTGAGATGCGACTCTGATATCTGATCTGGTCCATGGATCTGTCACTATCTTTAATTCTTATTTTAGTCCCTTTGTCCCTGCCCATCTTTCTACCTCCGCCCACACCTCCAACAAGCTTTGCAGGATGGCTGTTCAACATGATTCTGGTTCCACTCTAAGATTTCCAACTGCTGAACAGCTTTTTTCTTGCCACTGTTACTCTATGCCTCATACAGATGCACTGCACTGTAGGTTGGACCAGTGCTGTGCTCATGGTGGATTGATATTGGGTTTGGATGTTTTATATATGTATATCCATAAAAATGAAGAGTATGGCTTCAACCTGCTCTATCGTAAAGTGCCTTGAGATAACAATTATTAATTGGTGCTATATAAGAAAAGATTGATTGATTGACTGAGTCAAACAGAATTTGCATGTCTGAAGTCACAGTTAGAATAAAAGGAACTATGACAATAATAAGCCTGTTGTAGCACAATCCAAACAGTCAGTTTCCAAAACATCACTCTTTCTTCTTCATATAAGGAGGACCATCAGAATCTGTGTGCAATGGATTTAAACACTTTCTAGTTAACCCCTGAACCAGCCACTGAGCAACACTTAATGGAGACTTTTCATTTACCACAAATTACAGAGTCATTAGTTTCTCTTTCTCTACTGTGCCAAATAAAGTGATTCATCATACTGAGTGGTTACTGAGTAGTCTCTCATTAGTTCATGACAAGAAGCTAGTTTTTACTGGAGGGTTCACGATTAGATCCAAATTAAAAGACCATAAAGGTTAGAATCCAAGATAAGCTGATGATTCTGAAGCCTGACGAATGCAATAAATTAAATAAGCATCAGAGTGAGTGTGCCTTAAATGTGATCATGGGGCTTTTATAAATGATATTATGAAAATGAAATCAGATAGATATAAAAACAGTGGGTGTAGTTGATGATAGGGTAATTCTGATGACCTTAGTAAATGCTGTGAAAAAAATTCTCAATGGGTTTGTCATGTGCAGATGGGTACAACAGATCTGTCCCTCAGCAGCAGGAGGGGTGGGCAGTAATACACACACAGCCTTCAGCAAACACTTGTTCATCTCATGTCTCCAAGCAACACTTGAGGTGTTAATGTTACACTTTAAGTGTGAGAAACAATTCTGAAAGGACTTATTACATGAACACATTTTTGACAAATGGTGTTTATTATGTTAAAATAGAAATATACTATTAGAGGTGTCAATTGCCATGTAAACTGGCCAACAGTGAGCCAGAAAATAGAGCTGGTGAAAATCAGTGTATTTAGCTACTTAGCCGCTGTGAGCTAATTTAGCCATGCTACTCCAGCTTGAAAGCTTTGCATTAGCTGTGAATAGACAAATAATTAAAATGAATACTAAACACAGATTAAGCAACACCAACCTAAATAGTGTATTATTTAACAGGATAATCTTCTGTGCATCTTTTACAGACTGGAATATGTAAGCTAAAATGTTAGCTAAAGTTAGCTTGCTGTAACTTTTGATATTTTGGTGCTGTAAGAAAGCTTTTGGACTGCAGTTTTCTCCACCTTTTTATGAAGTCAATCCTGTTTTATTTCCTTTAAGTTTTCTAATAAAAAATATATATCTGAAAGAGATTTCATAACAAAGACAGAGGAAGTTCATTTGATAAGACTGAGGAACCTTCGCTAAACTTTTTAAGCTTTAGAAATAAGCTGTGATATCCTGCACCTATGCCTTGTATTTGTGATCATATTTGATTTTATTGACGCCATAACTCTTTTATTTCTTAGTTATAAACATGTATTTATTTGCTTTATTTGTGGTTTGACTGTTAGGTGTTTAATGCATGTTGTAGATAGTGTGCTTTCGGCGAGGGTGGTCTTTTTTGGGTTTCTTTTCCTTTTCTTTATGTGTTTTTCTATTTCTTTGTTTTTGTTAAGCCCTTGTAATAAAAAAAATCTTTATATTATTTCTCCTTTTTAATAAACCAAGCATTGTATTTTATAGTGTGGGAAATCCTGATTAGTCACCTTTACAACAAAGTTCAACTTGTTAAGATTGTGCATTCGTGGAGTGAGAAGCACAGCTAAACATGTGGGTAGCACCCCAAAAATGTGCCAAAATCCCCTCCTAAGTGAGTTCACATTGATGCATTTAGTGAAGGTGGGAAAAATAAGTTGTTCACTGTAAATGCCGCTCTTGTTGCTGGCACACATGCCCCTGGTTGCCGACCCCTGGTGTAGCCGACTGAATGCTTATCATGAGTCCCTGTCCTCCTCCTCTCCTCTCCTCAGTCAAACAGCTGTTTTCGTATTTGGAGAGTGAGTCAGTCCCTCCGTTTGTCTATTTGAGTGTAACTGTGCCCCTCTCCCCCACCCACCCCTATAATTGTCTCGGTCCGGGGTGACAGAGCAGACCTGACAAGCAAACCCAGATAGTGAGTGGAGATAGATTGAAGAGGAGTGTCTGCTCTCTTCTCTATCTCTCCTCATCTATTACTCGTGTCTGACAGAAACAGTGCTGTGTGATGGATGGATGCCTCGCTCCATCTCTATTCACTTCTCGCTCCCTTCACTCCAGTTTTGCACTCACTCACTCATTATTCTCCACTTGCTTTCTCTTCATCCTACCATCACTTTTTCCCTCTCATCTTTTTTTCAATTTGTCTTCATGTTTTCTGTCTTCTTACTCTCACTTTACCTGTGTTTCTTTCCCCGGGAGGAGCTTTCTTTAATATCATCTGTTTTTTGCGGGTGTTTAAGTGATACTGTGTGTATTACTCTGATCCACAAGAAAACTTGAGTTTCAAATTACTGGGGCAGAGTCATCTATCATTCTGTGCTTGTTGCTATCCATCAGTGGGCTGTGTCGTACAGACAGGAGTGTTTGCTATCTGTGCTCATATTTAATTCTCTAAACTGAGTGCTGCAGGCATAGTAACTTGACTTTTCTACGGTAAATGAACACAAAACAGAGCAGGGTGCACTTATCTCAAAGTAAGCTCTAAATTAATAAATATGGAGCTGATGCATCGTTATTTTTTTGTGAAGCTTATGAAGGAAAACCCTGTATTATTGCTTCCTTATGATATTTTTGTCCCACTTTGTTGCTCTTTAGTTTATGCAGATGTGCTATGATCCATAGGAAAGACCAAAGAAATAGTCCAGTTAACCAAAAGGAACATTTTCCAGTGAATTTTGTTGAGGCATGTAAATCTTTGCCATTGAGATAATGAGTAATGTAAGCTTACAGCTGTTTTTATGCCAATGCCCAAGCACTGAAAGCGATTGAATAACCTGTTGGATTGCAAATGATGATCATCTTTGATAATTAATGTCAGTTGTGAGAGAAATTGCTTCGTAGCTGTAAAACCACCGTTACTACTGCTGCTTATACTACTGCTTCATTGGTATGGCTGACCCGGGAACTTGTTTGTTCCGGTCTCTGGGTTGGTTGCATTCTCACTGCAAACTAACTGCACAAAGTATTGTTTGAAAGTGAGCCAAGGGCACAGAGTTTGATTGCACAAATGTCCCAACAGAGTAGGCAAAAGCAGGAATGCCCACTTGATTTGGACAGTGCTGATGCTAATAAGTGTAAAACACTACACAGTATTGCTTCAACAAAACCCAATTCCAGTGAAGTTGGGATGTTGTGAATGTGAATGTAAATATAACAGAATACAGTGATTTGCAAATCCTTTTCAGTCTATATTGAATACTCTTTTTGAGTCTGATGCCTTCAACATGTTACAAAAAAGCTGGGACAGGGGCAACAAAAGACTGAAAGTTGAGGAATGTTCATCAAACACCTTCTTGGAACGTTCCACGGGTGAACAGTCAACATGTCCACACACAGAATATATCAACAACACCCAGAAACATCATTGTCTTCTCCTGGCCTGAGCTCATCTGAGATGGACTGACGCAAAGTGGAAAAGTGTGCTGTCATGTGATGAGTTCACATTTCAAATAGTTTTTGAAAACAATGGATGTCATGACCTCTGGGCTAAAGAGGAAAAAGACCATTCAGTCTGTTATCAGCCACAGAGTTCAAAAGCCAGCATCTGTGATTTTAAGGAGGTTTGTTAGTGCCCATGGCATTTACTGTGCACATCTGTGAAGGCACCATCAATGTTGAAAGGTACTAATGGGTTTGAAGCATATGCTGTCATCCAAGTGACATCTTTTTCAGGGATGTCCCTGCTTATTTCAGGAAGACAATGCCAAACCACATTCTGCTTGTGTTGCAGCAGTCCAAGCATTTTTGTGAATGTGTTGCAGGTATTAAATTCCAAATAAGTGAATATTTGCAAAAATTGAAAAGTATTTGCAATCATTGTATTGTGTTTTTCTTTATGTATGTCCTAACTTCATTTGAATTGAGGTTTGTATACTTTATTGGTTTGATTAGATACACTCTACTCCATAGAAAAGACACAGAAAATAGGTCACAGTAACCCAAAGGGATCATTTTCTTTCAAGGCCAGATGTTAGTATGTATAATATCCAATGACAGTTCAGTGTCAGCCTGTAATTGTTGTGGCAGGAGCCAAAGGCACTTTGGATTTGGACAGCCTCTCATCATTCACTTTACTCTTGGATTGCTGTCACTGTGGATGTATTCAATCAAAACTGCTGTGTGGTATCTGTTTGCTCCCTCCAATAGTTTTTTTTTTTTTTTTGGAACATGTCTGACGCCTATCATCCCAGTGGGCTGTGGGTAACAATAAATAAACGGCTGAAAGAGGATCAGGGTGTAAAACCTGATTATGCTGATCTATGAACAAATCCCTTCCTCAGCCTCAGCACACTGCAGTAGATTGGCTCTGGATAGCCACAGTTGTTGCACACATTACAACATGAACACAGCCACATATACTCAGAAGCTTCTGGTGGTTTATTTTACAAAATTAATATGACACAAAGCCCACAGAAATACTAGGATTTCTGTGTTGTATAATCTTGTATAATTGTATTGCACCCGACTCTCTAAAAAAGAGAAAGTGGCCTTGGTTGACATTGTCACATTTCATCGTTGAACTGAATGGAGTTTGCTGATGGTTTCTTAATTTCCTGATGAAGGGTGAGCATCTGAAAGAAATGTATTAACCCCCAAGTGTGAAGGTTGATCACTACCAATTATACAGCAAATGTAATCTCTCATATCTCTTTGTGAGTATCCAGAGCTTACTCATTCTTAAGTGCTCCCTTCATTCACTGTGTGAGCACTGATAGATGTGTGTGGATGAAGGTTTCCTCTGGCAATCTGGCCCTTCGTAAATGTCAAATCTGAAATTAATTTCTTATTAAGAGTGGAACCAAAACTGGCAGGCTTTTGTCCAGGCTGACCTGGCCTTTTGTACAGCATGTCTAGCATACATGCGTTGGATGTAGTATTAAAAAGACCTAATTACCCAATGACGAAAAACACCAGTGTCACGACCATGGTATTAATTTAACAACTCACACAATAGTGGAGCAAAAAAAGAGGCATATTGACAGCTAGAAATACTTAAAAATACACTAGCTGGACACTTTATTAGGGATATAATACCACCACTTTGGACCCAGTTTTGCCTTCAGAACCAATAAATTCAACAAGTTGCTTTGACAAGTTGCTGCTTTCTACATTCCTCAGAGATTTTTGTCCATATTGACATGACAGCATCACTGAGTTGCTCCAGATTTGATTGCTGCACAACCATGATGTGAACCTCCTGTTCCACCATATTCCAAAGGTGTTCTATTAGACTGAGATCTAGTTATTGTTGAGGCCACTTGAGTGCAGTGAACTCATTGTCATGTTCAAGAAACCACTTTGAGAGGGTTTGAAACTCTTGATACGGGGCATTAAACTGCTGGAAGTGGCCATCAGAATAATGCACAGTTTGTATTAAGGAGCTCAAGGTGTGCCAATGAAATATCTCCCACATCATTAAACTACAACTCAGCCTGAACTGTTGATACATGGCAAAATGTATCCATGCTTTCATGTTGTTTTAGCCAAATTCTGACCCTACAATTGGATGAGATAGTGGGGAAAACTTGCAACAAGGGGTACAGGCTGGATTCAGACCCAGACATGGAGACAAGTTCCCCTCACAGCCCTGGCAGCATTTTCATGTGATAAGAAACATTTCTTGAAACAATGCCCTGTTTACGGAAAACTTAGAAAAAATGAAAACAAAGTAGACTGTTTTCGTCTCAGTGTGGACAAAGCCCGAAAAATTGCAGTATTTTGTAATGGATTGTATTGAGATATTACATGGCTGTATTGAAATTCTATTAATCAACTATATATCTAAATTGAAGTGCATGAGCATTGTACTTTGATCCCCCTTTGCCTTGTCAAAGGAAAGGTTCTGTCAGTGTTTGGGACAGAAACTCAAGTTTATTTTTCCATGTTGCAGAGACCGTATTTGTCTGTGCAACAGATGTTTTGTGTTTGATATTATGAGATCTAAAGAATATTGCAAATATGACATATTGACAGCATGTACCACTTCATGTAGGCTCTGATTCTCCCCAATATGCATACCTAAATGTGAACACAAGGCTGATATTGGTAATCTTGTTTGACTAATCTCTCTCTATGGATGGTCATTATTAAAAAAAATACACCACTTAGCCATAATATTATGACCACCTGCCCAATATTGGCAGGTGGTCATAACAAACTTCCATGCACCATGAATTCTGACACTTTTCTATCAAAACCAGCATTATTTTCTTCAGCAATCTGAGCAACTGTAGCCCAGGGTCACCAGTGTAGCTTCCTTGGACCACTTTTGATAGATACTGACCACTGCAGACTGGGAACACCCCACAATAACTGCAGTTTTGGAGATGCTCTGACCCAGTCATCTAGCCAACACAATTTGGCCCTTATCAAATTCGTTCAAATCCTTTGCTCATTTTTCCTGCTTCTAACATAAACTTTGAGGACTAAATGTTCACTTGCTGCCTGATATATCCCACCGACTTATAGGTGCCATGATGAAGAAATAATCACTGTTATTCACCTGTCAGAGGTCATAATGTTATGCCTGATTGGTGTATATTCACATTTGGTATAGATGACTTTAAATATGCAGATGATCACCTAATATACCTTTACCTGGTGACTGTATACGAGCTTGGGCAATGCCCATATTTTGCAAAATGTTATTTAATCACTTTTGTAAATGTGATCACATTGGAATACCTTGTATTTCATATTATGTCTCTGACTTTATTCCTATTTTGAAGGTGAACTTTCCTGTTCTGTAATTCAGAACGTCCCACAATGAGGGAACTAAAATAAAGATGAAACTGAAAATGTCAAAAATAATACTACCCCAGTACAATGGCTGTGCTCTGCCTGATGTATGAATGTAAAATCCTTCCTAGTGCTACATGGGTTCCAAATACACACTGTATTTTCATATAAAGGGCACATGAGGCTCTTCACTGCTTAATGACTTGATTCCGCTAACCTGTGCACACTGCAGACAGAGTCACAAAGAAACACCCAGGGTAATAACCCTGCAGCAGTCTCTTTTTTAAGACTTCATAAGCTCTAAAACCTTCCCATAACCTTTGATGGAACATTTACCATTTATGTGATCAGCTGTACAGTTCTCGGTTTTATGCTTTAAGGACAATAGGTGAGTGTTATCCGCCTACTTCACAGGAAGACAAGTGATAAAATCCGACCTTGTCACTGATTTTTGAGCAGACACCGAAGGGACTGGCAACCCAGTAGTATCCTTGTAGCGCGCTCAGCAGTTCACAAAATGAGTGTTTATTAACAGAGGCTAAAAGGACAGACCCTGCTGGGTTCAAATGGTCTGCTCGACGCACCGTGAGCTTGATAGTCTGCAGGATAGTGGTGAGAAATAATTAGACTTGAGAGGGCAATCTACTGCGGATAATAGCGCTCTGAGGACTTTGCTGGTAGGTTCATAAAGCTCAGCAGTAGTAGAGGGTCTTGCAGAGTATTATGTCGGACCTAGCAAATGAGAAACTTTAGAGATTCTCTGCTTTTAAATAGATCTAGACCACCATTGTGTATCGCTTTAATCTTTGTATCTGTTTAACGTGGCTTAGCTTTGCAGCTTGACATTACACTTATTGACTATGTTGTCATTGTACAGCTGCTGAGCTAGTTGAAATTCCCTCTTGAGAGAGTGTAGCTTTCCAGAAAGCTTGTCAGTGATTTAATAGATGGTGGTTTAATCAGAGTATACAGATTAAATGTTTTTTTTTACTTCCTCTCAAAGGTGCAGAAGTCTGTGAGTGCTCAGTGTTTATTTATGAGTAAATTCTGTCAAACCAAAAAATTTAAGATGATGCCTCAGAAGGGAATTATTTTGTGCATTTTAATGTGATATCAGGACCCTGTTGTGTATTCAGGGTGTTTGAGAGGTATATGTGAAAATAAAGACAGAGCATCTGCTGTATACAGAGAAGAGTGAACAAAATGCTGTCAAACATTTAAGTAAATCAGTTTGGAGAGAAGCCCTGTATACAATTGAATGTTACTATTTATAATTATACCTACTGCGAGAGCTGTTAATTACACTCTATACTCAAATATCCATTCAAGCGTGGGGGTAAAAATCCATACTTGAACTGTAAATATACATTGAAATTGAAAATGCTCAGCTCAGCAGCACATTAGGATGCCTGACGCAGTTTACTACTTGATCCAACAGAGGACACTCCCAGCGCAACCTGACAGTCCATTGCCCTCTTGACTTTAACACTAGGAAGTACACCTTGAGAAAATGGAGGACAGGCAATGCCACCCAGTAATAGCACATTAGTTTCCACACAGCTGATGGAAAATTAATTAAAAAAAGACAGATCTGTGTATTAATAATGTGCATAGCAGCTGACCTACTCCTTATCTATGACAAATTCCTGGAGCCATTAGTCAGCCTTCCACCCACCGCAGTCCAGCTGCACCTCATCAAGTGCTCAGCCCCATGCAACTGCATGAGGCAGGGGGTTCAACTATATTGGTTATTAATGTGGATGTTGATTTTTGGGAAATTGTAATAAAAAGATGACTTACATGAACATCATTGAAACATCCATTGAGTTATCTAGCTTTGTTATTTAAGTCACTGTAAAGTTAAATATAGGGTAGCTGCAAATAATGCTGTTTATGCACCTTTTTGTCATTTTGTCCACTTGCAGAGCACATAAGAGAAAACTCTGTCACATCCAGTCCTCTGAAAGGCAACCTGAGAGGACATTTTGTCATATATGTGCACTGGCAAGGAACTTTAGAGGATGCTTTGTCACATATTGTCAACTGGCAAGTCAACAAAGAGGACACTTGATCATGTTTTGTCCACTGGCAGGGCACCTGAGATAACACTTTATCACCATCAGCCCACTGATAGGGAACTTCAAAGAACCTTGTCTTATTCTACCCACCGGCACTGATGCGAACAGTTAGTCAGGTTTTGTCCCCCATAAGTTAACTTAAAAGGACACTTTGACATATTATGTCCACTGGGGGTCACCGAAGAAGGCACTTTTGACCACTGGCAGAGAGCTTTAAAGAATGCTTTGTCAGGCACACTGTCAGGGAATCTCAGAGGACACTTTGTCATGTACTACTTTGTCCACTGAAAAGGCACCTTTATGACTCTATCCTAGTTTGTTCCATGAAAGGACACCTTAAAGGGCATTTACCACATTTGTTTACTGGTACGACCAACTAGAGGGGGTTCCAACGTGGACACTCCATCATGTTTATACCACTGGAAGGGCACATTCGTCTTCTACAAGAGCCCTTGGACAACACTTGTAGGACACCTACAATGGTTCTATTGTGTTTTGTGGACTGATCATAATGCTTTAGCAACCTTAAGGCCACAATAGAGAACACATATAAGGTTTTGTCCACTGGATGGACACCCATGAGGACATGTGGTCACAATTTGTCCATTTAAGAGCACATGATAGGACATTTATTCATATTTCGTCCACTGTACAGGCAAACCGAAGGGCACTTGGGCATTTTTTTTCCTCTACGTTTTCCTGCTTTTATCCTCGATTAATTGTCTTTATTCAAGTTTTGATGATACAGCAGATCCTCTGTCAGTATTGGTTTTGGCATCAGAGCACTTGAGGAAGTTGAATGTGGAAGACATATCCTCTGACTATAAATCCAAGACTCTTCAGTTTACATATCTTAGAGCGAATGCATCACCCAAACACACATGTATATTTTATATTTGTTTAAAAACAACTTCAACAACATGCAGTTTTATTCTGATTTGGAAGACATTTTATCTCTTACACACATACACACTTTTCTTCTACAGGCGCCTGTGAGGCTCCTGATGAATATTTGATGATGAATTGATTGACAGTGGCAGAAGGCTGTGTGTGTATGAGAGTGGAGAAGAAGTATCGTCTATAGACAATAGCTGACAAGTGTGCAAAATGTCTTATAAGGAGCACCACTGATGAGAGTAAGAGGCTGCATTATATGAAATCCCTTTTGAAAACATCTAAAAAATGTGAGTAAGGGTGTATAAGGATTTCCTGCCACACTGTGTGGTAAATATGAAGACCACACAATTTAACCACACTCTAGAAAAGATTAACCAAATACATTTCATAACATTTAATATGCAGAGTGACTTCAAGCAAATTTCTGACTTATGAGATGTTTGTTGGTGGTTACAAATCTTCACAATGGAAGTATGAATTAAAAACATATCATTTAATACATAATTTTAAGGTATGTTAAATTGAACTCACACTCAGAACAGGAAACACAATGAATGCCAAAGATAGAGACAGACCTGCAAAGGCTTTTGCTGCAGCTGAACTGTTGGATTTGATCAATGGATGCTTCCTCACACAAGTTTAACAGTGAGGTTGATCTACATTGTAGTCACTGCTCTCTGGCCCCAAGCTAGATGTTACTCTCACCTACAACACAAACCCTTTCTGTGGATACAAAGGAAGCTTGCTGCAGTCAGTGTTACCGATGTTAAATGTTAATCGGACATAAACAAGACCAGTACTTGTCCTCAACCCAACGCTGTTCTTCTGTTGTATTGTTGTTTTTAACAGTAAATTGTCCAACAAATGATTCAGTGACTGACCAGAAATGTCAGCACATACAGTAGCACAGTAGAATAGCAGAAGACCTATGACCAGGGAAAATGATTAAGAAGTAAAGAGTCAGGAAGGTGGAAAAAATGCTTTTGGTATTAAAAAGCCTAAATTATCTGACCTACTCCTACCTTTGTTACCTGCTCTCACCTTTAAAAAGCATGCTGTGCAAGTCAGAAAGAGCATAAACCTGGACTAAATTGTGGTATAGGTAAGTTTTTTCAATTGTGAACAAGACAACTCAAAAACAAATGAACTTATTTTGATGACATTTTCAGGGAATGTTGGTCATGGCCCGAATAAAAACTAATTCAGTTTTTAGAGATCTGACAATTTTGTATCAGCTCTGCAGTTGAGGGGAAAAGTCTTTCGTCTTTCAAATGGATCTTCATTTAGTCCCATGTTTGTGTCTTCATCTCCCTTAAACAACAAAAAAGGGGAACTGTCTCTGAAAAGGAAGCAGTCTCCCTTTGTTCATAAAAGAAGGCTGACAAATGGGCCAGAGGACTTGTCATGGATGAGGAGTGGGCCAGCTGCTTTGCACATAATGGACACACAGCCTAGCCTTTTTCTATTATTTTGATATCAGCGGTGTGGAGCTGAAAGTGCTTCCATGGAGTGGCTTTACCTGTCCCCCAGTATGTCAAGGTGCACTTCTTCTTGTTGAGGTCAAGAGGGCAATGGATGGTGGGGCTGCACTTGAAGTGCCCTCTGTTGAGTGGGGCGGTTTACCGCTCCTTACATCTAATGTGCTGCTGAACTGTAAATTCTCACTTCAAATGTACAGTTTTCTACCCCCATGGCTGAATGGATGTTGGAATGTCGAGTATAAGGTAACAGCCTTTATCTGAAGACATACTGCGCTTGAGTGCAGTCAAATTAATCCAGATGCTCAAATGTATTTCAAATCTGCATGGAAACAGTCTGCTCACTTCTTCATTGTTAACTTTTTTTTTTGTTTTTGCCTGAAACAGTCTCTGCTCTGGAGAGTAAATGACCTTACAGATGCAAAGAGATTTATTATCTTCAACAGTTATGAAGAACGGGCTGAAATCAACTTGCGAACCTGCGCTGGCTTATCAGATTGGAGGATTGTTTTGCCTTCAGCTGAGTTATGCCAATTGTATTATGTCACATTGTGATCATGCATTAAAACTATTAAGTTGAGCAAATAAACCCATACTGTTGAAACCAACAATACAAAGTAATTTGAGCAATTGTAAACAAACTGAATTTTCAATCCTAATCCTAAAATCTGTACAGATATTCCAGAGTCACATCACTCTTTCACATTTTAATGTATCAGTTGACAAAAAAAAAATTAAAAAAAATCACCAAAATCTGCTTGTCCCCTTGGCTTAACAAAGTTTCTTTTTTTTTTTTGTAGCAAGGTTCACCATGTTGTTTAGCTCTTATTGTTGTTGTTGTTCAATTCCAGCACTCTAATGCAGGCAACTACGCATATTACTCAGCTCAAAGTGGCCTTCAAAGAGCTCGTGTCCAGTCTAGACAAAGTCATTGGTAATGTATGTTTGATATGGACGTTGGCTCTGATAAAGGACACCCAGGACCATGAACTTGTTCAATGGACCAGCAGAGGTGGGCCGAGGTCAGGCATCTAGCCAGGGCCTCCCACTCAGCCTGCTCTGTTACAAACACAGCCATGAAGATGCCCTCCTCCTCAGATCAGGGAGCTATTTGCCGTTAATGTGCCAGCACCTCATAAATCAGTGGAAAGTGAAGCAGAAATGACTCTGCAACAACCATAGGGAAGGATTGTGGAAGTCAAGATGGCTGCTATTGAAAGCTGTGTCTAAACAAACCACAATTGGTCTGATGTGCAAGGGTTTTTCCTGCTTTGGTGTCCAGACCAAGTGCTTGTTGGAAAGTTTAATGAACACTTGATTCTGTGCCCTCAAAGGATGTTTTCTGATTAATGACGTCCAACAGTTAAGGGCTCCATGCTGTGTGTGTGTGTGTATATCCATGCCATGAATGTGCTTCTATGTGTGCGTACGGCAGCTGTGGAGCTCCCTCTCCCAGCTGTTTACGCTTCACTGCCAACTCATTGAGCAGACAGCTGTTACAATAAAGTTGTAAAGTGGAATTTTCCATGCCCTCATGTAAAAATCCAGAGGAAATGTGAAGCTGTTTTGCTTGGTCGTTGATAATTCTGATCCAAATTTAATGTTGCAATTGGATGAGCACCTTGGCGGTCCATTTTGGTGGATGTCGTGAGGACTGTGGCAGTATTGAGATTTTGCTCTGATAATTACCGTCCCGCAAATAATGATTTAATTGGCTTTCACCCCCTGAGGAGAATGAGTAATGAACTGAGCAAGTTATATAACAAACAAATAAGATACAATGTGAGCAGACACATTACTGGTTGGTGATGTTATTTGGGCTTCCCATGAAACTTGTTATTTTAATGAAGCTACATAATGCTCCAGGCAAAAAGATCAACAAAACACCACATCTCTTTGACTTTATTGATAATATCTGAACATGAAGGGAGTTTTGAACAAGGAGGAATCAACCAGCAATCCAACAGTCCTGCACTCTTTCTCTGCTCTTATTACCTCCTCCGAGGATATTATGATTTTGTCAGCATTTGTTTGTTTGTTTGGTAGTTAGTGAAAAGGATAACTCAAAAAGTTATTAACAGTTTTTGATGAAATTTTTTTGGGAATGGTGGTCATGGCACAGCAAAAAAGTGATAACATTTTGGTGGTGATCTGAACCTGGATGCGGATGTAGGATTTTTTTTCAAAGATTTGTAAAAGTTGCCAGATAGGGCAGTTTTCCACATGTTTGCTAACAACTTTATCAGTTCTCAGTGGCTTTTTGTGACATTTTCAGGTAATGCTGGTCACGGCTCAAGAGAGAAGTTGTTACATTTTGGTTGTGATCCAATTCTAGATGTGGATCCAGGATTTTTTAAAGGATTTGTAACATGGCAATATAGGACACTTTCCATATTTTTCACAATAACTTGCCTGCCAATGTTGTACATGCCACGGCAGAAGTTTGTGCTCTTGGAGCACTTCAAATTTTAAGTATGTTCTTTTTTTTCCATTTTCTGTTTCTTGCTCTTGTTGTCGGACTTCATATATACCTCAGTAGAGCAGTGATTGTGCCAAGTTACACACTTCTTCCTTGTCAAAACTTCTATCAAGTCACTGACAGAAGATTGAGATGACACAAACCACTGGAGGAAAAAACAGTTTCTATGTTGATCTGAATGATATCATGATGCTTATGGAGATTTATTTGGATTCCTGACTTAAATGGTTGTCTTAGACGAATAAGGGTCAGGAACTGAAACGAAAAAACTGAAAAAGAAGAAAATGTTTATGTTGGGTGCATATATATGTTTGTACACAAACGTCACACCCCGATGGTGCAAAATTAGAGTCTGTTTTGTTAAATAACGTGGTAAATGGCTGTGAATGAGCGAGTTTTGTTTTTTCTGAAACCTTTTTTTTATTGGTGCTAAATAAGCCATCCAAATCGTTGTACACCTTGGATAGGGCAAAGGCGCTTACATTAGCACCAGATGGCAATTTGGAGTTGGATTTACTTCACACCAGTGAGTCAGAGTTGGGGTTAAAGGAAAAATGGCCACAGCTGGAAGAAGGAAGTGTGTCCTCTGCAGGACAGCCAGGGGAGTTAGCCAGTCCACCTCCTGGAAGTAAGGACAATGTAAAGGTGTCCTGTTCAAGACAGACACTGCTTCCAGGAGTGGCACAAATAACAATATAGGTTAAAAAAACTCATAGAGAAAAGAAATGAATTCGAATTGTTTTGTTTTGAGTTTAATTGTTGTTGTTTCACCCTCTGATAGCCAAGGCTTGAGGAAAACGTTCAGTTTTGAAAGCACTTGTTCATTGTTGATCTATGTTTGATTTGTATAAATTTCTGTGAAATTTAGATTCTGTTTGGCTTTTTCTGTTGTCTTTTTGGGCAAACAACTATGTAAACAGTATTTTAAATTAATATACGCAAATATTCTACAGCCCAGGTTGTCTTAAAAAATGTGTCTCTAACTTGATTGTACTTGGAAGAGTTGAGGTTTTACATGCATTTATAAACAAACAAACAAACAAACAGCCAGCCAAAAATACCAAAAAAATGGTTTGGAGTTCAAAGGTGAAGCAAATACATACAGCTGTTCACAAAGAGCAGTCACTCATAGTTGGTCTGTTAGTTAAACTTAGTAGACAGAGCAATAAATTTTGAAATGGGAACAGTTGCAAACTGCCTCGAGAGTGAACTGTGCTAACATTTCATCCATTGGTTGAAAATATGAGCATTCAGGTCATTGTTAATCAGAAACGTGAGTTCATTCAATGTACACAACACTGGCAACAGTCTGCATTTACAGGGTTGGGCCACCTCTTTGTCTCAATTAGACACATGCCAGTGAAAAGAGGAAACTATTCTGTTAATTCAATCAGGGCTCATCTGCCAAAATGGAGTCTTTTGATGGGCTCACTCCCTCAGTGCACTGGCGGGCCTTGTTGGCTAATTATGGATGTCTCTCTCTCTATATATATTTCCATTTAATGCCTATTTTTTATCAACCAGTAGATAATTTATGCTATCACTGTGTTTTACTTTCAAAACCCAAATTCAGAAATTCTGAACTACCCCTTTAAGTTCAGCATTAAACTGAGGCCTGCTTCATTCTGGGTGTAGAAGCTCCACCACGTGCAACTTAAGCAGGGCTTCATTCATGGGGTATAATCTGAAATTGGTTTTAACTATTAAATCCACTTGACATAATGTTACACCCAGGTACACACCCTGCTGGTGCACTCGGATTCCAGATCACTCCATGCATAACTAACATAAATGCCCAATATCACACCTCAGGCCTTATCAGCTCATCATGCAGGCTCAATTTAAGCTACTAGAAACATATGAGGAAGTCTGATTGGTGAAATTACTCTCTGCAGGATGTAAGTGAACATCCAATTACATAACGCTGTGTCCTCTGCAGAGCTCAAACTTTATCTGACCTTTTCTTGACATTCCCTGTGTAGAGATTTAAGCTGTGTGATGTGAATCAGAGAGTAATGACCCTGTCGACATGATTATATGCATTTTAATCAAGCTGCAGATTTTATTTATGTTTAAAACTTGGTTATTACAAATTATTTGCTCAGTGATTGCTGCTCTTGGATGTATTAGAGCCAAAAGAGCAGATTTTTTTTTTTTTATATTCAGTGTATATTTCAGGTGGAACATCCAAAATATGATTTTTTTAATACTGCACACCATGGAAATTAGAAGCAGCACAGCTTGAGGCACCAATCGTCTAAAATTCCCTTCAGATGCCAAATACCTCTCAAGAAAATGTTGTGGCTCAGTTCTGCTAACTGCCCAAGTTTTGGGTGCAACTCAAATTAGTGAAGTGGCTGTCTGTGTACCCTGGCTTTAACACTGAAAGGAAGGTTATTTACTGAGCTAGTTGCCGGCCAAAACAGGCAGTGTTTTATCAGAATTTTAAATAGATGTGGCCTCGTCGAGACATCACAGATAAAAGTAATGGACATCACTGCCAGGATTTAATGGTTCACCTGTATCAGTCTTAGCTTTATACCTTCATAAACATCTTCAGTATGGGATCTGGTTTCCCTCACATGTCTTAACTGAATCAATTCTGCAGAGAAACTACACTAAATGAAAAGACATCTGTTTGTGTCATGGAGGACTCAAGAGATTTGTGAGCTGTTATTTGGGTCATTGCACCAGCCAAGAACACTATTTAAATATACAGTGAGTGTATATCACTTAGCTCCCCACTCACTTAAATATCAATTTGAATGTCCCACTTTTGGATTCAGTTAATTATTTGTAGGATCCTCATGGGGTTTCAGGCTTCAGATAGTATATTAACTGTATATCTGGAGCTTTGGGTGATAACTTTGTGTAATGCTTGCATTCAACTTTAAGGAGAGTGCCGGTTTGCTGAGCTAAGTTTTTCAATTAAAGAAAACTGAACTTCACACACGGCATGTTATCATAAAAATTAAATCAGTGTAAGGATGACTTTTAAGTCATTAACATATTCTTTAGGTTTTCCACATATCGTTTTGGTCTTGGACTGTTCTTCTATCTTTTAGATTTCCTGTGTATACATATATTAAGCCCACATATGAATCCAAGTGTGTCAGCACACAGACACACAGTGTCCGGCACCCAACCTGGAAATAGTCTGACCGTATGAACATGTTGGGTGCAGTTTCATGACCACATACAGAAAGCACTGACCAACACACACATACATATTTTGTTGTCTTAGATTACTATTGCCATGCTTGTACCTACATGCCTGTCTACATAACTGATGTATCCCCTTGTGTTTCTTTGTCAGTCTCCCACTGAACCGGCCGTAATAAACTGCTATGATGATTCCCCAGTCTTGTCTTAGGTATCCTTCATCAATTAAAACATCTTGATACCAATCAGAAACCATATGATTGTTCTATTTTTGATACTTTTGCTTTTACTTGAAAGGGCAGGATGGTTTGGCTCCACAGTTTTTGGTGTAAATATAATCAATTTCCCAATTTTTTTGACTGAGTCTTGACTGGTCAGTGACTAGAACATGCTGGGACCTGCTCACAGACCTGGCTGTAATGAGATCCCCTGTGATGACATGACAATCACATAAAGACTGCTTAATGCTACTCTAATGATGGTGTGCTTCATTCACCTCGGAACTCAAATGTGGAAACTGGCAATGACATCACATCACAAATAAACGAGTTACTTGAAGATCGTCTGACCTCCTGAGCAGAAATTACAACAAAAGGGGGCTTTCTCAGTGGTGTCTCTAATTTGCAACTTGGACATTCAGACCTCTTAGACCAAATGGAATATACCATAAGGGCAAAGGTTGAAGCCCAGAGGATGTGTCTTTCTGAGGGATAATTTCAGATAATTAATGCTGATAATAGTCATATTGACTTTGTAAGCAGCCACAACTGAATAAAAAAATGTCACATCGCTGACTCCACGCTGAAAAGGCCAAAGAAAGAAAACTAATCAACTAAATCTCCATCAGTATACAGACATAATGATTCATTCTCATTTTACAGGCTGCTTGTCATTGGTGGTTTAAGAAGGTAAGAGGATTTCAAATGTCCTGCATTATTAAAAAATATAACTATTCACTCTTCAAAGGTGCAAAAACTACTAGATGCAGCGAGGGGGCCCTTTATGATGATTTTTTTTTACCGCTAATCATTTTTCCTATCATTACAACAGTGTGTCAAAAATTATACATAACTTGAACCTTTTTCTAAATAATGGTGTTGTGTGAAAACACTGTTAGTCTCATGAACTTATTAGACAGATGGTGCTTTGACTTTGTGATGTACTCCAAAAGTTATACCGTGCCTTGCTCAAGAGCACGACACATGGATATGCAGAATCCAGTAAAACTGCTGTGTCACAAAAACTCTCAGTACCTCTCAAAGCACAATTGCTTGATTTCTGTCTTCACACTGAACTACACTCATCTTTTGTTCATGTTAAAGTTTTAAATCATCAAAAATAAGCATGTTCATTCAGCGTTCAGGCTCAGTGCTACCTAGTTGCTGTGAGGCTTTATTCGCGACACATGACAGAATGTTCATATGGGTCCACACCACAGAGAGTTGATTTCACTCAGATACACTGCCTGGCCAAAAAAAAAGTTGCCACCACAAAAAAAGGTCACACACTCTAATATTTGTTGGACCAACTTTAGCTTTTATTACAGCATGCATTCGTTGTGGCATTGTTTCAATAAGCTTCTGCAATGTCACAAGATTTATGAATTTTTTCATCAAAAGCTTGTATTTATGATGGGAGAGTCTGACCACTATGCAAAGCCTTCTCCAGCACATCTCAAAGATTCTCTATGAGGTTAAGGTCTGGACTCTGTGGTGGCCAATCCATGTGTGAAAATATCTCATGCTCCCTGAACCACTCTTTCACAATTTGAGCCCGATGAATCCTGGTATTGTCATCTTGGAATAGGGAAGAAAAAATCCATTGATGGAATAACCTGGTCATTCAGTACATTCAGGTAGTCAGCTGATCTCATTCTTTGGGCACATAATGTTGCTGAACCTAGACCTGACCAACTGCAGCAACCCCAGATCATAGCACTGCCCCCACAGGCTTGTACAGTAGGCACAAGGCATGATGGGTGCATCACTTCACCTGCCTCTCTTCTTACCCTGATACTCCCATCACTCTGGAACAGGGTAAATCTGGACTCATTAGACCACATGACCTTCCTCCAGGCAGTTCTTAATCCATTTCTAGTAGTTTCTGCAATCTCCTTAGATGTTTTCTCTTCTTGATGCATGCCAATGATTTGACCCTTTTTGAACAGACTAACATCTTTTCCATGAACACAGGATGTGTCTTTTGACATGGTTGTTTAAGAAATGAGAAGCTACTCATTGCATCAGCTGGGGTTTAATAACTTGTTGCCAGCTGAAAGACAATCGCCCATGCGGTAATTATCCAATAGGAGGCTCGTACCTATTTGCTTAGTTAAATCCAGGTGGCGACTTTTTTTTTGGCCAGGCAGTGTAGTTGGTACATTAACACTGTTGAAGTGTAATTACTAACTCTAGCTGGAGTTAAAATGTATTGCTTTGTAACATTTAACAGTGTGACTTATGATCAAAACTTCTATGCAGTGTTATAAATGTGCTCCCTCAGTGTATCCTTTTTAAGCATTAAATTGTAACATCCAAATTAACATTGCAAGGGATAAATATTATTGCAATTAGTCATCTAATATTTTCTGAAAATAAAACAAAAATACTATGTTTGGTTATAATACATTTTTTCAGTCAGAAATCACACACATAATCCTGGATTTCAGTCAAGAAATCTCAGTCATGTTGGCTTTGAATTTAGTCAGAAGCCGTCTTGGAATTCATTTAGAAATGAAACATGATGTGTAAGAATACAGTCATGAATCACAGACATGTGGTCCAGGAGTTTGGTCGGATATCACACTCATGTTGTCCTATGCAGAAATCATCAACAGTATGTTGACAAGAAATGTATTAAAAATCAGACACGTTTGCCTTGAATTCATTTAGAAACCTCACTCGTGTTAGCCTTATGTTCAGTCAGCAGTGACACACATGGTGGTCTTTTAGGCTGATCTGAAATGTATTATAAATGTATCAGACTTGCCCTCTTCAGTGCTGAGAGCAGAGACAAAAAAGTTTGCAGCCAAGACATCTTCTCTAGATGTGAGTTGACATCAGTTTTACTTAGAACCATGCTGTCTGCTGAGTTGCCTTCTGGTGGGCTTATTCTAAGTAAGGGCCACAGTCCTGAGGAGGGAAACGGATCAGAAATAACAAACAGATTCCTGTGGCCATGGCATAGGCCAGCCTCTCAAACTGTGGTATTAATCCTGCTAAACTCTTTTGCTAGGAGGCTATGAAGGGGCCATCAATACTTTAGTGGGGCAAAGTTATTCTAAGGGTAAAGTCAGCACACATTCACTGTCTTTAGTCAGCTGTTGGACATGTGTATTTTGTTTTTGGACTGTTAAACTGTTATGTGAAACTATTTCCTGGTAGTGTAGTTTATGGATAATGTCAAAAAGCGGGTAGTAGTTGGATTAAACTTGGTTTTGGTGAGCTGTGAGTCCTGGTATTTTTTATTTCATTTTTTATTTTATTAAGATATATCATTACATATACAGAGAAACAACTCTCTTCCATTTTCAAGAGGGTCCTTATGCTTGTAAAGGTATTTATTATGGAGGTACAATAAAAATCAACCATGGATAAAGAAGTAATTTAAACATTAACATTTTTCACAGAGGAGGTTGGAGGGTATATAAAGGACCACTATTTTACAAACAAGTTGAATTAGCATTTTTTTTTTTTTTTTTTTTAACAATAAATAAATAATGATAAAGTAAGTGCTCTTGTTTGGCTCGACCTTTTTTTTTGGATGCATAACATTACCCTTTAAAAAAGTGATGAATAAGAGTTGACTCTAGTTTAGTGACAAATATTAGTTCATACCTATGAAACTACAAGTAAATTATGGATGAACAGGACCTCACTTTAAGTTGCAAATACTTAATTATGAGTCATTTAAACTTAACATAGACCAGAAGCTTGTAATTGGTTTCATAAGAGTAGACCATACCTTCTAAGACTTGCTATTAAGAAAGAATAACATCTCTTGTGAAACTACCTCCTTATAAGGGTCGGAGCAGGATTAATATGCAACACCTTCTTTACGAATAACCAGAGAGTGGTAATTAGGAGGTTATTACAGGGGAAACTGTTAATTAATAGCCAACTAGTTGGATTTTATGATCAAGCAGAATTGGTTACTAAAAAGCCCTCAATATTTGCAAATAAGCAGCCAGTAAACTACAAATTAGCATGCTAATAAGCAGCTAGTCTGTGGTGAATATGGTGCCCTTAAAACAGAGTGTGAACCAAAACCCTTTAGCCACCTGGTCCACTATGCTTGAAGAAGTGCCAATATCTAACTCTGCTGTCACTCTTCCTGTCCGTGAGCTGTAACTGCAGATTTATGACAAAATTTCAGACGTGTAAAACTCTATGTCTCCTCAAATTGACCAAAATATAACAAGGAGCTGTGCAGAAGCAGACAGCATAAAGCTTAACTGTGTGTGAATTTGCATGCCTCATAAATGTGTTTGCATGCCACAGCCTTCTCTGTAAAATAACACAAGAGCTTCAGCACTTACATTACATGTTAATGGTGTTCTTGTCCCTCACATCCAAAGTCAACATAATGTTGACATTTACCCTGTGTACTGCTGTCCCCTCTTTCGTCAAGCTAGCTTAATCCACTATATACACATGCACTCACACAGTTTTGTTTACTTTCTGCCTGCATGTGGTATAAGCTGATGTGTCAACTGGTAGGATGCAGATTCCTCAAATACTTTGATTTTCCTTTCGCTTTCAGATGAAAAACCTTCTCATTGGGTAACTGATGACTCCAAATTGTTGTCTGTCTTTCTATGTGGCCCTGCGATTTGGCGGGCGACAGGTTCAGGGTGTACTCCGTCGCCAGCTGAATGTCAGCTGGATAGACCCAAGCCTCTGCAACCCCAAAAGGGACAAACAGTATAGATAAGGGATGGATTTAGGACATGAACTTTCATTTTCAAAAATACCTGCCTAGGTGTGGACACAGCTTTAACTGTGTGAGTCTGCACCAAACAGCGTAGAAGTCTGCATTGTTGTGGGCTTTTACAACCTGAGGGATCTTAAGTCCTAATGCACAGACTCTGGAGACAAAATGAGTGAACTAATTGAAGTAATCACTTACCTCCAGCAGGACAAATAGGTCTTTACACAGTTTGTTGGTTAGAAACAGTGTAGCAGGTAAATAAGTCTTAATGGTTTCATTTCCAATCACTGATATATTCTTTTCAAGATTGTGTTTAGGGCTTTCTTGCCTTTATTATAGGACAGTGGACAGATTAGTGTTTGTCAACTTTTTTTCTGTCAAATCACTCAAAAGAGTGTGAAAAACTGCAAGTCACGTTAGTCAGAACGCTCTTTTCTTTTTAGTTTTACAGCTTGCATGCAGAGATTTCTCCAGATCCTCTGAATCTTTAGATATTTTTTTAGCATTCTTCAACTTTCCCAGTCTTTTGATGCCTCTTTGCCAGCTTTTTTAGAATGTGTTGCAGGTATGAAATCCAAAATGAGTGAATATTGACAGCACAATAATGAAGTTTGTCAGTTTCAGCATTAACTATCTTATCTTTGTAGAGTATTCAACAGAATAAAAGTTGAAAAGGATTTGCAAATCAGTGTATTCTGTTTATAAGTTTTAGACAATGTCCCAACTTCACTAGAATTCATTCTATCACAGATTTTGGATTTTGGAGGCCTCCCTGTCAAAGCCAGAAGGCACCCATGTTGAGAAAGGCTACACTAGACCACCAATGCCTCATTTTGATCACTGTTTAAGTCAAATTCAGTCATGTTTAAATGGAGATCAGAAACACTTCTCTCACACTGGACAGCAGTGAAGACTTAAGTGACTGTATCCTCATCCAGTCAGGTTTAGTTCAGGCTTTACATTTTTAATAGGTATAAAAAATCAGCTGTACGGTCCACACTGACTGCTGTGTGTCAGCGCTTTGAGGAATAATAATGTTCACGGACATAAACGGCACTGCTCAAGATCACAGAAGCTGTGCCTATGAAATATTCTTTATCCTGGCTCTTCTTTCATGATGGTCCCGAGGGTTTCCAATTAACAAAGGAACTTATTGTCACTTTAAACCAAAGTTAACATCTTATATTCTCTTTTTCTTTAAATCCTTTTCATATACATGCACATTGGGTAATGTTGTATTGAATTCCAATAAGGCATCAGAGCAGTCAGGATCTCTTTTTCATTATGAGTCTCTTTTATTTAACATGTAACTCTGGGGATATGTGGTGGATTGAGGATGATACTGCATTCTCCCTGTTGAGAAATAGATCCAAAGAGAGTTTTTTACTCAGTGCACAAGCCTTATTTCATTTTGTTAGAGAGAAAGACCCATTTTGTATTAACCATGTGTTTTCTATAGGAGGTCTCTTAGATACATGTGTGACTTCAAGGATTTTTTTTGTTGCATTTGAGGTTGAAAGTGCTGCAATATTAAAGGGATACACCAACCTTTTTTTTTCCCATGTCTTGCCTCACTCCTGAGTCCATGACAAGCAGATAGACCGCATTCTTTGAACTGTAACAAGAAAGAGACGGCCAAAGATCACCCAACGCCTGGTACCTTAGCCCAAACACTGGGAGCCAATGGGTAGTATTAGCCTGCCTCTGCCCAGAGAATTCAGTTAAACTCTCCTGCAACTCTAAATGGTTCTGTGTGCCTGTTGTGACTTGATTTTTTGTACCCTGTTAAGTTATCTTCTACTATCATCGTATTATCTTCCTCTACTCCTAAACAGAGGCTTAATTTTGTTGACCTACTTTCACAGTGGTTTGCGCCAGAGATGTGACGTTTGTGAACGAGTTGAGTCTTTTGGATAACTCTTGTAAGAGAACAATGAGAACCAATTTGCAGATGTGAGTGAGCCGTTTGTTTGCGAGCCATTCCTAAATTTGCAGGCAAGTTGCATTTAAGAATGACTCACAAACAAACGGCTCACTTACAACTGCAAATTGGTTCTCATCATTCACTTAAAAGAGCCGTTCAAAAGACGCAGCTCACTTGGGAACGTTACATCTCTGGCGCAAACCACCACGAAAGTAGGTCAACAAAACAAAGCCTCTGTTTAGAAGTAGAAGAAGATAATATGATGATAGCAGACAATAACATACCAGGGTAAAAATCAAGTCACAACCAGCACACTGTTTAGAGTTGCTGAAGAGTTTATCTGAGAGGCAGAGGCAGGCTAACACTTCCCATTGACTCCCAGTGTTTGAGATAAGCTAATTAGCAGTGGGCAAGCTTTGCTCATCCCTGTCTTGTTACTGCACTCACAGTAAAAAGAATGGTGTCAAACTGCTTGTCATGGATTCAGGAGTGAGGCAAGACATGAAAAGAAAAAAAAAAAAAGTTGGCACATCCCTTTAACAGCACCTTGATCAGTTCTTATCACTTTCTTTGAATTTTCCATACCAGTTGGGACGCACATTTCCTTTGACTTGGATGCCCAAGTTTTACCTTTGATTGCATTTCTTAACAAGTGTAACTGTTGTACTTTGTGGCATTTATACAGATTGTTGGAGTTTTAGGTGTCTGAGATCTGGAATTTTGATGTTCAAGTGTAGCCATTATTGGTCCCTCACTATGCATATTTTTCTGCTCCCCAGTCATGCACATTTCTACCATATTTTGCATTCTACTTACATTTGTTAGGTAAGAGTACATTATTATTTTGGATGTCAGCACAAGCAAAAAAAAAAAAAAAAAAGGATGGCTTGATCCTCAAACCCTTATCTGTGTTTGTGCTGTCATATCAAATACCTCCAAAGCCTTGACTCATTTAAATCACATCAGGGATTTAGCTCAGAGCCAAGAACAGATTATCTACCTACAGGAAAGGAAATTATAGAATTGGAAAGATATATTCAACCAACTGGTAAAAAGGACTTGGAGGTATATGATGGATGTAGCTACGGCAAGCAGAGTGGTGCACCAGGTTGTGTGCCTGTCAAAAACATGCAGGTAAAAAAATGACTGATTTAAATTTGTGGTGTTTCAAACAACTAAATGTCCTATACCCATATTTCTGAAGCTGCAGTGCTTTTCATACTGCTGTCTGATGACTGCTTCCCCCAGCCTCTTACTGTACTTACAGGTAAGGGTGTGAGTATTTGACAATACATAGGAAATAATAAGGCATAAAAATCAGTGTGAAATTTCCCAGGCTGTAATAATACAATACAAAAAAGTACTTTGCATGTAGTATATCAAAAATGATCAACATTTCTCTGTTTTATTTTATTTTCTCTGAAAACATGGTGGCATCATGACGAAAACCTGGTGTTCAACGGCTTAAAATCTTTTAAATGAATAACTCTTTGATATTAATAAGTAAAGATGTAGGAGAAAAAACGCTCAGTGAAAGTAGAATCTAATATTTTTATGTTTATTTTGTGTATGTTTAGTGGTATGAGTGTGACTGATACCAGAGCAGGCCTTAAGTGTTGTAAATAAAGTTTTTGTTCTTGTTCTTATTAGAGCTGTGCAATGTGGCATTTTTTCAATATCTCAATATTTTTAGGTCATATCACGATATACAATATATTTCTCGGTATTTTACCTTAGCCTTGAGATGATACTTTTCCTATGACATAATTGGGGTTTCCCCAAAAGCATTATAGCATAGCATTCCTGTTAGTTTCTGTTTTTTCAGAGGCAAACCCTTAAAATAAAACAGTCAGTTATACGCTTAAACCATGTGTCAAATATCACAAAGGCATCTTTATTAACAAAGGTCACTATGCACAATATCAAAATGTATAAAACAAATTGAACAATAAAACTGTTTTGCAATATACTGTTACAATTTCATTAGTAACAGTAGTTTCTAAAGCAGTTTGCTTATTTGTAAATCAGCAAACGTAATATCCAGTGCAATACCAAGTCAAATGTGGTTTACTGTCAGTGCTGTAATGTTTATATTCATAATGTAAGCACTGATAATGTTAATAGTGTAAATTCCTTGGCCTTGGTCATAGTCTCACTTTACTTATTTTATTTATTTTTCCTTTATAAGGAAGTTGAAGTATAGCTTAAAGATTCTGCATGCTGCAACCTACTTTCTTATTGTCTTTTACTTAATTTTTATGCTCTTATCTATTTCTTATCTATATGCTCTTATGTCTTTTTGGTATCCCTACTGCTACACTATGTATAAGAGCAACTCAAGCAATGGAATTTCGCTTTGGGGATTAATAAAGTATTTCTGACATCGATTTCTGATTCTGAGTAACAGTAAACAGAGTCTTCTACAGAGGTTTACAGTTTTGCAAATATTAAAATCTGTAAACAGAGTCTTAAGTGCATGTCTTTGTACAAAGTGTCATTGTTAATGACAGTAACTGCAGAATGATACATGCTTTCACGAGTCTCCAAAGTGCCAGAAAAGTCGCCATTTTCACAAGAAAAAGTAGCTAGATTTTTTGCTAGTCGCTTTTGACAAAAAAGTCATCAAGAGGGTTTGGAAAGTCACTAGATTTAGTGGGAAAGTCGCCAAGTTAGTCATGCTGGAGTGGAGGGGGAGGAGAGGTGGTTATAAGGTCACAGAGCGAGGGAGGAGGAGCAGAGAGGCTGTGTGTGAGAGACATGGACACAAGGAGAGGAGAGGAGAAATAGGTGCAAACTTGCGTCCCATGGGAAGAAATGCATTGCCATTAAAAAGTAAAATGAAATATATTGTTAAATACGACACTGTCCCATGTTATATTGGGTGTAGAAATACATCGATGTAAATGAAAATGTCGACATATGGCCCAGGACTTATGACGGAGGATTAGGGCCACGTTCAAAAAAAAAGAAAGAAAAAAAAAAGTGTGTTAATAAAGGTAAAGTTACAAATATAAATTTGTGAAGTTACAGAATAATCTCAAAAAGTTACAGGAATAAAATGGAAATGTTACGAGAATAATCTCATAACGTTACTAGACTAAAGTCAAAAAGTTACGAGAATAATCTCATAACGTTACTAGACTAAAGTCGAAAAGTTATGAGAATAATCTCATAATGTTACGAGAATAAAGTCGAAAAGTTACGAGAATAATCTCAAAAAGTTACGAGAATAAAGTTGAAAAGTTACGAGTATAATCTCATAAAGTTTCGAGAATAAAGTCGAAAAGTTACGAGAATAATCTCATAAAGTTACTAGACTAAAGTCCAAAAGTTATGAGAATAATCTCATAAGGTTACGAGAATAAAGTCAAAAAGTTATGAGAACAATCTCATAATGTTACGAGAATAAAGTCGAAAAGTTACGAGAATATTCTTATAAAGTTACGAGAATAAAGTTGAAAAGTTACGAGTATAATCTCATAAAGTTACGAGAATAAAGTCGAAAAGTTATGAGAGTAAAATTACTAAATAAATTTAAATTGAGCTACAAAACAATTTTATTCTGAAAGGTTGTACCGGAAGAGCAGCCATCCTCCTACGCAAAGAGGATGAAATGAGAGTGTCTTCTTGATTAAGGTGAGCTTATATTGGTCTAAAGTTTTGACAAATAACCTTCTTATGACTTTATTCTTGTAACTTTATGAGATTATTCTGGCAACTTTTTGACTTTATTCTCGTAACTCTACTTTTTTTTTTGTTTTAACATGGCCCCAATCCTCTGTCGTAAGGACTAGTTCTTGTGTGACTTTGCAAAGAAGTTTTCAGCATCATTTTTTAAGTCCGAATGACATCAACATAAAGCATTTCTATCACAACTCCCTCACCTGCATGCTTCTCCAGTATAAGCTTTTGTCTCTCTCCTCCCATCGCTCGTTAGTTGTTGTCATAAACAACCCAAATTAAAAAAAAAAAAAAAAAGTACAAGAATTCATCATTAAAAAAACTCGGCAGAATTGATGAGAGATGCCTCAGGATGTCTTCCGTAAATTAATTCAAGTCCAGACTAAATGAGTGTGTTGATGAATTGAGGTGGGGAAATGTAGAAAACTTACTTTCCAATTCGAGGTATTTCATTTTAGCCTGAAAAGGTCTGCTTGTCTTCTAATTTAGAGTTGCTGACTGTGCAATACACAGGGATCCATTTGTCATTGCTTTTGTTTACGTGTGTGTGCTCAGGTGGACCAAAATAAAAGTTTGTTTGTGTGTGTGTACTACATGGATCTCTACTCTCAGTGAAAGCCAATGTGGCTCCCCTCTTTTCAGCTGTGTGCAAGAGCAGCCGCTTAGTAGAAAGATAATCAGTGCAGCATGTTATTTACCAATTGATCTCATCAACTCCTATTATTCCACTAAACCAGCCTTCATTGTCTACTTCCTTAAAATGTATTCACAATATATGTCACTCCTGTTCTTTCACATACACACACTTATCTCTCTACTCATTCTCTCTTCATTTGTCTCCGGCACACTCACACACGGGCTTGTCTTGTTAGATGGAGGTTACGTCAATACTGAGAGTTTAAAACCGTTTTTACACTCTAAAAGAAAATCAATTATAGCCGGTGAGTGGCATGTCAGTGCCAGCAGCAGTGGGATGTTTTCAGTTATTCATTGTCATGTCAGTGTATCTGTCTCGTGTTAACACAGGTGCTTTCAATGTCTGCTGCGGGGAAAATGACATATTTCAAGTCCCGTTTCAGTCATAATTAACAGAGTATCTCTTCATCATGGCACCTGGTAACGGAAGGTAGATATTAGCATGAGCGCAAGGATTTGAGTGAGTTTGACAACTAAATTGTGATGGCTAGATGACTATGTCAGAGCATCTCCAACACTGCCGTGGTCAGCATCTTATCAAAAGTGGTCCAAGGAAGGAACAGTGGTGAACTGGTGGCAGGGTCATGTGTGGCCAAGACTCATCACAATGCATGTGGGGAATGAAGACTGGCTCATGTGGTTTAATGCTGGCTCTGACAGAAAGGTTTGATGAATAGAAGCAAAAGGGGGACCAACACAATATTAGGCAGGTGGTTATAATGTTATGCCTGATTGCTGTATATAGCTGTAGACCTGAATGGGGGAGGACAGCTTTAAGCTTGGCTGCACCTGTTATTTGGATAATATAATAATTTTCAGATGATTTCTGAGCTGCCCTGCCTTGTTTCATATGGTCTTTCTAAAGAGGTAGTTTTAAAACATACTCAAGGAGGGGAATTGCTTTAATATGGAAAAAACTGTTCAGGAAATTAGTTGTGTAAGTAGGGGTGTATGTATGAGGTGAATGTTAGAAGAAGAAGAAGACATATTTAATTAATTCCTCATGGGGAAATTTAATTCTTTACACTCTGTTGTTGAAACGTGTTACACACACATAAGCTGAAATAGACATGTACGTGCACAAACAGGTACTGCAATCATGCATTAATGGAGAGATGTCAGAGTGATGGTTTGCTGCTCCTGAAGAAGCACTTTTGGGCAGATTTGGGGTAAAGTGCCTTGCTCAGGGGCACTTTGGCAGTTCCAGGAAGTCAGCTGGCACCTCTCCAGCTACGAAACCAACTTCCAAATATGATGCAGTCTGGACTTAAACTGGTCCCCAACTCAAGTCCTTCCAGGCTGAACTACTGCCGCCCTTAAAATAAAATGTCATCTTTACAATATTGTTCATTTACATATAGTAATATTTGGGGTTCTTGTTTTTGTTATGATATCATATTTGTATTGTTGCCTGTCACCCCTTGAAAGAGACCTTGGTCTCAGTGAGTGCTGATTGGAGTATGTTCACAGTGGTAGTTATGGAAGTATGTAGTTTCTTCTTTCTGTCTGAACCTCTGACAGTTAAAGATCAGTTTGCCTCTGTGGAGAAACTGCTTGTTCATTTAATTCTGCAGGTTTCCCTGGACTGTTATTTAATGAATCAGGTTTCTTGTGGGGAATTTTTGCATTTTGTGACATCTGTGTGTCAGTCTGGGATTTCGCCATGGAATTGATCATTTTCACTATTCTCCACCAGATGGAGTCATTTTTACCATATGAAAATGAGTGTGAGTATTTGACAATACTCAAAAATAATACCGCATAAAAATCAGTGTTGCTGCTGATTATTGACTTATCACAGGCTATAATTATTCACCACAAAAAAATGCTTTGCATGTGGTGTAATCATTTATTTTTCCTGTTTTTTTTTGTCATCGAAAAACATGGTGGCATCATGATAAAACCTCTGTATGTATCAGATTATAATCTTTAGAAATTCTTGAATATTTCATGTGTATTTAGACTGATGTTGGTTAAAGGATCAAGCCTAAAAAGGTAGAAATATTATCAATGTACAATTTTGGGGGGAAATTTACTGAGATTCTTCCGAGGCTTTCAATAGAAGCTCATTATTGGAGCGATATTTTTGGAGAAATAGAGCTGTGACAGCAGGGAGATGCAGCCACAACGTAGCCCACACCTGATAAGAGAGTGTTCTGAAGCTGGAGCCAGTATGCCCGTTAGCCACAGGCATCTGGTATTAACAAGGTGATAGGTTACATTTTTAAGAGCCATTAAAGCATTTAAAGTGTGTTGAAATGAATTCAGTAGAGGTTTGATATTGAGAAGTCGCATGTCCTGCAAAATTAAGGTTTTTTTTTCTATTAACATTGTTAGACAGGTCTGGGGGAGCAGAGGAACATGCACCCTTTACTAAACTCTCAGTTCACTGAGAAATGCACTACAGTAAACCCCCACGATATTGCGGTTCAGTTTTTGCGGTCCCGGTATTTTGCATTTTTTTCTGTAAGACATATTAATCTTGATATAGCTTACATTTTCGCGGCATTCTGCAGAATTGTTTATGAATTTAAATCTCATGCGTCGCAATATAATACCCGTACGTACCAATTCAGCCAATCAGAATGTCTGTATTTTTTTATCGACCGCTGATTGGCTGTTGTGTATCACATGGCTTCACATCTCGCAGGGAGGAGAGATGCTTGCTTTGTTCTCTGAGTTCCCCATCTCAACAAATCATCATCATTGTCATCATACTGCATAACTTCATCATCATCATCGTTGTCACCGTCGTCCTCTTTGCTACACTTACAGTACTCGTATTTTTATACTGTTTGTACAATATTTTTGTGTTTTCTATTGCTGTTGCTCTCTCAACATCTTTTTATGTGTTTTAATGTATTTTTTTTTATTGTTTTAAAAGTGTGTTTAAAGACCTTAAAATTATTTTAAAAGTACCATAAAAGTTACAGGGTAAATTTAAATAGGGTATTTCTATTTCACAGATTTTCACTTATCGTGTGTGGGTCTGGAACCTAAAACTTAATGGAGGGGGAACCACTGTATACCTATCTAAAGAAAATGCCCTTAAAACACTCCATTTTCAACTTTCTTAGGTTTATTATGTAATAGCTATACAGCCTCCAACTACATACAGATGCAGCCGCTTCAGTTTTCCCCTCAAGTTTCATCCAGTTACCAGCATAACCTTGTTTCCTTAATAACCAAAGAGGTTATTGTCATAGTCTCCCCTGACCTCCTCGTCCCCTCAGATCCGAGCATTTCTAAAGGGGAGTGAAAAAGAGCTGCATCTGATCCTGGACAAAGAGGAAATTTGACATTTTCTTATCAAACTTAAATCAGATCCTTGCTTAATAGGGACCAAAGACATGATGTAAATGGTCAAACACTCCAGAATGTGGGGCCTGTTACAGAAAAACTAAAGCAAATTCCTTGAAGATACATCCACTGGGCACCACGATGCATTTTATTCTTGAAAATCCAAACCAAAAGTGGATCTTTTTGACATTCAAGGAATAGTTGAGGGATGGAAAAGGCAATCTTCAGTCATGGATTAGGTCAGTCAGTCATGGAAGTTTATATTTTTCTGCTTTAAAAGGAATCAACTAAGGGTTCTTTAGGTATTGCGCCACATTGTTGTGGGTATTGTTGCTTGAGTGGTGATAATAAATCAGTACAAATCTGAATTTAACTAAACAATCAATTCAGACCAGAGCAATGCAGCTGTCTAGGGAGCAACTCCATCTAAATCTTCTGTCTTGCTCCTCATCCTGCTGGTGTCAGAGTGGCTTTGCACCGCTGAGATAGTGACATCCCGCTGAATCCCATGGGTGCTGCAGGATTCCAATCGGACGGAAATACTATTACTCCGGGTTGTAAGGATCAGATTGGTGTGAGAAAAGCAATTGTCAGAGTGGAACAGGCACTGGTGCAATTTAAACCTCTATCTGTATCATCATCTGAGCATCTTTATGATAGTATTTATGCTTCAACCATTTCAGCACACACTTCAGCTGCATCAAGTTTTTTTCTAAATGGAGATTCAGGAAGTCACCTTTGAGTGTTTTTCTGTGCTGATGTGAAACGCTGAAAGCTATTGTTCTTAATTTTGGCTTCCTACTGGAGGGGCTCTTATCTCTGACTGCTTCCAAAAAGTGCCCAATCCTGCATTATTTTTAGTGTTGCTCAAAATCACTCTGAATGTCCTTACTCAACAGAAGCTTGTGTGCTGGCCCAACACCCCTGAGCTAATTTGCTTAAAAGGAACAAATTAGTTGCAGCAAATTCCTACTTGTCACACCAACTTTTAGTTCCCCGCAAACTCCCTCTGTGAACCCTCTAACATCATTCTTTTAAAACGAAAACTACATTATATTGATCATAAACCCAATATATACTAATCTACTTTTCATATTCGTTTTCATTAAGTCATTATTGAGTGCTCTGCCTCTCACTAAGAAAAAAATATACCTGGCAGCTAATCATTCTCAGCATTGATTTGATTATCATCAGGCTCTTGGAAAGCTTTGATCGATCAACTCTTAACCACGGGTGGCTGCAGCTACACTCCTGCATGCTGACAGAGATGTAAAAGCAGGCTAATGAGTGTTGCCACGTCTTTAAAGAAAAAACAAGGTTCAGGTCACGAGAAGCCGGCTCAAATTAATTATTCAAAAAAGTGCCCAAAACAGGTAACCCCACCTACCACAATGTGAGAGAGACGGACCAGATGGTGAAAACATAAACATTTATATATGCATAGGAAACCATCGACAAACAGCCAACTTGACCGCGCAGACAAAACAAAAAGTGTAGCATGTTCAAGATATGATGGCCCTGAAGTGTTAAAGACTGACATGTTCAGAAAGTACAACAAAAAAGAACAAAAACATACAACCACTAATAAAAAACACAACATTTGACAAATACAAATACAAATTAGTAAGCAACAACAGATAATAAATCACAACAAGAGAAAACAGCAACAACAAAGGAGAAAACACAATAATAAAAACTAGAAAAGCACTCAGAGAGCGCAGACCTCCGCCAAGCAGCTTCGGTCCACTTTGGCGAAAATGGTCCTATCCGGCAATGTTAAAGAATCCTTTAAAAAATTCCTGGATCCAGACGGTGATCTGGATCACCCCCAAAATTTAATCAGTTCTTCCATATCCCATTTCCGACAATTCCTGAAAACATCATCCAAATCCGTTCAGAACTTTTCAAGTTATTTTGAACACAAACAAACAGACAAACAGGCAGACAGACAGATGAACGCCGGCAAAGACATAACCTCCTTGGCGGAGGAAAAAATAAAATAAAAAAGAAAGAAAGAAATCTGAGAGCACAAACCTCCACCAAGGCATTTCCAACATTTCTGGCTGAAATACTGTCACACAAACTAGCAAATGCCAGCAAAACTGTACCCTCCCTAAACGATGTAATAAAACACAACAACACATATAAAATCACAAAAGTGAAACAACAATAACAATAAAAACAAAACAAAGATTGGGAAAGGAAAAAAAAGCACAACAAAGGAGAGAACAGACCTACAAGAGTAAAAATATGAAAACAAAAAAAAACAATATTAATTGTTATGTTTTTGATTATTTGTTGCACTTTTTTATTTGTAATCAAAGCCATTAGTTAAGATCTTTTCTACATTTTTCTACAAGTGTTTTTAAATAGCTTTTTTCACTACACAGTATGTTTAATTTATGAATTTTTCATTTTTTTTACTGTTTTACTGAGTTATTTATTTTTGATTTGTCGTGGTGTTCTTTAATTGGTGCTTGTTTGATTTGCCTTTTCTAAGTTGTCATTGTGTTTATAGATTTGTTGGGCTTTTATTACACTTGCCTTGCACTTGTTTTTTCTCTTTTGGTACTTTATTTATTTGCCATATTACGTTTTTATGTTGTTGTTTGAGCTGTGAACTTGGTCTTTTTGTGTTTTTTTTTTTTAAATTTGCTGATCAACTCAAACCTGTTGTGGTTTTTAATTTGTTAATGTGTTTTCTTGACATTTTTGATTTGATGTCTGCTAATTGAATTGTTAGTGTTTTTCTTATTTTTATTTTAATGGTTGTTTTCTCTCATAAGTAGTTGAGTAGATTTTTTTTAGTTTGTTACATTTTTGTTGTGTCCTCAGATTTGTTTTTTATTTAATTGTTGTGTGATCTTTTTCTGTTTATTTATTTTTGTCCCCTTACTTTTGTTATATTTTGCACCACAGGGTCACCACATTATTAAGCCAAAAACCTCCTGGAATAATGATTTCAGCAATAATAACATTAATGATGCATAGTTTTATATCAGATCATCCTGACATGCATGTACTTTAGATTACATCTCCCCTGATTTAATCTTTTAACTGTTCTCTACTCACTAGCTGCAGACACAAGGGCATCAGTGGTGGAGTCTGATAGTGCGCTCTGTTGGTAATTGGAAGGTTGAAGGTTTGAGCCCAGCTCCGGTTGTCACATGTCAAAGTGTCCTTGGGCAAGAAACTTAACCACAAGTTGCTCCATCTGCTGCGTCATCCTTTCATACAATGGTGTGTATGAAAGGATGTGAATGTGTTGGTTGAAACTGATGGATAACTTACTTTGAACCATCAGTGAGTGAATGTGTGTCAATGGATGTGATTGCATTTCTGGCATGATATATGTGACACACTGACTAAAATCATGAATATACCAATTCCATTAGATCCAGGACTCTGTCTTCTAGGAAATGAAACAAAATTGAAACTAAGTCAGAGTTCTCAGAAATGTATTGATATAGCTCTTGTTGTATCCAGAAAATATATTGCGTTAACCTGGAAGTTAGATACCAGGGGGAAGAGGTAGGGGAAGGGGTAAGACAAAGGGGAAGGGCTTAGGTGGATCCTACAACAAGACAAAGTGTTGTGTTTCTATTATTTATTGGAGAAATCTTAGAAAGGAAGGGTTCATACGAGAACCAGGGCAAGCCCTTGCAAATCATGACTGCAATGTTTGTGACTTTCTTTAAGGAGAAAAAAATTGAGTTGGTAATGATAAGCAAACTTGGCAAAACTTAAGCTAATTTTTCAAATTTGCATTTAAATACAATCCTTACAAAGTAAAATTAGTTATTCTTTCATTTCACTTGGAGCCACATTTTCAGCAAGCATTTAAAATTTTCTAGGCTGTTTCTCTGACTCAATCAACACCTGAAAAATTAGTCAGTGGAGTGTTTATCAGTTCTGACAGAGCATAATGACAGCTGCAAAAGAACACAGTGCATAATTATCACAAATAAATCAGCCTTTTTGCAAAAATGTGATTATTTGTGAAATCCACAAAGTTTGCCATGCTGATAATGTTTTCTTAAAGTTAATATGGGGGTAAGGAAACAAGGTTTTGACTATTACTTAGAGAGTCAGGAAGGTATTTTCATCGGGATGCAATCAAAGTGTTTCTTATTTACATGAAGGCTACAGCATATTCAGCAGGGTAATGTGTCCCAATGACCTCCTCCAAAAAAGAGAAGCAGGGACAGAAAAGTAGAGGGATTAGAGATGGGTAAAAGAACTGCAGAGACAGCCATATTCAAGCAGAAAAAACACATTTGTCCTTATTATGAGTCCCCCTTTCATTTCCCACACAACACCCTGTCATTGGTATAACACGCTCGCAGACCAGCAGAACGGAACACAATGGCCCAACCACCAACCACCAAGAGAGCTCCTTTTCCATTATTCCACACATCTCCCTCCTGTCCTACCTTTATTTGCTTCTGTCCTCCTCTTCCCTTCCTCTCCCCTTCTTATCGTCCTCTTATCTCTTCTCCTTCTTCCTCAGCCCATCTCCCCTCTGCTCTCCTGCCTTGGTTCCAGGTCGCCATGGTGACTCAGCTTTTCCCCAGCCAGGGACCAGAATCCCAATAAGACTCGCTGCCCTCACAGACACTCACATACGCGCACATACACACACATGCACTCAGAGCGCCAGAGTGGCAGTGCCAGAGGCCTGATGAGAGTAATGACAGATTAACGAGTATCCATCGGCCACAGATGACCTCTCCTTGGGCAGCTCATAAACAACTCATCTCTCCTCCCTTTCTGGCTTCTTCTTCTCCCTCTTGTCCTCTGCTTTTGTCTCATCCTAGAGCCTTTCGCGTCTCCTCTTTGTCTTCATATCTTTTATAAGTGGTAACTAGGACTGTACAGCAGCATCGAATTACACTGCCTGAAGTTACGTTTCATTGGCCAGAGTCTGTCTCACATTAAGTAAACCATGCACTTGCGTACTGTGCTATTTCAGGCGCCTCCTGCCCCTCTCAAACACAGTCTATGAGGTGTTAACCAGGTGAATATAAAATACTGTAACTCATAGAATAAAGGTCCATCTGGTGCGTTAGGTTAGGGAGATGATTGTCATACATATAACATCAATACCTTGGATGGCACAAGTGGACGTGCTTTGTTCTGTTGACCTACCTGGTAGCATGACCGCAGTGGTTCGCACATGCACCCTGCTGTTTTAATTTCATATGTATTTCTTTTGAAAATTACATAAAATGCTAATCTTAGTCTAAAAATAGATAACATAACATTAGGGTTGTCAAAAGTATGGATACTTCAAAAAGTATCGATACTCACACCCTGTATCCGCATACAATACTAATTTGACATGGTATCGATACTACCTCAGACAAATGTTTGCATATTTTTGCTATTGCTAATTTCAGATTTTTGGATTACTTGCAGGAAATTAAAAAGAAAAAATATCTGAGACAACCTGAAATATTGTCAAATTGTGTGGGTTATTTTGCATTTATTTGCACTAAGTTAAAACAATGTGAATTTCTTGTTTTTTTAATTTATTTATTTGTCCATTTTCTGATTATTTAACTAGCATCTCTGGTTCTGTTGAGAAAGCACGTTCCATTTTGAGATTGGAAAAGTGTTTATGAGATTATCATGTTGATAAACATTTTTTATGCCTTTTAAGTACTTGTTGTTTTAGCAGTATCGAAAATGGTATCAAGTATTGCATATTTTTCTGGGTATCGATATTGAGTTCAAACGTTTAGTATGATGACAACCCTACATAACATAACATTTTTGTTGTTGTTGTTGTTTAAAAGTCACAACAAGCACACAGGACCTTTAAGAGCTGCTGAAGAGTTTATCTGATGAGTGTAGGCAGGGGTAGGCTAACGTTTCCCATTGACTCCCAGTGTTTGAGCTAAGCTAATTAGCAGTGGGTAAGCTCTGCCTGTCTCTTTTTTGTCTCTGCATGCACAGTTGAAAGAATAGTGTCTATCTGCTTGTCATGGACTTGGGAGTGAGGCAAAATGCGAAAATGAAAAAAAGAAATTGTTGGCGCATCCCTTTAAACAATAATAATAATAATAATAATAATAACAACACTGAAAGCATTTCTTAACAGAAAAAAAAATTTGGCTATGTATGTAGGACAGATAGCCTTAAAATAGAAACCTCCTGGCCAACAGTGGGGAGACATAAAAAGAATTGCAAGTACACGGTGCCAGTGAAATTTCTTAGATTTGCACACCACACACAGAAAGCTGATGGTCTGAAGTCTATCTACAGTCCTGACTAATTGGTCTTAAATTCCCCAGAGTCAAGATATTTGCTGAAATAAATTGATGTAAGACAAGCAGTTAAAGTGGCATTTTGAATTTTTCTGACAGTCAAACATCTTGGAAATTTTATTAATGCAACACATATTCCTCTATTCTCCTGTAAAAAAAACAAAGCCCAATTGCCACCAACTCCTAATAAAGCAATGTCAAGCACCATCAAATGTTAAATCAGCATTTATTTGAACAAGGTTTACCAGCTTAAAAAGACTTTAACTTTGTCAAAATGTTTCCATGATAATATGACAGAACATGAGCAAATAACACCATTGAACAAAAACGGTATTTCCCCTGCAGCACTCTTTGTGAATCATTTTATTCTGTGCTTGTACGTTTGTGAATTAGACAGCTTGTTTTTGTCTAATTTTCAGGTTTAGCAGGTGCAAAATCAAACCCTCACTTCTAATTACTTACTGCCCCCACTCTGAGGACACATCTGGGCTCACCAAGTGACTCACCGCTCTGTTTGCTTGTGATTTGTTTGTTTCAAACAGGAAAAAAAAAGCAATTCAGTAACAGAGTCTTCATTCATATTTGATCAGCACGACTCACTCTGACAGTTGGATCTCAGTTTGCGGAGTTGGACAGTGAACTAGATAGGCTCATTTGCATTAAGTTGAGGTTGAGTCATGTTTATTCAAATATACCGCCCGAGCTCAGCAGTTGGTGGTGTTAGAATTTGAAGAATTTTTTGCCCATAGATCTTTTTCTATGTTGAAAAACTCTTCAAGTGTATCATAAATAAAAGTTTGTGAGTGCTGTAGAAAAAGCCTTATGCAACCACCTTTCCAACTTTCTTCAAGAAAGTCTACTAACATTGATCTCTGTGTATAACCGAATCACTTTCTGTTAACAGGAAAAAGATTTCACGGGAAAAATGATGTCTTGTGTCAGGAGTTATCAATTACAGCGACCATGAATGCTAAAGAAACTCCACCCCTTTGATATAAAGGGATGGAAAGCTGCACTGTTAACACTGAAGGCTTAAGTCAAACTCAGCCTTTGACAGGACAGCAGCTTGGTCTGGATTTGGGCAGAGGAATGTCATTTTTTAATTCCTGACTTATATAACATTTTTAAGATCATTTTTTGAGAAACTTGCAAAGTTCCTGCAATTTCCAGGAAAATCCTTGATATTTTTCCAAAATCCTTAAGGTATCAGTGAAATAGCTATGCTCATGCAAATTCCTTTCAATCCCAGTAAAAGGTCAGTGTCAGACAGTGCCCAAGGCTGATATGGTGTAACTGTAAATATTCATGCATCACACCACTGATAGAGTCCCCATGAGGTCATGCTTCTTTTTCTTACTGTTTGACAATGAAAACAGCAGAGACACACTCCTTAAAGCACTGACCATGAGTAAGACTGTAGTAGTTATATCAAGTATTCTGTCAGACTGCTGAGTTACAGATGATAGGCCATTCTGTCACAGCTGTACTGGAAAAGGACCCAAAAGCACAACTCACAGACAGTGATCAAAAAATCCTAAAATCTGTAATGAAGAACAGGTTCGGTACACAGAAGATCAGGATGCAGGCAAAGGTAACGGAAATGGCAGGCAAAAGATTAGCCACAATATACTTAACCAGTTCAAAAACATGGAGGGACACATAAGGAAAAATGCTGGAAAGTGATGACGCGTGGACAAAGGCATTCTGGCAGAGCACCAGTGAGGAAGAGGGGTCTAAATACACACAATGGTAACAACAAACAGGTGGCACAGAGGAAATCACAGGTGAAGGGAATCACAATCAAGGAGTGGCAGGGAAACACACACAGAGGAGAAGGCAGGAAACACAACCTGAAAAGAGAGTGATTTCAAAGTAAAAAAATAATGACAGGACATGACACATAAGGATAGAAAATTATCTTATCCTAGAGACGTGGCACATACACTTGACTGTATGAAGATGATAGAGTTGCACATTCAAAGGCAGACATACTTTCAGGTGTGTGCTACATTTATAATCAAAGAGAGGAATGAGATCTAGGTGCTTATCATTCTTGGTTCTACTGTAATAGTAACATAACTCAAAGGCGTTACTTCTCTGACCTTGTAAGGCAGTAACTGATTACTTTCAAAAGTAATGCTAACCATCATGCGTTCCCAGTGATAAACTAGTTACATTACTAATTGATAAGAGGCAACAAATACTAACAACAGTGAAAAGCGCATTTCCAACATTGTCGAGTGAGTTATTGTCAAAAACGTGGAAATCTGCCCTGTCTCAAACTGTTGAAAAAATGCTAGAAAAATTCCTGGATCCACATTCAGATTCGTATCATCACCTAAGTCTAATAACTTCTCCATTGTGCCATGACCAACACTCTTTGAAAATGATATTAGAATCTGTTGAGATTGAGATCTATTGACTTATTTGCAAAAATAACCACCCTACTACTATACTACTGCCAAAGTTAACAAATCATTGAGGAAATTCCTGGATCTGCATTCAGATTTGGATCACCAACCAATCTAATCAGTTCTTCCTTTTGGAATTACCAACATTCTACGAATTATCATGAAATTATGTCCATTACTTTTTGAGTCGTCCTATTGACAAACAGACAAACACGCAAACAGACAAATGCCGGCATAACCATAACCTCCTCGGCAGAAGTAATATATTAGCAAGTATTGACCATGACATTTAAAGAGGATTGAACTGGGGATGCACAATATTGTTGGAGGAATATCAGTAATGGCAGATAATTGTCCATAATGCTGTTGAACTGTTTCAACAGATATGAATATTTTTGCCAATATTTACAACCAACATTTTGACTGTGCAAATAGTGCATACATATGGCTTATATCGGCAGTGATATGGGTAAAATGTACTAAAGTACAGTGAGGATTTGATCAAAATAATAATTTATTAAGAATAAAATGTTGTTTCTAACACAATTAGACTGTCACACTGATAGGAACAGGTCAGTTTTAGTTAATTGGAGGATTTGTACTCTTGATGTTGGTATCTGCAATGATGAGTCTGGAAAAAAGGATGTCTGCACAAATCCAATATCGTGCATCCCTAGTCAAGTTTCCTATCGCTACTAGGGGCCATCATAACCTTAGAGTTTGCATTTGTCACCACAACAAGAAAGAGAAAATCCTAACATACTATAAGGCCTGCAGGTCTAAAATGAGCAAAGTTGATTACTATAGAGCAGACAAGGAAAAATGAGATGTCTTTTTATGCACACAGGTTTCAGGGGGATATTACTCAACAAGCACTTTGAGGCTTTGGTTCCAGACCATATTAGTGCAGAAGCTCAGCACCGATACACACACAAAATCAAAGGCTCAAGATCAGGAAGTGCATGTCTTTGCATTCATTCGATTACTGAATCAAACTACTGACTTTGGTGTGGTGAAAACAAAAGCTTTTGCAGACAAAAGGGCCTTAAATGTGAAGTTTCGACACAAACTCATTTAGTTGCTTACCAATGCACCCCATCTAAAACTGCTAACAGGCTATGCGATATGTGACTGATTTAGGGGGTCAGAGGGAGTACATTTCTCACCAACTTAATTTCTACTACTATTAAAGTTCTGGCTGTATTCCCTTTTAGTTCTGATATGGACAAAAGCTCAGCATGCTTGTGCAGTCTGATTTTCAGCTCTCCTGATGATGATTACATAATCAAACAGCACACTGTAAAAGAGGCCCTAGTTTCTGCACCAAACTCCCTTAAAAAAAACCCAACACACCTCCACATCTGTCAAACATGAATAAAACCACTTTTTAAAAATGAACAATTTTCCTTTCTAAATGAAGGGAAAATTGTCAAATTATTTAAGAGGCTTAAGTGGGGAAAAGAGGTATTTAGTGCCTTGCCAAAAGACTTGAGCAAAAGATAAATCTCTCAGCTGGTTCCTTTCATGCTTGAAGGATGCAGAGGCAGGGAAGAATCTAGAAACTGTGGCGATGCCTTCTTATCAGCAGCAGATGTTACTTTTGAGATTTGCAGTCTTGTCTGCTGATGCAGTAGAGCTAAGTATTTTGAAAATATATGCATATATTTTTCTCCGTAGAACCCGATGAAGACATACAATAGTTCTTTAGTTTAGGATCAGTTATCCAAGGTTTATCTGTTTCTACCATGAATATGGAAACAGATAGTGGATTTTTTTCAGTCCATGTCCTTTAGACTCCTTTCACTGCAACATTAGCTAATGCAAAAAAGAGAGAGAAATTGGTTGGATAAACAAGTGTTTCATCACCAAATTATCATATCAAATTTTAATTTCTATTCTTTTTCCTGTATTTATGGAACCCGTTTTTAATATAGCTGCTACTTATGTTCTGGCTAAAACTGGACTTTTAAAATGTGTGCAGTCATGATAGTCTAAATGAAATCATACTAAATCTAATTCATCAAAGTGGGACCAAGTGATGCTGTTAAGATTAGTTAACTCTTTACCTCAATCTGACTTGTGCGGGCTTCATTACTTTTATAACCTGACACACCAGATAGGCTATTCAATACCTACAAACCCATAGAAAGTGTTTGGGAATGGATATAACCTTTCAAAAGCATACCTGGCAGGTGATTGGATCGTCTGCACCAATCAGATGTTGCCATTGGAGCTACTACCAGGTATATAGAACAACAACAGACCCTCGCCAAATGTAGCGGAGACCTGGAGCAAACTGATAAATGCTGTGAGTGTATTATTTGTTTTTTATTTAATCATGAAAACAAATAACTGCCTCTGCTTGCTAAAAAGGACTCTGATTGGGCAGTGCATCTGCAGCACGAGCTCAATTGTTTTGATCTGTAGCTTTGCAAGATGGATCTGACTGGGTACAGAGAATGAATCACATGGATCCAGTTACACTGCAAGTTTTATCACTTCACTCTGGGCTTTAAACCCAGAGCATCTTGAATGCAGATTGTAGTAGAAGTCTGATTGGTGCCTGAGTTGTCAATATCACCATAACTTTAAGTTTCAGCCCAAACTATCGGTGGAGACATAACACAATACTTGACAGGCTTTGGTCCACTTGTCAAATTACAGTGTAAAACTAAATGACACACATTACAGTGTTGTCTTGAATAAAATAAAGTTATGTGAAAGTGAACTTAGAGTGTTTTCACACCTAAAATGTTTGGTCTGGACCAAACATACTCTTTTCTTTTATTTTTATTTATTTAAGTATGGATCATTTTAGGTGGGAAAGCTTATGCAAACTCTGATGTGGAACAAACATCAAACTCTGGCCAGTCAACAAACAAGGGTCTCAGTTTGTTTCCAAGTGGACCAGTGTTCAGTTTGCGATGGGTGTGAGCCAAACACGGCCAAACAAGGCAAGCTGACCAAAAGGGAGTGTATTGTGGCTTGGATTTGTCTAAATAAAACAACAGCAAGCAAGCAAACATTGTGTTCACTGACAATATCAAGCAGAGGGCAGCTAATTTTAGCATTGTTAGCACCCCCAGACTCTGGTCCTCCTTACAGGATAATGTCTACAAATTATTTTGGCAAATGTTTACACATTGCTTCAGTTTATGGAACAGGATGATTCAGAACTGCATTAAGCTACAAAATTTGTTACTCAAAGCTGGTTGTATATTTCCAAGTCATAGGGCAATAATGGGCCAGATGTCTGGAACTGAGACTGCAGATGAAGCCGCAACTAGTGGTGGGAGGCTAGATTACACAACATTTGACAGGCTTTGGTCTGCCTGATCAGGTGCAGTGTGAAAGCAAACCAATCCAAGTAGAAAATGAAACGATGTTGCAACTTCACCCCTGAACTGAACTAAACCATTGAACTTAAGGTGTAAAAAGTGACCTTACACTGAAATAGTCTCCTGGCATGCAGTGCATTGAAAAGAAAGACAAATCTAAACTGAGCCTGAAAGAAAACAACCCTTCAGTTTAATTATGAAAACTTAACACATAAGCTGAAAGTGACCAGCTAGTTCCCAAAACAGGAGTTGTTGACATGTTTTTTCTGAGTGGGGCTTGTGAGTCACACATTACACCCTCACTGTCCTTTCACTGGAGACCACTTTCCACCATTGTTTTGGCCCCCCTGTGACTCAGACACAGCTCACCGCTGGCTGCACCTGCGGCTAAGTTTGCATCCTCAAAATATCCTGAACATCACTGATGAGTAATTTTCGGGTACAACTCAGAACAAAGGCATGCACTTCCATGGTCGCGAATAGGCTGATGGTGTTGTTGTGTATAACTTATTCATTCTGATGTTAATATTGCAGCTTTTAAATTCTAAATTATGAATTAGAGACTTGGACACATCCAAGAAGTCTGTCTGTTCACTCTTTCCAAGCTACGTCCGCTGTGGTTAACTGTTTTTAGGAGCATGTGTTTGGAAAATAGATATCTTTAGCACAGGGTTTTTCCACCATCTGTCTGTCTGATGAAGGGAATATTTTCCCTGACAGATATCCAGCAGTGGGGCATCCTCACTGGATGCCACTATACAAAAAATTAATGAGACAGATGAAATAATGTGAGAATGACTGTTGTTCTGTAATTCTATGGCTTATACTTTGGTGAGCACTCTCAGCAGCATTTTGACAACCATTTAACAGCAATTTTGGCCTAATTTTGTTCATTTGACGGATCCAAACGTCTTTTTTGCAAAGAAATGCACACAGGAGGGAGTAAACAAACCTAAAAAAAATTGAATTGGCCTTAAAGTGTTCTGTTAATGGATTTCTGATGAGTCGCTGCATGGCCAGAATGTCTAATCGCAACACAGAAAAATACTGCTTTATTGAATATTATCTTAATCCTTCTAAGTACTTTTGGCACCCTGAAATGGGGGACTATGAGTAAAATGGCCTATTAAATTTGAAGCCATTATCTGGCACCACATGCTTCAGCTGATGGAAACATTCAAATGAAAACAAAATGTGTATCGGCTTGTTTAAGGGATATTAGCACTGGTGGATTTTAGCTTTCCTTTGCACAGCAGACACATTTCTGCTCGCGGCTACTGATCTGATTGTCACAGAGGTTCAGCTGATTTCTCCACGAGCTGTAAAGACCCCATCAGTGATGGCTGAGTTTTCAAACAGAGCATTTTAAAAACCAGTGGATCGATACAGCAGATAGACACACGTCATAGACGCAGACATCAATGCCTCTGGCTGTGAGACGCTACTCTTATTGCTCCTTTCTCTCCCTGCTTTCACTGTCTTTTCTTTACACTCTCTTCCTCTCCAAGCGGCTATAAATAGCTGCTCTGTGTCACCATCTGGCTCCACAAAGGCTGCTCACCTCTGTGTGTTTGTCAGTGTGACTGCTGTGAACTGTGTTAGCCTGTTGGCTCGGACACAGTATCACTGCGGCCTCTGAAAAGTAGCAATAGAGTTAAGCCAGCTGGCCAGTGGCACCGCGCATAGATTCAGGATAACCTGCCTCCGTTGCACTTCTTGCAGTACAAAGAAATCGGCCGCAGCTGTTTTTGTGCCTGGGTGCCCTGCAGGGACCTTGAATTGCTCATTGTCCATTTTGCAACCAGTTGAGAACTGCTCTTGCAGAATAAAGTTGTTTTCACTTCTTACAGGAAAGGTCAGCATGGACCTGGAGCTTTGGTGCTGGTTATGTTTGCTTTGACGAATAAAGGACCACATGGGAAATGTTTGTTTTTATAAATCTGAGGAAGTTACACCAAGACAAAAAGAATGGGTGTGCAATTGGCTTGTTGCGGATAAATCTGGTTTGCTCAAGGTTTCTGCCAATATAAAGAAAGTGTTTTTCCACAGTTTTTTTCAGTGCCTGTTTTTTTGTTTGATTTTTTCAGCGGATTGACTTTAGATGGCTCCCACCAAAAATACTGTTGAGACCAGACATTCTCAAACTTTGCTTTACCGAGAAATTCCATGCAAATGTGTTTTGCTTTGAAATGACAAAAAAAAAAATCTTCTCATATCTGCCTGTGTAACTTGACTGTGCAGACTTTTCACTGAGGCTCTCTGTCTCTGTCATTATTATGATCGGTGTAAAAGTATAACTTGAGATAAACTCATGGTGAATTTTGTGCTAATGCACTCTTCCACCTGTGCCCTGAATGAGTTCTTTAATGGTGTGGTGGGGCACACTGGTGTGCCTTGAGACAAGTCCAATGCCCGATTCATACTGCTGTTTCAAGGCACAATAAACGGCCTGGCCAAAAAAAAAGTTGCCAGCAAAAAAAAAAAAAAAAAAGGTCACTTGAATATTTCATTGGACCGCCTTTAGCTTTGATTACAGCACACATTCGCTGTGGCATTGTGTCAATAAGCTTCTGCAATTCACAAGATTTGTCACAGATCATAGCACTGCCCCCACAGGCTTGTACAGTAGGCACTAGGCATGATGGGTGCATCACTTCACCTGCCTCTCTTCTTACCCTGATGCGCCCGTCACCCTGGAACAGGGTAAATCTGGACTCATTAGACCACATGACCTTCTTCCAGTCCTCCAGAGTCCAATCTTTATGCCCCCTAGAAAACTGAAGTCTTTTTTCCAGCTAGCCTTCCTGATTAGTGGTTTTCTTGAGGCTACACAGCTGTTCAGTCCCAATCCCTTGAGTTCCCTTTGCATTGTGCGTGTGGAAATGCTCTTACTTTCACGATTAAATTTACCCCTGAGTTCTACTGTTGTTTTCTTTGATTTCATTTGGCCAAACATTTAAGTGATCGCTGATCACAATCATTCAAGATTTTCTTCTGATCACATTTCTTCCTTGGAGACAATGGTTCCCCACTATCCTTCCAGTTTATAATAATGTGTTGGACAGTTTTTAACCCAATTTTAGCAGTTTCTGCAAACTCCTTAGATGCTTTCTCTTCTTAATGCATGCCAATGATTTGACCCTTCTTAAACAGACTTACATCTTTTCCACGACCACAGGATGTGTCTTTCAACATGGTTGTTTAAGAAATGAGAAGCTACTCATTGCATCAGCTGGGGTTAAATAAGTTGTTGCCAGCAGAAAGATAATCGCCCATGCAGTAATTATTCAATAAGAGGCTCATACCTATTTGCTTAGTTAAATCCAGGTGGCAACTTTTCTGTCTTGGCCAGGCAGTGTATTTACCTCTCTGTGATGTTTTGCGTCCACTGTGAACGTCCTGGAGGTGGAATGGAGGGACGAATGGACCCCTCTTTGTTCTGTCACTAGAGGTAGGCACAGAGGCATGATATTGGAGAGAGGGGGAAACCTGGACTCAGCAGGAGACAGGAGTGCTGAGGGTGAGTGGCTCTGCCTTTGTGTGGATGTGGGGGCACACCCCATGCCGTGTTCATGCCAACCTTTGTGGTTGTGACATGGTTGCTTGAGATGAGGTGGTCACTGTTGTGACAGATATTTCATTACTTGCTCCCTGCCCACTGATCAGGGCTTGCATCTCACTGATGAGCCAGGATTTGCAGTGTCACCAATGTTTGAAATAATCCTTTCAGTTGATTTTTTTTGGCATAAGTGTCCCACAATGTCAATATTTTTCTCATGTATGATAATGAAATCACATCGCAGTTCATCCAACAGGTTATTTTTACTGACCTGTGTAAAGGATATTCTCTAATTCATCAGACAGATGTGCCATATGTCAGCATTAAAAGGGAACGACACAGCAAATAAACATCTAGAAACTGATATTAGTTCACCCCACATTAATTTGTAGATGGCCAATAATTGTAAACAGCTTATTCCTGTCTGATACTGATGTAAAACTGATGGTGGTGTGCACCCCAAGTGTCAATGGGACCCCCCAGGGGGTTTGTAGAGCACCAGTTGCTATGTTTTTAACATTATAGGTTTCCATTTACTGGTCCTGTGAAGTGCTACTGGAATTTTCTTTTTGAATTTGATCATGAACAGACTAAAATGCATTGGTTGAAAAAAATAGGGTTATAACTAACAGCTTAGTTACATAACAGCATTTCACGTTGAATAATGTAAACAAATTCTGCTAAAAATAAGCAGAGAAATAAATACATTTTTCATAAGCAAAAGCAAAAGGGAAATGATCTGTAGTGGAATCAGTACGGACAAGCTTCATCTGGATTAGCCCGTGCTAAGGTTAGTGTGTCAGTGAACAGGATTAATTCATGCAAACACGCACACAACTACACAAAATAGCCATAACAGGTGGACCGGATGGAGGGATGGGTACTAGGCAGGAGGGGGCTGAGAGAGAGGGAAGGAAGATGATGGGATTGAACATTGGGATTAAGCACAGTCTGGACCATTGGCTCTCCATTGATCCATCTTTTTAGAAATATATATATATAATATATTCATTCAGCAGCTCATCCAACCATGGTGCCCATTCCCACATCCACATTTTTACAAGCAGGATTCATCAGGAATGCCGAGCCATTTCCACGACACCACAGTCACTGAAACAGCCTGGAATTCATAAATAGTCATTTTTCAAACTTATTCATTTCTCCTCTTTTGATTGCAGTATGTGGTATAGCGATGATCTGCATCTTAAGTATGCACTTAAAGTGGCGAATGCAAGATTAAAAGCACAAAGGGAGGGTTATGGATTTCTCTCCTGGTGGCCCTTTCTCACACCACCAGCTGTTTTAGAGAAGGCAAAAAAAGATGCCGGAGGCTGTGGGCAGAGGGACGTGGAGAGAGGCAGACAGTAAGACAGCCGTAGAGAAAGAAAAAGGAAGACACGGAGACAGAGGGAAAGAGAGAAGGTGGTCTGGAGCCAGCTGTTACTTCATGATGATCTCCTGTTTTGCCATGCAGTCACAGATACTCAGCCTCTATTTTCTACTGTGGGATTATATGTCCAGTTGCTGTATCCGGCTGGCAACTCATAAGATGATTTTCTCAACCACCAAAACGTAAGGACACAAGGATCGTTCAGACCACTTTAAAGGGATTGTTCTGTTTATTTATTTTATTTTGTTTGTGGTTTTGTTTTTAAGTGAGGTTGCTCAAGACCAATGGCATGAGGCACCTAAAGGTTGTGTGTCCCTCTGCCATCAGTGCACTGCTTTACTTTACGCTCCTTTCATCAGCTGGTTGGATCATAGATCTCTAGAAGAAACAAACATTAACTCCAAAAAAAATTACACTCAAACTGAGCTATTTTGACTCAAGTAACGATATCATGCATCGTTAGTCATGAGCACGAGAGAAAATTTCCATGAACTGGAGTACACAGAGAAGGAACTGCAGCAGATGGAGTCACTGGTCAAAAGAGGGATGACAAACTGTTGTGGAAACTGAGGAGCAGAACAGATCACAAGCTACCCGGTGAATGATCTGTGAGCCCATGCCTATTACCACAAATACCTATTGCTGTCACGAATGGGACTTTGTAACAACGCTTCTCCTGGACCTTTCACTAGAGCTCTTTAATTTTGGGAAGCCTTTAAGACTGTTTGGGTGCCATAACTGGTACAGCAAACACATTTTTCTGTCATTACAGAGGTTTGAGTCCTGTTGTCCTGATTGAAAACAAGCTAAAATGGCAAAGGCTTGAAATCTGAATTTTGAACATTACTGTTGCCTGTTTTTTCTTCCAGGATTAATACAGGAGCGTCCCATCTTTGCAATATCCTCAAGAGTTGGATTTATATCAATTTGTGCTCCAGTGACTACTATCTGACCTCTTTGCAGCACACGCGTTTCTGGCTGAAGGATACGGAGCTTATATGTTGTGTCACAAAATGAACACACCAAACACAGGGCATTATCGAGAAAAAGTTAAACGTTGTAAAAAATCCCACTGTAGCGTCCAGTCAAGCCAACATTGTTTTTGTGTAGTTTTAACCTAAAAGTGGGGTAATTATGAGACATTCGTTGGCATCATTGATTGCTATATATTGTCCCAGTGTCCATTTCTTGCTATTTCCCCTCTAAGACAAAGCCGGCCAGGTGCTTTGGAGGCAATCATATTTACTGGGTAAGTATTAATTATATAGCACATTTAAAGACGACATTTTCTGACCAAAGTGCTGTACAAACACAAAGAGACAAAGAAAATCTGAAAATGGCAACAAGAACCATGATAAGGCATAAAAAAACTGAAATGGCCATATGGGACAAGAAAGCACAAAGGCTAGGGGTAAACAAGATAAAACCATAAAATCCAACACGATAACAAAACAGTCTTAAACATTCTAAAATGTGTCTAAATACAATAAATAGAAGGCTCAGGTTAGTTTAATTTAAGGCCTTAGAGAAGAATCTAGAGCCATAAACCTCAAGCATCCCCACTTCAAAGAAATTAGTTGAGAGGGGCTAATCTGGTCCAAATTCTGGCTTAAAACAGTCTAATGTTCAGCCAGCCCCAAGAACAAACAGGATTCTTCCAGGTGGCTAGAAAGTGTCAGTCTAAGCAGTCTAATTGGTTTTCTAACAAGAACAGACACAAATGTCTCTGTTATAGGATTCTGTCTGTGTGAATCTGCACTGTTTCTTGTTCCATTCTGTCTCTGTCAGTCTTTTCTTTCATTTGCTTTGTATTACCCGCTGTACTCTCCTAGATATGCACTCTCAAGGAAGGAGCCAGCTATATTTAAGCCTGGAGAAAGATCTAATTTCTCCCGGTTCTGCTCTATTTCCCAGTATCTCTGTGGTACTTTGTGTTGTCCTGAGAGCCCTGCAGGAAAGTAGGAACAGAGAGAAACAGAATTTTTCAAACACTCACACGGCAACACAGTTTAGGTCAAGACCCAAAATAGGTCATGGACCTTTCCCCATGTGGTTCCCTTCATGACAAGGAAAGCAATATGCTCTTAGAAGCCTTGTTTTTCCTTTTTAATGAACAAATAAAGTTCCTAATGAGATTATGTCTAGGAAACTTTTCTGACACCTTAGTAAGGTGGACATTTCTGCAAAACAAATTAGATTAAGCTCTAATAGATACACATTTTGTCCCTTTCCATCTTTAACTCTGCCCTGTATTGTCTTAATTAGATTTCTGTGCTGTAGTTAGGTCAAAATATCACATACAGGTCTATCACCAGAGGAGATTTTTGACCCCTCCATAAAACAGCTTTACACAGCTTTCTCAGAATGGTCTCCTCAGGTGTGTGGTTGTCAGCAGGTAACAAATGAAAGGGAAGTATTATTACAATGTGTCAAAGAAATTAGCACAAAATCTGAAAAGTCAGATGTTTACAGAAATAAGTGAACCATTAACAAAGGGCTGGGCTGGCTTTTGTGTATGTGGATACTTTGGATACTTAAGCATGAACACCAAAATTGTTTTTCATGAAGTATCCCCTTTGAAGGGAAAAAAAATGAGAAACACAAAAGATTGGCAACATCTGTTTTTAGGGTGAAGTGCAGTTTTCCTGGTGAACTTTTTCACATGTCCAAGGGATATTTTTCACTTGTCCATCAGGGCAACAGCTATATAGTGTTCAAATAAGTGCTTAGATGGTGACTGGCATTTGTTGTATCAGTCAAAATTGATTTTGACCAATAAAGCCTGTGGTTTTGGCCAACTGTTGCTGATATAGAGGCGAAAAGAAATGGCTGAAATGCTGCCACATTGAGCGGGTCAAGGTCACGGTGAAATGAGTTAACCTCAGCTGGGCATTGCGAGGGGTATAAAAAAATGTATGCATCCCTAAAAATGTTCAATTTTTGGTCCAACATGCTTGTAAACACCTGCATGAGTTGACCTCTGCTTACTTTCACTACCCTCAGCTACAGCTGCGTTCATCTGTGTTGGCTACAGCGGCATCCTCCCCAAGATGGGGCTACTTGAAGCGCACTTTTGGGGACAGCCATCTTTTATTGCATGGTGTTTGGTAAGATAAGATGCAGCTGCACATGGTGAAATGGCATTCGTTGAGTAAAATTGCAATATGTTTGTACAAAGTTCTGCACCACCAAGCTCTGTAAGACCAAAATTCCCCTCAGCTGAGCGCAATATCCACGCATTTCATCTGCAGTGGCAAACATTTTATTGAAATCAGTCTACACTTAGTCTGGGGGCTGTCACATTTTTGGTTATAACTAAGTCCTCAGCAGATTTTGATTACATTTTCAGCGAATGTTAATCATGGCACAAGGGAGAAGTGATCGGATTTCTGTGGTGATCTGAATCCGGTATTGTAGCCAGGAATTTTTTCAAGGATTTGTTGGCATTGCATGATAGGGCAGTTTCCACATTTTTTGGGATAACTTGCCCGACAATGTCGGAAATGCCCTGGACCATTTACAACATTTAACTTTTTTCTTTTCCATTTGATACATTGTATCAGGGTTAACTTAAATCATACTTATATCTCCAAAAATACAATTAAGAAAATAAAAGACAAGGTTTTCAGGCTGTTGTTTATTGCTGTCATTCCAGTGTTGGGGATGGCATATTGTTAAATTGGGGAAACCCTGTGTGACTGTGTGACCGAAAGTATCCCAGTACAAGTAAAAAGCATGAAGAGACTTTGCACCCATGTACATGCATAAAACCAGCAAGGACACCTTACCCACTTTACAGTCTGATCCAAACCCTCATCACAGTGACAGAGCTGCTCCAAAGGAATCCTCTTTTACCCACGTACTCAATAATACCAGGCTGTTTTTTAACAGCATAATGAAGCTGTGGTTATGCCACTTTCATCCACCCTAGTAGTGTTCCATCGAACCAAGATACAGTGAATAGGGGTGTCACAATACATCACAGCGGATCCTTTCATCTAACGCAAGACTCTAAACGCATGCTTGTGCCGAATGAACATGTTTTGTCCACAAGCCACTGAGCAAGGTAATGCCTGTTGTGCTTGTGCACTGTTTGTGTCACTGCATTTTTCACATTGTATGGTCCTATTAAAGAGAGAAAAGCAGACTCAATAAGAAGAGACACAAAATGAATACAGGTGCTCAGACACAGGAAATGAAGCAGTGCTGAATGGCTTAATGAGGATGAAAATTGTGTGAATCATATGCAGTGCCTTCACTGTGATTAGATGTCTAACCATCTGCCCAGTTATGGAGGATCTTCAAAGGGGGATGATGCAGCCTTGGGAGTAGCTTTGCAGACTAAAACAAATGCTCTATCCAGACATTACTACTTATTTCTCATCTCATTTCATCCATCCTGTCTTTACACTTTCCCCACCCCTTCCTATCTGTTTGACCAGCCACAGTCTGTGAGACGTAAGGTGGCAGATAAGTGCTGATGAACATGATGGTTTACAAATCCTTTCCAACCTTTATTCAGTTGAATACACTACAATAACAAGATATATAAAGGTCCCATGTTTTGCTCCTTTATTTGCAGTTTAACATGGATCCTTGATGTCTTCATGAAACATTAATAACATGTATTAGTCCAAAAAGCCTATGAATAAAGCACAGCTGCATTCTTTCCACGCTCACAAATCCCTCTGTTCAGAATAGCTGGTTTTGTGGGATGGCCGCCTAACGTTAGCAGAAACTGAGGGGTAATGAGGTGGGTAAAGGACTGATTATATTCAGCTAACTTCTCTTGAATAATGTAAGAATGCTCATACATTGAAGTTTATCATTCAGACTTTCAACAAGTAACGTAAACATTGACGAACATGTTGTGCATTTACCTCTGGTTCACTTCCCCCTGCTGTTAGCATTAGCTTGTAGCAATGAGCAAAATAAATACTACACAGTATTAAAATACTCACATTTCCATCAACAGGTTTGGCGACGGATTGTTGGTACTGAGCCCGGATTCAGGAGAAGTCTAGTTGCCAGTCCTGTGTTGAACTGACTAAAGCTGAAGAAGCAGTCAGACCTGAAGTGATTGGCACAGACTTACAGGTTTTAGCCGACTGTAGCTGGCATATTCCCTTCAAAAATAAAATTAATCCACTGGGCCCTTTGGTCTTCCGAGGCTGGTAGCCTACATGTGAAGATATATGTAGCTGTTTACAGCCAACGACCGAGCAGTGATAGGTTTTGGGTCTAGACATGGTGTATGTTGATCTCTTACTCACGAATATGCTTGTTACCTAACACTATGTCCATAGACTCAACAGCTCGCCAAATCCCGTTTTGGCCAGGACGTCATGTATTTTGATCATTATGATTTTTGTTCCATACGGGACGGCATATTTCCCGTTTTGAAAATTAAAGGTCTAAAGCTAACACTACACGTTAATGCTAACGTTAATTGTGTATTAGCATTCATTTAGGCCAATTAATATAATATCAGATATAAGGAACATGATCGATGTGACAGCACTGGACAAATCCCCCGACCCCTCCCACGATAAAATGACCTCGGTATTTTCAAAATCTTGGCTACAGCTTTGATCGCAGATGCTAGCTTTTGAATTTTGCGCTGATAACAATCTGGATGGTCCTTTTCCTCTCTAGTCCAGAGGATGCCATTTCCTAATACACTTTCAAATGTGGGCTTGTCAGACCACAGCACACCTTTCCACATTGCTTCAGTCCATCTCAGACAAGCTCATGTCCAGAGAAGCCTCAGGCAGCATCTCTGCGTGTTGTTGATAACGGCTTTGGCTTTGCATTGCACAGTTTTAACTTGCACTTGTAGATGTAGCCACAAACTGTATCAACTGACAATGTTTTTCTGAAGTGTTCCTGAGCCCATGTGGTAATATCCTTTACAAAATGATGTTTTTTTAAGCAGTGCCACCTCAGTGGTTGAAGGTCACAGGCATTCAATTTTGGGTTTCAGCCTTACTGCCTTGGTGCAGAGATTCTCTGGATTTTCTGAATATTTTGATGACATTATGACATTGAGAAATATTAATCTTAAACTGTTGGGTTATTTACTCAGGCAGTTGTTCAAAAAGTGCCGAACCTCGCCATCCTTGCTTGAGAACGACTGAGCCTTTTGATGCTCCTTTTCAATCATGACACTGATCTGTTTCCAATGAACCTGTTCACCTTTGAAATGTTCCAAACAGGAATTTTGTAAGCATTCTTCAACTGTTTCCCAGTCTTTTGTTGCCGCTGTCCAAGCTGTTTTGGAATGTGTTGCAGGCATCAAATTCAAAATGAGTGAATGTTTGCAAAACGATAATGAAGTTTATTGGTTTGAACATTAACTATCACCTTCATAGTGTATTCAGTTGAATATAGGTCAAAAAGGATTTGCAAATCACTTATTCTGTTTTAAGTTTTGCACAATGTCCCAGTTTAATGGAAACTGGGGTTTGTACATTCACTGAAACACAAACAAGGATGCCAAACACTCTTTTCACAGTCTGCTCAGTGAGCTGTCCAGTTTCACCCTTTTGCCAAAGAAAGAAATGACTGAATGCAGTATCACATGAGCAGCAACCAAACATGATTAGGTCCTTCTTTTCTCTTGCAGTAGGTTCACGGATATCTCTAAAATGATTGATTTAGCACCTGTTACACAAAAAAAAATACCCAGCTCTATGTGTGCCTTGATTTCTCACTTAGCCAAAGACAGAAAAAGACTTGATTTTCAGTTCACATACTCAACTTTTTGCAAGGTTCACTACTTTAAATTGAAAATGAAATAATGTGGCACATTTTAAAGCACTCTCACGCTTAATTCCAACCGTTATGTCAGATGATGCAACAGAAACTTGACATCCAGAGAACATTATTCCTCCAGCTGTGTGTCACTGACTGCAAGGTTGGAGAAGCTTTACTATTTGAGATGTGAATTGAGCCATCATTCTCATGCTGCCCGTCCGCCTGCTGTCTTGAACTGTGATTGAACCTGCAAACTTGTCTATGAATTTAACATTTTTATGGAGCGCTACACACTTCGGTGCGTTTAGGTCTCAGAAGGGTCGATTGTAGGCCTGGCACAAACAACCCCCACATAACCTCTGCAGTATTCAAGCTGTCCCTGCCGCACTGTTTGCATGCCTGGACTCGTGCTTTATTTATGTATTGGAGAGCCATTGTCTGGAGAAGCTCTGTGCTTGCATACATGGAGAGTTGTGCTTGTGCAGAGTAGAGTGTTTTTGTGTGCGTTTTCCTGAGTGGGTGCAGATGGGGACGCTTTCGGACTTGAAATCATCACCTTACACCTGCTCTAAAAAAAGACTTCGACAATATGAACTTTCAGAATAAATTCTTTTGGGGGTTTGTTTTGAATCTGAGCATGGAGCAGGAGCCTCACCACTGGAGCTGCATAATTTATATTTATTTTAGATGATTGAGGCTGGGTAAAGCACTGCAGACGGAGGTACATCTCTAGAGTCTTTCCTACCCAAAGAATCAGCATGTCACTATTTTTATGTTGTTAGGCTCCGTCGCTTCCCCATCCAAATTCAGAGAATGTTTGACTGAGTGTACGTGAATACACAAACACTTCAGCAATGTGTTAGGTTGTATTTCACGCAAACTGTGAGTAAGGATTACACAAGGGGCTCTTTTTTTTACAGAACAGGGGGTTTGCTAGAGCAGGAGTGGAATCCTGGCAGCACATGTGATGAGTTTATGGACCTGAACAATCCTGGCACAGCCTGGTGCAATGTGGTAGATGCCTGGATTCATTATTAGACATCGCAACACGTTCACACATTTACACACAAACCCATGTGAAAACGCACACATGCATCACAAGCTGTTACAAACCCACAGAATGCAGCTATAGCTAACATTTGTCTTGGCATGATTGTGGGTGATTCTGAAGTTTGGCAAGGTGAATGAGCCTGCACACGTATACACACATGCAGAATAATTAGCATTAATCTGTCGGGGAAGCCATTCACCAGCTTGTGCCTTGGCCATCGTGATGGTTTGGCCATGCATTTGAACTAACGGGAAGTGTACTATTTGGCACGTGAACATAGGGGGGACTATGTTGTATTGCTATAGCCCCACAGGCTAACACATGGTTGCTAGGCAGCGGTGACATCTCTTGCTCCTCTGAGCGGTCTGCCTTAGATAGGAACAGATAGAGAAAGATCTCACATGAGTCTTTACTCAAAGTGACGGCTGGCAGTGCATATTCAAATATCACACCACATATAAGTGCACGCACACAAACATGCGTGCACACAATCCAAAATCCTCCAGAGTGTGATGACAGGCTGCAACTGTCAGCACGTCCCGTTTCAACTCTTCCTCACTCTCCCTCCTCCTTCATCGCTGTACTTCAGGCCTCCATCTCTCCACTTTCCCTCCTCTTCTTTGCCTATAGCTCTCCTTTTCCCCCACAGCAGCAGCAGTAAGTGTATGACTTCTCTCATCCCCTCAATCCCGTCCTTTCTCTCTCAAAGCCTCTCTAGTAGTATTATAAGCCTTGTGAAAGGTTCTGCTATGACAGTAGTTGCAATGAGACTGTTATGAATATGTCTTTATGTCTGCAGGGGAAACGGGTCATTTTTTTTACCAGCCCTGCCCGTGTTAAACAGCTGTACTGTAGAAGCCCTTGAAGAGGCTTCAAATTTCTATTACAGACCTAAGTAGGCAGAGAAAGAGAGGGAGACAGCGAGCCTGCCTCGACCTACAGTCATTATAAATGAGCCTGAAGCAGCTTGTCTGCATGTTGTTTGGAGAATCAAGAGATGTTCTGCACCAAAGAAATAATGTGTGGTGTGGCAGCCACTGTCACTATTCAGTGTTAAGTATACACAACTCCCCATGGGGCGCCTTGTGCAGTCGCCTCAGATGAGGCATAATACACATCAATTTGTGTAAAGTTCTTGCTTGGAGTGTGCCACATTAATATGGCAGTGGACATTATATGCAAATAATAAAAGTTAGCCTGGTTGCTGCAGAAATGCTCTGGGCAGAAATGATTAAAAACCAAAAAGCAAATTGAATTTTCAGTACCTAATGCTGTGTGACCATTTGTGGGAGCAAACATTGTTCTGCTTGACATTCGGGGCCTCTTTTTTTTGTAAAATGAAAGCAAGCTTAGATGTGTTAGAGTCAACAGATTTACATACATCAGGTCATTTTATCATATTTATTCATGTCTTGAGCTTGTATAAACACAGTTTTGCCCTCTCTTCCATTTGTTTTTTGTATGTGATGCTTAGAAAACAAAAAGCACAGCATGTTCCTGTTTCTTTCATCCAGGAAATCAGAAATTTAAAAATCATCCTTCTTTAGAAGTTATGTAATGCAAAACTGTTGGGGGTTATATGACATATTTGACATTTTATAATCCAGGGGACCTTTCTCTTCAGAATAAACAGGACAAACATATATCAAAAGGGCCCAAAAGATTAAGAAAAGTGCTTCATCAAACAGTTTAGTTTGGAGTTTAAAGGATAAGTTCGGTTTTTTGACACCTGGACCTTATTTTTAGGATTAAATACGCTCGTAGACTCACCCAGACAATTTTTGCGGAGCTCGGAGCCGTTTTCAAGCAATTTAGATCCATCCGACGGCGTTTTTTCTCATGCCATAGCAGCGGACAGGGGCCAGAAATCGAAGCCCCTAAATTAGACATTATCTGCTGCAAAACTCACTCCTCCTCTGTTGCCATTGCCGTGCCATGTCCACAACAACACCACCAGTTAGCCCCCATTCGTGGACGTGCAGTGGTTGCTTGTTCTCTGGCCAGCTGTTCGGCTCTTTCCCTCTGCATCCTCCTTTCAAATAGCTCCTCGTCGGTATATTCTGGCTCAAAACGATACGGGCATCCATTATACTCAAAGTCGTCGTCAGACACTTCTACATTGGATAAATTCCGCCATGTTGCACAAAAATAGCCGTGTAGCCTAGCAACAACAGTGGCTCTTCTCGGCTGCGCTCTTGCAGTGCATGTCTGTGACGTCACCAAAAGTTACGCATCCTTGTAAAGCCCCGGATGACCAGAACAATGAAGCTGAGCTGACATGGTGATAACACTGGCCATTCATTTATAAAATGTAGCTGAAATGAGCGAGTTTTGCAGCAGATAATGTTTAATTTAGGGGCTTCGATTTCTGGCCCCGTCCGCTACTATGGCATGAGAAAAAACGCCGTTGGATCGATCTAAATTGCTCAAAAACGGCTCAGAGCGCCGCAAAAATTGTCTGGGTGAGTCTACGAGCATATTTAATCCTAAAAATAAGGTCCAGGTGTCAAAAAACCGAACTTATCCTTTAACGTGGTTTCCACATCATAATTTAATTGCTTTGGTCCAATTCATTTGAAAAAATACTACAAATTTGCACATTTCCTTTGGATTTTTTCACATTCAGATGGCAGTATGTTTAAAAGGGCTGAGTCAAGACTGAGTCACACCAGCGCCATTACGTCACGGCTAGTGGTACTTTGACTAGGAGTCGAGCTGTGCATTATAAGGACAACGCCAGCAGGCTATACCCCTTAGAAAATGGTAATATAATAATGATGATAGTGGAGATTGAATGTCCTATGTAAGATTATACAGATGAGCATCTTTATCAATGTTTGACTCGCCTTGTGATATGAGTGCCAACAAACTGCATGCACAAAGAACAACTCAATTCAACTTCGTTTAAACAGCACTTCCCACTCATGAAAATGCATGAGACTAATACAGGCAGCGAGGAAATAAAACAAATAAAAGTGAATAAAAGTACCAAAAAAAAAAAAAACTTACAAGGAAAATGAATTATTAAAACTGAAAAAATATAATAAAAAGAGGTAAAACACAATAAAGGTGAAAAAAACATCAGCAAAGTTGTAATAAAACAAACAAAAAAAAACTGTTTTAAACCTAAGATGATTTAAAAAAAATAAATAAATAAAAAAGCAAACAAAATAAAACCGATAACTAGGGCTACTAAATCAAACCAAATTAAAAGTAAATAAAAATGGGTCTTACGTTCACTTTTTAAAACACCCAGATAACTCACCTTTGTGAAATCAAGGGGCAATGATTTTGAGGAGTGTTTCTAGGGATTCATGATAATATTGGATACATATCAGCAGATACGAAAATAATTGCAGATATTTACAACCAATATTTTGACCATAGGAATTGGAAAAAAAAATCTCATATATTGGCTCTAATATTGGCAAAATGTGCAGTGGTTAATTAATGATTAATGGTTAGATAATGGTTTACCTCTTCATCAGACAATGTCCACTTTTATGAATCTAAAATTTAATTTATGAAAGAATAAAATGTTGTTTGTCTTGTTTTACATCTCTTTCTACAACAAATGGACTTTAACCATTAAAGAAACAAGTCCATTTTGGTAAAGCATAAACTTTGTGCTCTTGACATTATAGGTATAGGTATCAATATCGGTACTAGCGATAATGAATTTAGAAATACTGGCATATATCTGCATAAATACAAAATTGTGCATCCTGAGTAATTTCTTTTTTTTTCTTTTTTTTTTTTTTTACCTGCCCTCCATAAAGTCCTTCATGAAAAATTAAATGAAAAAAAGGGTTGAAGTGACTAAGTAATGTTAAGCTCAATAAGGTTTGCTTCACATGTTGCTCAGCTATTTTCCCTTTTGTGATGAAACAGATGACCGATGACTTAGGTCACCAATCCTTATGTCCCGTATCACTAGGATAAGTCTGGGCATCATGAATCTCTTAGGGCTTTCTGTAAGTGTTGCAAATGGCATCTATACATTCTGCTGTAATACGACTTGTCCATGCGTGAGCCCGCCATACTCATCCCTAAACAGCTCGCTGAACTTCAAAGGCTTAACAGCAGCGGCTCCATCATATAAACTATAGGAGCTTATGCAAGGACAGGCTGTAAGTTGTGTGCTCATCCGTCTGTAATTTAATGTATGCTAATGGGCTCCCTCAATATTTCATATCACATGTGCCTCTCTTTGATGGCGGACCAAACAGTGGGAGAGACTTATCCAGTGTGTCCCCCACCATTCCTTCTGTCCATCACACTCTGTTTAATCAGTGATATTGTGATGTAGATTGATTTATCAAAAAAAAGTCAGCTCTGCTACCCTTAGGCTTAGCAGCACTCAGCAGGGAGCCTATTAAACACGTGTATGCCACGCACACACATATCAAACACATTTTCAATATCTAGTGATGTGCTGGTGTGTAAATGTGAGTGGTTTCAAGTAATCAAGACAGTTGCACACATGCACACATCATGGGCACTGATAAGTGGTTGCATTAAAGTGGGCTTTTAAGCTGTCATGTCTCCTCTCTACACACTCACTCCATTAGTATAAATCTTTAATATTTTATCACAAAATAATCAAACTTTGACAAACACACTGTTGCGGTCATGTTCTAGTGAGTAGAATATACAATATCAGCCCAGACGACCAGCATGCACACATGCAAACACACTCATGTTTTCTCACATTCATTCAGTTTCATAAATGAATCGCAAAGATGCTTCAATTTGAACACAGTAATGAACTCAGGGCCTCGAGATGGCTATCCATGCAATAAATCACAAGAGCCGAACGGTAGACCGGACAATTAATTTTGACCTGAGACGATGATTAAAACATAATACAGGTACCATCCCTGGGCTTCTAGATAAGATAAAGAGCTGTGAGGGAGCTGGTCTAAGGGTTTGCTCTCTTTACTCATATGTTTCTAATAAGTCATACTATCTTCTGTCACACAAGGAGTCAGCATTGGCTGCAAACTTGGCTTTGGCTCGTACGATACTGAGCTAAGTAGTTCTGGCCAGACAGAGTCCAGATTGCTGATACGCCAGCATTCCATTGTAAAATGCTTGATCCAAAGTTAGCCCACCAGCTGATGGCCTCAGAGCTGCCACTGGCTAAATGCACTCGGACCACCCTATTTAAGCTGCTCTAGCCTGCCTACTCTTTGCTGCTATCTCTGCCAGCCGCCTCGCAACTCTCCCTTAACCCAGCTCCTCCTTTATGCCATTTACTGTGCCTCATGCTTTCCTTGTTGGCGAAACGAAGGCAGGAAGGCTTCTACATGTCAGCATGTCGAAGGGCAGGGAGAGCCCTCATCAGATTCATGTGGCCAAATTCAAATATCTGCAGTAAAGCCAATATTAACTGCTAATAATATTTTAACAAAAACAACTGCAAATAAACTAAAGTTACCTGCTCTGGTGTCTTTTCTTGACAAACGGACCCTTGCAGAAACAGTACTTTGGCCATAGGAAACATATTAAAGCACCACTGTAAAAGAAATGAGAAGTGATAGGCAGTACTGTCACTACAAATAGCATTGTTAACAGCTTAATTACAATTTACAGAATCTTTGAGGTTGTGCTTTTGGAGTCTAATAGCTTTTCAGTAGCTTAGTTATTTTATTGATCAAGTAGTAGGTAGTAGGACTGCAGTCACATCTTTGATGGGCACATTTTGTCGTAAGGCCTCGACTGAAGGGAGACTGCCTAAAAACTGCATCACAAATAATTGTGATATAAACCCATCTTACATCCAATAACCATGATCAGGGAAATGCGTCCTGACTCCAGAAAAGCTCCCAAGATTTTACAGTGACATCAGAAATTTTTCTGCAACTTGAAAATTTCAGCAAAAAATTGTCAGAACATAAGTCACTTTGTCAAATTCTTGGCAAAACATGTTGAGAGTGGAACAAAAATAAAGAAATATGGTCAAGATCTAACAAATCTTCTACTTAATCTGTTAGCATATGCTAATCTCTGTCACAGTAGCCACTTCCTGCTGTTGTCTCGCTTGTAGCTCCCACCTCTGGTGGATCTGCCTGATCACAGACATTGAATCAGGCTGATCCAGGTTGGCTGCACTGCGCTGTGCAAGCACTTTAAATGCACTTCCTGTGGGTAAGGATACACGCCAGTGTGTTATTCGTCATAACACCAGAAAGGTTATTTTGGACAGAGGTCATGAATCATCAACGGTAGTCCCAAAACCTAACCTTGCACAGCAGCTGGTTAGGTTACAGACATTGTATCAGGCAGATTCATCTTGCCAAGCTCCAATGTACAACCATTGTGAGTGGCCCAAAGCAGCACGGTCCAATCAAAGTCCTTTTTAAAGGAGGAAGAGGAGCGATCTACAAGCGAGACAACAGCAGGAAGTGACTGCACATACAACGATTAGCCTAGATGCTAACAGCTTCAGTAACAGTTTTATCAGTTCTGGACTGCATTTCTTCATTAAATGAAAAACAAAAAACAACACTACAAAACTCTCTATAGTATTTTTTTTTTCGCTCCACTTCTGCCATGTTTTGACAAGAATTTGTATTACGAAGTGGATCAAGTTCTGTTGCACAGTAACTCCCGCTTACGACATCATCTGATTGGTCTGTAAAAATGCAGATTGACAAAACAGTCGTCCAATCACCTGCCAGATATGAAAGGTTCTGCCCTTCCCAAACACTTTCTATGGGCTATCTCCTAGATGGACTAGTGAAATAATTGAATCAACAGGTGTGCCAGATTACCAAAAACCTAGCCATTGCTCCCACTGGCTATTGTTGTCCTTAGTTAATGGATGATGGGTGCTGAGATCGGAAAATCAAACTTAAAAAAGAAAAAATCCTAAAGTGTTTTGTTTCAAAATGATACGAGAATCTCCTGAATCACTCTTAATGATTCCACAAAGTACATGGCCATTGCACTGATTAGAAGTGACGTAGTAGAGACTTTTAAAGCAGCTTCAATCTACCATGTTGTAATAGCTGGCATCACTCCGGCGTTTGCATCTTCCTCTTGCTGGACAAAATTCAACCAAGTCCATGTCCAGCTTGGATTAAGTATGTACTTAACCGATTTTGGACAGATGAAGGGTAAAAAAATGAGCTGCTTGAGTGAGTGAGTGTTCCATCAGTCCCAGTTTGACCTTGTTTAGTGGGAGCTTAGATGTGAAGCTCTGATGGAGATGGAGCACTCAGCTTATGTAAGTGGTGTCACATTCTGACTATGCTCCAACGTTAACTGGGCTGCCCTGGTTTGCCCCCCTTACATGGACCCATACGCAGTCCCTGTTTGTTTGTATGTGTGACGGTCTGTGTAGGTTTGTCTGAGTAATTCAGTACGTGTAAGAGAAGGAGACAGGGAATTAGAGTGTGTATGTGTGCTTCATTAACAGCTTTTCCAGGGATGCATGTGTCTCAGAGCTGCCTGCAGACATGAGGGGAGGAGAGGAAGATGTAAAGGAGGCTAGGAGGAGAAGTGCAGAAAGAAAATAGGAGGAGGACAGTGGGTGGAGAGAGATCAGAATCCATTTATTTGCAGTTATGAAATCTGTTCCATATAGTGACATTTTTATGGGGTAGCTCTGCTGAGTTCAGGGCTTAAAATGCTTTGACTTGACATTGAGCTTTAGATGTGTGGGTGTGTGTGGAGTTGTTACAAGGTGTGTATGTGCTTGTATGCTAGTGCTTGTTGGACTTTACTTACCTTTGTGTAAAGTAAAGCAGATCTATTTTTGTAAGAGCATTCAAACATTCTGGTTCACTGAGCCAAATAAATAAGTGCAGGGTCTAAGTCTGATCTTCGCTGTGTCTAGCTAGGAAACAAAATACACAAGATTATCACTGTATCATCTTTGCCAGTGTAAACTTGCTGAAAAAATGTTAAGGCCTATAACAAAGTAGCTTGACAGTCATCATTATTGCCTCTTGTTCTGTGCTTTCTAGACTTCAGCAATGAGGAAGTAGTACCTCTGAAGTGCAGACTGAGAAAATGGAGGAGAGGCACAACCACTCCATGGAAGCAGTTTGGGCTCCACACAGCTGATACCATAATGAAAAAAGACCAGGCTATGTGTTAAGTATGTGAAAAACAGTTGGATTACTCCTCAGCCATGATAGATCCGTGAGCCCATTTGTTGGCCTCCCAACCAAGTATGGCAGTGGAGGAGGAAACGTATAAACATTTATGTACAGTGCCAGATTCTAGCCATAGGCTTATTTCCATATGAAGTCCCTGGCAGGTTAATGTACATATGTGCACAATATTAAAATAAGAATAGTAACAGTAACAGGCAGAAGCCAGAAGACAGATACACAAAACAACATGGACTTTACATTAATTTAGAAGATACACACACAGCAATACAGATGTTATTCTAAAGACAAACCATAATAAAAAAGACCATCCATAGTTAAAGCTCATAAGTCGTTTAATGTGCAAATTCAGAATATTTAAGTGCTATGACCGCACACTATGCCAGTGGGTAGCCCCATGTGAGCATGGGTAACAACATCAGAACAAATTTCAGCAGAGTGACACCAAAGGACCAGAAAATCTCACTCTGCATCATCCTGTGCTGATGTGAGATGGTTAAACGAGGACAAACAGTGTGAAACAGTCTTTGAAGATCTTGTATGCTTATAAAATATCTCTAGTTTTGTACGAGAAAATTGACTTCAACAATCTTTTGTGGAGGATTTTAATGGCAAGGTCACTGAAAAGTGATGTACCATGTTTAAAGATATTCGACTCATTAAAATGCCATCAGCCTTGCATGTAGATTTACTGTAAGTGGTGCTGGAAACAGACGCTCTCCACCATAATTTAAAAAAAAAAAATGGATCCTAATTATAGCCCAGCAGCCTCTTTATCAAATAGCCTACACATAAGAGAAACCAAAAGCATATAATCACTTAAGACAGAAAAGAAATGACCGTGGGTAGTAGAGGAATGCTTGACCAAAGTAACATTTGTCAGTACTGTTGTTTTCATGCTCCCATCATATAGCTGTGCAGGATTTAGGTAATTATTCCTAATGAACAAACCTTCTTTTCATTAATTTTAAGCTTTAACATTATTAGCTAGGATAAAAACCTATCATCAAGCTACTATTGAACTACAACATGGTGACCTGGAAGCAACTACAGGACAATGTTTCCAGACTCTTGTTGTGACCTCTTGTTTAAGAATTTCCTCTTCATTGAATAACCTGATCAAGTTTGTCCTCATGGCTGTGGCAATAGTGTATGAATTATTGTGTTGCTTAAAAGTTATTGTGGCATGCTTAAAAATTTAAAAGTGGGCAATATCAGATGCATTTTATTATTTCAGATTAAACATTAAAATGTAATGTGCATGCGATCTTCGTTAACCTTATTTCAAGCATTTATCCAAAACAGGTATTCTAAATACCATATATTTGCAGCCTTGGGAACCAGGAAGTGCTAAATGCTAACCCAGTTCTGCATTTTGGACTCATTCCTGCACCGCTATATTAGCATCTTGTGGGAGCAGTGATTTGTGTAATTTGAACTACATTTAGCAAAGGCACGTGGATGATAATGACGTGCTAGCACAGCATACGTCAGCCTGTCTTGGTAAACAACCTTGACACTGTTTGCCCTCTTGTGCTGTGGTTTTAAATTAAATAAATAGAGCTTTCTTCTGACTGATTTGGTTACATCAGAGTAGACAATTACAAATTTAAGTTTAATTAGATTCAAAATTGGGTGGTACGGTGGTTCAGCAGGTAGTGCTTTCTGCGTGGAGTATGCATGTGCTCCCTGTGCATGTGTGGGTTCTCCAGCTTCTGCTCACAGACCAAAAACATGGTAATTGGGAGTATTGGTGACTCTAAATTGCCACCTAGGTGTGAGTGTGAATGATTGTCTGTCTCTCTATGTGGCCCTGCGAACCACTGGTGACCGGTTTAGGTTGTACCATCTAATATCAGCTGGGACAGGCCCCAGTCCCCGGCGACTCCGAAAGGGATGAGCAGTATGGATGGTGGATTGATGGATGGATCCAAATTTATATGCCTAGGCCCAACCTTTTGTAGACATGTATAGAGTGGAGTTACTTAGTTGATATTATAGTAGGTTTTTCCTGCTATTTGTTCAGTATTTGTGGCATTTATGGCGATAAAAGTCTATTGCATCTATGTTATTTTCATCTCCAAAGCATTACTTATTTTCTAGACTAAAATACCGTTCTGCCATCAGGAGACAGCACCTGCGGGTACAGCTACATTGGAGACCAAGCTGCAGATAACAAATGCACAGGTGTTATTGTGCTTACACTAAACAGTATTTTAGGGCAGGTTTAAGCTTGAAACAGCAGAATGAAAAAAGTGCTATTAAAGTGACTACATCTGTTGTGCTCTCCCTAGGCCATGGTGTAGACAGGCAGGCTGAGTCAGAGGGCTTATTACGCACTGAATTCTACCGTTGACTGCAGCATTATTGCTTACCTCCTGCATACATTTGTGACAAGCATACTGTGCCACTGTGAATATGTGTGATGCACAGTCACCGTGTGTGTTTTTCGATCTGTGCCTTCGTTTAAGTGACCCAGAAATGCATCTGTTGCTCAACACTCTTATTTAACGTGAAGGCCCTGGAGACAAGGGTTGCCATTAGGAGGACTGAATCAGGGGAGGGTTATGTGAGAGTAGTCTGTGCTGGAGTCTTAATCATTATTTTTCATATTCCCCATGGGAAATAGGGAGACCAGCTCATTCTTTTTATGTGAAGAACAGGATAATAGGTTCTTGTAATCGTACAGAAGCATATGAGGATGTTTTTTTCTTTAGAAATTCAGGTTGTTAATTGAATTACAGCTCTTTCTCTTCAATGACTACAATTTTAATAGCACTTTTTGAAACTCAGGGAGATCTCATCAAAATTACCTGGTTGATTAATTGATTTGATTAATTGCTGCAGAGGACATTCACAATTTCTGGCTGCAACCGTTGCAATTTTCCCCTTTAAAATAAAAGGCTTTAATTAAAATTCCCATGCCACTATAGGAAAAAAAAAAAACGTTTTAGCTCTATCTCTCAAAAAACAGAGACTCAGTAAATTACATTTTTATGATTTAATGGATTGAATAATAGACTGCAGCTCATGTCTCTGCAGATATTTCCTAATGTGTTTAAAAATGCATGCAGCACAGACTGTTATTTCCAATTATCTCTCTTTCACTGTCTGTTTCAGACACATACACACATATAATGCAGCTCATTTCTTAACATGGTATGGTGGATATTGGTTTTATGGCATGGGTCGTGTAGTCTGTTAATTACATTTAGGTTTCTGGCTCATGTTCACTCACAAAAGGTGGCTAATGGATGTGTGCAGAGTTTTTTGTATTTGGCACTGATACCAATTTCAAGCGTCGGCATACTAATGACTGCAGGAGCTTATCACATAAGCTCATAATTCATGCTGTGATATTTACAGCATAATGTGGACAGTGAACATGGAACTCTAATGCAGAGCCCTGCTTGCTCTATGGCAAACATAGGTATGGCAAGTTTGACTTAATGAGATCAACCCTCTTTAAATGCCCTCGAATGTAAAGTCTAACTGACCTAGCCTATATATTATTCAGCAGATATTAGCAGGCTCATGTAGTGGCATTTGGATTGTGATTTTCACAATGTTAAACTCCTTTGTCATACACATATATAATACAGAAAATGATGCTTAAAGCTGCTGTAGGTAGAAAGCCAGAAAATGGTGGATTTTTGAGTCTCATCTGAGTTAGGTTTCGTTTGTCTCCGCCCTGAGCCCCTCCTACCAGACGAGCACGTGCACACAGCATACGGCGCACACAGCATACAGCGCACACAGAGTCGCTATCGAGCCGCTGCTGGAATTCACCGGTCCACTTAGCACGATTTTGAGTAATGTCCGACCCAGCCACAGTCCAGTGGAGTCCTTTCATGAAATCTAACTACACAACACAACTATCACCGCAACAGTTAGATTCGGAGCGGCCAGCTCTGAATCTAACTGTTCTCTCTTTTCTCTCTTTTCTCGTTCTATCTTCCTTTTTTTGGGTTGTTTAGCCGTGTAGGCAGTTGTAGCCAATGCTGGAATAGCTATTTTACCTGGTGCACTGTCCGCCATTCCCGCTTGCTCTCTCCTTCTGCCGGCGGCACGGGAACGCACATATGCAGTAGAACAGCCAATAGGAACGCAGTGGTCTGAGATGACCTTTGATTGGTTGATGCACATCCTCCCAATACTGATTCTTTAGAGGCTGAACACAGAGCCATGGTGAGGTGCAGAACCTATTGCGTGTCTCAGACCACTTGACTTACATTATACTTGGAGGATATTATAAAATTTTTACTCAATTATACTAAAACAATGTTGCCTACTGCCTACTTTAAGTTGATTTAGAAATAGAATTATCATGTAGTTTGTTTGCAGAATGCCCTCAGATAATAGATTACACAACTCTTGGCACCATCTGAAGTTTATGGAGCCACGTCTTGCTGATGAGGGTCTACAGGGTTTTGGTATGAGGCTTCTTGTTTTCCATTACAATATAGACTTTGATATTACCAGTAGATCAGGACAACAGTCTATAGAAAGTGTTTGGGAATGGGTAGAGCCTTTCAAAAAGCATATCCTTGATCCGTCACATTCATTATGGGACTATCAGATTGTGTAGCAGGTGGGCGTATCCGCCACTTCAAACAAACTATCCCCAAAACATGTCAGAATGGAGTGAAAAAAATCATTTCTATTGATACGTGCCATAACTGCTGTTTGTTCTTCATTTGATAAAGAAATGTGGTGCAGATCTGGTAAAACTGCAATTGAAGCTATTAGCATTTATGCTCATTTCTGAACAAGCAGTCACTTCCTGCTGTTGTCTTGCTCGTAGCTCCCACCTCTTCCTGCTCTTAAGGACACTGATTGTACCATCACTACCTTTTGGGTGGAGATATTAATATTTGTCCGAGGTATTCTATTTAGAGATCAGGAAATTAAGTTGCCTGTTGATGTGCAGGATGGATAAGAAGTTGAGTTCAATAAGAGGCACACTAGAGAGGGGGCTGAGGTCAGGGAGGACGATAGGTAGCAATCCATGTGAATATAACTGAATGTGGCTTTGGTTTTGATGGTGGCATTGACAGTGTTTAAAGAACCATATGCCAGATATGTTTGGGCCCAGTCTAGGATGTTGAATTAGGTCAGTGCAAAAAAAAAGGTATAGTAGAATTGTATGCTTGACATGTTCCACTTGATTGATTGCCAGACTCTTTCCTCTGGCTGTAATGTGGGCAAACATGGGCATAAGAAGACTCTCAATAGTGCAGTTGAAGAACAGAATATATATATTTATAATGGCTTAGGAACATTTTCAGTCTTTAGGTGAAGGATGTGTTGAGGGGTATCTTTGCTCTCTTTCTTGGTCGTCCGCCACATAAATACTGCAACAAATAAGGATGGATGGTCAGACTGATTGAATGATAGCTGACTGTTTGACCCCTTGGCTGTATTCTGAACACGTCATACTTCACACATGCACCCTTAAGTGGGAGACAGTATGATTTATATGCAGCTATGATATTTTTTGCCTGTGGGCATGGAAGCAAAGGGTTCACCTATGTCTCCTTCAACACCAAAGGTAGCAAAGTGCCATGTACTGTTTGTCAACATTCTTTTTTTACAGTAAGCAAGACGTATGAATTGGATATATATTTCATGGCACAGAACTATCTTTGGGCAAGGCACTGAACTCAGGTTTGCTCCCGCTGTTGCACTGGAAGTAGTTCACTCTAAGGCTTCCTCTCCCATTATTTTGTGAATGGGTAAATGTGCCCTGTGCAGTGTACATTTTGAAAGCAAGAAGAGCCAACATCTTTCCTTGAGTAAGTGATTTGCATTGCATGGATTCTGTGATCAGTATTTTATGTGTTTATAATAAATGCATGTTCCTGTACAGCAATGTGGCAAATGTGTGTTCTCTCCAGTGTTTAATGTCTTCAAATACCACTAATCATGATGTAATATTTTGATCAGGGATATCCTGATACGAATCAGAAGTATCAGGTTGTAGCAGATATTAGCATTATTTATCGGTGAGGGTACAAAATTAATGGCGATGATCTCACCCAGATTGTTTACATCAGTTTCTGTACACTTTATGGTAGGCTGTAAATGCACAAGTGATGTACCAGTAGCACCCCTCTGCGTAACATGTTAGCGATATGGAAATACTTTAATTCAGACAGCAAAATCAGTCAAACCACTTCAAATCAGTTTACATGGAGGTAGCACTAGAGCTGGTTTGATAAGACATTTAAAAATGAATACAGAGCATTTATAAAAGCCACTCAGAAAAAGGGGAAAGGCTGCAACATCAAAACAACAAACAAACAACAAATAAATTAAATTAATACATCGTGGAGGAGGTCATTTAACCTGTTTAAAAAAGCCATAAGCGTAAAACCGAGTGTATGGTCGCCCACTGTCTTTGGACTACTGATTAATTATGATGTTTGGTTGATCAGGTCCAAGCTCTTTCACCTGCAGCTTCTCCTGTTATGTTCTCCTCAGCCAGCTATTTCAGACGCATTGTAGCTGTGCGTCTGTTTGTGACCAATCTGGTTATGAACGTGCTTACATTATGCAAATTAGGAACGCTTGGGCGCTGGTTGCAAGCGCCCCTTAAGAGTTTCTTTTTATGTGGCTAGGATAAGCTAGCTTTTTCATGCAAAACTATGATCTGTGCATGCGTGAGAGCACAGACGTTCTGATTACGACCCGAGGCTGGGCGGAGAGATCGCTAATGGACTGAGATACACGTTTAATGGAATGATTAATATAATAGCGTGATTTCTTTATTTTGATGATAATTTGCAGATAGACAGCAGACATCTCTTTCGGCTCACGCAGCCTCACGCAGCTCAGGCGGGGCTCCACCACACTACATTGCAGACACTGCTTTTCCAGAGCAAGGTTCATGACAACATACGAGGTGAACTAAAATATATATATATATTTTTTTTTTTTCTTTTTTTTTCTTTCCTTAAAAACAAAAAAAAGGTGACAAAGTAAAATGGGAAGGAGGTGAATTAAACTATACTGTGACTGCTGTGAGGGACCGGGACATTTGGAGCTCAGACTTTTCTCGCTTGTCATTGCTGAGCCTCACTGAACACTGGATTGATTCCCTTACTTCTGAATTAAGATGTGCTGTATCACATGCCTGCCAGTTTCAGGGGTCTCAAACAGCAGAACCTGTCGAACTGGACATCAATGAGCTCCTGAGTACATCTGAAATTAACAAGCAACAGGTACATTGCATTCTGTGTTACAATGCAAGGAATATGAAAAAAGCAATGGACAATATTGGGGTCAAAGTGTGGACAGCACTGCACACCCGCTCCAACTGGTTGAACATGAGGGCAGCATGAGTGCATAAGTGCAAGGAAGAGGAAGATTGAGGTCCATTTGAAGCACTCACAGCAGCCTACTACGACTAAGGGATTAACAAAATGGTAATAAGATACCAGTCAGTCATTTAGCAGTCCATAAAGGCCTTACTTTGTAGCTGGTTGTCAAAGTTTATGTATATATGGTAATGAGGGCTCAGTATTGGCTGATCCACATATTTGAAAACTTGAATCGGGATCCAGGGCCTAAAAGCTGATGGGAACATCTTTAAATTTCATTACAGTGCTCAGTCCTATTGTGTGTATGTAACACCTTGGGTCAACCTCAGGAAATATGCCTATGCTTAAAAGGGAAATAAATAAAACATGTTTTTTGGATTTTTTCAAGGTTCTGGATGTTGGAGTCAGGTTTCTTGTGAAACAATTTTCGGTGACTTTTTCCTTTCCAATTAGCCCCTCCTTCTTGTAACAAAAAATAAAAAAAGATAAAATAAATCAATCAATTTGGCAGCTTAGTCTGCAGAAAAATTGAAGAAAAAAAAAGTTATCAAAACTAATTTACTTGATTTGTTTTCATTAAGGGGCAACACAGTGGCACACAGCAAGAAGGTTGCTGGTTTGAATCCCCTGTCTGTCAGAGACTTTCTGTGTGGAGCTTGCATGTTGTCCCTGTGCATGCATGGGTGCTCTCCGGGCACTCCAGCTTTCTGAATTGTTCTCCGTCTCTCTATGTGTACGGGGCTAACAACCCCTCTTGCCCAATGTCAGCTGGGGAAGGTTCCAGCCTCCTGAGATCTGAAAGGTATATGTGATATAGGTAATGATGAATGGATGTTCTTATTGAGTTGAGACGGAGCATTGTGTCTTGCAAGAATCTTTGAAAAGCCCTTTAAGGGACCTGACCCCGGCCTTAGAATCAACGTGTATAGATATAGAAACTGCCAGCGGATACCAAGAGTATTTTTTGTTATTATTACAAATCACATCAATACAGCAACACAAAACAATGTTATTTCACATTATAAATTTCTCTCACATTATTCGGCCCTGCTCTGTGAAGCTGCAAAGACCCAGAGGTGTTTGTGCATGCATGAAAAACACCTTTTCTCTCATCACAGTCCCTGGCCATCTTAATATGGGACACAGACTGAATTATGTTTTGCATGAAGCCTCTCTGGGCCTTCACGGTGATATCTCCATCAACTGGAAGATTGCCATGAAAGAAATATGGTGCAAATCAACCCTTTATTGGATTTCTGAGATTAGGCTGTAGGATTTTGAATTTGGTCAGGTTTGCTCTGCTCCTGTGGAGGGTTTTGATGTAAAAAAATCGGAAATTGCAGATGGTATAGTCTTAGCTGTCCTGTTCTCATATTTTGTTCTGTACTCTCTGTGTTTTCAGTGAAATAGGGCTAAGAAACATTCTGTTCTGTGCTCCCATTGCTCTCTTGTGATGCCTCGTTCATGCTCTTTCATTGCTATCTCCTCCATCACTCTCTCTCTTGATCAGCTTGAATACTCTTCCCTCCTACTACATCCTGTCACACATGGAAAATTACCTTCTTTTCTCGCCGTGTGTTTAGGGAGATGATAAGCATAAACAAAGTTTTCAAAGTTATTAGTTTTCCTTTCCACCGTGCTATATCATACTGCATCTGTGTCTGGTGGAATATTAAAGGTGCTCGTGCTTTTGTGCGTTTGGAAGGAGCCGACGGAGATCAAAGTGCTGAGCTTTTCAGTGTGTGTGTTCATCTCTCCGTACAAAGGTGATGACAGCTAGACTTTAAAGAACTGAGGGATTTTCTAGATCGCTAAGATGACAGCTACTGTATACCTGTCATACACACAAACACTGCCTCACTAAAACACACCTTCACATACATTCACAGTTATATTCAAACATTTAACTGTCGACATTCATTCCTGGAGATTTAACCTTACAGCTTTTTTTCTAACCTTTACCTAAGCTAGCATAACCTACACCCACTATGCTGACGGCTGTTTAAATTGTGCAAACAAACATTTAGTAGAACATTTGATTATTTACAGTGCAAGAACGCTGTGTATACCAACCAGCTTTATTCCTCAACGTCAGCACTAGCCAGGGTTGAAAACATAATGTTTTTAGGTTGCCCATATGTCCATCCAAGCCATCCTCATGGTCATAATATCCATAGTCTGCTTTAAAGAGTACGCTCCGTCCACTCAGACTTCTCAATGAAGGGACTGGAATTAAGAGGTGATATGTCAATTGCCTAGAAGGGGACATATGCATGTAAGAAGGTCTTTTTAAAAAAATCCTGGATCTGCATCTGGATTTGGATCACCACTGAAATCAAACCACTTCTTTCTTGAGCCATGATCAACATCATATGAAAATGTCATGAGAATCTGTTTGGAACTTAACTGAGTTAAAATGTGGGAAACTACCCTGTCTCAAACAGTTAACAATCCTTTCAAAAATTCATGTATCCACATCCGTACTTGGATCACCACCAAAATCTATGGATGTAGCCACTTCAATTTTCCCCTCCCAGCCAAGTTCCAGCCAGTTACCAGCCAAGTTCCAGCCAACAACGCTCTAAATAAGTTTTGTTATGCTCTCAGTTTCTGAACTTCTTGCTAATCAGCCATGAGTGTGGGCAGGTCCTAAAACTCACATTTCACAGACCAGCCAAGACTCTAACAAGGAAAGTGGGGAACATTTAAGTAGCTCAATCCGAAGTTATCCTTCTCACAAACCAACAAACAGACTAACAAACACAGGAAAAAACATAACTTTATTTGCAGAGGTAAATACACTTGAACAAGTAAATGCTTTCTAATTTTCACCAACAAGTTGCTGAAACTGGCATAGATTTAGTGACAACTTCATAATGTTACATATTGTTACCGATATTTGAGTTTAAATATAAATTTATATAGCTGTTAATGTGCAGTTAAATGTGAAATAGCTTCCTATGACAGCTTTACATATATGCCCTTCTGTAAATTGTGAGTAATTCTGATTGTCAAATTGCAACAATTTTGCCCTCTGACAATGAACATAAATTTAATGTAAACTGTGTTCATTAAGTTCATAAAATTAATGTGGCCCCCTAAAGTAAAGTTGCTCATCCCTGGTCTAGATCCTTGGGTCTCATGGTAATCCCTTGCTTATGAATGCTAATGAATAAACTCCCAAAGAGGTTTCCTAAATCATAGTGCAAACAATTTTGAAGGTCATCTGTTTGTCAAAGTTCAGAGTTAATAAGCAACTTGTTTTTTCCTCTTATTGTAAATGTGGTGAATCAGGCCCTGTTTACACGAACACGAATATGGCCGAAAACAGAGAGTTTTCATTACGTTTTCGCCTCCCGTTTACACGAGAACAGTGCCCGGAGTGCCTTTTGAAACCAGGGTTCAGAGTGGAGAGTTTTGAAAATGGATTCGTATCCGTCTCAATGTAGACGAGATTCAGCATTTCAGAGTGACACGCTGACGTCACAGCATGTGCAGGTCTCTTTCACATGAAGGCTGTGCGTGCATTCCAGGAACAACAACAGCAGCAGCAGCTTTGGCCGTCTACCGAGCAAAGTGTGCTGCTTACCTTGCTCAGTTTGTTATCCAGACAAAAATATCCAGACACATTTGTTGTCCAGACAGACAACTCCTGCGTCTTCGTGCGTCCACTCGCAATTGTTGTTTGTGAAAAGTTTGTTTTCACAGGAAAGCATACGCGTGTTGTAACACCACTGTTTCACTACAAACTGACATCACCATCTACTGGCCTGGCATGCACGCTACAGCATTTTCAGTTGTTTTCACGGATCCGTGTGAACGCGGAGTGCTTTAAAACGCAAAGGAAAAACCTTTCCATTTTTGGTGACAATGTTGTCGTGTAAACGGGGACTCAAATATGCCTTGATGATTTTCCAGAAACTTACCATATAGGACCACTCAGACTCAGCAGTGTCCAAACTATTTAAGATTTAAGAGGTCAGGTCAAGAACAGTGTGTGTCATGTTCATCCATTGCTTGTGACCACAACATCCCTCATACACTTTTAGGTACTTAATTCTTTTACTCTTTTCACAAATTCCCACCCTGACTCAATGATGGTTGTCCAATCACCTGCTGGATATGCTCTTGAAAGGTTCTGCCCTCCCCAAACACTTTCTATGGGCTGTGGCCCAGATGGACATATATCGAATAGTCCATCGGGTACGTCAGGTTAGACAACTTGATTGGAATCACACAGTATTTCATAGTGCTTGAGTTGACTTTTCACACACAAAAAAACAACATGAGACATAAAGAGAAACTCTCACAACATCTAATGGTGAGAAACTGAGTCAGGACTAAGCACTGCAACACAGAAGTGCATATAAGCTCACCACACCTGGACTTAATCGAGGTGAATCAGCCACACACACCTGAATCTTCTCTGAGTGATTACTTGTATGGCAAATGTGAACACCCTTACAAACTGGTTTTAGAGTTGTAACTCTCATCAAGTTGATAGTCTGGCCACTTAAATTCATATTAAAGCTCAAAGACATTTTATCAAAGATAAGAAAAGATGACATATTTCTAGAATATTCAATCACGTTGAAATTTCAAGAACAAGTTCATGCTTACAAATTATGCATGCTTTTGAGTTGGTGTACCTGATATACTTGCCTGCACAAACCTCTTCAGTACTTGGAGACAGACATGTGAAGAGAAATAGAAGCAAAGACAGGGAACGTAGATGGGACAAACAGATAAAAAGAAGCACTCTGGGGATGGCGTTCCCTGTGATGGACAGGAAAGTCAGCTTTCTCAGCAGAGCGATGGGAAACATAGAACTACTGGGAGAAATGGAAATCAGGCCAACAAATGGGAGGATCCTTTTTATACTGAGGTGTGTGAGAAACTGAGAAGGACGAGAAACAGGTGGAAGAAAGATGGGGAAATAAATATGCATAAGACTATATTTGGAGTGAATACTGCAACTCATTATAAACTCTTTCTGTGGATTTGATTCTGTATTGTTACATGTTAAATAAAAAACAAGGTTGGAAGAGGAAAAATAAATCTGCAAAAGTTTGACTGTAAATTGATTACTGTTGGTATTAGACATGCGTTATTCATGTTTTTGTCTTAGTAAGATTTGAGAAAATTCTGTTTAGCTTTGAGGTCACCTTGACAGTGCTAACAGCATAAGGGAGAGAGAATGAATATCAGCTGGTCCTGCATTTTTTTGCTGTACTGAGCAAAATTTCTGCAATTTAAACCACAACTAAATAAGTGTATTTCTCTAAAGCCACTTTCACACACTGATGTATGTTCCAACATTTGATAAGAATAATAATAACTTTTATTGAAATAGGACCTTTAAAAACATATGTTTACTAAGTGCTTTAACAGACAAAACTAGAAAGCACTTGGAGAGCGCAAACCTCCACCAAGGTAGCTCATATATTGCTGTTACCTCTATAAGCAACAGTTCTATGATAAAGTTACCATCATAATATGATTCCTTGACCCTGAAAACCCACACCTAGCGCTCAGAATCATGCTGATGTCATTACTATTAGTTAGACAGTTATTGAGCAAAAACTATTGTTCGCTAATGGTGGTAAACTGGATCACCACCAAAATCAAATCATTTTTAAGTTGGACCATTCCCAACATCTCCTGAAAATTTCAGCAAAATCTGTCCTGCAGTTTTTGCATAATCTTACTAACAAACAAACAAACATAAAACAAAACCTCCATGGCGGACGTAACAAAGGCAGAAACTGGCCTTGTGTACACTGCAGCTTGCTTTTGCGTTGCGTCAATTATTTACGAAGTGCACAACCCAGGCATTGAACAGACACAGGGGACATGTGGTAGCCATTTTGTGGTTGACAGCAAGTAAATATTTGGCTTTAACCACAACCAAATACAGTTTTTGTTTCTAGACTTCACGGTCATTGTAAAAAGAAATACCATTTTAAAATATCTCTAAATTCAACATTTCAGTAACAGTCAGTTTTATGTACTGCAAGCAAAATACAGCTGTTGATTTTCCTCTTGTAAAAGTTTATCCCTCCAGCCGTGCACAGCAGTCTCCAGTTGTTACAAGACTCCTCTGTTGTCATAGAACTCTTACACAGTACTCCTGATCTCTGCACTGCCTCGACAATGCACACCATAAATCCCTAAATAGTCACAGAGCAAAAAGCATTAAACATTAGAGCACAAGCAAATGGGTAAACAGAGATTGGCTCTTAGTGCTCCTCCTGAGCACCTTATAATGATAACAGTGATTAGTAGGTAATAAAATAAATATAGGAACAAGGCCATTACTGGATTTATGTCCCTGAAGATTGCAGGATTCCTGTTTAACACAAAACTAATGTCACTGAGAAAAGATGTTTGCTTCAAGCCCCTGTAAAGAGAAAGGAAATATAATTTTTTAAAATTGTGTTATATTTTAGTCATTTTTGCTCGAGGAGACTGTGGTGTGGGCATGTCTGCTGAATGTTCCAGAACTGCGCCCACTCACCAGAAAGAAAATCCTGTATTAACTTTAGTTTACTTTACTACATGTTAACACTTTTTAGACCTCTGAACATACTAGTTTCTGAGCATATCTGTAAGATTTGTATTTGTATTTCCGACCTCGGAGTCATTTTCAGTGCAGCAGTGGTAGAAATTTTTTTATGTTTGAATAATAGTTGACTGTTATTAACTTTTTGACAGGGAAAATGGCATCCTACCTACTTTTTGCTCAGTGTCTTGCTTGGTCACCTTCCTCTTCCATCTCATAACCTCAGCTATTATTTGAAACAGTGCTAAGATGGGCTCCCTGGCCTCTTTTTATCTGATGGCTGATGTGTAAACCAGTGCAGTAAAAAAATATGCAGACGTGAAACAAAGAGCAGGCAACTGGGCACTCTGTGAAAACAGAATCGAGGCCATTCTCCTTGTTCATAGTTATGTAATATTTAACTTTGAAAAGAATAATTTTAAGGTGGAAAATGTTCACACTGTGGCTTCAAACATCCCGTGTCTCTTTAATCAAAACAGGAAGTGCCCCGAGAGCACAAATCTCCAGCAAGGCATTTCCAATATTGTCGAGCGACTTATTGTCAAACATGGAAAACTGCCCTTACTGTTAAAGGTGCAGTGTGTAGAATTTGGCAGCATTTTGCCGAACAGAAACAGTGAATATAAGATATAATGTTTCTATTTGTATGTGAAGTCCATCAAAATAGGAGCGCAATCATCCCCATAAAACGCTTGTTTTATATTTATTTAGTTAGAAAAAGCTTCAAAAAATTTACATTACTGTGGGCCACGTTCATGTAGGCCGATATAACGATCCGCCATGTTGTCTACAGGTGGAATTTAGGGACAAAAAGAATGAAATGCGAATCCGTCCACCGGTTCAGAAATCTTCCTGGAATGCAGGCGAAGAAGAGGAGAGAGGACAGCAGTGGATGTAGAGACAGTTTTTACTCTGCACTAGGGATTTAACCTAAACCCAAACCTTGTCACTTCAGTAAATGATGTGTTCACGATCCCTTTTGGTCTTCACAGGCTTCCGTTGCTCAGCAATGTGACGTTTTGGTTACGGTTGGGCTCATTCTAGAATCTGAACAATAGATGTTGCTTAAATGCCAAATTCTACACACTGCACCTTTAACAAATCCTTGAATAAATTCCTGGATCTACATCTGAATTTGGATCATCACCAAAATCTAGTCACATTTTTTCTTGTGCCACAACCAACCTTCTCTGAAAATATCATTAAAATCCACTGAGTTAGTACAGGGAATGAGGAAAACTGCTCCATCTCCACTGTTAAAAACACAAAACATTCCTGTATCTCCATCTGGAAATGAATAACTTCTTCTTTGTGCCATGACCAACATTCACTGAAAATCCAATCAAAACCAGTTCTTAAGTTTTTGAGTTATCCTGCTAACAAACAAACAGAAACACAAATGAACACTGTTGAAAACATAACCTGTTTTTTTTTTTTTTCAAAATAGTAGGATTTTGTTAACAAGAAATTTTTAAAAATTTGTTGTGACACATTTAGTGAGATTGTAGAAGATGAAGTAGAAGTAGAAGAAGTAGTTGTCGATATAGAGCGTGCCTGTTAATGCCACTCAAAACTTTTATTTAATCATTTTAACCAGAGAAGTCTCACTGAGATCAGATCTCATTCACAAGGGCAGCACATGTCATAACAAATATAAATTCAAGAAAAGATGAAGGCAATAAATAACAAACAATAACTAGAAAAGCACTCGGAGAGCGCAGACCTCCCCCAAGCACCACAGTTCCCTCCATATTGTGATTCACACCAAAAACATTCCAGACGGTGATCTGGATCACCCCCAAAATTTAATCAGTTCTTCCATATCCCATTTCTGACAATTCCTGAAAATTTCATCCAAATCCGTTCATAACTATTCAAGTTATTTTGAACACAGACAAACAAACAGACAGTCAAACAGACAGATGAACGCTGGCAAAAACATAACCTCCTTGGTGGAGGTAAATATGGAACAAAAAAACAAGAATTTGACAGTGCAAGTGCAACAGTTTTGAGGACAGTAACAATAGGATTATAGGATAGGATTCTCACTGCCTACTGAGTAAAATGCAATGAACAGCTTTGACTGAAACCATCCTGACATTTTCAGTTCTGTCTGTACAGCGTTCCAAGTGGTACGGGCAGCATAACAAAAACCTTTTGCAGTTTCACTGTTGAGAGATGGAGTTCCTTTGCCTTTGAGAGCAAGAGACACAGCTTCTCCAAATAAAGAAAAGTAACACATAGATTAAATACACCTAAAGCTGGTAAACATGTTAGTTCCTGTTGTGTGACGCTAATGCTGGAGAAATACTCGCCGTTAACAATGCATATGTGGATGCATGATGGGCACACGGCCACGCGTCTGCTGTTTCAGCTCAAAGTGTTGGTTGTGCATCTCGTCTAGAATGAACAGGATGCAGACACCAGCTGCACTGGACATAGACCGGCAGGATCAGTTTAGAGGCACAGGATGTAAGACAGCACCAACACAAGCAGCAGAAGGCACTATAACAGAACGTTTTAGAAACAAAGTTATTGTTGTAGTCCATGATCTTGGATAGTGTCAGACTTCACAGGCACAATGGATGTTAATCCACTGATGACAGATACATTTTCTTTAACCCTTTGACTGGCATTGTAACCTTGTGGTTGACTTTTTGCCACCATACCGCTGTATTTAAAACTCTGAAATCCCATCTTTGTCTGTTTTTCCCTGTCCACCTCTCTTAATAGTGTTTGGAACACCAATAGGTATTTAGTGGGTGGCGCTGCAGTACATAAATGTAATTGTTCGAAAACTGGAAAAAATCGGAAGTGCTGCAAAGCTCCTTTGAAATTTAACAGTAAGAGTAAGAAAAATCTTTTCACATATTTCCAGATCCTCTAACATTATAATTTGGTCGAAGAAAATACATTTGACAATAAAAACTGTATCTATGATTCCTTGGAAAACTGGATCAACTGCTAAATATCTAAATTTTTCTCTTTGTATGTTTTAAAAAAATTGTGTCGTAAAAATGAAATAATCCATTCATTACCAGGATAACCCTTAACAAGCAAGCCTGCATATATATCTACTTCCCAGTTGGATAATCTGAAAAATAAAGCCTAAAATGTTGCTAAATTAAGAGGAAGGAACACAATTTTACCAACAATTTGTTGCAAATATATTTCTCAGTTTGGAAGTCTAAGGGTTAAGAAGTCACAAAGGTTTTGTGAAATGGCTTCAGTGAAATTGTTCGAGTGACTTTGAATTTTTGACTTTCAGGCCGTGGATCTGTTTGCATTGGCCTGGCTTCTATGGCTGTGTTTCTAACATATCAGTAAGTCATTAGTGTTTGTTGACACAATGATAAAAAGCACTTCACAATAAAGCACTGGAGACTACACCCTCTGTTTTTGCTAGTGCTTAAAATTACATAGGCATGCTTGGCATTTCTGCCTGCCTCCACCAGTGCCTTTTGTGCAGGTGTAACACCTATGGGCCTAAGCAGGGGACCCACAGTCATAGATGTTTCGCTCCTTTAACCCCGGTACATATCCTGGTGGAAGAGCAATGGCAGGTATCTCTCCCTGCCATCCCCTGCTGATGCCCTAGGTGTTTTTCGGCCCCCAGCTCCTTTACTTCCTCCTTAGCCACAGCCAGAAACTGCCTTTCTCCACCTCCTCAGCCGATTCTTTGATGGCTTTCCTCATGTGCCAAACTTTTGCATCCCATGTCATGATGTAGGTGAGCGGTTGAGGCTCCAAAAAGCAGTTACCAGTGTCTGATGATGGTGTTGAATACTATATACGATAAGAGAATTGAAATACTATGGTAAGGTAGTCAGGTCATGTTGCCCAGTCCTGGTTCACAGTGCTTTTGTATCATTGAAGCACCAGCAGAGGCAACATGATACATAAAGAACACAAATATGTTGTCTAGCTGCAGGACAACCAGATATGGGCTGGTTAAAAAAAAAAAAAAAAAAAAAAAACTTGGGCTTCTCACTCACAAATCTCACCCAGATTTCTGATTTTGCTTTACAGGGACCTGAAAATCCTACCAACTGAGACACGAAGTGAGAGCAAGAGGAGCTGATTCCAGTGGGTATGTGATGAGTTTTGTGCCGCTATAGCATTAATCGATATGCAGCGGAAACTGATCAGCAGCTCTGAGAGATGAGGAATACAAATGAGCTGGGAAAGGGACAAAAGGGTAGGGGGGGGCAGGGATGCAGCAGTCGGTGCTGAAGAGCAGATATCTCGTTCCTCCTTGTCATTTTATTCCATTTAAATTACTTGTGGGGCTCTTCATTTCCCCTCTATCCTTCAATTTTCTCATATTTTTCCTCAAGCTTTTGACTCTTTTTCCTCCCTTTATTCACCGACTTGTGTGGTACCGTTCATTTTGCTAACAGTGAGGTGCTATACTGCCATTGGTGGGTAAATGGGTGCCCTCGAGCGCCGAGTTGTAGCGAAGAGTGGTTGCAAATGGCAGGAACTGAAGCTCAGTGTGTGTTTGTCCCGGGGCTGCTCTCACACAATGCTCTTACTACTGCCACTTTAACTGAGAGGCATATAGATGGTGCAGTGTGACACAGGCTTAATACAAAACTGTGCAACACATGTAAGACATCATACACCTTTTCATAGATATTGTTTAAATTATACAGTATGTTGAGCTTTGAAAGACCTTTTTCCATATGTTTCCACCCATAAGATTATGCATCTGTCTAAAATACTTGCTTTTACACAGCTTGGGTCCAAGTGTATGTGCAGCAGAAGCCATTAACTCCCCAGTCCACTTCTTTTCAGACAGCCTCCATTAGCGCGGCACTGGCAAAGCAGTCCGCTGTTTGTCAAAATAGTATAGAAAGAGCTGGAGACAAAGAAAGACAAATGGAGCACATGCCTTTATGTTTAAAAAGCTGTGTCTTTTTAATGAGCCGTCAAACACACACTGTCTGAATAAAAAGAAACAGCTCAGTGAATATGTAAGTTTTGGAAGAGCTGTTAAACACTCTTGCTTGGAAACTTTAATCTCTCAGTCTGACGCTCATTGAAACTTGAGCATTAACCCTAAAGTGACCCTTTGGAAAATGCTGTGTGGGAAACATTTACAAGTGACCTCCTCTTTGGACTGAAGCTCCAGGGCCATTAGATGCTAAAATATTAATCACACTCAAGTTGAACGGGGGCTGGGTGAACAAAATAAACTGCATCAAGCTCGAGTGGCTGTATAAATGTGGGATATTTTACTAAAAGACTGACAGAAATGCCTTACATATAGCAGGGATAATCACACAAAGGGTTTGAGATAAAGCAGGGTACAAGTTTAACAGACTAGGGCAGATTTGGGGATGTATCCCCTTTGAAAATAGCAACAAAATCCTGATTTTTAATAGTTTAATGATTAATACCTTCCCTAAAGAGGTTGTTTTTGCCAGCATACAGATCCAGCCATTTCAATTCTCCCATTCCTGCCAGCTGCCTGCCAACTTCCAGGTACTGGTAGTCCTCCCAGTTCTCTGAGGTTGTGCCTTGGATCCATTGAAAATGTGCCCATTCATGCATTTGCAGAGTGTCTCCATAAAATGCTGCTCCTCTCACAAGATGACACAGCCTCAACCTTTTCCTTAGTTAGCAAATCAGCTGCTGAGAGCAAACTTGACACCACAAATTCAACCGACTGTGGCCTAGATTTTACAATCTATGACCGTCAGCGTGGGCAGGCCCTGTCACGGATTTGTCAGGGATCAGCCAAGACCCTATCAGGGAAAGTGGGGAAGTTTAAGTGGCTCGACTGTATGTTAGTATCAGTGTTTGTTTGTTACTTTGTGAAAACAATTCCTCAAAAAGTTATGAAAAGATTTGGATGAAATTTTGAGGGAATGTTGGTCATGGTACAGGGAAGAACTGATTTAATTTTAGTGGTGATCCAATTCTGGATGTGGATCTAGCTGTGATCCAGGAATATATAGAGGTATTTGTTAACAGTGCAAGGTTGGGCAGTTTTCCTGGTTCCCCATTTCCAACTCAATACTTCTCCACGGATTTTGATGACATTTTCAGGGAATGTTGGTCATGGTACAAGAGACAAGCGCTTTGGTTTTGGTGGTGATACAAATCCTGATGCTCATCCAGGAATTTTTGGAAGGATTTGCTAACATTGGAAAAGAACAGTCTTCAACATTTTTAACAATAACTTGCCCAACAATGCTGCAAATGCCTTGGCAGAGGCTTGTACTCTAGGAGCACTTCTACTCTGACTATTTTTCTCCAGTGGTGTGAGAAAGGGATCTAGTCAGTATTAGCAAACGTCATGTTCAATTTTACATCTTTTAATGCCGATTATTATGACCCAATATCCAATTTTATGGGATGAACCCTGAGGATAGTTATGTCTACATATGAGGACTGTCAATCAAAACAAAATAGCTGCTAATGCAAAAGCATGAGACAGTAGAAGTAATCATCATAACCATAACAAACCAATTTTCTTCACTCTCAGCTTTTGTTTTAGACAAGAAAGGACCATTACTTAGTGTATTTATGACTTCTTCAGCTCAAAACATTTTGGTGTCCAGCACATGTACCTTTTCATAGCTGAAATTTTAATACCCTGGACTCACATATTGAAATATCAAACGGACATGGGCCTTCGTCTTAAAATAGGGAATTGTTCGGCTCAAAGCTGACCTCTTTTCCGGTTGTATGGGGTATCCAATATTCACACCAGTATATGATATCCAGTTGTGTGGGATGGTCCCTGAGGACAGCCATGTACACACCATGGACTGTCACTCAGAACAACTTAGCAACAAATAAGAAAGCATGCTGACAGTAGAAGGAATCATCACGACCATGACAAATCATCTTGTTTCACTTCAGATTATGTTTTAAACATGAACAGCCTGTTTGTGAGTGTATTCATGGCTTGCTGCAACAGTTTCCTGGCCCAGCTCACAGCATTTTTCTGTCCAGCACAGGTTTCTTTCCTTTTACCACCTAATGTAGCTGACATTTTAATACCCTGGATTAGGGCTGCTCAATTAAGGAAAAAAATGTAATCATTATTATTTTTATTAATATTCATATCATGATTATTAAGCATGATTACTCACTGATTTTACAACATCCATGCAAGAATATTAAATGAGTAAAAATAAGGCATATTGCAATAAGATGCAGTTACAGCTGTTTAACAAAATCTGCAAATTAGTTTGTTTTGTCTTAAAAAACTATATTAAATAAATTATTGATTACCTCAGCAAAAGAGGATGTATTTTTGCCAGTGTTTGTTAGTTAGTTAGTTAGTTAGTTATATGGTTTGGTTGGGGAATTTGGCTCATTTGTTTGCTTGTTTATTTGTAAACAGGACACCTCAAATAGTGATGAACGGATCTGAATAAACTTTTCAGAGGATATTGGTCATGACAGAGGGGAGAAGTGACTAGATTTTGGGAATACCAATCCACATGCTGATCCTGGAAAATTTAAGGATTTGTGAGCAGTGTGAAATACAATTTTCTACATTTTCACTAATAACTCAATACATTCACAACAGATTCTCGTGGCATTTTCAGGGAATGTTTATCATGGCACAAGACAGAAATGATACGATTTTGGTGGTGATCTGAATCCAGATACAGATCCAGGAATTTCTTTTTAAGGATTTGGCAACAGTGAGAGATGTGGCAGTTTTCCACATTTTGACAATTAGCTTCATGAGGGTTTGTGCTCTCAGAGCATTTCTAGTTAATATAATAGTACAGAAATCGAATAGCAATGTGATAAACTAAATATTACTGATATATTAAATCAACATATTTGATCACTGTTTATTAACATGCTGTAAAATTAATAACAAACAGTTTGTAATGACTTTACAGAGGTGATTTAAGCTGTTTTAAAAAAATTTTCAGGTATTTTTATTAAAAAAATTGAATTAACTTTCAAAACATGAACCTCACTATCATAAAGGCACAAAAAAACATGCAGGCAAAGAAAGTCAGACAGAGAGTAAAGAGAGGCATACATAACTTAATATCACCACAATCAGAATCATTTCACATTGTTTACATTTGTAATTTAAAACTGATGCTTTGTTGTGAAGAGAAAACACCAGATGACTTTGTTTGTCCCACCAGTAACTGGCCTGGAAATGCTTTCAGAGTAAAAGCACTGTGTGAAAAAAACATAGATAATCTTATCATTAAATACAACAGACCTGGCTTTTACTTTGAAATATACCCGCATAAGTCTTACCACCATTCGTGAAGCCCAGGATGTATCGACAGGCAGGAAGCCTCTGCGCAGACAGCTTTTAACGCTCTGCATGACTTAAAGCACACACACTCACTTACCATCTTTACAGTGAACCAAACCCGTGTCTTGTCCATGACTCAAACATTGAACTGTTTTGTCCACACTCTGGCTCAACCATGCATAGCAGGCGAGCGGCAAGAGAGGAGAAGTGGGAGCAGTTTGGCAGAGTGAGCTTGGCATGCAGGGCTGTGATCGCTTATTAACAATTAGTCTGTTTTTATGATTGGTCGGTTGTTATGGTAATAGAAAGTAAATTGGTCTAAGCTGGACTAAATTTTGCAGTTAGATTCTTGAAAAAAAACACACACCATGAAAAAACTAGGTTTAATAATAATAATATGACTATAATATGATATCTTTCAAAACTGCCTCAGTAACCCCCATCATCAAGAAGCCCGGGTTAGACCCGGAGGACCTCTCTAACAATCGACCGATCTCCAACCTTCCCTTCATCAGCAAAATCCTTGAAAAAGCAGTCGCAGCCCAACTCCAGCAACACATGTCCAACCATGAGCTCCACGAACCTTTTCAATCAGGATTTCGCACTCACCACAGCACCGAGACCACCCTTATCAAAATAACCAACGACCTCCTCATAGCTGCAGATTCTGGACACATTAGCCTCCTCATTCTTCTTGACCTAACCGCTGCCTTCGACACAATATCTCACACCATCCTCCGCGACCGCCTGCCTCATCTTCTTGGCATCACTGATACAGTTCTCTCCTGGTTCCACTCATATCTCTCAAAAAGAAAACAGTTTGTTACCATCGGCAACTCTCATTCAGCCCCCACCCCAGTTAACCAGGGCGTGCCTCAAGGCTCTGTTCTTGGACCTCTCCTCTTATTATTATTCACAAACACAGTCTCAGCTTTCACTCCTATGCAGACGACACCCAACTCTACCTCAGCACAAAACCATCTACCCAGCTCCCTCCCCACTCCCTGGTAAACTGCCTCCATGACATCAAAGCCTGGATGACCTCTAACCAACTCAAACTCAACAGCAATAAAACAGAGCTCATGGTTGTGGCCCCCAAAGCACTGCTGCAGAAGGTTGGAGATCTCATGCTCGATGTGGACGAGACATCCATCTGTCCGTCTTCCGAGGTCCGAAACCTGGGCGTCATCCTGGACTCCACCCTCTCCTTTCAGTCACACATAAAATCTGTCACCAAATCTGCCTTTTACCACCTCAGGAACATCTCCAGACTCCGACCATCACTCTCTGATTCTGTGGCTGAAACACTTATCCATGCCGTCATAACCTCTCGCCTGGACTATTGTAATGGAGTCCTGTCTGGAGTACCCAGCAAAACTCTGGACAGGCTTCAGTACGTGCAGAACTCTGCAGCTGGAATCCTCACCCGCTCTAGACCCTGGCAACACATCACTCCGACCCTCATCCACCTCCATTGGCTCCCTATCAAGTCCCGCATCAGCTACAAAATCCTCCTCCTCACAAATAAATCTCTCCATGCCCTGGCTCCTCAGTACCTTTCTGCTCTCCTCCATCCATACACACCATCCCACAACCTTCGGTCTTCAGACACAGGTCTACTTTCCATTCCCAACACCAAACTCCGAAGCTATATAAATTCAAGATATTATTATTATTATTATTATTATTATCAATTTGAATAATATGTGTCATACTCATATCAATCAATCAACCAATCTTTATTTGAAGAGCATGAAATTATGACAAATTACAAACCGGGAAGCTGAAATCATATCTCTATTCAAAGGATGTTAATTAAAGTTGTCTGATCTGACCTGTGAAACTCCAGACAGTCCTTCAATCCTTTACAAATATTTTAGGAACAAAGCTGTTAAACTGATAATTACGGTTTGTGATGTGTGGGGTCTCTCACATTTCAACATCTGTTAGACGGGGGACTTTCTTGTGTTGCATGCTGAGTAAGCTGTGTGAGTTCAGGTGTGAGAGATGTTGCAAAACTGCTGCTTACAGGCTCAGAGTGTGCGGCATGTGGTGCGAAGAGATAATTTAAGATCTGAAAATAAATATGACTTTGTTTTTTTGTGCCGCTCCCCGATGAAACAGCTGTCATAACATCAAAAAAAGAAAAATAAAGACTCAAGATGATCTTTTTAAAGCTTTTGGTATGCATGTCATCTCCCTCCGTTCTCTTTGTTACACCAGCTTGGTGGAGATTACAACAGTGTTTCTAATAACCTATTAAACTCCCGTTCATTGAGATGTCAAAGCTTTGCTTCAGAGTGCTGCACTAATAAGAAGCTGTTTACACGCTGAATTCTTAATTAACAAATGAAACAGTAAGTTTAACAAAAGAAGAGTCATTATTGTTGGTGTTAGATAAAACAGAGATGGTTTAATGTTTAACAGTTTTCACTTTCTCCATATGATGTAAATCACACAGGAGATATTTGTTTTAGTCTATGATAGAGATTTTGAAGCCAGTTGATTGCTGACCTGGCACTCCTGATGAACATTTTCACAAATACATGGGATATATTTCAAGTCTAATTCAGGGGCCATCCCATAAAAAGTTATTAGGAAGCCTTCAAAGATACCTGGAAAGTGATTGAACAAATGCTTATAAGTCAGCTTCATTAAAGACTAATCAGAGGCTTTGTCAGCTGCTTTGTCCTTAGAAGGACACTAAAAAGTCTGATCACTTCGAAAGCAGAAACAACAGAAGCTTTTGAAGATGGATCAGACATGGAAGCCTTCAAATTCAGCTGCTTTGTAAGGTTAATATTTTGCAGTTGCCATATTGGAAATGCTTTCTTGAACATAATGCCCACCAGTCTGGATACAGGCAAATATTAGTGCTACTATAGGGTTTAGATAAGGCCCAAAAAAATCCAGCCCCACCCTACCCGAGGCAATGGATGGTTTGTCTGAACTCAGCCCATCTCTGAAACCATATTCATGGCCCTGATTCAAACCAGATATTCCTCAGCATTCTGCCTTCAGTTATTAAGGTTTGTTAGTCCAATTTCCCAGTTGTTTAATATCAGAAATAAATTCAGGGAAGACCTGAATGCTATTGGATATGGAGCCAAAAAAAGAGTCACCAACTAATGTTTTTTGTCTGTCAGAGGAAACTGGAGTTGCTGGAGAAATCCCAGGCAGGCACGAGAAGACCATGCAGTCTCCTAGTCCCTGGTCGACACAGGAAGTGGAACAAGCAAACTTCTTGCTGTGAGGCATGCATACTTATCTGCTGCACCACCATGTCACCCCAAAATCAAACAGTTGGGTTGGACCAAATGCATTAAGTGCGCAATCAACCTAAGAAGGAGGTACTGAGTTCTAAAGCAAGACCAGTCTAGAGCCACATGTAAATACGCTTGGCCTCAGAAGTTTTCTCCATTAAAGTTAGACCTTATTATTAGTTTTCATAAAGGTTAAGTTTATTTTGGGCTGTTGAAACATAATTTTGTATCATAATTAGATCATTTGAGTGGAAGTGCCTGTAGACAAATCCTGCAGCCTCAATTCTCCATAAAAATTGGTTAGTAACTTATTATGCAGTGTTCCTAATCAAATGCCTTTGGTTATTAGCATCAGTCAGCACATCAGCAAACTCACCTTTGTTTTTGCTGCCTCTGCAATGCTACATTGGTTACACTGGATTCAGTGGAGCTTTACGAGCAGTGGAAATATTGCTTGCAGCAAACATTTTTAATCGCAGATTCTTTGATGAGAAACCTTGTCAAAAGTGTTTACTTTCCTCCCTTTTTTTCAGGATGTGTCCTCAGTGCTCAGATACGGCTTTGCTTGCATATTTTCATGGTGCTAGCAGTGTGTGCTGTGGCAGGAAAAGGAGCTTAGAGTCAGGTGGTTTATTGGTAATAAAACTGCAGTCAAAGTCAAGGGGAATAAGAGTGGCGGGAACGTCATAAGTCCAGATTGAGATAATCTTATTGTAAGGAGAGTGTGTGAGTGTTTGTCAATAGGTAATATTCTTCTCAATTGTCCAACATTAGAGTCATATTACTTGAGATTCCTCTGCCTGAGAAGATTTGATGGCCTGAGAACAGCAAGAAAGATAAGGAAAGGACAGAGGAAGGATGAGACGGAGTAATCAGAATGAGTGAGGGAGAAAACACCCAAGTGCTCAGATGTTGTTTACATGTTCATTTACAGTAAACTTGACAGTCTTAAAATCACAGGAAGGGTAGAGGAAAAGCTGGGTTTTTGCTTTTCTGGCAATGCACTTATTTAAATGATAAAACTGGTGTGAGAGCTTAGTTAAATCATTTGCAAAGTTACAGCTCAAGTACATTAGAAAGCATTTAATTTGTATAACTTAATTAGCAACAGGGCGGCACGGTGGAGCAGCAGGTAATGCATGTGCCTCACAGTGAGACTGTCACTGGTTCGATCCCCAGGCCGGGCAGGGCCTATCAGTGTAGAGTTTGCATGTTCTTCCAATGCATGCATTGGTTCTCTCCGGGCACTCCAGCTTCCTCTTACAGACCAAAAACGTTCTCATTAGGTCAATCGGTGACTTCAAATTGCCCTTAGGTATGAGTGTGAGTGTAAATGGTTGTTGCCCTGCAATCGGCTGGTTGGTTCAGGGTGTACCCGCTTCTCGCCCAACGTCAGCTGGGATAGGCTCTAGCTCCCCGAGACCCAGAAAGGGATAAGCGGTATAGATAATTGATGGATGGATAACTAGCAACAACAAATGTCAAGGGTCATATCAAAACACTCAAATAAGCTAGTTAGATCAAGGCTGCCCATAAAGCAGGGTAAAGCCTTTCAAGGGCCCAAGAGAATGCTAAGAAATGATCCAACTTAAATTCAAGCAATAATAATCTTTATTTAAAACCAAATCACTCAGTGTTACTTATTAAACAATACAACAAATGTATACATTTCTTGTTTTTGCCTGTTTGAAAACCTATAGCCTCCTCTTTTTAAATAGTATGAGGCTGTTTTTTTTGTAAAATTAATGCTGTTAGAGGCAAGGGAATCTGAATCTGAAAATGTATTTATCCCATATGGTAAGCAGTCTACCAAACCATGTACACATATTGTGAACAACAACAAATGGGCATTTAAGAAACAATAAATAAATAGTTGGTACATTTACAAAGATGCTCTCCGGCATTTGCCCCTTTAACTAACAAAAACCTGGCAAATATAACACAGATGGGTAAAAGTTGGCTTTAAGCTGCGTTTCCACCGTGCAGTGTGGTTCAGTTCAGCTCGGTAAGGTAAGCAGTGACAGGTGTTTCCACTGTTGGATGAGGAGAAAAGGTACCAAATAACTGACCCGTGCCATCCCACTTTTTGGCACCACTCTGAAGGGCTGCTGAGCGTACCAAACCAACCCCAAAAGGTCGAACTAAAATTGCTGCAGTCTGTTGGTTGGTCACAAAAGTCGTCTTTTCGCATGAGACAACAGCTAAAATGAAAACAAACGTTTAAATCAGCCTTGGATTCAGAGTGTTCACTGTTGCTGCTGTAAAGAATGTCTGCATGAAACAATGCTCCATAGAGAAGTGCTGAAGATGCACTGCTGTGATGTCTCACAGTTACATAGCTGCTAAACTCTCTCTCCTCCCAGCTCACATCCCCACCCTCAAGTGAGACTACAGCTGGCAGTGGAAGCACAAACAAGATCAGGGCTTACTGCTCCAAACCGAACCAAACTGTACCGAACCAAACCAGACCAGTTGGTGGAAGAGCAGGCTAGTCTCCCATTGACAATATGTGGTGCATTATAAAGCACAAAAACAATGGGAACCTGGATTGTTGAGCAACTTAGGTCATACATCAATTAAGAATTGGAAAAAAGTCCACCAATAAAGCTTCAACAATTAGCGTCCTCAGTTTCCAAACACTTACTGAGTGTTGTTGAAAGGAAAGGCGATGAACCACAGGGGTAAACATGCGACTGTCCTAGCTTTTTGGAAAGTCTAGCAGGCATCAAATTCAAAAATGATTTGAGTATTTGCAAAAATAATCTATCTAAAATAATATCTTGTCTTTGTAGTATATCTTTGTGTATTGAATTGAACATTGGTCAAAGATGATTTGCAATTTACTGTTTTTTGTTTTTTATTTGGGTTCCACACAATGTCCCATCTTCATTGGAATTGGTGTTTTTACACAGTGGCAACATTGTCAGGTATCTAGAGGCAATGACTAAATAAAAGTTGCCAGATTTCAAGGATTACATCATGAATATTAAGACAAAAAGCAGCAGCAGCATGAAGTGACCAAGAAACAACAGGTACACAAAAGAGTGACTCAGGAGAACAAGCTTTGAAATGGCCCCTTGGGGATGAATTAGGTTTTTTAAATTTAATTGAATTAAATGGGCTTTACTGTGAAGATTAAGAGCTGCTTCAGAGCTGATGCATAATAGTGACTAAAGCCAGTAGCTGCATTGCAAAGTAACTAAAGTTGAGCGCTAGAAGATGGCCAAGGTTAGTAGCAGCAGTGACTGAAGGCTCAAGATACTTTTGGTTATCTGACCTGTCACTATGAACATAAGTGTCTAACAACCTCATTGTTTTTATCTCTTTTTACCAGGATTCAGCCATGTAAGATTTTTATATAAATATATTGGTTGTGTTACATTCATGGTGGGCTGTGTAAATCATTTTCTGAGTGTGTATTTAGGGGTTATATATCATGAATACATCATGCAAAGCACATCAATAATTTAAAATGATGTAGTGGTGGTGTTTGTTATCCAAACTGAAAGCAATAAGAAGCTATTTTACCAAGTCTGCTTCATCTCACAAATGCAGCTGTGCTCACACTCCAGGAAAACACACAGACACAGCCGAGAAGACTCAGCAGGAGTGCTGACAGCTCCACTGTCGGACTAATGATTTTTCTCTCTCCATCCCCACCATCCCATCCTCTCTCTCTCTCTCTCTGTCTCTCTCTCTCACTCTCCCTCGGTCTCTGTCTCTCTCTTTCTCTCTCCCAGAACCAGGTGTGGTCTGCACCGACCATGTTGCACAGAGTAATTCAGCTGTTTTCCACGCTGAGGTTAAAGCTGATCCTGTTAAGCTGTTTACATGCACCTTTACACTAAATCCAGACAAGCGAGTATCACAGTGGCTAAACCTGCCAGCATCTGTGAATATTTTATGCACCTGAGCAGATCCACTGAGTCTGTGAAAAAGAAATTAAACACAAACACACTCTGAAAACTCAGATAGTACAAACATCTGTCTTATATCAGTTGTAAGTGAAGAAGAACCAGGCCTTGAGCATCCCTCTGGGGACCCTCAAGGTAAAACATGTAAAAATAACTGCTATAAAATCATTATACATCAATATTTTTGTCGTGGGATTTTCTGTATAAATCACTAAAACCACTTCAGCTCTGCTCAGAACTATAATGTATTAAATTATTTTTTATGATTTTAACCTTTTAAATGCCAGTTTCAATGCATGTTGCCTGTTGTTTTTTTTGAAGAACATCACAAAATTTAATCTACTTTTTAATATGATAAATAATGGGAGTGGGGCATTGCTGGTGATTAGAGTCTTGGACATGCAACAATGATTTCTTTGCATGAGTGTTTTATTACGGTGTCTCATTAAAATCTTGCACTCTCTGGATCCTTAGGCTAAAAAAAATTTACCCCCCAAAAGTATAAAAAGCTGCTAAAAAGTCAACATATATCAATATGTTTGTGCTTTTTTTCTGCATAAATCTCTACAACTATTTCAACTATGCTCAAAACTACCAATATATATATAATAATTTTCTAAATTTTAACTCTTTAAATTCCAGTTTGAATCCAATTTGCCACTTGTTTTAAAATTGTTTTGTATATGAAAAAAGAGAGAGAGATTTTTTTATGTAATGAATAGTGAGTGGGGAGCATTGCTGGGGATAAGAGTCTATGATTTACTCTTTCAAAAAGTGGCAACAAAAGTGATATCATTGCATCAGTATTCTTAATGTGGTGCCAGATTTACATTGTTTCAACCTCTCTTGAACCAAAAAGTCCAAATACAAAGAAAGTCTATTAAATCATCATTTATCAATATTTTAAATATCAGACTCAATTTAAAAGCAGTTCAAGACTATTCTGTCCCTGTCAGCAGCAAAAGTACCACTTGTGCAGATTTTATCACACAGTTATGTCAAGTTTTGTGTTATAAACTCACAGGAATTCTCCTATGCCAGGGCTAAAACCTCTGACAAGCTGTCTAAGGTTTCTTGTTGCTATGTAAGCTGGTGAGGAATTCCTCACATTGTGATTAAAATTTTGCACCCTCTGGGGGCCAAAAATGAACATAAGAAAAAAAAAAGACTTAAAAGCATTATTCATCAATACTTTTGTTGTGCAAGATAAACATCTTAAACCCCTTTAACTCTATTTAGAACTACCAAATATCCAATTATTTGGGCATTTTAACCATTTATATGTCAGTTTGAACACATTACCACTTGTTTTGTTAAAAAACACACAAAAAATGATATGTTATTTACATAATTAATTGAATGTGGGGGCATTGCTGGTGATAAGAGTGTTATGGCAAAGTCAGCGACAACATTTATATCATTTTATAGTTGGGATGCACAGTATAACTGGTATGATGTCAGTGTTGGCCAATATCAGCCTAAAAAGTTAAATATTGGTATGGCCGATATATATACAGCTGATATATTAGCCATACGTGTCGGCCACATATCGGCTGGAATATTGGCAAAATACACAATTGTACCATGATGCAGTGCCTTATCATCACTGCATGGGTACAATTAAATGTTGTTCTTGTTTTATATATGTTCCTTAAAAACTATACTATCACAATGAAAGAACAAGTCCATTTTTGTAAAGTATACAGTTTGTGCCTTGAACAAAAATATTGGCACCAGTGACAATGAGTTCAGAAATGTCGATATGTAGGACACAGGCAAAAATCAAACACCGAGTATCCCTGTTATAAAATTTTGCACCCTGGGGACCCTCCAGACAAAAATGTACATCAATGTGATCATGCATCCATTTTTCTTTTGGCTTTTCTGTCTTCATGAATTTCTTTAAACACTCCTGCTGTGCATAAAACTATGAAGTATTTAATAATTACCAGGGATTTAACCCTTTAAATGCCAGTTCTGATATGTGATGCTACCTGTTTTGTTTTTCAATTGGTTATTGATTTTTAAAAGTAATTTAAAAAACAGATAATTTACGTACAATACATGGAAACAGACAAATGGACCTGAGTGAAGTTGTGGCCCACTGCCATTGCTGCACTCAGAGATGTTGTTGGTAACAATTGGGGGAAGCAGCTACAGCAACGACATTTCATTTTATAATTATATCCATTTTTTGTGTTGGTTTTTTTTTGGTAAAGCAAGTGACGGCAGGTATACAAGCTGTGAAAATGTTTGAATATTTGGTAGTTTTGATTAAAACTGAAGTGCTTTATTAGATTTAGGCAGAAGAAAAAACAGAATAACATTGATGCATGATGGTTTTTTTAGCAGTTTTTGAGAGTACATCTTTTGGCTCAAGGGTCACTAAATGGTGAAAAAAGTGTCAGTAGTGTATAGTAGACCTACAGGAGTAAGAGTAACAGGTTATTATATTAATAAGCATTTCACTAAGGAACATTTTTTGCAAAATCATGCTATAAGCTGAAACACAGCCTAAAGGATCACCATCAAATTTCTAAAAGAAAAATGACAAAAATGTACAAAATGGCAGAGAAGTCCCTGAGGGCTACAGGCCTTACATGGCAGTTATTATTTTCTGTTATCAACAGTTTGGTCCAAACAGATTAAATATTATCTACACTTTGCATTTATTATCAAAAAAGAGGTTTGTTTTCTCCTCAGGGAAAGACTAACTTTAAAAGCATTTCAAAACTATTCTGGTGACACATGCTAATAATGTCAGCATGATGTCCCTGTCAGCAGCAAAAGTACCACTTCTCTGCAGAAATTTCTCACACAATTATGTCAAGTTTTGTGTTATAAACTCACAGGAATTCTCCTAAGCCAGGGCTAACCTCTGAAAAGCTGTCTAAGGTTTCTTGTTACTATCTAAGCTGAATTCCTCACATGTGCCTGACATGTTATAATGTTTAATGCATGATTGGCTCTGTAGGGGAATCTGACATGACAATTTAATTGCAAAGAACGGTGCCAAAACCCAAAAGGGACAAGATATATAAAGCCTTAGCTACAAAAAATACCTTCTAAACAGCAGGCAGATCCCTCAGGGCTCATGTCAAAGTGTGGAATTCATTATTGCAGGGGGATGATTTGCATGAATGCTTGATTAACCAGCCTCTTGGTGTTTCAAGAAAGCCAAGTTTGACCCAAAGCATTTAAAACTCAATTTACAGGGCCTAACAGAGCTGTAGCATCTAGTTCCTACACACAGACATGTCTTACTGTTGAAACACAGCACTTAATACTTCAAACAAAAATATGAATGTGCTAAAGTTAGCATACATTTCTTTTAACCCGGGCTGATATCTAAGTGGAAATGGATTGCATCAAATTTTGATACTGTTATGGAGGCTTTGTAATGATCCATGTCTGTACTTGTCTAATAATTGGTAGAAAGACTATATAGCTGGTTAATTCTTGTATTTAAAGGTTTAACAGGTTTTAATATCCATATTATAGGTGCAAGGAAGAAAAACAGAATCTCTCCCAAATATCTTTATTCATTCAGATTTTGCCAAAACATTTTCTTTGTTATTTCTCTTGATGTTGCACTTGAATACATCATAATGACACTTAATTAATCTTTGCTCAAATTCATCTATTTACCCAATATTTAATACATTTTAACGTTATGTTACCCTGTCTTCATTCTTTTAGTTTGATAGTTGGATTTATTCCTGCTAACTTCAAAGCTTAAATGCACTTGTCATGGCTGCATTTTGAGCAGGAGTTTCCAAACTTTTTACACCGAGGGCCACATGCAAAAAAATAAGGAGGACCGGGTCACTTTGGTTCACCTACCTTTAGGGTTTTGGAGTTGGTAACCAATCAATTGCAGGTCGAGATAGGCCCAGTTATGAGAAATGCTTAAGGGAAAAGCATGCAACATTACAACTTTGAATTATGGCCCTACAAGGCAAACAGTCACTCACTGCAAAAGATTTTAGGGTGGCCAATCAGATTTTCGAGAGCTTTGGTCTGCCCAGGCTACCACTGGATGGGCCCCTGGTCAAGAATAGAATGAATGGAGGTGCTTATGGCTCATTTCTATGTCCAGACTCAGAACAAGACCACAGGACTTTTGGTGCCTGTAGATGATTGGCACACCATTCTTTGTAAATTACACGTTGAGATGGAAAAGATGACAGAGCAACTTAAGGACAGTTCATGCTGCTTTTAAATGTTCTAAATTATTTGTCTTGATTCAATAGTCAAGCACAAGCTGTACATTCTATTGTGGGCCCAATTACCTTTATTTTTTGGAACTTGCTGTGGCCCAACTAAAAGTGGATAATGGTCACCAGTTGGCCCCCAGGCCATAGTTTGGACAGTCCTTGCTTAGAGGATGCCTATCCCGTAGTAGCATCAACTAATGTTACATCAAATGTCTGCATGCCAGTCACATGGACAACTTTTGTAATTTTTGTTTTTAATCAAAGTGAGAAATTTGTGAGAATTTACTTTTGCGACTCTGTAGTGGTTATCAGTGGCCATATTTGTTAATTTTATTCATTTTTTCATTTATTTGGACAGGACAGTGCATAGTAATTAACGTACACTGTCATGAGAATTCACACAAGATTGCCGTAAATGTGCGAGATGTCGCACAAAACTAAATATGGTTTCTCTTGCCTCATCAGCCAATTGTTTGCAAACTATTTGCATGGATGGATGTGTATACATTTCCAAATGTTACCATCTGCCATTTTAATTTTGCATGAGTTTTGTGGTCCTCTGTGTCTTTTATCTGGTTTACTACATCTTTTATTTATTTTACTATGTTTATCTGCTTGATTTTATTATTTCATTTATAGCATCGTTTCAGATTCATGCACTTATTTGATTATTCATTGCTTATTGTTATATAGAAATGTTTGTTTTATTGATTCTATGTACAGCACTTTGGAGACATTTTTGTTGTTTAAATGTGCTATACAAATAAAGTGGATTGGATTGGATCACATATATGGGCTACTGTAGAGAGGCTTATTTATTACTTGTTTATTTACTTGCACAGCATAGAGATGGGTTCTTTTCATGGCTTATTGGCTCCCTGTAGTTGGGTATGACCTTGTCCTGTAAAGTAAATTTACATAGTGCTATATGCAGGTGGCCTCTTAATTTATTTTAGTGCATATACTACTGTCTTTGGTAGTTTTGCTACTTTTTGTGGGACTGGATGTATGTTTAGGTAGCAGGGTTAATGTATTTTAAAGATTTGACTCTTCTCAAGATAGAATTGCTGGACCCACTCAAATCTGTATAAAAATGGAAAAGTTTAAAATGACTATGTGGTTTTTAAAGATGCATGACTGGGTTCATTTGAAGCCTGTTTCAATCCTTATCCTTTAATCTCTAAATTTAGTCTTAAAATTGGAGTGATCAGTTATCATACACTGATCAAAGTGGGAAGTGGAGGTTCTTAGGTCTGAAGAAGCCTTTTGGAAAATCTTCACGATTCTGAACCAGTCCAGTTTCCACTTGGATCAGTGTTTGATAACCAAACCTAGATGACTAAGAACCTACACCAAGTGATCACTTAGTATCCCAAATACAAAGGTAAATTAGTCTGGCTAAGCTATTTAGCATTAAAACTGAGTACTGGCCTTAAATTCAACCCGAGAGAAGGGGCACTGAGTAGCACAAGGATAACCAAAGTTATAAAACATCTGTCCTGGGGGATGATGGATTGTTTTACCAATTATTTTGACAATGCAGCCTTTTCTGTAGAGAGTTCCCTCCAAGGTTAGTCTGAAGGTGGTTCCTTGACAAAACCTCCTGGCACTATGTATGTGCATGATAAGATCCACCATTTATGTATTGACCAAACTGGTGGGTCTATTGACGGATACAGCTGGAACTAGAGCAAAGCTACAAGCAAAGCTAAAAGTGTATAGTATTATTGGCATTTGTTTCCAGTAATGGTAGTCCTTTGAGCTGTCTTTCTGGGAAAAACATTGATTTTGGGATGGATTGGTTGGTTGGGGTCAGTTTGTTAGACTAAGGATTAGATTATCAATTAGTTTATCTGATTGGTGTATTGATGGCACAGGGAACCAATCCATGTTGCTAATTTAATTACTGCTCATGACAATTTTTAAAGAGTATCTCCCCACAAGACATTTATGTGAAGTAGTTGACATGGGAAGACCATTTTGTGACATTTGAACATTTTGACAGACTTATAAACAACAACAAAATTAAGTTGTTCTTTTAAGTCATCTCTTTAATGTCTCTGTCTAAAATGGTCTTAATGGGCCCATTTGGAAGAGCCAGAATTTGTTTTCTTTTTATCTCTGTGTCAAATTATCATAAAGGGAATAAAATGTGTCCCATAAGACTCTTTACAGATTGATGACTGTGCAAGAAAATCTTAAGAACTCAGGTGACATTAATTTTGTTCCAGGTTTGGTTTTGAGAAAGAGGAAAATGGCTTTTATGATTCCCTTTTATGAAATGTATTACCTGTTGTAATAATTATATCTTGTCTCTGTGTGGTTGCCATCTTAAAACAAATTTAGACCGGTTGGAGGGACGCACAGGATCACTTCATTAGGACAGCTTGCTGCACCACAGGCCAACTGGCACCCAGTCAACGCAGACTCACACAATATCAAACACACAGACTGTCTCTTTCTCCCTGTGTGTGTTTTCCTGGCTCTCTCATACATACTTTTGAGGCTGCCAGCTCTTTGTAGCCACTGGTTGCAGGATTAAATTGTCACAGTGTACTGATGGTAGAGAGAGGGAAGGCTGAGAAAATGAGAAAATAAAAAAAGGAAAGATAAACTGTGAATTGATGAACAGGAAGTTGTTGCCATTAGAAAAGAGGAAATTGGTTTATGAAGAAGAAGCTGGGAAGTTGGCGGGAAATGGGTAGAGGGGGAAATAAAGATTAGGTATTGTAGTTGTGTGCTTCCTCTCAGGAAAGAATATAATAGTGCTTCATGTGGAAATAACCTGTCACTGCTTCTTCTTATATTCCTTTATTTTACACATGCAGACATCGTGGCAACTTCTAGATGTTTACTCCAGCCTGCAGTTCCTCGACTGTCCACTTGAGGCAGACCCCAAACCAAAGTCATCTCCATTGAAGTCCATGTGAGCCCGCTCTTATAGCAATCATTGCTGGGTTACCTGTGGTTAGACAAACTTTTGCTAAGGCAAAATGTTTTCAGAGTTTCAGTGTAATTGTGAGAACAAATAAAGTGTGTTTGAGGACACTGAAAGGGAGACTCTACATATCCACACAATAACCAGGAAGTGTTTCTGCTAAACCCAGTTTCCTGAACCAAATAGCATTTTTGGTCTAATTCTGTCCTTGGAGTAACCTTGCAGTGCAGATGGATCCACCTGATTCAGCGTCTGTATCAGGAAAATCCATCTTGCCAAGCTCCAATCTACGTTTTTGAGCAGTCTAATCAATCCATCCAGAGCTGGATGAAGTGGGAGCAACGAGTGAGACGACAGCAGGAAGTGGCTGCTTGACAGAAATAAGCATTATTGCTAATGGGCTCACTTTCATGTCCATGATTCATACAGTTTATGATACAGACTCTCTTTGCTTATTTTATCCTAAGATAGAATTTCCCAGCAGCATTTGTGGTTCTTTCCAGCCGTCAAACCTACCAGAGGATGCTGTATTGTGGTCTGACGTTGCTGCATTGGCCATGGCACCACTTAGCCCTGAAGTGAAAAGGTGATTTCTGTCGCTACAGTAAGCCTGTTAGCTCATGCTGTAGCTTAACAGACTAGTTAAATCTCCATGCACCAACCACTCCACTCTGGAACACTCATACTTGAACTGTTCCTGCTGAAAGTGGTCACTCGACTGTCTGAGGTTTACTGCTTGTCGGGTTGACTCAGTACACTCTTGGATTTTCTGACTGTTAATAGTCAAAAACAGTAGTAGAAGAGAGGTACAATGGGTCCTTAGCATACGATTGTGGCTTCCTTTTGTGTTGGATTTGTAATTATGGCTTTAAAAAGTGCTAGAGTGTACTTTTTAGGGTAATTTGTCATTAGTGTGGAAAGGAGAAAGAGCTTGGAGGGTTAAAAGGATGGAGTTTTAAATTTGCAATAATTTAATGGGATAAAAGGGTGCAAGTGGTGAGTGGAAGATACTGTATGAAGTGATACTTTGCACATTAACCCCAGAAATCCATGCTCACGCCAGAGATAAGTCTTCAAGCATTTAACCTAACTTTACTCCTCAAAATAAGTTTGGAACTATAATATCAGTCGATTATTTCTCCCCTTTAATGATACTAATTGGTTTTGTATTACATATCGTTGGAAAACTTTATTAGTCAACTTTAAAACAAGATGCAACTTGCAAGGATTGTGCATGCGTTAAATGAGCAACACAGCTAAACATGTGGGTAGCCCCCCTAAAAAAAATGGCCAAATCCCCTCTTCCCCTGGAAGAAAGCCTACGATTCCTCAGTTAAGCAAGTGTGAGGAGTCTGTCTTCTTGGGTGTTTTCTTCCTCAAATGCACACTTGGTGGTCAGTCTTTGACTTCACAAGTCCCTTGTAACTTGGTCTTGAGTTTGGAAATGACACCAGAGCTGACACCATCGAATGCCTCCACTCTGCATACTGGAACACTTCCAGTTGCAGGGGTTTTTTTTGCACTTTTTTGGGGTGCTACCCACATGTTTAGCTGTGTTGCTTATTTCACAAGTGCATGATCCTTATGAGTTTTATCTTGTTTTAAAGGTCACTAATCAGGCATAAACAACTTAAAGCTAGAAAGCACTCAGAGAGTGCAAACCTCCACCAAGGTAGCTCACATATTACTGTTACATCTATAAGCAAGAGTTCCATAATAAAGTTACCATCATAATATGATTCCTTGACCCTGAAAACCCACACCTAGCACTCAGAATCATGTCGATATCATTATTAGTTAGACAGCTATTGACCAAGAAAGATCATTCAGGATCAGCACCAAAATATATTCATTTTTAGATTTATAGATTTTAAATGTACTATTTGTATTATTATCATTATTATTATTTTTAATGGAACAGTATGCATTAATAGCATTAACATATAAATGCATGGAATTATAGCCGAATGGCTAATTTCCATCCATATTAAAAGACTTACAGTCATACAGTCCAAAAGAAAACGGGCCAGGAGTTGGGGGACCATGGGAATTATACACACTGAATTATAAAGTGCTTGAGTGCTGATTAAAGTGCCATAGTGCTAAAGGGCCAAATGCTTAAGTGCATAGTGCTAGCTGCCTGGGAGCTCAGGTCCTCATTATGTTGCATGTTGCCCAGTATTGCTCAGAGATATAAAGTGCATATTGCATTGCACATTAACCTACTGCAGGATAACAAAGTTGCATGTTGAATATAATATTGCACGATGCCCATCGCACACGGTTGCACATGCAGATGTGTGAGTAGATATTGCACTAAGAGAAGTATACATAGATGTCTTATGTGAGCACTAAGTTGGGCCATTTCAAACATTTTTTTTATGGAGTATATAAACCAAACCCAAGAACATTTTTTCTTCTTAGGTTGAACTTTGGGCTCTTGGCAAACACACTAACTAAAGTGCAAGGTGGGAGGTAGATTGAAGTTTACCTAAATACAATATGCCAAATTAAGATGTTGCAAATCTGGACTAAAGACAAAAAAGGGGTTAAATTAAGTTGTCATTAATCTACATTTACTGTATGTGTTTCAGGGCAAACATGAAACTAACCAGAGCGTCCTCACTGATTGCCTAAAGAGCCAAGTGGGCCAGTACAAGTTAATTCATACTTTTGATGTCTTTCACTTTAAAAATCACAATATCAAATAGCTGCAGGTGTTATACATATCATACCAAGAAAAATGAGCTTAAACCTGCCTTAAAAGCAATATGTTTAAAATTATCCTTCATGTCTGTAAAATCAATCATGTAACACATAATAAACCTATTAGACATTCCAGAGGTATAAAAGCGGCAAATATTTAATTAATTTACAAGCAAGAGTCACTTCAAGAGTGATGTCTTCATTTAACACAACTTAATTTCAGGAACAGATGTGAGTTGCTGCCTAAACACAGCAGCAACACACAACAACAAAGAGATCTCATCTTAGCATCAACAGAAAGGAAATGTCTGCCTCGAGGGCTGAAACACATGAAACGTATGTTGGTGGATCAAACAGGGGCATAACAACAGGTGTCTCCTATAGGAATGATGCAAAATCTTGAGGCAGACCTTATTTTCAGTGATGTTTCATTCTTGGTTATCTCTCTGTCGACCTTGTTATAGACCTTTACGTTTACAAATAAGGAGCTCAGAGAGCAGCAGATAGAATAAAAGGCACCAAAAAATGATGGGAGAATTTGCAAAGGAAACGCAGGAACAAATCAGATACAAAAGCAGAGACAGGTACCAAAACGCAGAGTGAAACATGATTAGTTTAGTGTGCTGAAATCTAGTAGAATGCACTAATACGTTATGTATCATGTTACTAAGCAGCTATACGGCACACTGGAGGAATCCCTGCACACCAAAGGCATTACAACTGAACTGAATTACATCCACTATAATGTGGCTCAAGGTCTCCTACTTTGCAAAATTGGGGTGCTGCTGGGATTTAAAATGATAAATAAAAGCATTGAAAAATGGCCTTATCCGATGCAATGCCTTTTAGGCTGTCCACTGAGAGTAGCCCCCAATGCAGTAAAACCAAAGAGCCTTTTGTTGATTTTAGAGAAAAGCAGGCAAAGACACACAACCCTGTCTACATCAGTGGAGCTGAGGTGGAGCAAGTGAGCAGTTTTAAGTTCCTGGGAATCAACGTAAAAGTGAACCTGTCATGGACTTCCCATGTCCCTGCCCGGGTTGAAAAAGCTAGAAATAGCTGTATTTCTTAAGGAAACTTAAGAAAGCAAAATTCCTGCGCCAAGTTCAAGCCATTTTTTGCAAAGGAGCAGTTGAAAGCATTCTGACTAAAAATGTCACGAACTGGCATGGGATGAGCACGGCCCAGGACAGAAGGACAAAACTGCTCAAAGCATCATTGGTACCCATCTACTGAGCATCAGGGATAGGGAGGTGTGGTGCCTGCACTCTTCCATGTCTAATAGTTTAGTTTTTTTCTTTTTTATCTCGGCCAAGGAGGTTATGTTTTCACTGGCTTATGTATGTTTGTAGCAAGATTACGCAAAAACTGCTGGACAGATTTTGCTGAAATTTTCAGGAGATGTTGGTAATGGCCCAACTTAAAAATGATCAGATCTAGGGGGCGATCCAGATAACTGCCATTAGCGAATGATCATTTTTCCTCAATAACTGTCTAACTAATGATGATATCAACACAATTCCAAGTGCTGGGTTTTCAGGGATCAAAGAATCAAGGAATCATATTATGATGCTAACTGTATCATGGAACTGTTGGTTATAGATGTAACAGCAACAACAAGAGCTACCTTGGTGAAGGTCTCTCTCCAAGTGCTTTCTCATTTTTTTCTACGGTCAGTTGACAAGTCAGGAGGCAGCCATCATTTAGGGACCTAATTTTCTGGCGCAGTGCAGGGTGGCGCAGGGTGGCAGAGCCTGGCGCACCCCACACAGTGGTAATTTTGTCCGGCGCACCACCATGTGCAGCCAATTTGGCAATTTGGTAGACCGGCTGCGGCGAGATGGGTGTGGCGGCGCACCAGGGGGAGGTGTCAACAGATTCAGCTTGGCGCAGTGACAAAAACTGCACGGAAGGTACGCTGAAAGCTCGGCAGCTCCAACCTGGTCTATTCCTGGCACAGGTGAAGTGCACCCGGTGCACTGGTAATTTGGCTGACAGGCGCACAGTGCACACACATCAACAAAACCTCACAGGCAGGTATCCAGAGTGTCAGACACATTTCAGTGCAATAAACAACCACAGCAACCACAACCTAACCGTCTGAACCAGCATATACATTTGTACCTATATTAATTGTCCCGTCAGATCAGATGTCAGATCAGAGACGTTTGTCATAATGGAAACTAAACCTGACGGCAGTTGGAAGAGTGCCGCAAACTAACGAGTTCACATCTCTCAAGCCAACCAAAAACAGCCACATCATCCGATACGTAGTATCCGGTTCCTCTCATCTCATGAAATTCAAAAGAAAAGGAAAAAGAGAGAGACGCTCGCAGAATAAATGTAAGTCACTCGGTGTCTTAAGGATTTACCTGTGATTGTCCATTTTTCTCTGTTTTAATCTTTATTCTTAACGTGATCTAAAAAGATGGAGTACATTATTGCAAGGAGGAAGAGGAGGAGATACCGGGAGAGAATATTTCACCAAAGGTTCTGCTATTTAGCGATGTCAGACCAGGAATGCAGGTGGATCACAAGCATGATGAATGGATTAGCCTGCTGCTGTGTTTAAATGTAATTATCACTTAATTTTGTACTCCTATTCATGATACAGGAACAGATTACATCTGTCCGTGAGGTGGTCCACACGGTGACGCGCATTGTGGCCTCTGATGTGCAACCCAGTGGGCCCTGCGCTCTCCCAGTTGCTGTAAAAGTGACAGCGGCTCTGACCTTCTTCGCCTCCGAGGTGAAATTGTCACTGCGCCTCGCCCACAACGCATTTAAAGGCGAGGAGAGGCGTTCATTTGATTGGTGAAGATTACACTCGGCTGTGTTAAACCCACCCCACCTTCTCTCCTCCCTCTCTGCCACTTGCGCCGGTGGGAGGGACGGAGGCTTGGGTGCGCCCAACTTTTATGAAAAATTTGTGATTATCTTCTTTTATTATTATTTATTAATGTTCTCACTGTGCGTTCTCTTCATTTCTCTTCTCTTTATGCTACTTTATGCTCTCTGAATTTTCACAGCCATTTTCATGAACTTGCTAATTAGGAAAACTTGACCAAGCTTTCAGCTTAGCAGGACATGACATTCAATGGTCTACCAAACATTTAGGAACTGCTTTATAACTCTTCCTGAAACTTTTCCTCCTATCTTCTAAAGAACGTGAATAAGACAAAAACATATGGAGATGAGTTTCAGTGAGCTATAGGAACTAACCCTATAAAAAGATTCATGATATGAAAATAGATTCTGACTATTCTAATGTTTAAAAAGTTATTCCATACCTATTACATCCTCATTTCAGTTTTTAAGTGCTCACTGTCTCTCAGTACAGAGGGTTTTGGTCTGTTCATGCAAGTCTACCCAGGGAGAGATTTCAAACTAACACTAACTTCTTTTCCTGGACTCTTGGCCGAGCCTTGAGGGGACACAAATAGAGAGCAGTGGGTGGCAGTCTGACACAGGCCGGCAAGAGCTCTAATACAGTCACAGTCGACTCTTTCATCTAACTTATGGGAAATTTAAAAAGTAAAATCAGGGGTAAAAGTGAAGGGCCATGAAAAATGGATGATATACTGTGATATGCATGAGCAGGGGCAAACCCAAGACAAGTTTCAAGGAACTAAGCAGCCCTGAAACTTTAAAGGTCTCATCACCTGGTATTCTTATATATTTTGTCCCTCTTAGAATGTCTTTAAATGGATTTTTATAATGACAAAAAATATATTTAAACAAATATTGCGCTTTTAGTGGCTTTCATTATACCGCGACTTTGTCTCATGAGAATACCCAAGGTTTCAACCGGCCTGGATGCTGATTTAAATTATGATAATGAGGCACATGCTGATTGGTTGCAGGAAGTTACAGCGACGGTAAGGGGCTGTGAGCAAAACTGAAACAACAGCAGTCCATCATGTCTGATGCATCGACAGACGAACCTGACCAGGCTGCCGCTCACGGAAGTTGTTCTTTGATGTACGAATGTGAACGGGATACCGAGGATATTGAGGTGGAGGAGGAAACATGCCGTTTACAGCAAAATGTCTCTAAGAGGTTGAGTTTCTTCACTTTGACCAAGAGTGTCAACTCACCTCCCCTGTGTAGTTAATAGCCCTTGTCTTCAAACGCAGGCTGGAGGTAGTGTTAATTTTGTCGACTATTTTTGACATAGTTTTCGTCAACAACCTTTTTTCTCCTGACAAAAACTAGACTTCAACTAAAAAAAACAAGTGTACATTGACAAAAGCTAAAACTAAATTAACTGACATTTTCGTCAACAAATAAAAACTAGACTAAAATGTTTGACAAAGACTGAATCCAATCAGACCTAATTTCATCATGTAGAAAGTAGGGACAAGTTAGGAATATATCCAATCACAGCTATTTTGGTTGTGTGAAAAAGTTAGATGAGTTAAGAGGGACATCCATTCACAACTGCCTTAGCTTCGTTGTGGTGGGATCCAAGTGTAAAACATGACTTCAGAAATTCAAGGAAACATTAAAAAAATGCCTTACACTTTGACACATATTTTAGTCGACGAAATTTACAGTAGATTTTGTTGACTAAAATGTTGTGAAATTTCATTAACTAAACTGGACTAAAACTAAAACAATGTAGATGACTAAATTATGACTAAAACTAAAAGATATTTCAGGCAAAAGACTAAAACTAAATTAAAAAGTGCTGTCAAAATTATCACTGGCTGGCAGCTTTCTTGGCCTGGTACTGTCCCACACTGGAAAAGCACTCCGGTGTGAAGTGGTTACCGCATACGCACATGGAGGCAGGAACATTACTATCATAGATAAAATGAATCCACTGACCCTTCATAGTTTTTACTGCCGAGGCTGGCAAAGAGACTTTTGTGCGGATTGTTTCAGTCAACAACCAAGTAATTTGCATGTTGGCGTCAGTGGGCCACTGTGCGTTATGTCCCTCTGGCTTGCAAGCTAAGCAGGAAGTGGAGGGTGTGGCTTTAAGGTAGCTGGTTTGTCTTATGCAAAGTGCCTCCTGTGATTACGTCAGCTGAGGAGGCTGCATGAAATCTCATGTATTGAAACATACCGCCTAGCATTTTAAACAAAGACGCCAAACAGAAAAACGAGGCCGCTTTTAACTTTAACATTTTCAGGGAAATTTTAATGGAGGTCCAACTACAGCATACATGTAAGCGCAAGGAAAAATGTGTTTTCCAGGTGATGACCCCTTTAAGGGACTGATTAATTTATTTTTTCCCTTCATTTTGTGAGGAAAAAGTTCTTGATTGATCATGTGTTTTTTTTTATAAATACCTCTTCATCATTTGAGTGAGCATATTGCTGCTTATTATTGAAGGTTAGAAAAAAGTGTGTGCAGTTTTTGAACAGTGAGGGCACCAATCCAGAGTTCTTGTGGCTTATTAAAATTACCTTATTCTGAAGCAATGAGCTATAGCAATAAATCTAAATCCCATCTGTTTTTTAGGAATTATTTATTGCTAATAGTACATGTAAATATACTTGATGTATTAAATGTAAAACGCAACAAGAATGCCTCAGCCACTCTATAAGTTAACACTTGATCAACTATTCAAATGCAAATAACTAATCAACCCGTCACATGGCAGCAAGTCAGTGTAATTCGACATGTATACATGGTGAAGACCACCTGGTAAAGTGCAAACATGGCATCACAATGGGGCAGAAAGTTGCATTAAAAGGTTTTCATACATGAGCATAACCATAACACCCCAGATAGACGGCTCAATATATACTATACAGAAGATATTTCACTAGTCCATCTGAGAAACAGCCCATAGAAAGTGTTTGGAAAAGACAGAGCCATTCAAATCGTATCTGGCAGGGGATTGGACAATTACTCCATCAATCAGATCCATTATCAGATTTTGTAGTCGGTGGTCGCTACTGCCACAGCTTATAGTACAAAATGTGACTTTGTAGAGCAAACTCTTGCCAAAAGATGCCGGAAGTGGTGCAGAAATATCTTTGCCATAATTAAATGCTTTCAGAATAATTTGTGTTTTGTTTAATAAAGAAATGTGGTCAAGACTTGACAGAGCTGCTATTGAGGCTACCATTTTTATTTTAATTTCAATGCCAATACAGTTTTATTTTCATATCTGTTCCAACCACAAGTCTGATGGTGTTGCGATTTACTTTATGGCTATGTTATATGGTGTTTGGAGTAAATTTTCTTTGTTTACATATCAATTCTCCACAAAACTGATGATCTTTATCAAATCCTGTTATTGATAAACTCTATGGCTACTCTTGTTTGATTCAACATCAACTGTAATCATAGTAAACATGGATGCAAGCAGCCATGGGTCATCAGTTAACCTCATCACCTGGGAAACAATAACACCCGGTCTTGTCAAAAACATCACTAGTGTTTGTATAGTTAAAGTGTTGTTAAAGCAAATTCATAGTGAGGAAGGAACAAAAATGTGTGACCCTGTAAATAGTCCAGCTATCAACACTCAGAAACTTATATATATATATATATAAACAGCGGTGATAATGTCATGTAGAGTGAGTACAGAGCCCGATGACTTGGACTCCTGTTTTCTCTGCCCACACAGAGACACCTTAGACAGAATTCTTAAAAAAAGCTACACCTTGGCAGGAGTTTTCAGTGACCCAAAATGCAGCTGACGTGTGGACAGAAGGCCAAAGTGCACAGAAAAAACTGTGTTTTCAAAAATACCCACACAGCCTTAAAGTTGTATGTAAGACCCTCTCTAGTGCCTGGCTTTAGCTACGATCCCATCTTTCATAAAAGCCCCTCCAACACAGCATTATCATATTATTATTGCCAAGTCTGTTGTAAAACTGAGCTGAACCATTGCTATAAATCTGAAATGATTTATTTTTAAAACAGCTGACAGTTTATTCCAAACAGATTTGCGATAAATCATATTTACGTGAACGAGTGGTTTATTTTATTTCTCAGATAAAAACAAGATGTCTTCTTGTCTGCCATCACCCTCTTTTTCTCAGACAAATTCAACACACACTTATTTTGGCACTTTATCTTTTTCCTTACGTCTATCTCTGTCACCCTCTTTCTCCTTCACCCCAACAACTTTTAATTAATTTACTGAATCCATCCTGGTATGACATATAGCACCCCTACAGTGAAGAATGAATACATACTCGGTGGCTGTGATAAGCTCTCATAATGAGGATTCATCTGCATAATTGTGGGCGTTGGCAGTCAGATATAAGCTGCGGTGAGACACCTCTGAAGCTGCTACTCAAGCAGGGTGGAGTTTCTCAAGAAATGTGAGATATACTGATAAAAGCATGTATTTAAAGCTCCATGATTTCTTTAGAAACACTGAAGTCTAAGGAACAAAGGTGACAATTTTTTTTTCAGATTCTTCTCACCAGTGTTGACAACATGTTAAATTAATCTCTCCCAACTAATATTGGATTCAGCACAGGCAATCTCTTAAGCCTCAAGCCATTGTCAAATTAGTGCAGCGGATAATGTCATCCACGAAAAAGAAAATGTATTGTAGTGCTAAAGCAGGAAGAACATAATGAAGAAACTTTTCTGTATGCTTGTTAGGCCTGTTCAACATTTACCTACAGTATGAAGCGCTCATGTTCTTAACAGTACAGCGAGTGGTATGTTAGAGGTATGATGGTGCCAGCGAACATGAAATTACCAGTGGATAAAAAGACAAGCTCAAAGGTACTGGCTTTTAAACTGTTAAAATCCACTTGTAGTCACACTGTATATACTTTTTTTTTCTGACAGTCTATAATCAAAAACCAAGCAAATCAAATCTACTTTTGAAGAAAATGAATTTTAATGCATTTTTTTATTTTATTGTGACGATGCAGTTTGATTAAATCTACAATCACACTGCAGGTCTCAATGCTAAATTCAGATTTATTGTTGAAATTCACCTTTTTTGTGTGGTTGCTTACGTTACAATTTGCATATAACTGCCATCAGACCTCAATATGAACCGTTTTTGGCCCTGAAGTGTCCCTATACTCAGAGGAAGACATGACGCCACATGCAACACAATGTGTTAATGGAAGTAAATATGGATGCTATACATGTCAGCATGTGTGTATCAGGTTCGAAATTGTTGTGCAATCGGAGCCGGCAAAATTTTGATGAAGTGATAAGAAGATTGAAAATAATACAGAGGTCTGTGTGGATGAGCTATAGGAGTGGTAGGATTGTGATGTGAGGGGCTTTACTGACACAGAGATCATCAATAATTATTTCGTCCATTGTTTATGTTCGAGCCTGCCTCCTCTGGCACAGATTTGTGACGTCTGTCTCTCTTCAAAAATGTAAAGATGGATGAAATGCAACATTACCGTTCAGACTGAGGTCGCTCTGAGAAACACCAGATGTGTGTCTGATTTAGACATATGAAAGTGGCCTGGGTCTGAAAAATTGGATTAGTGCTCTTCGGACTGTCATAAAAAAACAGATATTGGCCATAAATGGGCAAACCCCTCACCCAGTTTCTTTTATGAAAAAAAAAACATCTTATTTGTTGAATTTCTTTCTGTTGCTTTTTAAAATGTTCAAAACTATGCAACACTAAATGATGTCTGCTTTTAAATTACTATGTGAATGGACTCGCTTACTTATTAGCAACCTTTTTGCATGAACTTTGATCAATTTATTATGATTTACTAATGAAATACACTCATTTCCACATTTTAGAGGAAGACTAATGACTATTCAAACAGACATATCAGTTTGGTTTCATTGCACTGAACCTGCTTAACTATTTCTTTTACATCCAAATACATTTTTTGTGAGTAAAAAGTAAAATAACCAGTCCTTATGCTGGCAACAAAACAATAATATAACTAAAGGCGGCCCAACTAATCGCTTTTGTTCCCACAATGATATACAACTTGTCCATTGTTTCCTCTTGTATTGAGCACCTCATATTCAGTTGCTAACAGGGTATAAGCTGCTTTTTGCTGACTGCTCTAGTGATGGTTAACTTTAAATGTGGTTATGTTGATATATTCTGGAAAAAGCATTTGCCTGTGTTCACAGACGAAGGCTGTGAGGATCAGGCTGCGTCCCCATCATGAAGAAATACACAGTCACTGCTGGCTAAAGTTAATGTATTTGCATTTCTGCTTGCATCTTTAACTCATCCTTTAAAATATGTTTTTGGATTCTTACAGAGCACTCTGTTGTTGCTGCTCTGCTGCTCTCAGGTTTTTCTGTGGTGAAATGTCGCTTGTTTGATGTGACCATATGACATGATCAATAAAATAACTAAGCCACTGAAAAGCTATTTGACTCAGAAAACAACCATGCCACAACAAAGCTACTGGAAAATGTAATTAAGCTACAAACATCGCTATTGAAGTTACTGCTCATCACTGCTATTTACTAATGCAAGATGAACTCCCTGTACATTTTCAAAGCAATCTGTTGTTAAAATGGGATAATAGCAGCATATTAGGGTTAAATAGAAAGAAAAAGCCAGACAGCTGGGAAAGATCAAGGAAACAGAGAAAACCATACAGAAAAAAGGTTTAAAAAAAACTTGTGTGAGCAGAGGGTGGTGAAAAATTGACCGGACATACGTGAGATGAAGCAGTAAAAGACCAAATTCACCTGTTAGATTGCACAGTAATAAGGTCCAGGGGAAATCAAGTATTGAGGAATGGACCCAAGACTATATGGTGTGTCAGAGTGGCCATCTCTAGCTGTAGCTGTGTGCAGGAATGGAGTTTTTTTTTTTTTTTTTTTTTTATAAGTCAGGGTTGATTGGGTCATTGCAAGTTTAGATCAGCCAGCCCTCTCATTAACTCTGCACAGACACAGACACATGCAGTCATGGCTTGGATAAACAGATAAATAAACAAGTGCTGACCATGCCAAAGTGCAGGGAGAGGGTGAGAAAGGCGGGTGGCAGGAAGGAGAAATTACAGCGAGGACACTGGAAGGGAGGAGAGGAAAGCTATAAAAAAAAAATACAAAAGACGACAATACAGCTTCAGAGACGTGGGGCAAGGGCAAGTGAAGCATATTCAAATCGAGATTAAATTGTAGGACGGATTCTGATTGCTAAGAACGTTTGGAATGAACACATGAGGAGGTAATGGAGAAGAGAGGGCAGCAGAGGAATGAAGGGCCAGGAATATGAGGAGGCAGCGATCAAATGAGTGGAAATAGAGTGACAAATGTAGAGGAGGGAAGACAGATGGGAGAGGAGACAACCAAATGCTGGGATATTGGATAGGGGGGTTGACACGATGGGGAGAGAGGGGGGGTGATAATGATGGCAGTGATATAGAGTGGTTTGGAAAGAGAAAGATTTAACACTACAAGGTCAAACTGCTGCGTATCATTAATGAGGGCTCCACAGTTATGAGCTGTCATGGGCAATTATAAGAAAAATAGGGGAGACCCAAGTTGTCAATCATTTCAGATCCTGGATCTTACTGAGATATTTTTTCACCCTTTGCCAATTTAAAACTTCTGTACGAAGAGAAGGCCTGCCCCAAAATTTGGAGATATTTATAGTCAGAATGAGGCTGCCATGACCTGCATCATTACCATGTGTCCCTGCAATGGGACCGGTAGATAAATACAACAATCACGCATAACATAATGACCACTGACAGGTGAAGTGATAGCACTGATTATCTCTTCAGCATGACACCTGTGGGTGGGATATATTGGGCAGCAAGTGAACAAAGATGATGTGTTAGGGCCCATTTACATGATAACATTGTTCCCTCAAACAGAAAGGTTTTTCATTTGCATTTTCAAAGGTGCTCTGCATTCACACAGAGACGGTGTGATAACGATGCATGCTGAAAACGTGGTAGCATACCAGACCAGTCGTTGACGTTGTAAGTTTGCAGTGAAACAGTGGTGTTACAACACAATCCTTGGCGAATATAACAAATGCGTCGCCGTTGGTCGGAGTATTGATGCAGGAAATCCACATTTTGTTGGAGGAGCGATGACAAACCTAGCAGCACACGTTGCTTGGTAGTCTAGTTGTTGTTCCTTGTTGCGTGCACTACCTTTATCTGAAAGAATACTGTGCTTCCCTTTTTTTTTTACCTGACAACGAAATTTCTGTTCACACAGAGACAAAAATGGAAAGGTTTTAAAAAATTTTCACTCTGGACCCTGGCTTCAAAAGTTTGTGGATTCAGGCACTCTGGGCACCAACTTGTGTAAACAGAAGGTGCAAGCGCAATGAAAACTCTCCATTTTCTACCGTTTTTGTTGTCGTGTAAACGGGCCCTTTGAAGCAGGAAAAATGTGCAAGTATAAGGATTTGAGTGAGTTTGACAAGGGCAAAATAGTAAAGGCTTAATGGCTGGGTCAAAGCATCTCCAAAACTTCAGCTCTTGTGGGGTGTTCCTGGTTTAAAGTGGACAGTAACTGTCAAAAGTGGTCCAAGGTAGGAACAGTGGTGAACCAGCAACAGGATCATGGGTGGGCAAGGCTTATCAATGCACATGAAGAACAAAAGCTGGCCCGTGTGTTGGCGGTCAGTCCAACAGACAGGCATGTGTTGCTCTGATTGCTGAAGGGGTTAATGATGGTTCTGATAAAAAAAAAAGGGTCAGAATGACAGTATGTTTTGTAGAAGCGAAAGGGGACCGAGATGATATTAGGCAGGTGGTCACACATCATGCCTGGTGTGTGTGTGCGTGTGCGTGCGTGTGTGTGTGTGTGTACATGCACTATATTACCAAAAGTATTTGCTCACCATCCAAATGATCAGAATCAGGTGTCCTAATTACTTGGCCTGGCCACAGGTGTATAAATCAAGCACCGAAGCATGCAGACTGTTCTACAAACATTAGTGAAAGAATGGGGTCGCTCTCCAGGAGCTCAGTGAATTCAGCTGTGGAACTGTCATAGGATTGCCACCTGTGCAAACAAATCCAGCGTGCAAATTTCCTCAATATGCCACAGTCAACTGTCAGCTTTAATTTAAGGAAAATGGAAGAGTTTGGGAACAACACAACTCAGCCACCAAGTGGTAGGCCATAACCTGATGGAGAGGGGTCAGCGGATAGCTGAGGCGCATAGTAGCAAAGAGGATCGCCAACTTCCTGCACAGTCGATTGCTACAGAGCCTCCAAACTTCATGTGGCCTTCAGATTAGCTCAAGTACAGTACGCAGAGAGCTTCATGGAATGGGTTTCCATGGCTGACCAGCTGCATCCAAGCCATACATCACCAAGTGCAGTGCAAAGCGCCGGATGCAGTGGTGTAAAGCACGCCAGCCACTGGACTATAGAGCAGTGGAGACGCATTCTCTGGAGTGACGAATCAAGCTTCTCCATCTGGCAATCTGATGGACGAGTCTGGGTTTGGTTGTTGCCAGGAGAACTGTACTTGTCTGACTGCATTGTGCCAAGTGTAAAGTTTGGTGGAGGGGGATTATGGTGTGGGGTTGTTTTTCAGGAGCTGGGCTTGGCCCCTTCGTTTCAGTGAAAGGAACTTTAAACGCTTCAGCATACCAAGAAACTTTTGGACAATTCCATGCTCCCAACTTTGTGGGAACAGTTTGGATCTGGCCCCTTCCTCTTCAACATGACTGTGCACCAGTGCACAAAGCAAGGTCCATAAAGACATTGATTAGAGAGTCTGGTGTGGATGAACTCAACTGGCCTGCACAGAGTCCTGACCTGAACCCAGATAGAACACCTTTGGGATGAATTAGAGCAGAGACTGAGAGCCAGGCCTTCTCTGTCCAACATAGTGTGTGACCTCACCAATGCGCTTTTGGAAGAATGGTCAAAAATTCCCATAAACACACTCGTAAACCTTGTGGACAGCCTTCCCAGAAGAGTTGAAGCTGTTATAGCAGCAAAGGTGGACCACATCATATTGAACCCTCTGGATAGGACTGGGATGTCACTTAAGTTCATATGTGAGTCAAGGCAGGTGAGCCAATTCTTTTGCCAATATAGTATATGTATATATACTGTATGTGCTGACTGTATCTCATGGCTATGTAGAGCTAATTCTGGAGGACATGCACAGCAGCCATTTTAACCACAGCAAAGAAGGTGGCTATCATGCAAAGAGTCTACATAGCTAAGATAAAACCATATCGAGAACTTCAATGTTGCCAACATATTTTATCACTTTGATTATGAAAAAACTGGTCATGCTTGTCCAACTTGTGACTCTTATTTACTACATATATTTATATTTGCATAGTTATAGATTTATAGCATCACGTTAATACAACAGAAATACTTTTGTTATCAAGAAAGTGCATGCCATTTTGTTTCAAAACAGACTACTGATTATCAACAGCCTCAAAATTGTGCAGCACCAGAGTTTAACTAATACCTGGGTGCAGCCCTGTGCAAAACTAAAGCTACCATCCAACTGACAAGTTCAACAAGGCAACAATTGAGAAAAATACATTTCTGTTATCAGTTAGATAAAAACTCTGCAGCAGCTCCATTTCAAACTAAACTGACACTCTCTCTTAGTGCATCTATTATGAACCACTCAACAGCATGATGGTGTTGCAGTGAGAAAGAAGTGCTGTTCTGTCCCTCCAGCTTTAAAGTTTACAATGATACCATTTTGTGTCTTTAAGAAACAACATGAAACTCTCCATCTTAATCAAGACGTTTTCATCTTATAGTAAAAGTGCTTTCGACAAAGACAAATACATAAAGTCCATTTTCATAATGCCTGCTTTCAGCACCAAGGAACCTTGACCATGTGCCCAGGTTTTATTCAATAACCCTCTATGTCTTCTCAGCACCAGTTCTCACAACCGGCTAGAGCTCAAAAGAAGCTGGTCAGCCCATCTCATTAGCTTTTAGGAGACAGAGGTGGATAGGGACTGATGAAGCTAAAAGGAAAAGGTGACAGAAAGACTGAGCCTAAATCCTACATACTGTAATCTTTAGGTGTCAAGAACAGACTCCAGGCAAAAAGACTCAAATGCAGATGCTCAGATCCATGAGACAAAAAGCGAGGTTTTAGTTCCAGTCCAGAGTTCGGTACACAAAAAGGCAAACAATCAAGGCAGAGGTATCCAATAAACATAAGACAAAAGGCAGAGTCGAAGCAAATGGGGTCTAGATCATAAACAGGAGCTTTGAAATGAGTGCTGGAAAGTGACATGAAGTACAACGATCTGGCACAAGACAAAGGGAGACATGAGCTTAAGTACAAGAGGTGATTGGGAGTGATTAGACACAAGTGGGGAGGGAACAATTAGGATCAGCCGTGACAAGACAGGGGGTAGGGATGATAAACAAGACCTGAAATAGAGACAATGGGTAGTGACTTCAAAATAAAACAGGAAACACAACAGATTAATGGAAATGAGAAAAACTAAAGGAACTTAACAGTCAGATGATCATGACATTAGGCTATTTAGTCGCTACTATTAGGTCTGGGTTCAGCCTTGATCTGCTGTCCTGACAACAAGGGGCCACCCAATACACAAGTTTAACTTGCAGGACATCCTTGTAGAACATGTACCACATATTTGATACAAATAATACCAGATCTCATGTCTGTAGAAATCTTGCAGTTGAGTAATTTGTACAAAAATTGTAAGAGGTGTGGTCTTGTGGTTTTGCCAGATTAGCTAGTTTAGAGGATGCTTTGTGTTATTTGAAATTGCCCCTCTGTCTGTGGCCTCTCTTGATTTTAACATCAATTCGAGATTTGAACGTTGTCTAGTTTTGTCAGCTTAACTCCTCTGATACTAGACTTAAAAGCATGCCTTTGAGAAATTACATAACTGACAAGATTCTTGTTTCACATTGTCCCTTCTCAAATGAGAAAAGAGGTTTCACATATGAAAACTAAATGGTGACATATTTTTTACCAATAACCTTTCTGTCCTTTTGCAGCCTTACAGTTTTAGCCCAGGCAGTTGTAGACCTTTGCTAAATAAGGTCAGTGTAGCAGCTGGAAATGGGGTTGTTTAACTGTTTATTTCGGTGCAAAATTAGATTCCAGAGTGGGTCACACAGAGACAAAATAACAAGCCATGGTCACAGGTGCAACACAGCCCACATCCATCCACAACAACAGCAGACTGGAATTAATTTTAACCAGAAATGTGAAAGCTTTTCATGTCTTTGTTTTTTTTTTCTATGGACGTTGCAGTTCTTCACTTCACCAGGTATTCATAGCACAATCAGACATGCCTCAGAATTGTGTGACACGGTCACAGTGACACAGATTATGACTGTGATTTTATTAGATCCATCACACTCAGTGCAGCATGCAGTGAACCTGCAAGATCGATGTCACCGCACAGCGTGCAGAGGCCTAAAGGTGAAAGAGAGGAGGTGTAGGGAGGGACAAGGTGGGCAATGGAGAGTGAGGAGGAGACGGCGGGGGAGAGCGTGAGGCTGGGAAATCTTGCTGTTGACATAGATGCCCTCCAAAGGTGTTTAAAAAGCAGAAACATGGCAAGAGTAGTCAAAGTAAAGAAAATGAGGAGAAAAAAAGTGATGAAATACTAGAGCAATTAGACAGGGAGATGATGATTTACTGTAGATTATTGTTTTTTAATCTTATTAGCCATAATTGCACATGTTTTCACGGCCAGAGTCACCATAACATATGTATTTTATCCTTGTAATGGAAGTATTTGATGTTATGTATTGTTAATAATGATGCAAAAACTGTTACTGGAAGCTGCGCTTCTTTTTCTCATTCGTGTTTTGTGCTGCTTTCTTGTGATGAACCACAGTTCTTCTTCGCCTCATTGACTCATTTCTCCATCTCAACCTGTGAAGCAGTGTGATGAGACACTTTCCAGATCTATGTTACAAATCAGAGAGAAAGCAAAATATTTGTTTACTTATTTACCTGTCTATTTATTTATGTATGCTCATTCAGCCTGCTTAATGGCAATGGGAATTCCTGTTATCCTGGCATCATCATTCGGCAAAGCTTAGTAACAGGAACCAGTCTTTTGGGCGTATCTTCCACTGACACCTTGTCAAGCCCTGTCCTTTCCAGGAAGTGATCCTTTGTCAAGCCCCCTCTTCTTAGTTACTGTTACTAGGCCAGACAAAATCCAGCCTAAGTTTGAAAAAAACTTTGTATTCTGCTAATTTTTTAATTCAAAATGTATTGATTTAATTTCATTTTTAAATATGCTCTAGTTGAAAGAGAAATATTAAAACTATTACAGGGTAATTACCATAGTGATGTCATCCAACATTGGCTGTTCAGTTCAACAAAATGCTTTCATTATTCCGATAAAATACTTCCACAACTCCAAATGTTGTCACTTTTAAAATATTTTCTCTGACCTTTGAGTGGAGGTAGGGTTTCTAATGAGTTTCTATGTTGAAGTAGCAAAATCAAGAGAGAATTTTTGCTAGGATGCATTAAAATAGACTCTGCCACCACAAATGTTGTCTGACAATGGCTGCTTTGACAAGGGGCTCTATGGTTGTGATTGGTTGGTCAGTGAACCAATTGTCCTCTCAGTGGTAACTGTATATCACTGTTACTTTATGTATTTTGCAACAAGACAAAGAACAAAAAAATGTTAGCGAGTGATGCTAAGCTTGTAGTTAAGTTTGCAGTTGCAAGGATTAGAATACCAGGTGCTGCAATTAACTTTGCAGCAGTTGATATTCCCAGGCAGTCTCCCATCCAAGAACTAATCAGGCCCGACCCTGCTTAGCTTCGATCGGACTAGATCAGGAGTGCTCAGGGTGGTATGGCTATAATTTTCATTAGTGAACCCATTCCAAAAAAAAAAATGTTGTCTATTTTTCACTGAAAACACACAATGCCCCTGATCTGTCTCTGGAGACAAAGGAAGGGTCACAGGGTTGTAAATATTGTGGCTTGAAAAGGCAGCATGAATGGGGCTACAGTCTTTGCCTGTCATTCCTTTAGACCTCTTCGATACCACATTAGTTTGAAACAAGCACCAGTCCATCTCTGCATGCCATCTTTTGCAATTTTTTGCCCCAATGAGAATAACACTGTATATCTAAAGACAGATGTAGGGTTAGTGAAAAAGAAGTGTTTGTGGGATGGGGAGACACAATTAGGGAGGGAGGGACAGGTGGTGGTGTTGTGTGGAAGGTGGAGAGAAAGCAACAGGGATATCAGTGTTACTGTTATGGTCTGGCTTTCTCCCTGAGACCCATCACAGCATATCAACTTACCCTGCTGGAGCATACACTTTTTCCTCCATATATACATCCACGCAACCGATGATGCGGACACGCTAAATAGAGAGAAAGAGTGGTGCTGTAAGTGGTCAGGAGTTCGGGGGTGGGGGCTAAAGAAACTGTCTGGGATGAAAGATTTGACTTTTTTGACAGGGCGGATGTGTGGGTGTGTTTATGATTTTGCACATGGGTGCATTTTTGTCAGAAGGGAGATTGAATCATCCGACCAATGGGAGAAAGTGTAACGTTCCACTTTGTGTACAGTCTACGCCCTGCTGAGATTTGTCCATCTGGCTGACTCGTTCAAGGTTGTTGACTGAAAATCTACTCAGTCATTCTGACACAGGCTTTGACATTCCCACGAGTCTGCTGACAGAAAGCTTTTTGGTTAAATGCATGTCTTTTCCTCTTATTCTTTTTGGTTCACTCGAAGCTAAAGCTACTGATAATGATGTGAAATGCAAATTATGTAAATTCCACCATCACGAACTCTCAATCAAAACCAGAGACTACAGTATACACCCCCCCACACACACACACACACACAAATACATGAATTATAAAGCTGTATTATATATGCATACTTTTTATGTCAGCTAAATTAACATATCACATTTGCAAACACATACAGATGACGACTGAAGATTTGATCAAGTAAAGAGACAACATTAACAGTCTTTCTGCACATGATTTCAAACACCTTTGACACTAATTCAGTACACGGCAAGCTAACGTGATCACCGCAGCCAAGTCTTCGTGGTTGAACCATGAAGCATGACAGGCCTGTCATTACTCAAGAAGCTTTCAAAATGGTACTGATTCTGTGACTTGAGCGTGGGAGCTTGTAAAGGTTAAACTTTAAAAAAGATTGGAGGTGGAGCATTAGTTCAGGGAGTGGAGGAAAAAAAAGCAGATGGCATGGAGGCAGACACAGCCAGAGGAGCAGATTAGAGTCAATTTAATGTTTTTTTTGATTCATCAATATCATCAGCAAAGGGTCACAGAAAATAATGAGACAGATAATCAGCAAAATCCTGAGTTTTGCCCACAAAAATCCATCAACCCCTATCAAAAATACCTTAAACATTCTCATATATCTGTAGACCTGTATTCTAGCAGCGGTGTAGGGGGAAGGATTCTCCAGCATTACAGTATGTTAACAATCCTGAAGTGACATTCTGTCAAAGGCTGCATCTTTTTTTAGAGTTCTCAATGGTGCTCCAGGCAGGTAAGGCCCAAAAATGTAGAGTGTCAGGAAAATTTCCCACACTGCCCCTGACTGACAGCCCAGATGGAAAGACGAGACAGGAGAAGGAGTCTTTGATCTTTTTGCTTGCAAGGAGTACGAGCAGTTAACAACAAAGACAACTTCCTCTTGCACTCAAGAGTGCGTCTAAGCTTCTCATATTTGAACAGTCAAGGTACACTTTATCACACAAGCATCAACTGATAATACTGCAGTTCAGAGTTACACAAACATGCGTCACAACAGTGATGCGTGTTTGTGTAACTCTTTCTTATTCAGAAACAGTGAGTTCTTCTGCTAATGTGACGGCTTTCTTATCAGAGACAAGATGTAGTACATCTGTTGATGTGATGGCGCAGTCCTGTTATATAAGATATTCTGTCTTGATTTCTCGTTTCCAGTTTCTAGTTTTAGCACAAAGGCTTTTCACAGGCATATAAGAGGATCATAATACGGGTATAATCATAATAATAATAGATATATATACATTTTCTTTACATAGAGTTTATGTTTAGTCTGGTTTTATTTCTGTGGTTTTCATTCACTCATTCATTAATTTTCTATACCGCTTATCCCTTTCGGGGTTGCAGGGAGGCTGGAGCCTATCCCAGCTGTCATTGGGCGAGAGGCAGGGTACACCCTGAACCGGTCGCCAGCCAATTGCAGGGCAACATATCAATCAATCAATCAATCAATCAAAATTTATTTATGGAGCACTTTACAGCACTCAAAGTGACCAAAGTGCATTCCAGTTAAAAATAGATAATAAGATAAGAAAACATAAGAATAACAATAAGAATAACATAGAGAGACAGACAACCATTCACACTCACACTCATACCTCAGGGCAATTTAGAGTGACCAATTAACCTAATGATAATGTTTTTGGGAGGAAGCACTCCAGCTTCCTCCCACAGGAGGAAGCTGGAGTGCCCGGAGAGAACCCATGCATGTACGAGAAGAACATGCAAACTTCACACAGAAATGCCCTCCCAGACCCGGGTGACCTTCTTGCTGTGAGGCACGTGCACTACCTGCTGCGCCACTGTGCCACCCTCTTCTGTGGTTTTCATGTGATGTTAATACATGTAATTTTGTAGATATGTTAAGGAAGAAGCCTGTGCTGCAGCTCCTTACAATGGACAATGCTGGCTGACACTCTTTTTCCTTTACCGCCCTCAAACTATGGCACATGACTGAACGTTATCAAAACACCCCAGAGAAATTCAAGGATCTCTACGGAGAGGTCTATTTAAAATCAATCCTAGATTACCCCTCTCCCTCTACAGCATAACACTGAGTGTTTACCTGTAATGACTTTATGTCAAAAGGAATTTCAAAGGTTGCCTTCTTTGGAATAATGGTACATTTATCTTCCATCCGTCAGACTGACTCAAAGGCAGGTGTATTGATTGAAAGTGAACCCCTCAAGAGAGACCTAAATGCACACACATATAGTTGGATACCATTTATAGCAATAGAATCTCTTAAGTGTTCTAAAAGCCAGGCTTTTTTGGTCCTGTCAACTCCCAAATTGTTTCTTCAATGCTCTATTTTATTTTTTCTCTTCATCAAAGCTACTTCCAGGAACCCAATTAAAATTTCTAACATCTATTCTGCACAATCCAACCTGGTTTTCTGCAGCAGAAACTGCATGATGGCTGTCGGCCAGGTTTCATTACATGAATTAGTCATTTCTCCTTTATTCATTATTAAAATAAAAATTGCTCATCGTGGCCTTTGGTACAGCTTTCCAACAACTACTGCAAAAAAAAGCCTCCTGCTGTGAAAATACAGATATTATGGTAACTTATGGTTATATCTGGATTTGTGAACACATATCTAACTAAGGACACATGCTGTCCATCAGGGAACATTTCCTCAGTTGTTATGCCTCATTTGATTTTCCTTTAATTAGTCCACAGAATGATAAATTCATGTCTTGGATTTAGAAAATTAAAACATCAAACAGATCACCTAATCCTCCTACTATGCGGAGAGGCTCTATTTAAACAAAAGCACAAAAGGAAAGCAGGATAAAGAGTGACACATCTGATAAATAATAGAAGTAGGCAGTCAAGAGAACTGATTGGAGACTTGGTATCAGGGAAGTAAGGGTGACAGTATCAGCAGGCTCTTACACTGCTCCAAGTTGTGATTGTTTATCAAACATGAAAGGAAGTCATTTTCCGGTTTGCAGTGTGAGGCGGTTTCATTATGTGGTCATGGATGTGTGTTGAGCTAAAATGTACATTGTCATCTTATCTCTGCTGATATGGAGGATAAATGTTTGGAGATGTATCTGTGTGGTAGTATTATGTGCTGTTGTGTTTAGATAGATTCATCCGCTTCCTCTCTTCTAATCTCTAATCCCCTCACACAGCTGGAGCACTGTGTGTATGTGTGCATACGTGTATCATGTGTATGTGTGTTGAGCAGTGTCTGTGTCTGAGGGCCACACTCGCATCCGGATATGTCTCTGTCTGCGACCCCTTGTGTGCGTGAGATTGGGAGCTTGTTCTAGGGCAGATGTCCTCCAGTTGGTCAATTGATAAGTTGGCCAGTGACTGCTTGTCTGGCTGAGTCTTACTGGTCAGACAATCACGTGTTGCTTTTATGGGACAGAAGAACTTGAAGGAGTGACAGGGAGACTTTATGCATTTCATTTGTTAGTGGTAGTGTATTCCAAACCACCAATATCTCTCTGTGTTATTAATCATTTAGTTTGATGACTGAAAAGTCAAAACAGCCATTATGACACTGTTTTTACATGCTGATCAGCAACGTGTCATCCATTTCTCCTGCTCACTTGATGTCTTTAACTGAGGAACCTTTTCAATAAAAATGCTCTCCATAAGATTTAGTACAAAAGCTGGCAAACCCCTGGTGTTTACTTGGTAGAATTAGAGCCAGCCAGCTCATACTGCCCACTTGGAGTATTCGAAGTAGGTAAAAGCAAAGAAAATAGAAAAAAGGTCATGTCTTTGCATATAAATCTTGACTGACAAATGGTCCACAGGATTTGTCGTGGATGAGGAGTGGGTCAGCAGCTTTGGACATAATCGACACACAGGCTGTTCTTTTGTTTTTTATTTTGCCATTGGTGGTGTGGAGCCCAAAGTGCTTCTATGTGTCATTTTTCAGATGCTTTGTTGTCATTATTGTATGCCTGAATTACTTTATTTGTGCATGGTGTCATATTGGTGTCTCAGGTCAAATCACAATTTATTTAGTTTTGGAAATGACTGGCAGGCCGTATCTGGCGAGATGGAGGGCTGCATATGGCCTCTGGGCCACCAGTTGCCCATGCCAGATTTAGGCTATCTGCTTGGATACACTGCCATTTATTAGGATAATCCAAAGCAGTGCTTCTCAACTAGCGGGGCAACATTAAGATGTAGGGGGGTTGCCTGGGCAGGGGTTCTTTGGCCATCCAAGTGCCAAGCCAAAATTATAAGCCATGATTGGCCATTTGCCTTATGAGAGGCGTAGTCTATGATAAATAATACATGATGTTTAACATGTGCTTGGGAGAAATAAATTTTAATCTAAGTTGAAGTAAAGTTTTAAAGTGCTTGTAGACCCTTTATTCCCATAGAATATGTTAAATAAATGTTTGATCAACACACCTATGGTAATGAGCTTGAAGATCACATTTCTCTTGCAGGTATACTCCTCAGTCAGACCAGATTAGACTAGATGTTCTGCACACCCTGTACAGGCTCTATGCTGTAATTTTTGTCAGAAAAAAAAACAGGTTCATCCAGATATGGAGTATGTATTACATTGGCAAAACTGTATAATCGTTTGTATTTATAACATACAACTGGTTAGCTGTTTGCTAAATACAGCTGATCAGCTAACAAGGGGAAGAAGGTCCAAAATAATTAGCCAAACTGGGTACATATGTCTCAGATGATAAAAATGAAAATGTTGTATATATAGAGCTATCTACCTGGCATGTCAGGTTAGTGTAAGATATTGTTTAATAGGACTAATAATTACAGTCAATATTTGAATAAAATATAATATGTAGATATAGAAAGTGCACACACTATTAAATAATACAGAGAATGAGCCTTAAATTAAATTTGGATAATTCTTAATTCATCCATTTTTACTTTATTATCAAGCATTTTGACGGTGATCACTTCAAGTTTTTTTTTTTTTCAACAATTATAGCATTTCTATTACAAAGTATATTATCTAAAGGTTTAATTTAGATCTACATTAATGTGCCTGGATGAAATGCATTGAAAAGAACATATGTTTAAGTGCTTCAGAGATGGATTATATATTATATACAGTTTGTGTATGTGCTTGTGTGGTATGTCGATGCACAGTGTAGTATGAGAGTGTGAGTGTTCTTAAGTGCACTGAACACATATGTGTGAGAGTGACCCTTGACACAGCATCAGATGTTACGCCAGGTCCAGATCTCTGTGTGCCCTGGTGTATGAACTAACATACAAACACATACAAGTGTCCACAAACACACATTGCATATACTCTCTGTCACTGTGAGGCTGACTCTGTGGTGCTAAAAGGCTCTGCTATCAGACTGGAGCTTTTAGAGGTCAGAACAGCATCAATTTACTTCATGAAAAGCTCTCTCATCAACAATTTTTTGCACTTTTCTAATCTATCTGGTTATTTTCAGCTCATAAGTCTCATGAATGTGTTTTGTGTTTGGCAGGTATTGTGTTCAGGCTTGTTTATGCAGTAGTCTTTGAATAATGTACTCTGCTGAAATAATGTTTTACTGCCTAAATACTCTGGGAATTGTGCTTTGTGGCTGTCGTTCCTCTGCTCTGTACCATATGGCATTATGTTGACTGATTTTGATTTTGTGCCATCCTGTGCTATATTAGTGCTCACCTTTATATTAACTTGATGTAAAGGCATAATAGGCTGGTTTACCTTATAAAACTTTATATGCAAACATGATTTTATTTAAAAAATAGTGAGAAGAACAAGAATAAAGTAATTTCAGTAATTTATGAGTCACTTGTAGAGAGTTCAATGGTAAATACAGATTATCTGAGAAAAAAATGGGAACAAGATCTTTGTATGGATCTCAAGCAAGAAGACTGGTCTGCTATTTGTAGGAAAGTTTATTAATGATCTTATAATTTATGACACAAACTAGCACCATTTGAGATAATGCACAGGGTTTATTACATTCAGAGGAACTAAACAAAATGCACAGTGAGATATCATTTCTGTGTTGGCATTGTAAGAAACACAAAGGTAATTTTTTCACATTTTCTGGTCATGTGACTTGGGAATCTGTTATCAAATTAATGTCTCAGTGTTTACACGTACCTATGACACTTTCCCCTCGTATATGTCTTTTGGGAACTAATATGTCTGACAAATGGAATAATTATGAATGAGGATACATAGACCTTACCTTGTGGGGCACGAGGAAATGCAGAGCTTTAAAGCATCGAAAATTTCGTCAACTGTCAAATGGTGGGATGAACCCTCAAGCTTCCTCGTCATGGATATAATTTACTACAAAAGAAAAGGCAGAGTCTCAGACTTTGTAAAAATATGGCATCCTAATTTACATCTACAATCAAGGGACTACGATAAGGGTGGGGTCTGACTGCATTCCCTGTGTTGTTTTGTCTGTATGTTAGTGTAATTTTGTGATTTTTTTATTATTAGTGTTTTTCTCTGTTTATTTTGTTTATTTTACCTCATTCTATGTTATTTTTTAGCATCAGCTCTGTCATGTATGATGACATATGAGATTTATGTATGTGTTTTCCCCATATTTCTGATCGTAAAAAGTAATAAATAAAAAAAAATAAATCTTCAATTTGCAGAACAAAAATATTATTTTTTAAATACAATTAAGTCCTGATGAACACAACAATGGGTGTTATGAGGTCATTTTGAATATCAACTAGAATTTCTCAAGAGAAATGCAGCTTCAGTGGTTTCTGATTACTTGTACTTTATTATCATCATACTTCATATTCAATGCAACTTTTTTTTTTTCCTTTTGAAATCACACCATTTTATCTTACCTTTTAAAAAAAATGAGAACAACTTAAGAGCTTGAGACTTTGCTCCAATTCTGCAGACAGTCGTCTGTTGTAGCTTTTTATTATAGAGAGAAGGCCTAGGCAAAAAATCTATTAAATGTATATAATTTTTGCTGCAGAAGACCTAAAAAATAAATACCAGATTATTATTTTTTTTTTATCCGGCTTACTCACCTATATTTATTTTGCCCCCTTGAGCCTCTGTAGTTAACGTCACCGCCCTACGTTTCCTTCCAACAGAGATACGACAATTACTTGTAAGTTGTAGCAAGTCAGAGATAGTTAAACACTGAAAATTCCCACCATTTTTGTAATGAGAGGGCCAGCTATTTTTACGTAGGAGTGTAGGTAGCGCCCAAGAAATGAGCCAAAATCTCCTCTTCCCCTGGAAGAAAGCCTACAGTCCCTCAGTAAAGCAAAGCTGAGGAACATGTCTTCTTGGGGTGTTGTGACCCTGGGATGCCCACTTCATGGTCTGTCTTTGGAACTTGGTCCTAAATTTGAAAATGGTACCAGGGATGATGCCAAGCAATGCTGCCACTCTGTGTTCAGAAACACCAGCTTCCAGTTGCTGGGGATTTATGCACATTTTTAGGAGGCTCTACCAACAGGTTTAGCTGTATTGCTGATTCTACACATGCATGAATCTTGCAAGTTGTACCTTGTTGTATAAGGGATTAATCAGGCTTTCCAAGGATATAAGATACAATATGAATTGATTTTATTAAAAGGTGAGAAATAATAAATTGAAATAACAATCCCAAACATTTTTGGAGTACATATCTGGAACAGCTTTGGCATGAATGGGTGTGTTTATGGTGAAATTTATGCACACCACCAGAGAGGTGGACTCCTAGCGGCTGGAAGTTGGCAGGCATTCGACTGGAAGGGAAAAATTGAAGTGGCTGTATTTGTACAAGCGTGTTGGATTAAACGTATGAAATTTTTAAGCACGTGTGAATTTTTTTGACACACCCAACAAACATTAGGGTGCCCAATTGATATTTACTTAGTTCTGCAGGCTAAATGTTTCTCTCTTCATCTGCAAATGTTGTCCAAAATGTCAGTGTGTTAATGCAGCTCAAGCTAGAGTGATCGATAGAATAATTTAATAGGCAGGAGGATATATTTACAGAAAGATAACAACCCTCCTAAAGGACCTTTTTATTCCATCCAGTAAGAAATATATGTCTGGTCCATTGTTTTCTACAAATACCTGCCGAGTTAAAAATGTTACTTTCAGGCTTTCCTTTAAGCTGTGACACCCCAAATTTCAAATAGGCGATCAGCTTGCTCCCATTCCTCTTGTGATCTCAGCAGATTGGCCCAGCATCTTCAGCTCACTCTCAGTGTAATTACCTCACATTAGTTACAGTGATGTCTTCAGTTTTTCAAGTGGCTTCGGTGATGAAACAGCAAAGTGAACACAGACAGAGAAGGAAGATGAGTGTGTGCTTCATCATCAGCACCACTGTGTGTTTATATCCTATTGGTCGGATTGCAAAGCGGAGCAGAGAGCAGATGGGTTTATAATGAGGAAACAGAATTATTCAGATAATGATGACCAGATAATTATACTCCATCTGAAGGAGGGAGGGAGGGTGGCAGTGGTGTTGCTGGATTTGAAAAGGGGAGAGAAACAAATGAAACCAAAGACAAGTGCATGTACATAGAGGAAGAGCTGGAGTGAGTGTTGCGTGAGAAATTGGAGGAAAAAAGACGGAGAGAAGAAGGGTTTGAATGCAATGAGTGCTGGAAACTCTGAGGCCATTAAAACATCTTCAAATATCTCTCTCTGAAATACCTCAACGGTTATTCAAGACCTTTAGCATCCTCTTTAAAGTTATGAAACCAAAGATATATTTCTTACTTTAATGCTAACCTCCTCACTACCAGGTAAAAGGAAAGCTTTACAAGATATATTTTGGGCCTGTTTCAGGATTTCATGTCTCCGAGAATAGATACTCTATCCTTTATTAATGCAGCTGTACCAATGGAGTCATGACTCAGCTACTTTTGACTGCACCAGCCCAAACTGCTAAATGTGTACTTTAGGTGAAAAAATACATTGACAGGTGATAAATGGGTATTAGAAAATGAAACTAATGCTGTAATACACTTTTGCTGAACATTAACAGTATCTTCCTCCTTCAATCTTCTCCCCTTCTGCATCAACACACCACTGCATTCTGGTCTTTCACTGATTAAACCACTGCAGCAGGTCTTCTTCAGACAGTTGTCTCAGAACCTCTATGGCTCTTTTCTAAACTTCTGACTCAGACTCAAAACATGTTCCTTTGAGCACAGATTTGATTTTAGAATAAAGGAAAAAGTATCACACTGCTAGATCAGGTCAATAGTGAGGGTGATTGAGCACTGTGATTTGCATTCAGGCACAGAAACTGCTTTACCAAGGGCGCAGTGTGAGCTGGTAAGTTGTCTTGATAAAGAATGAAACCATTTGTACACAATTATGGTCTCTTTCTTTGGACTTTTTCTTGCATTTTTTCTAGAACCTGTTTGTAATAGGGCCTACTCCTCTAAAATGATCACTTTAATGTCAAAGAAAACAATCAACATGGCCTTGAATTTGGACTTGCTTTGTCATGGCTTCTTCATTTTGACGATGGCCTTTTCTAATGCATTGCCTGCTGTTTTGCCTTAGGATTATATTGGAAGATCCAAGTTCCATCCCACGTAACTATGTCAAAACTCTGAACTGTCTTTATTTCTGTCTCCTGTGGTGAAACTGTGGAGCTTGAATGATGAGACGACTTACAACTGTGCCTGTACTGGGGCAATTTATTTCACAACTTGGACCATTTCCCTTAGTAGGGCATCTGTTATGACGTAAACCTGTTAACTGTTGACCCTTAGTGCGCAGCTGGTGTATTTAAACTCATATTCATATATTTGATTTAGATAACTGCAGGAGTACTTTAACAATCCCAAATGTTCTGAAAAAATGCCAGTTTTCACCTATTGAGTACTCCTGATCCACCTGTATTCACACTCTGCCCGAGATATTCTATGAGTTTTAATGGCTTGGTTGAGCAGTCTACTCTAAGGTAATTGGTTAGTTGAGGGCAGTTCAGGGTGGTTTAACACAGTTTTTGATGATTCTAAAATCTTTCCAAGAAGTTTGCTGAGGTATGAGTGTGAGGATGAATAGATGTCAGTCTATCTATGTGGCCCTGTGATCGGCTGGCGACCAGTTCAGGGTGTGCCTTGCCTCTTGTCCAATGACAGGTGGTAAAGACTCCAGCCCCAACAACCCCGAAAGAGGCACAGAAGATGTATGAATGGATTTATATTATTCTCCTTGGTTTGTGTTCTTGTATTTGCATGATAAAAGGAAAGGAATTACATGATAAAGCTGTAATTCAAACCAAACATCTAAACCCTCTGTAGTGGCTACATAGCATGAAAACTTCCTACTTCTTTCTAAGCCAATTTCATATGTATGGGAAAGCTTTATGCGTATCCAAACTAATAAAGCACGACAAAAACCGACCTTCTGGGTGACGTTACTGTGAATTAAAAGTAACTGATAAAAAAATAAATGTTTTCAGTGAAGACTAAAGAATCGAAGATGACCACTAGTGACACTAACGTCCTGATTACCCATGACCCTACCCACCTGACAATATGCCCTCACTAATGATCTCTCGTGATCCACTATCCAGATCATCTAAAATTAACTATAGGCTCCACACCGTCTATGTCAGTGATCATCCACAGGCAGCCTTGGGGCCACAGCAGGCCCCCCACAGCTTCCCATCTGGCCCTCAGAATGTTATAAAATTCTGAAAATGTGAGGTTGAAAAATATGTTGTGGTTTCGAGGGTGTCTTTTTGTTGCTATGTCCCTATAACTCAATCAATCTTTATTAGTATTAACTGTATAACTATGACTGCAGCCCCCTAAACAGTTGCAATTGAAACATTTACAGCAGGAATTACTTCATGTTTGATCCGGCACCTGAAAGACACTGGAAGCTATTATTTACCAGGGGATGGAGAAAATTGAGGGTCAAACCAGTTATGGAAAACAGGCAGCATATCTTTATTGATCCATGTGGCTGGTAGTTGTACCAGTGATAAGAACGGATCTTCTTAAGATGAAAAATACATAAAATTGGAGAAATTAAAACGAAACAAACAAAAAAAAATAATGGCGTGTTTATGGTGGAATTTAGAGCTAGGGGGGAACTCCCAGTGGCCAGAAGATGGCTGGCAATTGGCTAGTATTTGACTTGAATTTGGCAGTAACTTGTCTGGAAGTGGAAAATTAAAATGGCTGCATCTCTATGTTTATTCAGACCTAAATATTAGCGTTGTAATATTGTTTTAAAATCTGGCCCCCCTTACGTCCATCAAGAAAACAAAAAATGACCCTTGTACAAATGTAGTTGATGGCCACTGCTCTATCTAGTGAAAACTGATGTAAAGGAAATAAGAGCTGACATTCTGGTTGGTTTTGATCTAGCTTATGCCCAAATACACATCACCATCCCCCTTCCATCCTGCAACTGACAACAAAATATCAAATTGTAGACTGATATGCCCCAAACCATGCGCCACACTTTAGACAACACGCTTCACCGTCAAAATAGGGCACTTTTGTCATGCATCATGAATAAAGAGATACGATTTATCACAGCCTTCACTTTTTTAGACTGTTAACTCTATCTGGAAAATCACCCAGACATCCAAATGTCGTCTATTACATCATATATTCTTCTCATATGTTAGCAGCCTAATAGGAATGTTTCTAGTACCACAGGAAACTGCTCCACATGATGTGTCAAGACTATGCTGTTAACAAATGAACTCATTTAACAGACCTCTGTGTGCTACTTGACATCACCGAGTACTACATTGCTACCTATTAGTCATCTCTTTGTATCAATTATTCAGAGTGTTTTTGGTATAATTACCGGCTGCTGTTTAACTTTAATTAAATGGCCTCCCTTGTAACACCGTATGGCTGTGTTTACTTCAAGTGTGTCACAGCAAATAGATGGCGGCTCACCTGCGAGCAGATGGTTTGACTTTTTGAAAAACAGAGTCGAGTGATGCTGCATGGCTGGTCTAATTTGTTGGTTCGAACAAGAAAGTTTAACATTTCACTTAAATAAATCTGCAGGCAAAAATAAATGTTTGAATAAAATGTTGGATGAATGTTGAAAAAACAGAGAGATCTAAGCATTGGGGATGTGGAGTATGAAGAGTTTCTTTTCTTCCTTCTAAAAGAAGAGCAAGTGAAGGTCAAAAATGCAGCGTCCCTGGGGGTTATGTGTGTTTTTGGTAGGGGAAGAGAATGCAATTTACTTTTAGGTGTTTCCGCCCTGTTTATTTTAATCACTTAGACCTCTGAGGTAGCTTTCCTCCATCACTCTCTGTTTTTTCCTTTCACTTTTATGTTCAAAGCTTTGGTATCAGGGCGGTTTTTTGCAAAAAGATACCACACGCACACACACACTTGGCACACAAACACACACTGATCTGTCTGCTTTATACTCAAACACACACCTCCTCTCTTATTTCCTTTGTATTCATGCGTGTATGAGCACACACATTTACACAGACACGCACACCAACCTGCACTGACAGGTCATTTCCCCACAATCCTACATCGCTGAGTGCAAAGAGCAGCTGCTAAATATAGAGGGAAAGTGAGCAGAATACCAACGATTCTCAAGATCATACAGTACAGAGGAGCAGGGGGATGATTCACACCAGGCAATGAGGCAGAGCTTCTCAAAGACGAGTTCAAGACCCCAAGGTGGTTTAAGGAAGGATTAAAATTGGTTTAAAAGTGCTTCTTTTTCTTTAAGAAACTTAATTTAATTGGGTTTTACTTTTGCAAGGTCTTGAGAAAATGTCAAAATTGAATATGATTTATCCATAACTGACTCAAGTTATTAACTCCTATGTTAAAGGTTTAATATAATGGCTGGTGTGCAAAACCTCATATTTACTAAATTGATTTCAGGAAATAAAGAAAAAAAGCTCTACTACTGTATGTAGGATATTTGTATTCTCTTGCTGACAAGTTATTTTTTTGTAATTTAGTGTAACATTTCTAAAACCTACTTACCAACCCGGCACACCAGATTGACATTATATTTGCCCTGCTTTATGATCTTTTTTTTTTTTTTTTTCTAAAGACCTAAATATTTCAACAAGCTAGTTGGTACAACAAAATGAATTTAAAGGCAGGGTTGGTAATCTTGGAAACTAGCATGAATTTGAATGTAGCATCTCCTTAAGACTCCGCTTAGCCCCTCCCATCCCCTCCCTGGAGCTCCTCCAAAACAACGCCCCCACTCACATGCATGAGCGCCGCTGATTCGCGACCATCTGATTGATTCAACTCAAAACTTGTCTCCAACACATCGGGTTTGTTTTGCACTGCGCCAAGTCATGTCTCGCTAGCGGTAAGAAAACACCAAAACCTTATCATTTAGTACTCACAGTACTCACAACCCGATGTTGACTCTCGTTTTTGCCCTGGCTTTGTCCGAATTCTTTTTTGTTTCGGCCTTCTCTGCCTCCGTCTTTGTTTTCTTGCTCTGTTTAGCAGGAGGAGCTGTTACCAGTAATCGGGGTATAGGTAGTTTCTCTGCCATTCTCCACACATCTCCCGTTTTGGCCGGGAAACTACAGTATTTTCAGTATTTTACCCCTCTTTCCCGCCGTCTACCCGTATTAGTATTCTCCCGTAAATCTCCCGTGTTATGATATTATAATAAAAAAAAAACATTCCTCTGCCTTCCCAAACTGAACTCTGTCACTAGAAGAAGAAAAAGCCTCGCGAGAACTGCCACCTGCAGTAGCCTGGGTGACAGTTGTCGCGAGATTAGTGTCAACAGCAGCAACAAACCAAGAAAAACAAAGTGTTTATTTTAGATTTCTTGTACACCTGTCTTAAAATGTAAGGGATACTGGAGCTTGGTTGGGGTTGGGGTTGTGGGATGGCTAGAAACGGGCTTCCCTTATTTTCAAAGCCAAAACTTGACAGGAATGCATTCTCCAACGTACTTGGATCCCTCTCAGCTCGGCTATGCACATTGGATCAGGGCATAATGTTGGCATAAGGTGGGCAGAACGGCACTACGGGATTTGATTGGTTTAATAAATACAATGCAGATTGCTGTGATTGGTTGGTGTTTTCCCTGGTTTACTCCTGCTGTAGACAGCAGCTATTGTTCGCTCTGTTTTAAGAACACATCATTCATTGATTGCCATCGGGACATAACAATCATTTTAACCAGTATAACAAAAAGTCTATTCACATCATATTACCAACCCTGCCTTTAAACAAAACCAGTAACATCTAATTATGTCAAAAGGGCCTATTTCTTTGTAATGATACGAGTTTATGGGAACTGACCAATGCCAGATACTATTATTATTTAATGTTCGTTTGTATAGGGACAGTATGAAGCAAGAGAACGTTGCCACACATTACAGCATTTATGAGTTAATTTGCAGTGCTCGTCCCTAGTTGGGCCTTTATAGACATAAAAAAACAGAACTAGAAAAGTACTCTGAGAGCACAGACCTCCACCAAGCAGCTCAGTTACGGCAGTGGCTTTTCCGCTCTGATTGGACAACAGAGTCTCCGCTCATGTCTGTCCATGGGGAGAACTCCTTCGCTGGCATTTCAAGGGAAGCTGGGAAATGTAGTGACATAGGCTTGAAAACGTTGACGTCAGTTTGCAAGTAAACTGCAATTCCCATAATGATGTACAGGGGGCAAAACCCTCACAGTACCCAAGGAGAAATTAATGGGTTTTGCCATTATAAACTTCAATTTTTTTTTTAATTTTTTTTTTTGTGAAGTCAATCTGGATTGGATCAGCACCAAAATGTAGTGGCTTGTTCTTTGGACCACACAACACCTCTGGTAAAATTTGCATGTAAATCCATTCAGTAGTTTGCGTAATCTTGCTAAGAGACAAACAGACAGACCCTGGCAAAACATAACCTCCTTGGCGAAGGTAACAACAATAAATACTGTTAAAATAATCTTAAAGAATACTTTTTTGCAAATAAAAACATGTAAAGCTTTGTACTATTTTCGTGAAGAGAAAGAGATCTTTAAAGACTTCTTGCAAAAAGGGAATACATTTATATATAAAAAATAATGATAATATATTTTTAAGGGGTCCCTGTCAGTCCTGTGCCTGAAGAATCTTCCAAACTTTTGCCCCCTTTACGGCACCCCAATATCTACATGTGCACGCAATTTTTTTATTTTATTTTTAACTGGCTGGTAGGAAGCAGTAAGGGAGTAGTAAGGCTGCATGAGGCGTCCGGCCTCCAGTTGCCCACCCCTAATTTAAAGTAATGATAAACTGCAGAAATTATATTTAGGGGGAAAAGCCATGGAACTTCTGAAGCTTTTTTGTTTGTTTGTTTTCCTTATCTTTTGCTCGTAATTATTTGTGTCTGCATTATTCAAATAAGCTATTTTGCTGCCAGACATTTTTCTTTTTCAGCATTTCACAATAAAACAAATGAGAGCACTCTTTTCTTAAATGGTACCTATTAGTTTCTGCTCTTAGATATTAGGTATTTAATTGTTACGAGCCGGACTTTAAAGAGCTTACCCTTACTTTAGAAAACATTTAGTCTGGAAGCATCGGCTGAGATTCATCCCTCCCCAAACATGTTCCCTTCTTTGTTTAATTTATTCTGCTTCAATGGAGTGCAGATTTGATGCTACATTACAGGTTGTTTCATCATCATTTCAGTAGTCTTTGCAGACTGCTTCACCCCACCTTTGCACAGATGCAACTTAGATACACTTCACAAAATACACTCAGTAATTTAATGTGCCATGGGTTCCTAGCAGACTGCGTGTATCACGGGCCGAGTTTTGATGTTGTCTTGTGTGTTCTGTGTTTTGCGTGTGTGTGAGTGTATGTGTTGCAGTGTTTTGCATAATTTTGGGGATGACAGATACTTTTATGGCAAAAGCCTTTTAAGAGGCTTTATAAGTTTACCAGTGATTAAAATTTCACCGTCAAGATGCTGGAGTGGTTTCTTATAACTGAGACAAAGACTGGTCTTGTAATAGAAGAGGGTATTGTTGCAGAGAAGAGTGTGTTCCTAGGGATGGAGGAGGCAATAAAGAAAAGAGATGACAGGTACAATTTTGCAATTCACTGGGCACAAAATTCCCTGTCTGTGCATTCATTTATTTAAGGAGATTAATTAAGCAATTCCAGTATACAAATTAAAAATAGCAGGTTAAATTGTTATAACTACAAATTATCTCTCCTCCCTCAAGGCTTGCCGGTTTAGGTAGATTGTAAATGTACAGATGGCATTAAAAATGATGGCATTGTCTAAAGATAGACCCCTGGTGGTTCATAAAATTCATTACTCTAAATTTGGGTAGCTTATTAAATCTGTCACAAGTCATTTAAAAAATGCTGTAGCTTTAGAGTAAAATACAGCACCCTGATGTTCATAAAGCAGATAAGCTTTCATATTTTGAAAAAAAACTTATTATAGAAGTATAAAATGTTCAGCGTAGTTTTATATGAGATAAGTTTGTTTTTAGATGTTGAGGGAATTCAGGTTTGCACTCTGAGGGCTGTGAGAGGTCAAATTCAAGATGGCTGCCAGTTCCTAGAGCTCAAAGCACTTCATACAGACTCAAAGAATGGACCACACAGAGTGTAAAATATTTGAGTTAGTTACCTCCACTAAGGGCATTATCATTTTGCCAGCATTTGTTAGTTTGATTTTTGTAGTTAGTTTGTGAACAAGATATTTCAAAAAGCTGTGAAGAGTCTTTGATGAAAAAAAAAGTAATGATTTGATTTTAGTGATGATCCAAAACCAGATCCAGGAATATTTTAGAGTTAATAGTGCAAGGAAGAGCAGTTTTACACATTTTTACAAATAACTCAATAAGTTCTCAAAAGATTTTCATGACATTTTCAGGGAATGTTGGTCTTGGCACAAAGAAATAGTGGTTATACAGTTTTTTGGTGCTGATCTGAACCTCGAGGTAGATCAAGGATTTTTTGAAGGATTTGTCAAAATTGTCAGACCGGGCAGTTTTCCACATTTTTGTGAAAAAACAGATACACTGCCTGGCCAAAAAAAAAAATCACCACCTGGATTTAACTAAGCAAATAGGTACGAGCCTCCTGTTGGATAATTACTGCACTTGTGATTATCTTTCAGCTGGCAACAACTTATTTAACCCCAGCTGATGCAATGAGTAGCTTCTCATTTCTTAAACAACCATGTGGAAAGACACATCCTGTGGTCATGGAAAAGATGTTAGTCTGTTTAAGAAGGGTCAAATCATTGGCATGCATCAAGCAGAAAAAAACATCTAAGGAGATTGCAGAAACTACTAAACTGGGGTTAAGAACTGTCCAACGCATTATTAAAAACTGAAAGGATAGTGGGGAAGCATCATCTTCAAGAAAGAAATGTGGTTGAAAAAAATCCTGCATGATCGTGATTGGTGATCACTTAAATGTTTGACCAAATCAAATCAAGAAAAACAGCAGTAGAACTCAGGGGTGTGTTTAATAGTGAAAGTAAGAGCATTTCCACTCACACAATGTGAAGGGAACTCAAGGGATTGGGACTGAACAGCTGTGTAGCCTTAAGAAAACCACTAAACAGTAAGGCTTACTGGAAAAAAAGGCTTCAGTTTTCTAGGGAGCATAAAGATTGGACTCTGGAGGACTGGAAGAAGGTCATGTGGTCTGATGAGTCCAGATTTACCCTGTTCCAGAGTGATGGGAGCATCAGGGTAAGAAGAGAGGCAGGTGAAGTGATGCACCCATCATGCCTAGTGCCTACTGTACAAGCCTGTGGGGGCAGTGCTATGATCTGTGACAAATCTTGTGACATTGCAGAAGCTTATTGAAACAATGCCACAGCAAATTTGTGCTGTAATCAAAGCTAAAGACAGTTCAGTGAAATATTAGAGTGTGTGACCCTGTTTTCTGGTGGCAACTTTTTTTTGGCCGGGCAGTGTATATTCTCAATGGATTTTTATTACATGTTTAAGGATTGTTGGTCATGGCACATGGAGAACTGGTTAGATCATGGTGGTGCTCTGAATCCAGGATTCTTTTTGAGGATTTGTTACCAGTGTGAGATAGGGTAATTTTCCGCATTTTTTACACCAACTTCCTGGACAATGTTGGAAATGCGTTGGCTGAGGTTTTCGCTTTCAGTGTACTTTTTATTTATCAATTATGTTGATGCCCAATGGTATTGTTAAACCTCTGAGACTGTCAGTAGGTGGGGTAGTAGCCTAAAAACGAAAGGATTTTTCTTTGTGTAGATGTAAGCTATACAGTATTTGTCAAGTTCTTCCAGTGACATAAATCAAAAGAATTTCAAATGAAGCTATGTAAATGTATCCTGGGAAAGTATACTGAGATTATGATTCTCTCTTAATAGTAGTATAAATTTACGATTTGCTAGTAAGCCAACACAGCTAGTTAGGGTAGGTTGGTAGCTAGGTTGTAATGCCAGAGTACTGTTTGGAGTTAGTACACTGAGTTGACTGTCTAGATAGTTATGTTAGCTCACCAACTTCCCACAACATATTTAGTGATTTTTTTTTATGGTATTTTGAAAAATTGCATATTAGCCAATTAACTACGTACTTTAGAGCTAACTAATGCTTGGTCAAGGTTAATGGTAACGTGTGTACACTACAAGTTAATAGGCCAAACATGGGGACTGATTCTTAACTTCTGACAAAAGTTATCAAAGCCCGACTAATTGATGGTCCTAAAAAATTTCTTTCAGGTTTTCCTATTGCTGTCCTCGATTTTCCCAGAGAAGGACTATCTGTAACCTTTAGAAAGTCCTCTCTGTTCTCAGTTAAAAACTCTCATGGTCTTGCACACAGTATCCGGTCCTCACCGTCTCTCCCCTGATTAAAGAACATGCAGTGTCAGGTCTTCCCAGCTTCTCTTCATGTTTCTTTAAATTAAAAACTCTATTCAACTTCTTTTCTGATTTAGAAGCACTCTGCGTCAGCTTTTCCCTGTTTCTCCACTCATTTCTTATGCTGTGTTATCGCTTTGCTTGCTCCTCTGTGTATTTCCGGTTCACTAGCTGAGTGAAGGATTTGTTTGGCTGAGTGGCATTACAAGTGACTCCTGTAAAGGAAAAAAATAAAGATGTGTCTTTAAAACTGGCAGTTGCTGAAAAGCCCTTAAAGCTGCTGTGTTTACATGGAGGTGACATTATATTCAAGCCAGCCATTATTTGCACGGCTGCAATTGGAGTACCAGTGTCTATTATAGGAAATACGGTAGTGGGAATGTCAAAGAACAGATGTATACATAATAAAAATAATCAAATGGGGCTTGCCACAGCTAAAAAATATGTGCTGGGTGTAATTTATGCTTCATATGACAAAATTTACCTTTGTGTGTGTGCAAGGTGTGTTTGTGTGTCACGACTGTCAGCCTGTAGACAAACACACAGCAGATCTGAAATTCACATGTTCCTGTCACTGCTCATTGATAAAAGCTGTGAGGATTTGTTTGAAGGAGCACAGAGAGCATGAGTTTTATTGTTGTCAGTTTTATTGTAAACACATAAAGGTTTTCCTATAAGGCAATGACATGTTGGGGATGATATATGAGCTCTGTCTTGGGTGTCTGTAAGCAATGATGGGCTGTCCCACTGTCGTGTCACATCTCCATTTCACATCTCTATGATGTGACGCCTTTGGGTCCTCACATGTGAGTAATGATTTCCTAATAACCTGCAGCTTGTTAGCTTAGTTGGTTGGAAAAAAAAAACAGCTGAAGTGTCTGCATCCTGTAAGATATGTGTGTGTTTGTGTGTGTGTGGGTATGTGTGCATGTGTGTTTGTGTACTCTAAAACACAAAATACACACTGTCAGTTTCAATTTGATAGCACTTTGATCCGATTTGGATGAATTGTTAAAAACCTGACATAATTTTTGCATCAGCGCTCACATTTTGAGATGTCAGAAGCGTTTTCAGTCTCGCCGAGGAATCATATTATGTTCCAACTTCTAGGTTTCTGCTTGCCATGAAAAGAGTTAGAGTCTTGATATCTTATTTTAAAATGCTTTCAGAAGGGGGAGGGTGAATGGAAATGACAAAAAGGACACCAGATGTAGTTGAATATAACAGAAGTACTCCTTTAAATTGTTAGATTTTCTTGAAATATTAAAAGAAGGAGAATCATGAAACGTTCAAAATAACTATAATTAGAGGGGAGTTAGTTCAGGCTTTAAGTATTACAGGGATGTTTTGCTCCTTTAGGCTGTTAGAGTTAGTGAAACAAGCTTCAATTTGTCAAAAACTAGACAGATTCTCTCTCATATGAAAAAATAGCATTTAAATGAAGTTTTGAACGCCCCCAAAAAATCCAAGAATATCTTCCACTTCTTACCTACGCGAATGGCAAAATAGGTCAGTCACTTGTAGAAATTTCAACTCTTTGAACCAGGGGTTTGTAAAACAGCAATCTGACTGAATCATCAGGTAAAAAAGAAGGTAAACACTAACTTGTATATCCATACTGTAATACTTATAAATCAATTTTGCTTGTAGCACTACTTTACTGTTAAAAAGGACACACTTTTACTTGCAACTCCGGGCCATTTTCTGCCTTTTTTGGTCTTCCTGCATGTAAAAGCTCAACCCTGTCAATCACAATTAAGCTAAAGGCATCTTTTTTCAGGACAACCTGGGCTATCAGAATATTTATGCCATATTGATTGATTGATTGATTTATTAACTTGCACGACCAAAGAGATAAACCTGCAATTGAATACAGATTTTAAATATCAGAGAACTTTATCCAAATCACATACAGATTTATGATAAACAAGCCTTTTCACATCTGAATATTTTTCATTTAAGCCTTTGGTGTTACGGGAATAATAAAAACTTATATCTTGACCTTTAGAGAAAGTGACAACTTCCTGTCACAGATGATGCTCCTGCCATGACTGGCAAAAACTGGGGTCTGGTGAGCAGAATTAAGAATGTGGCTCCTGAAACTAATGCACTTCACTGTCTCATCCACCAAAGTGGACAAAAAAAGCAGGGATCCCAAGGAGGCTATGGACAAAACTATGAAAGTAATTAACTTCATAAGAGGGATTTCAAGCACCCAGCACTGCTTGTTGCATCAAAACTTGATCTGCTCCTCACAGATTTGATGCCGGGGCGGCTGCTGCACTTAAACACACTGAGGACAGTGGGTCACAGCAATGTAACAGACAAGATGGAGACATTCAAAACACAGTTGAAAGAGAATTTCTCTGCCAGATTTGGTGATTTTTCCATTCCCAGGGATGTAATTGGCTTTGTCCATGACCCGTTCACAATCAGCCCAGGTGGGGGATTCTCTGCTATCGTGCCTTTGGATGAAGCGTCTATTCAAAGGGAGCTTGTTGACATTCAGGACGCCAGTGACATGAAAGCTGTTTCTGTGGTGCTAAAAGCCTAAGCGCTTTTTTGGCTGGCTTGTCCCCAAGACTTTGCCCCATTGCGGATCTTAGTTATGTATGTGCTCACCATGTTTGGGTCGACCTACACTTGTGAATCTGTGTTCTCAAAGATGACCATCAAATCACACGAGAGGAACTGCTTGCCAATCCAGTCTTATGAGGGTTGTTTACGGACAAGCCTGACAGCTGTCAAGCCTGATGTTAAGAAATTGGGGTCTGAGGGGAAATGCAGTTTCTCCCATTAACCTAATGTGAGAAGCCTATTTCAGTCTCAAGATTGTATCTTAAGGTTATTTGTTAGATAACTGGCCTTTCCTAATGTTTTTCATTAATGTGCACAGCAACGTCTCTCCCCAAGTAGGTCTAAAGGCGGCTTTTTTTTTTAAATAAGTATTTCTGCTTAATTCCAATGTCACATAAGGATAAAGATAGTATTTATGAAGCCCTTACTTCATTTAAAGTGATGCCGAGGATCTTTTGTTGAGGGTGTGCCTAAAAAATGTGAAACTACATGTGAACAAAAAATAATAAGATTTGCTCTGAGAATCTTGTGAAAAAATAAAAATAAAAGTTAAATGAGAGAAAATCGCCTGTCCTCATTCATGGATTTGGATAAGATAAAGCAATAGAGACGTCTTAGTCACAGAGAGGATACTTGTGTTGGTTTTATTGATCATACATGATTCAGTGCACAACCTGAGTTGCAAAAACATGTTTTTTTTTTTCAGCAGACGCTGAAATACTGATGAAGTTATGGTAATAATGGCACACAGGGGGATTTCTGTTAAAAAGGATCAAACTTCAAGTAATTGAGGGGCTGCTTTTATAGGACAATGATTTTTTTTATTTGAATGGAAAACATACATATATGAATACATTTATACATGTACAACAAGATAAAATAAAATAGTAAGCAAACGCAAATAGCTATTACAGCATTTTTTTTCTGCAACCATTAATCCTTTCTAAACCAGATAATATAGATCAAAATATGTTTCATATCATCATTTCTGTAATTTGGCAACCCTCCATGGACTGGATGGAAAGCCATTGGGACTTGGATGCAGCCCATGAGCGGCTACTTGACGATCACTGCTGCAGGCCATATCACCTAAAACCACTTATACTTGAGTTTAGTAATGCAGCCAACATGCAGGATAAGTAAGGGCAGCACTGTTTTAGTTAGCATGCTGACAGTTTACTCATTGCACTATAATGTTGGATGTCCTCCCTGAAAACTGCAGCTTTAAAACACTGTTGCTATTCAGACTCTTCCTCTTGCTTAGCCATGATGCTTCATGCTATGTACAAAAATAGTTTTATTATGTTTTAATGACACTTAATGGAGTTTTGATGACATGAATGGAATTTAGTTGGAATCACAAACAATGAATAAGCAGGCTTGATTTAATAAAAGGCATGTGGCTAAATTAATCATGTAATAACCCATGTCTTCTCTCTCTCTCTCAGATCTTTGGATCCATCGCCCCTGGACCATCTCTCTTTTCAGTCCACCTGCCAGTCACCACTATGAGTCTTCATGTTGTGTTTTAATAAATCACAGCACACCAGATAGAGGTAGGCATGGTTTCTCTTCTGCTATGCTTCTAATGCCAAAATGTTTAAGCGGCTAATTTGGGAATACATAAATGGACCCTGCTGGGAACAGTGACAAAAAGTGTGCACAGTGGTTTCTGTATAATCAATCTGAGGCAATCTGAAGACGTTATTGCCAGTTAAGATAAATGATCTCCTTGGGGACACAAGACTGTGTAAGATATTATATTATGTTTGATCCCATCTGCCCTTAACCTTGACAACCAAACCTTTCTATGATACCTTTTATGTGAAATGCAGTCATGCATCCAGTATCAGAGAGTTTCTGATGCCAGCCCTTAAGTGTTAAATAAATTGAAATTTGTCTCCATAAGCAAGAGTATAAAAAGCAAAAGACAGTCTATTTGTGCATTAGTGTTTGTGTATGAGAGAGCCATAGAGAGGTACAGTGGATAAGTAAAAATGTACCCATGTGCCCACCTACCTAACTCACCACATAAGGAGGTTGAGTGCACTTATCCACATGTGAATGTAAATGTACTCCTGTCTGTGTATCCCTCTGGTTGTGTGTGTGTGTCTAATGAGAGCTGAACTCTGGTCCAGAGGGGGTTTATCTGTTACAGACATATTAGCAGGGCTGTAAAAGCACAGAGGCCAGACAGGGTTACCTGTGGATAATGTGAACAACAAGGCTGCTAATTCCAGCCAGATGGATGGATGGATGAATAAATGGGATGTATGTAAGTATGTATTGATGGATGAATAGATTTATGGATAGATAGGTAGATAAATGGACGGATAGCTGAAAAAAATGAAGATTGAAAATGGGTGAATAGATAAATGTCTTGATAATTTGATGAATAGAGGGTTTGGTGAAAAGATAGGCAGATAGAGGAAAGGTGGATGGTAGATAAATGACTGAATGAATGGATGGAACAATAGATCAATAAATTAGTTGATATTGATAGATTGATGGTTAAATTATTGAATGCTAGATAGATTATTGTATGGTTTAATGAATGCTTGAATGGATGAATGTGTGGATAAATAGGTAAGTGGATGGACAAATAGTGAATTATTAGATTGATGAATAGATTGAGTGATGAATGAAAAGATTGATACATGAATTGTTTGATGAAGACTGGATGAAAATTTTAATAAATTATTGGGTGACTAGATGAACAGCTTGGCACTTCCAAGAGTGGAAAAAAAGATGGATATAATAATGGACGAGGAAGATAGATGAGAAGATAAATGGATGGATGAATAAATGAGTTGATAGATGGACTGAGAGATTGATGGATAAATTAAAGGAAGGTAGGATGGATGGATTGATGGGTGAATGGTTGGATGGATGCATGGATCAATAAAAGGATGGATTGATTGACAGATGAAAAACTGCTGAAAAAATAGATTGGTGAATGAATTAAAAGGTGGAAAAAGACAATGAATGGATGGATGAATGGATGAATTAGTTGGACTGATAGACTGATAGATGAATGAATGAAATAAAGGCTGAACAAATACATGGATGGTGGATGGATTGATCCATGCAAGAATGTATATATAAATGAGTGGATAGATGGATTGACAGGTTAGTTTCACAGATGGAGGAAGGACTGAAGGACAGATGGATGAGTGATAGACTGTCTGGGTGGAGGGTTGGATGGATGATTAGATGGATGGATGGATGGACAGATGGAAATAGTGGTCATAAGCCCAAATGTATGTTATTTGTTTCCCCTTGCCTAAACTGAAACCACATGTTTAACACTGTATGAAAGACCATCTAAGCCTGTCATGCAACTGGTACCACAAGATCTCTGTGCTGTAATTTGCCATATTATCTCAAAAAGCTTTATTTGATAAGAAGGATGCAAGAAAACATTTCTTAAGCACTATGACTGGGTTTAGGACACACATTTACCCCTTAAAGTAGTGTGACTTTTGAAACAATTCCAGCCTCAGAAAGATCATAAACAGTGTAGATAAGAGCAGTGAGCCTGTCTGAACATGTTCTTGCTCAACCTTGTTGACAAAGCTCATGCCCAACCAAATCTTTCAGACAGTGCATGATACAATATAAAGAAAAGCTGTAGCCCTGGAAGGATCCACTGTACCTTGAGTCACACTACTTTCTGTTTGTGTGTTTTGTGTTGGCTGAACTGCCTTTTGAGCACTGCAGTGATTTTGTCTGTAAAAGCCACCACAAAACACTGAAAAGGCTCTATCCACATAGTCTATGAGACTATTCTGTTGAAGCACAAAAAGCACTTTTACTACAAGTTTTTCACTCTATTGCCTGTTTCTTCCATATGCTCCCATTGGCAGATATCTAAAGAGCTGTCAAAAAGACAAGTGAGGCAATCTGTTAAAGCTATAATAGCTCTACGAACATTTTCTTTGGTGTAGATGAACAATTTTCTTAAACATTTTACAAAGTCTTTTTCGTCATTCACATGACCCTTTTTCAAGTATAAAGTGCATCCACAGGGGAGTCTGTCCTTTTTGACATACTGTTTCAATATCCTTTGAAACTATCAAAGTGTTTTATCTCTTGGGCACATAAAAGTGTATGCCCATAGCAAAACAAAACTCTCTCAAACCGCATCATACTTCTTCAGAACTCTGCCTCAGACTCTGACATCAGCAAAGGCAAGTGGTTCTTAGAAATATTTTGGAATAAGAAGACATTTTTACACAAAATCTGCATTGTCTGAAGAGTTAGTCATGACACAAAAGCTTATTATTCAACCGACTTTAACCTACCCATCTGCCCCTAAAGCCGATCGATACTTGTAATTGCCAGTTGTGAGCATCAAGGATCAAGGAAGGAAAGCCTTGTTTGAGGCTTCCATTGTGCCAAAGTTTGTGACCAGAATGCAAGCCTTGCCTGTCTTTGCAGCAACCTAAGAACTATTCGGTCTTTAAGGCAAATGTCTTTGTTAGACCAGGTGATTTCCTGAAGCAGCAGGCATGTAGCAGATCGTCTAAGGAAAGGAAGACAGTTGGGGTAGCCGGGTTTGAGGAGCCAGTGAAGAAGTACCTCTTAAGACCATGCTCTCTTGCATAAGGAATCTCGAGCAAAAGTTTGAATGACTTATTAGGAGGATGTGGGTTTAGTTAAAGGTGTCTGTGTCAGGAATCATGTCCTGTTTCTTTTGATTGGGGATTTTATTTAGTAATGAAAGGTAAATGTCTATAGGATCCAGGATAGCTCAAGCCATATCCTTGGAAAGACCACTAATGAAGTCCACCAAAATAGCAGGGTGCTAGCCCTTAGATATAGTAGGCTGTAGATATTGTTGAGCTGCCTTGGCCAAAATGCTCTTTCAGTGCTAAATACAGGTCAGATGCAGCAGTTGAGTGGCAGCCCAGGATTTCATTGCCTTAGATCAAATTTTGAAAAATGGTAAAAACAAAAATAATGCAGCATTCAACAAGTAAATTCCCCAAATAGTTTGCTAATTACATTCTGGACATGCTTCACAATGTGTACCCTAAATTTTACAAATGGCACAGCATAAATACCTTCACAGGAGTTATGTTGTCATCTGGCATTGGTTATGAGCATAAGCTTGAAGTATAGCATGCATTCCAGTGGTACCAAAATTAAGGCATAGGGCATGTATGAAATGTACTGGACTGTAAAGCTGTCTTATTTTCACTGCTTGACATACATTAATTGACACATACATTGACACTTGCTTACTTGTTGGCATATTCAGCAGGAATAAGGTTCAGGAGTGGCTTAGCTAAAAGGGGTCATACTGCCACCTTAGTGAAAGCACCATACTTACGTCTACACAATGACATGTCCACCCATCAGATGCTGCCTTTTATTCTCTCACAAAGAAAGACAGGATAATTTCAGTCTTTTCTGTTTTCCAATTGTAGTGAAAGAGATAGTTACCTCCGCCAAGGAGGTTATGTTTTTTTTTTTCCCGGCGTTTATCTGTCTGTCTGTTTTTGGGTTCAAAATATCTTGAAAAGTTCTGAACGGATTTGGATGAAAGTTTCAGTAATTGTCGGAAACGGGATATGGAAAAACTGATTAAATTTTGGGGGTGATCCGGATCACCGTCTGGATCCAGGAATTTTTAAAAGATTCTTTAACATTGCCAGATAGGACCATTTTCGCCAAAGTGGACCGAAGCTGCTTGGCGGAGGTCTGCGCTCTCTGAGTGCTTTTCTAGTTTGGTATTTTTTTTATAGGATCATATAGGGTCTATTCTAATTCTACTTCATTACAGGTGAAGGGACACAGAGGCTGTGCAGTGAACTGAGTGAGCAAAGTACCAGAACAAATGGGCTTACTGGCAGAGTTCATTACAATGTACAATCACCTTAATCCCACTTTTTTTTGTTTTGACCTAAAATTCAGCTAAAGACTTGAAGTTCTGAGCCCCAACTGCAGCAGAATGGATGGATGGATAGACAGCATGGATTGCTGGACAGAAAAATGGATTGAAGGACAGAAGAATGGATTTTTAAATGAAGATTTGAGGAATGGATGAATTGACTGATGGATTGATAGATTTATAAATGGATAGGTAAACTGATGCAAGGGCAGACAGATTTATAGGGAGATGAAAGGGATACTGATAAATGGGTAAATAAAAGGAGGGATGGACAGATGGATGGATGGATGGATGGACACACAAGAAGACTGATGGGCAAATAGAGTGATGGATGATGGATAAACTGTTTTTTAGATGGATGGATGGATCCAGCAAGTGTCTAGACGGACAGGAGGATCATAATGCAATAATGTAATGGATGGATGGATGGATGAATGGATGGATGTATAAACTGATTGATAAAAGGATTTATGTGCAGACAGATTTATGGATATATAGATGGGAGACAGATAAATGGGTGAATAAATGGACTAACAGAAGGATGGACAGATAGATGAATGGATGATTACTTCTAGACTCCAGAGTGAAGGCGTACTACACAGGTACAGTAACAGTGAGAGAATAAAGACTTTACTATGAATCTAAACTCTATCAGCTGCAGTGGAGTCAGAGGAGGTCACGTGAGGTGTGATTCTGCTACAGAGTCCCTCCCCTGTCAGCCTATTACAGAGTATTAACTCTGTCTTACACACTGTTAAAAAAAAAGTTTGAAAAATGCTTTCCTTGCAGAACAATTTGTACCACTGTTCTTTTTCCTCATTGCAGGTAGCTCTCCCCACCTTCTTCACGCTGTTGTATTTTCTGTCAGCACCCTAGAGGAACAACTGCCATGAGCAGTTTGTAAGAGTGAACTAAACAGCAAAAACCTCCAAAATGTTATTGAGGTTTCTATGCTTATTGCAGTGGCACAAAATAGACATTTGTGAACTTCTGGTAGAGGGATTGTTACATAAGACATGTCTGACGTTAAACTTACTAAGTTGAGACATCAGATATATATTTCCAATTTTTATCAGTCAGAAAGTTTCCAAGATTACTCAACATCTCCCCTCTGAACTGTGTGATATCTGCGACAAAACAGTCTGTTTTGTTTCATTACCCTTCAGTAAAATTTCAACAGATTAGACTCTTGATTCAAATACAGCATGACGTTTGATATCAGAGGAAGTCAATCTTATCTTAGATTACTTATCTCAAATAGTTAATGGGACTGATAGGGAAAAACATGAATTTAAAAGTCAAGAAGGATGCAAAAGTTCACAAAGCCTAGAAAGACTGGAATAGGTCATGGTGTTTCCTTTGTGTTTGTGGGCTGTTTGTGTGTGCGGGTGGATGGTTGTGTAAAACCAACCCTTTGGGAAGTCCTTTTACAAAGAATTTGTTGGAGAACAATTGTCAGCCTTCCTAGAAACTTCTCTGCTGTCCTGAGAAAGCTCAGTTCTGTTGTGTTAGAGCACAATGCAACATGTTTTGTTCTTGGATGTTCTCTCTTTCTTTTGGGCCTCTGGGTGGTCTGTACCACTTGTTAGGCTTTATTTTACACGCCCAAACTTTGCTGAAGTGCTTTTCCTCTAATATACTGATACATGTAGGCACAGAGAGGACGGAAAAGGAAAAACACAAGGTTTCTTTTTTACCCTATTATTGCACTTTCTATTTATATGAAGTGTAGTGCATGAATCAACAAACAATTTTGAAAGTGATGCCTCATCAGGAAACCTGTGCACGTTTTTCTAATTAAAAATGTGAATATTTTTCTAATAAAAATGTGCACATCATAAATCCTCAACAAGTATTGGTTTAAAATTATAAAGCCTTTTTTTTTTAATCTTATTAAGATATCAGTTATACTGTACAATGGAGAATTAGGGCCACATAGAAAAAAAAGTATATTTAAAAAAAATAATAAAATTACAAGAATAAAGATGTAAAGTTACAAGAATAAAGTCAAAAAGTTACGAGAAAGTCAAAAAGTTACGAGAATAATCTCTTAAAGTTCCGAGAATAAAGTCATAAAGTTATGAGAATAAAGTCGAAAAGTCACAAGAATAATCTAATAAAGTTAAGAGACTAAAATCTTAAATTTATTTAAATTAAGGTAGAAAACAAACATTATTCTGAAAGGCTGTACCAGAATAGCAGCCATCTGCCTACGCAAAGAGGATGAAATGACAGTGTCTTCTTGATTAAGGTATACTTAAATTGATCCAAAAATAACCTTCTTAATGTCTTTGCCAAACTTATGACTTTTACTCGTAACTTTGTCTTTATTCTCATAACTTTATGCGATTATTCTCATAACTTTTCAACTTCATTCTTGTAATTTAATGCAATTATTCTCGTAACTTTATGACTTTATTCTTGCAACTTTATGAGATTATTCTTGTAACTTTCAACTTTATTCTGGTAACTTTATGACTTTATTCTCATAACTTTTCAACTTTATTTTCATTACTTTATGACTTTATTCTCATAACTTTACTTTTTTTTTAAACATACTTTTTTCCCAACGTGGCCCTTTATCGTCTGTCCTAATACGGTGAAGGAGCACCTAGGGAGACTATGTTAATTTAAATTATTTCCACACCTGTATCTTGGTGGCACAGTTAAAAAAAAAAAAAAAAAAAAATCTACAAATTTGCATATTTCCCTCGAATCACTTCATGTTCACATGGCAGTGTTTTGAAGCAGGCTGAGTCTCTCAAAAGGTTTTAGGTACCCTAACATCATTATGTCACAGCACTGTGCATTACGGGAGAGAAAGTCAGCTGGCTAAGCTACCCACAAAACAACCTACAGATTAATAGCCAAGGTTAAATGCCCTATGTAACATTATAAAAAAGCATATTAACATCATGTGACATGCCTTATGATATGAGCGTAAATCAACTTTGTATGAAGAAGAGAGGCTTTTAATGCTTGCCAGTGTCTACAACCAACTATAGAGGACACCAGATGGCATGAAAACTTAATCCAGTGTAACACCTGTCGAAAGATCAGCAGAGAAACTGTCAGTGATGCAGAAAGCAGCTTTAATAAGGTTATTTCTCTTGTTTGAAGTTGGGCTAAATTCTGGGATGTAAAATGATCGTGTTGTTGAGTCCAGTGATGATCTGCTGTAGAGATAGTGAGTAATGTCAGTCTGTTTCTATTTGATATGTTCTTCCTGTCTGCAAAAAGTGACTCTGGGGGATCCAAAACATTATTATTGATGAGTACTTTGTCATCAGCCTGGTTGTCGTAATACAATTGTTACTGCTGCCAAGGAGGTTATGTTGTCACCAGGGTCTGTCTGTCTGTTTGCAAGATTACGCAAAACTACGAGATGGATTTACATGAAAATTTTACCAGATGTGTGGTTTGGTCCAAGGAAGAAGCCATTACATTTTGGTGGTGATCCACATATGATCCACACAAACTTAACATTGGGCCGTATTTAAAAAAAAAAACAACATATCTCTGACATCACCTGATGGATTCGCTTCAAAATTAACAGAATAATATATATGTGGTATAACTCTATCCTCATGGTAAATTTAATCTGGATCCCATCCAGACTGACATCATGAAAAAGCATTGAAGTTTATCCCATTCATCTCGCCTCGCCTGCTGTGAGGGTTTTGCCCCCTTTACGTCATTATGGGAATTGTAGTTTATTTGAAAACTGACGTCAACTTTTCAAGCCAATGTCACTACATCTCCCAGCTTCCCTTGCAATGCCAGCAGAGGAGTTCCCCACATGGACAGACCTGCGCGGAGACTCCAGAACTGTATCTTTTACAGGGGCTGTGGAAAAGCCACTGCCATAACTGAGCTGCTTGGCGGAGGTCTGTGCTCTCCGCATGCTTTTCTAGTTATTACTGCTCTTTGTATTATACTGTAGTGTGATGAGTTAGCTCATCTCACTGTTTGTGTTGGTTGCTGGGTCTATTGTTTCCTTACTGCAAACAAACTGCTCCAGTTGGAAGGGAACAGAGGGTGGTTGTTTGTGCCGGTTTAGGGATGATTGTTGTGTTTACATTCAGGCAAATGAACCTTGCCGAGCGCAGGGGACCCACCTGTATTGGAACAACTCTCCCAAACAATCTAAGTGTGAAAAGAACCTTATTTTAGTTATTTTAATCGAGGACATGTTCAACAAAAAAAATGAAAATGTGTATCACGCACTATAAGGGTTTTCCAAGCATGTATAGATCCAAACTTGAGCGAGAAAATATTCTCCCGTGCAAGAAGTACAAAGTTATTGCTATTGCCATTGTGTTTTTAACACAGCTCAAACCCCATCGAAATACATTATCCCAACTCTTTATCTAGAGCTTGTCAGGGACATAAACAATCTCACAGCTTAAGCTATTTTAATCCCTCTTGGCAACACAGATATCAAACAAGTAAACAATGATTATATTTTTTAAATGAATCCCCCCCTGCGCTGTCTCATCCTTGTTCAAACTGTGAATTTAAATGATTCATGGAGGAATTTACACAAAGGTTTTCACTCGCTATTTAGGAGGTTTGCAGAAACAAATGGATTTGCTACTGTGGGTTTGTATTTCTGTGCACTCTGAACATATAGAAGTGTAACAGTACAGCTTTAAGCTTTTGGAGCTTAGTACAAGAGATGATGCAAGGGAATTTGGTGAAACTGTGTTTTCTATCCTGATAATTCATCTCTGTTTCTGTTAAGGAAAAAGTTGTGAATTAGATAACAAGTGAAAAAACAACTCAGAAATCACTATTCACAAAAAGTTATTGCGAGAAAATTCAGCTTTCAATCATCACCATTTTTGTGGATTTTAGTAAGGGGTGGAAAGATTAAGAAAATATTGCATTCATTTGTAAGTACAGTCATAGTGATAACATTTTACTCATGCGCATGTAGAGTTAGCAATCTGCTATGAATAAAAGTAAAAAGTAGAGCTGTCAAACAATTACAATTTTTAATCAGATTAATCACAGGGTTGTTGTGGATTAATTTTCATAAACATAAATTAAATATAATTTATTTTTAATCTATATTAATTGCGTGAGGGTGGTTTTTTGCAAGCTGGATGTAGCGTTAGCCGAAGTGCTAGCAAGTTCCCTGACTGATGCATACTTCGCCTTAATGTGGTACTTTAAGCTGGAAGTGCTTCAGTAAAAAGAAAACTCCTTACAAAGTGTGCATATAACTGTATGTCATCTTGCATTTTTTTGTATTGAGATTTCCCACTGAGAGCTAGGACCACTGTACTGTTTAACGTTTTCCAACTCGAGGTGGTTGGTTCTGCCAGATCAACTGCCCATTTACGCTTGTGCGGCAGCATTTGCTATGGCAAGTCTACTGGGACAAACTGCCAGAAACGCGTCGCCAGAGACATTTAAGGGATTGAGTGTAGCCAGTTAAACAGCTATCTGATCGAGTTTGTATTGTTACAGTTTATAATAGTCAGTCAGTAACGCACTGGAATATGAGTTGGGGGTTGCTAGGTCCCAGGAGGACCATATCTAGATGCTTCTTCAAAAGCAGCAGACCATCAGTCTGACATCTTCTAAATAGCCTGTGCCTGTTATCAGGATGTCTGACAACAGAGTGTTACATGAATTTTCTCCATGATCAATAAAGTGTGCTGTCTTTCTTTTTTTAACATTACTGAAGTAGCATTTGAGTAGATTTGAATGAATTTATATGTAAAAGGTGTCAGTAAAAAAGAATCTGGACCATTTCTGAGTCATCCCTTTGTATATAAGCACTCTACGTCCCTCCACTGCCTTGCCCCATGGATAAAGAGTAGACTGAAATAAGTGTTTAAAGGAATAGTTCAGGATTTTTTAAGTGAGGTTGTATGAAGAACAGGCCACACTTTGCATTGGTGCAGAAATCGTCTGCACCGAAGTGAGGGCTGCACATTGCTGCAAATGTTGCCACTGACTCCTACATGCCATAGGCTGTTCTGTGTTGTGAAGTAGTTCCTAGACAAAGTGGTTTGGTTGTGGAAAGATGAGTCATTGTGAAACTGTTTATAGCATCTGATCACCAAACAATGCTGAGCTTCAACCAACACAGCAACAGGTAAGAAAGTGGAAATGAGGTAGGCCTGAAGCCTCACAAGAGAATGATTTTAACAAGTCCATCCATCATTTTGCTTTTCATTTGTACATAAACAAGTTAGTCGAAATCATTACTCATGAGGATTAAAAATAACCCTGTACAGCTTGAGCTATGCATCTTTTTTCCTCTTACCTTGCTATACTATTCATATTGCTGCCAAATTTATGGCACTTTATCAACTGTGTGTATGCTCTTCCAGGGCCTCCAGATCCTGTAGTTTTTTTTTTTTTGCAATTCCACATTTGACTAAAAATAGCGTAACACCTTGGATGCTGAAATAGGGGTCAAGTTAGAACAATTTCAAGGCTGCATAGCTAACAGGCGCCCTTAGTATATTGGAACATTTTTTGATGTATTAAATAATTTCTTTAAACCAACAATAATAGAATTCCTTATTCCCCATCACCATTATTTGTATTCCCTTTGTATTGTCTTAAGTTTATTAAAGAAATACTTAGATGCTTATAACCCCAAGACCAGAAAGCTGCATACATAATGTAGTTCAATTAATAATTATTATCAATTTGTACTGCATTAAATTACACATACTCTTTACTTTTGAAGCCATTTTGTTATCTTTAGCTTTAAAAATAACTACAATGACTAGCTTTCACGTCAAGAGGGAAACACGAACAGATAACTTCTTGTGTTAGGAGCAGGTTCTTAATGTTTTAATAGTTACTTACACCAACAACTTTTTTTACTTTTACCCATGCAATTCGTATTTATTCATTCATTTTCTACATTGCTTATCCCTTTTGGGGTTGCAAGGGAGCTGGAGCCTATCCCAGCTGTCAATGGGCAAGAGGCAGGGTACACCCTGAACCAGTCGCCAGACAATCGCAAGGCCACATAGAGAGACAGACAACCTTAGAAGACCATGCAAACTCAACACAGAAAGACCCTGGCCGACCCAGGCATTGAACCAGCAACCTTCTTGCTTCTTCCATTTTGTATCTATTTATTTATCTATTTATTATTAATCATATTTAGTATAAAGAGGAAAGCAACTGTGCATGATTGGTCCTGGTGGTGGGGCCCGTCATTATGCCTTTCCATGGGACCCACAGTTCCTGGCGGAGCCCTTGAACCGAACAAACTAAAATTAAGACAGAGAATCCCTTTTTTGTGATGATTGCTCAAATGCAGTTACACTCCAGTGAGTGCATTTTGTTAGATTGCCTCATCCCCTGAAGCAAAAAGCATCCACAGCTGGAGTCTCTCTTCACAGCTGGTTCAAGGGCAACATCTTGATGAGGGGAGATCATCCATGGGGGTATGACTTTTATGGGCAGAGACTGAGGGCTAATTAAATAGGCTGATTTAATATATGTTTTATTGCATGTGTAGGCACTGGAGCAAAAGGCAGAAAATAAATAGCACTGTAAAACAGTATTTTACAGTCAGTTTTCTGGCTAATTTGGGGTAAATCAAATTGCCTTTTGGGAGATAAGACAGAATAAAACTTAATTATCCAGGCTTACAAAAAGGCAGTGACTTGATAAGCATAAAACTGTCTCTGATGAGTGAAACAACGGAAAGCTAGTCATCAATTTCCCTTTTGCGACAGTATCTCCATAATCAGCTTCACTTCTGTTCGCTGCTTGTTTGATATTGTTTGTTTGGATGCCACCCATCATATTTCTTGTGGATAAGTTTGTTGAAGTCCTCTCTGTCATCTTTCTGACAGCCATAAAGCCAAAAGAATATGGCTTCAATACACAATCTGTCTGAGAGACAATACACTGAATATCATCACCGTGTTGAGGCTGCTGCTGCTGCTGCTGTGAGATGGATCTCTGTTCCAGATGATCTGCTCTCACAAATGTGCCTTTCTTTCTCTATTATGACAATTTCTGTCTGACATACCATACAGCTGAGGATGAATGAACGGGATCTGGGCGAGATTCTCCTCCATTTTCTGGCTTACAATGGCCACAGGTCTCAATTTTTGTTTGATTTGTTGCCTGAAAACGGTAGTTGTGACATTTTCAGTGAGGCTCAAAGGTTTTGAAGTGGGACTGCTTGAGGACTAGTTGGTGCAAACTACACAAAGTGGAAAAATCCTTACTTTTATGACCAAGTGGTGGAATAATGTCATTTTTCTATCAAACATAATCACATAAAGAATGCTTGATTACATGTCAGAATAAATAGATTTGCATAGGATTTTTACAAAAGTTGTTAGATGGGAGAACCAAGACACTATATGGGCATCTTTACATCAGATTTCTTTGGTCCAACTCATTATCCATTTTTTAATTTTTTTATATAACCTCAAGTTTGATCTATGCTCTCATGTGGACATTTAAAGGCAGACCAAAACATGTGATGCATGGGGAACATGCTTTCTGATTGGTCTAAATTTCTTGCAGTACAAATGACTCCCGCAGGGCTGTGGCTGCATTGATTTGTTGCAATACCGTCTCAGGATAAGTGTTATTTATTATTGTTATTATTCTTATTATTACCATCTTCAAGGGGGTTATGCTTTTTCTCGCATTGTCTGTTTGCCCACAAGTCTGTTATTCCTTTAGTCTGTTTGAGTGTTAGGAAGATAACCCCAAAAGTTAAAAATTGATTTGGATGAAATTTTCAGGGAATGTTGGCTGCGGCATAAGGAAGAACTGGTGGGACTTCGATGGTTAGCCCAATCCAGATGTGGACCCAGGAATTTTTTCAGGGATTTCATAACATTGCCAGATAGGGCAGTCTCCACATTTTTGCTAACAACTCAAACATTTGTCAACAGATTTTAATGTCATCTTTAGAGAATGTTGGTCACAGAACAAGGTCAAAGCGATTAGGTTTTGGTGGTGATTCAAATCCAAATGTTGATCCAGATTTTTTTTAATGATTTGTTGACAGTGTCAGATAGGGCAGTTTTCTACATTTTTGCTAATAACTCCATTAGATCTCAACATATTGTCATGACATTTTCAGTTCATATTGGTCAAGGCACAAGAGAGAAGTGATACGATTTTGATGTTGATCCAAATCCAGATGTGGATCCAGTAGTTTTTTCTAGTGTAAGAAGGGGCAGTTTTCTACATTTTAACAACAAGTGGCTTGACAATGTTGGAAATGCCTCTGAGCACTTTTTGTTATTAGTATGAAAATAATAAAACTAGTAATCATTAAAAATATTATATAGTTTAAATGTTGATCAACCAGGACCCCTTTGCATCACAGAGAAACACTTAAGCCCACTTCAGATCAAAGATTTGTGATGCAGTAAGACCTCTTCAGGACGTTGCAGAGTGACAGTCTCAGCTGTGTAAATTGAGCTGTTGCAGCTAAAATCAAGCAATCTGATGGTGTTTCCTGAGAATCATTTTGTCAGATTGCTTTTAGCTTATTTTATAGTGCAAAGCATGTCATGTGTTTTAAACAGCTAATCAGTGCCCTAAACTAAGAGGGGGGATGTGTGAAATAGTATAGTCTACAATGTATGCTGATGAATGGTGATTTATGGCTCACCTGTTGCCAGGAAGTGCAGCATTATCATCAGACCTTCTCTCAGTTAAATACAGCTTATGTATTCAATGTTTGCTCTAGTCATCAGATGCAACACAAGCTACCTAAAAGATGAAACTTCTGCAATAACTGGGAGACACTCATCAAAACTGGGATATCCTCAGCCTCAAACTCATGGCATACGTTAAGCTGTGTTCCATTTACATCAGAACTCAGAAGAGGAGGGTTGGGAATTACATCACATCCCAACATCCCGGTTACAGGCTGGCCGGGATAGCTGAAGGATGTCCAACTTTGAAGTGGGAAATTCAGACCAAAGGGATTATCCAATCACCTAGATTGTCGCGTCCCATTATCTGAGTCACATTATCCAGTTTGCAACATGGACTATCTAAATACAAAGATCAACTGGATCACACCATTAGAGCAAGCCTCTAGGATATAACACACACGTAACACTCCAAAGTCTGCATCATCTTGTTATTCCTCTTTTTTTGGTTCTTAAACATTGCAGCTGTAGTGTTTCAAGTGGAAACTGAAGACAAACAGTCAATACAATGTAAACATAGTACATTTGTATCTTTCATTACGCCTCAATTGTTTATTTTGGATGTTTTCTGAAAATGGTATTTTGAGTTCACTTTAAACTGGATTGTTATAAAATCAACCAAAGAATCCAGAGATCAGAAGTTGGATGAATAAAAGTAATGGCCAAGCACGGCTGGAGAGACATACTATGCCGATCTCCAAAGGCAAACTTGGCTGCAGTCCATCTCTTGTGTGAATCATGCCCATTGGCGTTAATGTTAGACTACTGGCTGGGCAGCTGCAGGGATAATTTCTGGAAAATGACACAAGAAATCTCAAGTGTGAACACTCATGTGAAGGAAATGATGAGTAATGAATGACTAGAATGTGTAAAAAATGCTTCCAGTTTATGAAAATATATTCAATGGCCCTTTTAATGTGAGAAACAAGCCAAACAGAAGATAATTTGACTGAAACAGTTTGCATGTATTATACAGCAAGGACAGACAATTCATGTAATCCTGACAATGGCAAAGTCATCACATCTGACGTATGCTAAGTGTTCAGGCATCATACTTGACACAGCCCTGTCCTTCAAAGAAGCAAATAAAAGAGTCATCAAAAATGTTCAATTTCATTTGAATAATTTAAAAGAGCATCAGTTTTCTCCACTAGCTGCAAAGCTGTTTGCATGTACCATGTAATGTCCTCATTCATCTTATTTACACTTACACTGTTACTACACACAAGCCTGTGCACTCCTTCTTTATGAATAAATTCTAAAAGTACTGGAAAATACAACTTTCTCAGTTTTGTTAACTTCTTTTTTCATTCTGATGCCTGCCAGAAATAGCTAACAATCTCAGCGCCCATCCTCTCATAAAGTGCATTGCCAAGCTGTAGCAGAGGTTGCAGAAGCACATTTCAGTCTGCTTTTTCAATTACAGCGACGAGGAAGCAAACTCAATACCTTCAAACATTAGTGTCTCAAGTCCCATCCACATGAAGAGGAAAACCCTCCAAAAGTATTCGTTCACCCATCCAAATAAGCAGAATCAGGTGTTCCAATCACTTCCATGGCCACAGGTGTATAAAATCAAGCACCTAGGCATGCAGACTGCTTTTACAACCATTTGTGAAAGAATGGGTCATCCTCAGGAGCTCAGTGAATTCCAGTGTGGAACCTTGATAGGATGCCACCTATGCAACAAATCCAGTCGTGAAATTTCCTCGCTCCTAAATATTCCACTGTCAACTGTCAGCTGTATATAAAGAATGTGGAAGTGTTTGGGAATGACAGCAACTCAGCCACGAAGTGGTAGGCCACGTAAACTGATGGAGCGGAGTCAGCGGATGCTGAGGCACATAGTGCGAAGAGGTCGCCAACTTTCTGCAGAGTCAATCGCTACAGACCTTCAAACTTTGTGTGGCCTTCAGATTAGCTCAAGAACAGTGCGCAGAGAGCTTCATGGAATGGGTTTCCATGGCCGAGCAGCTGCATCCAAGCCATACATCACCAAGTGCAATGCAAAGCGTCGGATGCAATGGAGTAAAGCACGCTGCCAGTGGACTCTAGAACAGAGGAGACGCGTTCTATGGAGTGATGAATCGCGCTTCTCCATCTGGCATTCTGATGGACAAGTCTTGGTTTTGCTGTTGCCAGGAAAACGATACTTGTTGGACTGCTTTGTGCCAAGTGTAAAGTTTGGTGGCGGGGGGATTATGGTGTGGGGTTGTTTTTCAGGAGCTGGGCTTGGCCCCTTAGTTCCAGTGAAAGGAACTCTGAATGCTTCAGCATACCAAGACATTTTGGACAATTCCATGCTCACAACTTTGTGGGAACAGTTTGGAGCTGGCCCCTTCCTCTTCCAACATGACTGTGCACCAGTGCACAAAGCAAGGTCCATAAAGACATGGATGACAGAGTCGGTGTGGATGAACTTGACTGGCCTGCACAGAGTCCTGACCTCAACACGATAGAACACCTTTGGGATGAACTAGAGCAGAGACTGAGAACCAGGCCTTCTGGTCCAACATCAGCGTGTGACCTCACAAATGCGCTTCTGGAAGAATGGTCAAAAATTCCCATAAACACACTCCTAAACCTTGTGGACAGCCTTCCCAGAAGAGTTGAAGCTGTTATAGCTGCAAAGGGTGGACCGACGTCATATTGAACCCTATGGATTAGGAATGGGATGTCACTTAAGTTCATATGCGAGTCAAGGCAGGTGAGCGAATACTTTTAGTGTATATCACGACAGATGTAAACAAATACTGTCATGTGCTGTTCTCGATGTCCACTTGTTGGACAGAATTTTGCTGTAAAAGCCATATCCAGCTCAGTGGATTCTGTGGTATGAACACAACTCTGTATTCCACAGTTGTTTCTATTGCTGTTGGGGTTATTGCATGCCATTTAAGTGAAAAGGTGGGCTGTGAGATCATCCTTTCTGAAACTGTGCATATTTGTTGTATACAGAAGTAGAAGGGCGGTGATTTGAGATTTCACTCAGGGGCCTGATTTTAAAAATGTCCATTTTTGGGCTCCTGAAACACTGGATTTGTGAGGACAAAATGCCCATACAATAAAAAATGTTTGCATAAACGCCTAAATTGGTCTCTTTGTTGATGTCCCTTAAGTAGCCCTTGCAGTATTTCAAATCAAGCTGAAGATGTGGCTTAAATCAGCTCATTGTTTGAAGCACTAACTTTTCTGGTAAAACTGTTTATTTGTGAGGGATTAGTTTTAAAACTTATTATGTTTTTTGTTTTTATGATGATGCTGTTTCATATCGTGTATGTTTATAGTTATGATCAATTTTGAGGTCTTCTGAAATTCTGTTTTCATACATGGCTTCCCTTTTTTGATATCTGCTATGTTTAAGTTGTTAACCTGCCAAGGGAGAACAGATGCACATTACTTATAAGTGATCTCTGGTAAAAAAAAAAAAAACAAAAAAAAAAAAAACATTTAATTGTGTGCTACCCCTGTAAAGATAAAACAATGAAATAAAACAAATGTGTAAAGCTCTAATACAAAATGATGACTGTGAACATTGTATAGTTTTAGCTGAGTCTACACATTCGCTCTGGGTTTATTGTTAGGGATGGGAATCGAAAACCAATTCCATTTGAGAATCAATAACAACTTCCTCAAGAAATCAGCATCATTATTTTCTTTTGCTAATCAATTTCCTTATCAATTCCTTTCCACCTTGTTGTGCAAGCTTTGGAAATTAAGGACATCAGCTTTTATGAGAGGCAGTTAGCATAAGTGATAAGAGAAAAAGTAAAAAATCATGCAACACAGGGGGCAGAAGTGGTCAAAATTGTGGCTAATTTTACAATTAAAAGATGCTTTCTTCACAACTTTTAGTAAGTGAAAACAGCAGCAAGTGGCACAAGCTTTATCTATGCATAATGATGCTGAATATCAGGGGAACCATGTGTTTGACATTGCTGCCACTGAAAACCTGTGGAGACCAACTTTTTCCACACAGAAAATTTTGCAGGAATTGACAACAGAATCATTAAGCTAAATTTACATTTTTGCTCTTGCTATACCATGAAGGATGGGAATCAAAAATCAATTGTAGTTGAGAATCAATAACAACTTCCTTTAGTAATCAATAGCATAAGGTCTTTTTGCTTATCAATTCCTTTCACTTTGTTCTCCAAGCTATGAAAATTAAGGATATCAGCTTTTTATTAGTGGCAGTTGGCAGAAATGGTAAGAAAGAAGTCAACAATCATGGCACATGGTGGCAGAAGTGGTCAAAATTGAGGCTTATTTCTCAACAATAAGGCCCTGACTATACAACTTTGAAAAGTGGCAACACCAGCAACTTGCAGAAGCTTTTGTCTATGTAGCATGGCTTGGAATATCACGAGAGTCACGTGTTTGACATTCTTGCGACTGTAAACCTCTGAAGACCAACTTTTTTCACACAGAATTTGGCATGAATCAATAAAGGAGTTGTTAAGCTAAGTTTCCATGTTTGATCTAGGTTGATTATTAGGGACAGAATCAAAAAACAATTCCAGTTAAGAATCCATTACAACTTCATCAAGGAACTGATACCGCTAGTCTTTCTGCTTACCAATTCCTACCACTTTGTTCTACATGTTTTGAAAATTAAGGCCATCACACTTTCATCAGAGGCAGTCAACAGAATGATAACAAAGAAGTAAAAAAATCATGGTACACTGGGCGCAGAGGTGTCAAGAAGTCAAAAATGTGGCTCAATTTCCAACAAAAAGGCACTTAGTGGAAACACCAGCTACTTGCAGAAGCTTTTATCTATGCAGTATGGTATTGAATATCAGGAGAATCATGTGTTTGACATTGTTGCCACTGAAAACCCGTGTAGACCATCTTTTTCCATGCAGAGAATTAAGCAGAAATCAGTAAAGAAATATCTAAAGAATTGGATAAATGAGCAGAATTATTAATAGAATTGGTATCGTACACTTGTATCAATTCCATCCCCATTTATACCTCTTGCCCAAAAAATCATCCATACTGTATGTGTCCCAGTCTTCCCAGTTGAGCCCTTTCATTCACTCAAAGTACTCTCTAGGCTTGTCTGGGATGTTTTATTTGTTATTTGTTACAACATGCTAGCACACCTGTCATGACAAGAGGTAAATAACTTAATAGATTTCCTGCCCGAGGGACCTTGAATAAATAAAGAATCAAAATATATCATTGAAGCTGAGAGCCATGACAACCATGTAATTCCCTAAGCTGTCTCTTAAAGCCATAATATTCATATTCCTTTAAAGCAATAAAACCATATTACCATATGAAGGCCATAGGATAATATTATTATCAGCCAACTCTAAGTGTGTGTGCCTCTCTAGTGGCAGGGATCAGTTCAAAGCACAGCCCAAAGCATGGGTGTATATGTGTGAGAGAGGAAGATAGTGTGTGCAATGTGTGTGTTTGTGTGATCGGCTCCCTGAAGCGACAGCTGCATGCCGAGTTCCTGAATGGAGAAGGCTTCACTGTGATGACTACCAAGTGGCACACACGTCTCTTCAATCTCTTTCCTCCCCTCCTTCCTTCTTTATGCTTCCTTATCTTCTATGTCTTCTTCGTTGGCTGCGATTGTTTGCTGATGATACTCTTATTTATTCATGTTGTCATATAGTCTGCAACCTTTCTTTTCCCTCCCCTTACATCCTGCTTGTTAGATATTATTCATGTCCTTTTCCTTTTTAACTCACTTCTCTCCATATTTTCTAGTTTTTGGTAAAAAGAGAAACATCTGTCAGATTAGCATAGTACTAGTAAGAATAAGGGCAGAGGAAGGAAGGCAGTGATAAAGGAAACAAAGTGTTCAGAAATAGGCATCACATGGTATGAGAAAGGGGGAATAAAAGATGGTAGGAAGAATATAAAGGGATTAATAAGAAGTTATAATGGAGCGGAAGAGGAAGTGTGACTAAAAATATAAGGAAACCTGATGAAACTAAAGTGTCTAAATTTAGCAGGGTTTCAGATTGGGAAGCGTTTGAAGTCAGAACCCCATTAGCTCCAGCAGAGAGTATTTGGAGAGATCTTGCTGTATAGACAAATTGTGAGTTTGAGCTTGTGGAAGTGAGGTGGAGAAAGCTAGAAAGACAAGAGAGGAAGAGTGTCAAAGAGCTGCATGGCCTGTTGGCTTGTGATCTTCAAGGCCAAAGTATCAGAGACCTGTTCCTGTCAGGTTCAAACATGCAGGAGCACACATATATAGGTGAACGCGAAAGCAGCACGTCAGATCACTGGGCTTTATGTGTTGTCTTTTCCATACCCTGGGTCCTCATTGAAATCTACATGCTAACATCTTGCAGTCTTCTCTTTGGCGTTGATCATTTTTCAAGGTCGACTTGGCTGTGCATGTTCCAGCATATCAAACAGCTGATGATCAAACAGCTTCCAGATCTTTATATTCCCATGGCTGCCTCAGCTGCTCTTTCTGTTTTGTCATGTTGGTATTGTTGCACCCCTTGTCATTGGTTTGCAGTTCTTCTCAGTAATGAGTATGTCTTTGCTTTTAGTGTTTCATTTAAAATTGTTGGAGTAAGAATAGAAACAACTGTCACCTTGTTTGACATTGTGATAGCACAGAGTATGTGACATAAAGAGAAAAGAATAACGTGAAATGAGGTTTCGGGGTCTTCTGAAAATAAAGCAGACTACATACTGTAATTTCTGGATTATAAAACGCACTTGACCCCACATTTTCATGATTTTTGCCTAGGAAAACACTGTACTCAAATATAATACACCCCAATTTTGCCCAAACCTCTCTCTCTCAGACAACTCAAAAATTACCTTTATTCAAAGTTTTGATCAATGAAATTTCAGTATTTTCACAACAAATACCGTACACGAGTTTCTCTCTCAAACGGATGCGAAAACACCTTTTGCTTCACGCATGCACAATTACTCGATTTCTGCCCGAGCATGCTCAGTCGTAGTGCACCGACCAATCAGAGGGCAGCTATCAACATGCCGATGTCTTCTACCAATCACAGCACAGCTATTTTGCATCCCCTTGCTCATGCATGTGTTTTTTGCAGAGGAAGGGAATATTTTGGCTTTTTGTATCAGATGTGTTGCAATCACGATGTTGGCGAGACAAAATATGGTAAGTATTTTGCTTGTGCTTGTGTATGATACGCAACCGAAAAATGAGAGCTTATTTAAAAGCAACTGTCTGATGCATATTGTTTCATGTGCTTCTACTTCTATTATTGATTTATTGTCAGTTTAGGCTCATTAGCTCAAGGTAGCAAATCCAGACCATAAAGATGTTATAATAAATGCAGAGTTATTGACAAAATAGTTCTGAGCAGCACTAAACTGACCAAATACCACAAGGCTTACTTGTAAACCAATCACAGCGGACTGGGCCCACATGGGGAAGGGAGCTTTAAAGCGACAATTTGTTTTTGTTTTTTTGTTTTTTAAATGGGGTTACTTGAGGCCCATTGAATTAGTAAATATGATTTCATCGAAGTGCCTGTCTAGACTGTCTGGGAAGAGCTAGCTAGTTAGTGGTGCTAAGGGATATATAGCAGTCACCAAAAGCCCTGTAATTAACACACTTTTAGGTTAAAACTCAAAAAGCTATGTTGGCTCAACTAGATACTACAGGAAGACTTTTTTTTTTCCCAGTGGTTAACTTTTCCTCAATCAAACCCCTGTGTTTGGAACCATTTTATGATGACACATGGACTGCTTATCCCTCCACCTTCAGCACCTCTCTCATTAGCTGTTCAGGTCAGTGTGCTGCAGGTTACAACAGGGTCAGGTAGCAATCATCGGAGCACAAACTGATTTAAATCTAACTCTTTGGATATTATGATGATGGGTCTCTCTTGTATTTTTTCCTGAATATAAACAAAAAAGGCAATAGGAATGGCCAAAATTCAGATTTAACTGCTTTCTGTACTGTGACATAGGACTTTGTCAACTTTGGCTTGCAGGTTTTTTTACAGTGCTCATTTTACTGATTAGGACTACGACACACAACAGCAGTTTAAAGGGTGTTGAAATATATTTCAGGGTAAAAAAATGAAAATAATTTTTTTATTTATACAATTACAGAGCAGAATCAAAAGTATATTTAAAGTGTAATAAATTTCTCTTACATTTATTTTTAATTCAATTTAGTGCGTAAAAACTTAAGAAAAACTTTGAAATTTCAACTTTTGTTTTTTCAATCTTTTTTTAAATTTCCAAATTACAACACTTTTGGCCTGAATTAAGCTCCATAGCATTGAATCTGTTGTTAACATGTTGCGCTTCCTTTTTTTTCATGACCTTGAAATTACGAAGTCTTAGTGTTCTTGTGCTCTTGTGGTCTTATGTTTCAAGCCACTCAGGACTGAGCTTAGCTACACAGTGCCTTAAATATGCTTTCTGTAGAAGGGGACATGCACCGTTGGTCGAATCAAAGCAGCACAGACGGGATGCTATGCAGGCAGACTGTGGAAAATGAGTGTTACTGGGACAGCACAAGGAGGGTCAAGCGAAGTTTCGTCTGTTTCAGGGTGGTAAACAAGACTGTTCTTAAAGAAAGACTGGGAGTAGACTAACGCATTCAACAAACCAATACTTATGTTTTACTGCTTTTTGAACAACTATAATAAAAGAGAAGAGGACATGCCTGATATCACAGAGGACTGACATAGCAGCATGAACCTGTGTGTTGTCATAGTGTGTGTGTGGCCTGTATTACCATAAAGCCAAGGCCTTGGTTTGTATAACGATACAGCGGAGTGCGACAAACACTGATGCGCTGTGCAAGCAGCCACAATCACCTCATTATCTACTGTACTGACAGGAAGAGGACAGAGTGTTAGAAAGAAGATACACAGAGGTACAGAGAGAAAGAATGTGCATGACAAAGACACAAAAGAGGAACCAGATTAATAGATTGAAAGAAGCAGAACTGGAGACAGAGTGTGAACAGAAAAAAGAGAACCCGAGAGGAAAATAGAGAGGACAGGAGAGCGACGGAGTCATGTAACAAAAGGGCCATTAGCAAATGCATGTTTCCCTTCCGCGCTTACATCCTTGAGAGACAGCATCTTTGTTAGTGTGTGTCATTTTATGTGTGTACTTTTTTGTGTGTGCCTCTGATCCCTGCGGTATATCAGTTCCACGCTGGAGAGAAGGGTTTGTCTGAGCAAATATGTGCGGTGGCAGTCGTGTGCCAATTGTGGGAGGATGTATTTTGTTTTTGCCACCATGTGTTCTCTTGTGTGTATTGGCAGCATTTAGAGGGATTCTTCTAACTGGGACTGAAAAAAACTGACAAGAGCTTTGTTGCTATATCCGACAGAACAATCAAATCTGGTTGTCACTGCAGTCAAGACCACCTTTGAGGGGAGCCAACTGCAACAATCTCAGAATACCCACATAAGCTGCTGAGGTCGTTCTTACCCTTTATACATTTGGTCCGAACTAGCATAACTCTAGTCCACTTTTTTGGAAAGGTTGTTTGGTTTTGGTTAGTTGTAAACCCCCCTGAACTCTGGTGCAGACCAAAGAACTAAACCCTTTTCAGAGTTTGATTAGTGTTGGATATGAAGGCAATCTGAACCAAACATTGACCAAACAGGGCAACCAAACCTAAAATCAGTGCAGTGTGGCTCAAAGTAAGCAAGCAAATATAGCATCTATTAACAAGATCAAGCAGAGAGTGGCTACAATAGTATGCTAGCACCTCCAGCCTCCAGTAATCTTTACAGGTTAACATCTCGCTCTGACTAATATGCAAGTGTCACCTGACACAGCCTAAATTTAGCGTTCCTTTTTTTATGACTCAAAATGCTAATGATCTGCCTCACATTGAACAATGGTGTTTTTCAATACCTTGTTTTGTGTTTAAAGGTCAAACTGCAATGTCGGGCTGGATGGCAGAAAGTAGGGCCCCAACTACAGCCCTGATTAATGGCAGATGGCCAGATTCCACAACATTTGGCAGGCTTTGATATGCGTGCCAAAAAGCAGTGTGAAAGCCAATCAAACCAAAAGAACATTGCAAATGTGTTGCAACCGAACCAAGCCAAGGCTGCCGAAGTTTAATTGTGAAAGTTACCATGATGTGTAGGCTAACTGTTTCTCCAGTTTTGTGTCAGACAAGGCACATCCGTCCTTACAGAAAGGTTCTTATAAATGCAATTTCTCAAAAACTCTTCAAGGCATCACAAAATTGCCTTGGTGTAGACCGCCTGCTGTAGACTTACAAAGCTTCAATAACTACAATTACAATAATTTGGTCATTCCTTTAACCCCATTACATTATCATTACAGTCCCTGATATTAACTTCAGACAGATCAACAAAATTAAATAAATGGTAGTTCCTGCAAACAGCACACATATATTAGTATGACTGTGACAAACAATCACGGATGACCTGCTGCATGGACCTGCTTGACTCCATGTGCTCTATCCTGCTTCACCCATCAACAGAAATGACATCATTTAACATAAATTCATGCTTTTCAATCAGTTAAACCCAATTTAATGGCAGTTCAGCTGGATGCTGCTATATCGATCAACATCATTCCTCTCAGGATTTTATCCACAGTAACTATCTTTACAACAATGAAGACATGAGAGCCCTCTTGAAAATAAGATGCCACATCTCAAGGGGCTTACCTTTAATAAATTAATATTCAACAAAGACAAATATGGTGCTATACAAATAAAGATTGATTGATTGAATTTAAATTCAGCAGAGACAAATATGATAAGGACAGATTTAGCATGTATGTGTATCTATAAAATCATGAGTATGGCTTCAGCCTGCTCTATTGTAAAGTGCCTTGAGATAACACTAACTGGTGCTACACAAATGATGATTGATTCATTCATTTATTCATTGAAAAATAAACAAATAAATACAACAAACTGATATTTTCAAACAAGTTATAAGTTTAGAAGGTGTCATGTACATATCCATATATTTGTTGATGTGCTAAAATGGCATTGAGCAATATGTCATTTTGATTAATTCTCTTGACTGTGTTTTTGGCCCTCCCTGACTTTTTCCTTTCCACTGAGGCACTTCCACAGCCCATTCAATCCCCTGATCACTTACATCAGTCTTGTCAGCAGCACCAACATGGAGGGACAGAAAAAGTAATTCTGCTGAAAAGGAGGCTGGTTGGTAAAATGAAAAATAGAGGCTTAATGATCTTAGAAGAGCAGCATAATCTTTTTTTTTTCTGACATTTTTCAAAACGTGGCAAATCAAACTTTGTGCATACTGAACATTTTCCAGTTTTCACATTAGAGCTGCAATATGATGACCATGTGAATCGGTGCAGGCCTCTTCCCCAAAAACAATCCTACTTTAAGCTTCCTTAACCTGTTTTATCCAATTTCACCATTCAGCTACAAAATATCAAGATATACATTTTGACTCATATTGCATAGTCCTAGTTGCAATGTGGGGTAACTTGTCATTTTTGCAGACACAGCCAGGACGTTGCAGCAATTTGCTGAGCACGGTCTACCAACCGTGATCATCCACGTCCCATATGATGATTAAAGCATTCAGAGCTGTGTATTCACTTATTCGTGCTGTTCACAAAAGGTTCTTGTCACATGAGAAACGCCTGAGTGCTTCAAATAAAACATCAGTAAAGCCTACATTGACTTAGATTAACCGGAACAAGGCAACATTTTTTATAATATTTAATTCCTAACAAAATAAAAAAGGCAAGAAGATTATTGGAGAAGAAGCCCAAAAACTGCATAACAACGGATGAGAAAATAACTCTTCATAAGGAGAAAAGAGAATGAATTTAATTAATATTAGACTGCAACAGAGCAGTGATGCAATAACAAGTCAGAGTATAATTTTGTTTCCTGACCTTACAGCTGCCCCCGGGTTACCTCCTATTTACATTTTTCCGAGCTAGTCAGTGGCACAGTAGTAATTACTACTCCGGGAAGGCTACCTAGCGTGTCCTTCTTATAAAAAAATATATAAAAATGATCTACTGTACGCTGCTAATTCACAGAGCCTGCCAAAATCCTTGTATTTCTAGCTGACAGAGTAACACACAACAGCAAGTCTTCCCTCAAATCCTCCAGAAAAGACGACCAACAAAGAGTGCACTGGGCTGTGAAATTACTAACTTTCTAAGCCACTTGTCTTATGTTTGCTTTACTTTCTGCTGGGTGTAAATTATTTCTTCCGTGGGGGTTTCTTCCTCTCTCCTGCAGACTAGCTATAATTGGCTAGTGTCCAGATGTGTTTAACTTCATGGAAGTTCTGTGTTTGGGGACCTTATGAAAAGTTAATGCTGCAAGTTGCATTGTGCATCAAAGTCAAGTCTGCAGATGAAAAATATAGAAGATGCTCTGTAGTGGGATGCCAGTTTACACAGCGGTATGTAAAATTTAAGAATGTTTTAAGTATTTTATATCTAACTTTATATATCAGTGCAAAGTCTCTCTGTTTTTAGAAAGTCATGTCAGACCTGTTATATAAACAATGCCTACTGATCCATTTACCCACAAGCCTGGAACATGATTTCGTGTAGGAATTACTGTGCTAGCCTGGGATTTTGTTTTTTCACAGGTGTCTGGGATAGCATTAAAATTCAGTGTAGTTGTGACACAGCTTTGAGCATACACTGGAAACAATTTATGTTTAAAAATAAAATATTTTCATCAGTTCAAATTAAAACCCCACACTTTTTATCGCAGGAGCTATCCAATTTGCAGTAATTGAAAACTGAGTTCAGAGTCCTTTTATTGTTATCTAGTGCAACATGTTTTATTAGATCTGTGAGAAATTAAGTGTTTTTTAGCTGAAAAAGTGCCTTTGAGATTATTTTATTTCCTTTTAATTAATCAAAGTTACTTCATAAAAATTCGCAGGCCAAATATTGTCAAAGTAAGTCACAAATCACAAGACAAAATGAGAGACATCAAAAAGACCCATTCACATGCAACCACTTGAAACCGAGTTTCTCATTTTCTTGGAAATTGCACAAGAATATAGTATATTCAATTGGTGACTTATTACCTCCACCAAGGAGGTTATGTTTTTGCCAGGGTCTGTTTGTTGTTTGTTAGCAAGATTACGCAAAAACTACTGGATGGATTTACATGAAAATTTTACCAGAGGTGTGGTTTGGTCCAAGGAAGAAGCCATTACATTTTGGTGGTGATCCTCATATTTGTCTGGATGCAAAAACTTCCCAAAATTTGCGAAAAATCCCATAACTTCACATTGGGTAGTATTTTTAAAAAAAATCATATATCTGACATCACTTGATGGATTTGCTTCAAAATTTACAGGATAATATATATATATAATATAACTGTTTTCCAGTTATGGTCTCTTTCTTCAGACTTTTTCCTCAGTTTTTATACAACCTGTTTGTAATAGTGTTGATTCATCGTTGACCCCTCTGGAACCCACTCCTCCAAAATTGTCAAAGAAAACAACCAGAATGACCTTACATTTGGATTTGCTTCATCATGCTTTCTTCATGAGGCTGGTGTTTTTTAAAGCACAGACTGCTGTTTTGACCCAGGATCAAATTTGAGAATCCAAGTTTCAGACATACCCGTACCACAGACTATTTTATTTACAGAGTTGCTCTATCATGCATTGGAGACATGTTTAACACACTAAAGAGCAAAAAAAGCTAAAGCAAAAAGCATGATATGACCTCTTATTACATGAATTTTAACAACAAATCAGTTTATTGCACAAAGTCTGAAGAGAATGACTCAAAGGGTTCAAGGGATATTGGGTCCTAAAGCAAAGGTCACTACAAGGCCTGTGATCTTGACCTTCAAAATCTGTCTGACCCATGTGTGAATTAAGGCGGAAATGTATCTCTGGCAGTGTTCTTAAGATGTTGCATTCACAAGAACTGCCTAGATGTACATGCAGGAGTACTGAAGGACAACCTGAAAACATTATACCTGTGACCAATAACTGACCTGTTCCTGGGTTAGAAGATTACATAACTATGGTTTGAGTTAACCCAGCTGGGCTTTCTTTACAAATGTGCATGTAGCTTGTGCAATTTCCAGCCTACCTAATCCAGTGAGAATAAGAGTCAGCTGGTTCACATCCATGCTCACTCAGGAACACAGAATTTAAAAAATTCGAGGAACATTCGGCATCTACAATCTAGATTTCTGAGAGTGCAGACTTCAAACAAGTTTAGACAGTATGGTGGACATATCGATATATTTGTTGAGGTGCTAAAATAGTGTTTTCGTAATCTGCCATTTTGATTAAAAACCTCGACTTGTAGTTGAAAGATGTGTTTAAAAAACCTTGGAAAAAGTCACGTTGGGATAAGGAAGTCAGCTCCCTGAAAGATATCCCACACTGTTTTGGAGGTTAAAGCCAAGGCAGCTGCCCCACTGCCAAGAAGCAGAACTAACACACTTTTTTCCTCCCATCCATTTCAAAAGGAAGCATCACACCTCTGAGGCTATAATAATACTGCTCCCCAAAGAGAAGATGTCTGGTCTCTTGTCCTCCTACACATGAAGGTCAGGGTCAGCTACAGAACGGCACGGCTGGAGCCAACAGGGATTGGCTTTCTTGTTTGAGGACACTTTTGCGGGGCACATCATAGCAAGCAACAGAGGTTTGTCCCCCCCCCCAGCCCTCCAGCTGTAGTTTGCGTCAAGTGTGTGACGACTGAAAAGTGGAACAAATTTTCGGAGGGTAAGATCAAAAGAGGCTTATCTGAGATTTTTGTTGGGTTTCTGCAGGAGCTTGGATAAGTTTACTTTGACCCAGTGCAAAGCTAGGATGTGCTGATAGAAAGAGGAGCCAGCTGAAGCGCTGTAATAGTAAACAGGAGCCTTAAATAAAAAGGTTCTTAGAACTGTTATCATTAAAAAACAAGAGTGATGGGAGGTTTTGTCTTAAGGAGATACTTGCAGGTGGAAGAACCCAAGAAATCAATTTGTCTGAGAATAATAAGAATTTTTGGTGGATCATTTAACCGGTTAAGCTTGGGGCCATTTTTGTCCAATTTTGCTTTTTAATTTAAAACAGAAAATTAAATATAACATAATGTAGCAGTCTGGCACGAACCTCATATCCCCAAAATTGCTACTTTTAAGGAAATGAAAAAAAAAAAACTTTACTACTGGATGAACAAATATTGAAATTTTCCTGATTACAAATTATTATTTTGTATTTTGATTTGGTAAAAAGTTCTGAAAATCCTCTCACCAACACAGGAGGTGACCAATTACAGTGATATAAAAAGAAAAGGAAAATGGAGATAGGTTTGTGACAAAAAGTGAGAGCAGTGCTGAGTTTGGCTAGTTTTAAACACAGATCATGACCGGAAGTGCTTCGAGAGCACAAACCTCTACAAAGGCATTTTTAATATTCTCAAGCAAGTTATTCATATAAATGTGGAAAACCACCATATTCCACACTTTTAACAATTCAAGATCTGGATTTGGATCACCACCAAATCATTATCACTTTTTTCTTCTTGTGCTATGAACAACAATTCCTGAAAATTGTCATAAGAATATTTTGTAAACTTTTTGAGTTATTGCCAAGTTATCACGCAATGTTTAAAAAAAAAAAAAAAAAAGTGAAAACCCGTCCTAAGTCAGCATCTGGCTTTGGATCACCACCAAAATCAAACCAAATCATCCTTGTGCCATGACCAACATTCCCCGAAAGTGTCATCAAAGTTTGCTGAAGACATACTGAGTTACTGAATTGTTAGTGAAAATGTGGAAAACTGCCTTATCTTAAATGTTAACAAACCCTTTAAAAAATACTGGGTCCACATCTGGCTTTTGATCACCACTAAAATCAAATCAATTTGTTCTTGTTCCATGACCATCATTCCCCGAAAATGTCATCAAAGTTTCTTGAGGACTTATTGAGTTGTTAGAGAAAATGCGGGAAACCGCCCGATCTTGCAATGTTAACAAACCCTTTAAAGAAATCCAGGTCTGAATTTGGATCACCTAGAAAACAATTATCTCTCCTTTCTTCTTTTGCTATGACCAACAACTCCTTAAAATGTCACAAAAATCTTTTGTCAACTTTTTGAGTTATTTGTGAAAAAAACTCCTGGATCAGCAACTAGCTTTGGATCTCTCCTAAATCAAATCAATTCTTTCTTTTTCCATGACCAACATTCCCTGCAAATATCATCAAAGTCTGTTGAGGACTTATTGAGCTGTTAGCCAAAATGTGAAGGACTGCCATATTTGCAAAGTTAACAAATCTTTTTAAAAAATTGTTAGAGCTGTATTCATATTTGGATCAACACCAGATTCAACTCACTTCTGTCTTGTGCCATGATCAAGGTTTTCTGGAAATTTAAAGCAAATTTGTTTTTGAGTTGCCCTGTTCACAAACTAAAAAAACAAAGAAATGAATAAATGCTGGAAAAAACATAACCTCCTTAGTGGAGTTAATAATGGTCTTATTATTGAACAGCCAGTAATCTTTTATTCATGTGCATAAAATGGTTGACTGACTTTTAATCATGAACCTGCTGAGCATCAAAGATGAAGGAACAGGTCAAGAAGATGAGGAATAATGGCTGAAGGAGATAAATTAGGTTGTGGTGTGATGAGGACCAACAGAGAACAATAGGTGTGAAGGTGAGTGGTCGACATTAATTTGAGATATCAAGCAATTTTGTTCATGATTAGCTAGTAACTCAGCTCACTACTTTTTATAAGTAGTTTGCCCACCACTGTATTTTTTGCTATAGGACACCCAGACATATTGTTAAAGCATATTGTCTGCACCGTGGCATGCAAGCACTTAGCAAGGCTCTATGAAAGGGAGACAGAGGAGCAGAAGTCTGGGATTTAAAATGATTTTCCCTCGTGACTCACTCTGTTAGGCTACTTTAAAAGACCACCTGCCACCATGGCTTGTAGGCTGAGGAAATTCAATGCACAAAAACACCAGCACTTAGCTTGTGGCTTAATCTGGGCCTGGGGTGATGGTACAGAGAGAAATTACAAAAATTACAAAACACTGGACTTTCGGGAGCAAAGGCACTCAGCACTTTTACATTGTTAAAGCCCGGGACACCCACACAGGTGCAAGTAAAAGAGCCCTTGACTAAACCACTTCTCGGGACTGTGCCCCACAGCCCACTGACATTTGTAGAAACTGTTTTTGTGGGACTTGTTGACCTGTTATCACCTCAACTGGTCCTTAAAACGTCTGGTCTAATCAGCCAGTGTGATTAAAAATGCCTGAGTGAGTTTTACAGGGGGCCCGGTAAAAGCAGCAGAAGCTACAAACCAACTCTCTAATTAGTGATACCGTCACACTCAGTTTCCAGTCTTCTCTCATGTCTAAAGCTGTATACTTAAACATATAATTTCTTTGGAGTGAACTTTTTGGCTTTCATTTCAAGAGGCTCAAACATAAACTTCATAAACCCATTTTCTTCCAGTGGTGCACTGCAAACAAGGCAAGCAAAGCAAAGAAATTACTTGTACAACCAAAGTATTTGATGTTAAAAAATCCATTGTTCTTTGACATGAACATTGTTAAGTTTTACTTTTAAGCCTTTAGCCAAAAGTTTCACCATGTCTTACTGCAAACATCAATTCCAATGAAGTTCGGACAATGCATATAAAAGAGAACAAATGGTTCAAAAATCATTTTTGAACTAAATACAGTTAAATATACTAAAATTACAAGATATGTAATATTCAAACCACTAAATCTTATTTGTTTATTAATTTATTTTGCAAATATTCACTCATTTTGAATTTAATTGGCTGTAACATGTTCCAAAATAAGCTGGGACAGAAGCAACAAAAGACTGGGAAAGCTCCAAAAACACCTGTTTGAACATTCCACAGGTTAAGAGGTCAATTTGAAACAAGTGGGGTATAAAAATAGCTTCCTCAAAAGGCTCAGTTGTTCACAACTGTGTGAGAAAATTGTTCAAAAGTTCAATGTTTCTCAATCAATGATTGCAAAGAATTTAGAGATTTCATCATCTACAGTCCATAATATCAACAAAAAGTTAAGAAAATCTGGAGAAATATTTGATGTAAGTTGCAAAGCTGAAAACAGGCATTGAATGCCCATGACCTCCAATCCCTCAGGCAGCACTGCACAAAAGAACGTCATTCTGTAAAGGATATTACTTTTGGCTCAGTCATACTTTGTCGCAACATCTGCAAGTGCAAGTTTAAACTCTGCCGTGCAAAACAAAGGCCACCATGGACATCGTGCCCTTGGAGCTTAAGAGGAAACCATCCAGATGTTTTCAGCCCAAAGTTCAAAAGTCATCATCTGTGATGGCATTGGGGGTGTGATAGTGCCCATTGAATGGGTAACTTGCATATCTTTTTGATGGCACCATTAATGCTGACAGGGACATACAGGTGTAGGAGCAGCAAATGTTGCCATCCAAGTGACGCCTTTCCAAAGGCGTCCCTGCTTGATTCAGCTGGACAATGCCAAGCCATATTCTGCACATGCTACAACAGAATGGCTTTGTAGCAAATGAGTGCAGCTTCTAGACTGGCCTGCTTGCATTTCAGAGCTGTCTCCCATTAAATATGTGTGCCGCTTTATGAAGTGCAACATTTAAGTCCCCAGACTTTAAGCAACTGAATTCTTACATCAAGCAAGAATGGGAACGAATTCTTCTGACAAAGTTGCAACAATTAGCATCCACAGTTCTTAGAACTAATTAAGTGTTGTTAAATGGGAAGATAATGTTACATAGTAGTAAATATATGTATAAAATCAATGTTTATCAGTTTGAACATTAAATATCTTACCTTTGTGGTGTATTGAATTGAATATAGGTTGACAAGGATTTGCAAATTGTATACTGTTTTTATGTACATTTTACACAACATCCCAACTTAAGTTGCTAGTTGCCAGTTGCTCATTCAGGGACTTGGTGGGTCAACTCCATCCTACTGTGTCTTTCTCAAACTTCTCTGAATGGTTCTGGTCAGGTTGTGGTGTAAGAAGGCTGAGTGGGTTGACCTGAACATCCTTCACCAAGCAACATTTTCCATCTCCTTCTGAGTTCAGAGGCGTTTTGGGCAAGAGAGGTTTTAAAATCCCTCCTGCAAACTCTGGCTCTACTTCAGGACCTCATCCCAGTTGGACAAACCTGGAAAACCTCCAACTGTGGGAACACAGGAGACATCTTTTGACATGATTTGATGTGAATGAGGAACAGCTCAGCTCCAGACTCCCTCTGGATCTCCAAGCTGTGCACCCTCTCTCAAAGGCTGAGCCGAGACACCCTTTGAGAGAAACAGCCTATGTATCCTTGAGAGACCCAGTTTGGAAACTGGGACAGGGCTAGTGGAAAGATGCCAGTTTACTTTCTGGGCACTGCTGAGGGGCCCCTAAGCAAAGCATGAACACTCAACGGCTTGGTGTATGCGTCCCCATATAGGAGAAAAAGCAGAGAGAAAAAAAATCAATTCACCATCCAGGACAATGAAAATATATCTTCTTCCAAATATGGAACACTGAGCCCACATGTCAACATATCAAGCTCCATAAGTGAGAAAGCATCACAGGCTGCAACAGTGGCTGGATCTCATGGTGTTGAGGGTAAAACATTACATAGGACTCAGAAGTTTATCCATTTATTAATTTATTCATGTCTCTTTCCAATTTAAATTGTCTTGACATTTCAATTCAATTTTAATGTAAAAACACGCTATTAAACAGCGTTGCTTGAGTTATATTTCTTTTAACATTTATTAATAACTTTGACTGATAATGGCCTTCTAATTTTCTTTTTTTTAATTCATTTTATTTCATGAAAAAGGAAAAAATGTGAGGAACAAGTGCTGGTGTAGCTGCCATAATCTTTTTTTTTTTTTTTTTTTTTTTCATTATGGCATCATATTACACATGGGCATCTGCTCACTTAGCTAGCTTAGCTCAATTTACACCAGTAGTTGTTGCGGGTCTGAGCTGTTATTTCATACTATGTTTAGATCATTTTAACTGTCTTACGCTTATTTTTCCTTGTTGTTAAGATGTCAATGTAGTGTTTGTGTCAGTTGGATGCATCCCATCTTGAGAGGACATTTCTCATTAGGGGGTTGCTCCTAAGGCTGACCAAGTTGAGAACTATAGCTTGAGAGGTTCTTGATCTATCCATCCAGTTTCTGTACCAATTACCCCCAGTTTCCAATTATTCCCCCTGTGTTGCGTGCCATATGCGCAGTTTCCACAGCCTGCACCTTGAACCATCTCTGGTGCGTGCCAGCGAGGAACCTTAACGATGGTTCACTGGAAATAAGTGGTGACTCAATATACAGTGGGAATTGCTTCATCTCTGCATCAATCTCTGCCAAGCACAATGACCCATATCAGGAAAACGAGCGCTCAAAGTTTCTGGGTATTTTAAAATGTAGTAGAAATAGTGGGAATAATAGCAATGTCAAGCATGCAATATAACTTGTTGTTTACACATTGTTTGTCCTTATATCTCATGGTCTCACGATAACCTTGTAAATTTGTAGTTCTCTCGTGATCTCAGGATCTCATTTTCAAGCCAATTAGGGCTGCAACCAGCTGCACAGAACTTTAAAATGCTTCCACTGGGTGGGAATATGTAACAACTGACGCACCAGATGGACTGGTTAATGCATTTCATTAGTCCATTTGGGCAACAGCCCTGAGAAAATGTTTGGGAATGGGCAGAATCTTTCAGTCGCATACAGGTGACTGGATGATTGTTAGTCGCATTTATTATGGGTCAATCAGATATGGTAGTGGGTGGGCACTACTGCCTTGGTGTAAAATACAAAACTTAAACTACTTTGTTGAACAAACTCTCACCAAACCTTTCGTAGTTGGAGCAAAAGTATTATTTCTTTGAAGAGATGCTTTCAGTGTTGTTATTTGTTTTTCATTTAATAAAGAAATCTGGTCCAGATCTAATAACACTGCTTCTGAAGCTGTTAGCATCGATGCTAATCTCTGTACAAGCAGTCACTTCCTGCCATTGTCTCGCTCTTCCTGCTTTAAAGTGTGTTGATTGGCTGTTCTGCTTTGGGCCAAACATAGTTGTTGTAGATTGGAGCTTGGCGAGCTGGATTTGCCTGATCACAGACGTTGAATCAGCTGTACTGCAAGGTTGGAGAATATGTGCTGTCAGTCGGAGCAAAGCCGAAGCGCAGACAGACTATGTAGACATTTGGGATCATCCTTTTCAGTGTTGCATGGGGGGAGAGGGAAGGTCCAATCCAGCTGACATTGGGCAGTATGCCCTTGGCTGGTTGCTAGCCAATCAGACAAAGGTGACACCTACCTGCAATTGAGAGCCACCAATTAACTATGTTTGGTCTGTGCAAGGAAACTGGAGAAACCCCCCAAACTTCTAGGTTAAAAATTCCTTCTGGGTTAGAGCTTTCTTAAGTAGATTGAGCTTATTATACTCATATCTGGTAGTAAAATAAAAAACTACACCACAATGTTCCTGCACTTTTTTTGCTTCATGAGTGCACACAGTCTCTCCCTCACATTCACCCTCTCTGATGGCAAAGCTCCACATTCATTACTAGCCAGATCTGCAAACCAATCTTGTACTTTCTCACAGCCCCCATACACACACTCTCACTACACCCCCTCAACCAGAACACACACATATTCCTCCCACCTCCTCACTGTTACCATCTGTATGTCATTGGCTGTTGCTAAGTTACAGGCCCCCACCAAGTTTTAATGTAGCCAATAGAAGCATCGCCTTCACTGCTGTTATTTTGACAGAAACTCACTTCTGTATGAGCACTGTATTTGTTGCATTAGCTTAAACATTTTTTTTCCTCTACAATGGCTTCCACCAGTCCACTTAGTTACCTTTAGGCTTACTTTGCTCCTTTTTTTCACTCCATCCAGTCAAGAAGTCGGCGATAATGAGGTGCAACAATGAGGAAGTCAGACAAGAACACACAGAGGCAGATCAGATGTTGTTGTGGTTTGGTGGCAGTTGACATATTGTTAATGTGAAAGCAGAAACTGTGCAGATCTCTTTCACCATTAATCACTACAGCATTAGACAGAGATTAAGCTGCAGCATAGCTTTGTGCACTTAAAGCCCAACACATGGGTACATATGCACACACACATTGCACGCATGCATAAACTCACTTACACGCTGAAATCCGGCCTAATTCGAGTGAACTTTAAGTGTGTCTTTGTGCAGTACATCATGTTTGAGTTTGTGTGTGCAGCAGATGGATGATGCTGCTTTCGAGGTCTTTAATAACTCTGTGTTCTCACTCTCAAAGTCTGTAGGAATATGGAGCACCACATGTGCATACACACATCCAAAGATTCATATATGCTGCCCTTTTCTAGCATGGTGTGAAGAAAGTGTTGACATATAATCATGCACTTATAGACTGCAGGAGGAAAGCACTTGAAGAAAAATGGGTTGCAAGAATTTTCAGTTTAATGCAAGAACTGATGATCAAATATTAGCTTCCACACATAGCATATCCCTCTGTATTGGCTCTTTTGTGCCTGTTAGCTGGCATACTGGAGTGAGAAAACTTCTGACCACAGGCTGAAATCAAATCACAATATGCTAGTATAGCAAGATGGGGCAAGAGTTCCAGCTGCTTCATGTTTCCAGGACTTCATCTGGGAAGCAGCAGAGGAAAATTGCACCATGATAAAGCTGATAATCGTTGCACACAGACTGCCGAAAATGCTCTTTGCACTCATATTTAATCACACAGTTTACCAGAATCCAACATGCCGATTTCAGCCTGTAGCAGCCCTTGCTGGCAGCATTAGGCAGCAGGTGTTTTTAAGATAATACCGCGGTCGAACTTGAGGCTGCATTATGTCGACACCTTGGCTTTTAACAATGTAAAATCTCTGCAGAGGAACTGCCAGCTGTCTGCAGATTGAACCATGCAGCAACTCTGCAAGCTCCTAAGAAGCTACACACTTTAGCTGTGTTCGAAACCGTTCCCTATCATGGATATGGTGCACTATATAGCGTGTTAGCCATTTTGGAGTGTTGTTCCAATTCTCAGCAGTTAATTTCATTCACTATATAGTGCACTATAAAATACCCACAATGCACAGCAAATGTGAGTGCACATACAATGTACCCTATATTGTACTCCCGTATACCACAATGCAATGCAGTTGCGTCTTTAACACGTTTGTAGCATAGCTTTTTTTACATCTTTTAACAGTTGTACACAACTGCAAAATTTGCTCCTTCTGAGTGCCTGGTTTGTTTCCGTGATGCTTGGCGCATCCACTTCCGTCACAGGAATATCCGGCTCATCTACTGGTGCAATGATGTTTAGACAATTTCAGTGTAGTGTCCGAAATCTTGTTCAGTCATTCCCTATGTAGTTCACTATTTCAATAACACTACATAGGGAATATTGAGTGAACAGTTACGAACACAGCTTTTGTCTCCTGATCACCTGCTGATTATCTCCAAACTCTGCCCTCTGTGGGTGGTACTGTGGGCAGGGACGGAGAAAAGTGCAGTCCAGTTGTAGTTTGAGAGGCATCTGAGATGGTCTTCAGGCCATGAAAAAAACTCTGCCAGAATTATTGAGAAAAAGAGCTGGCTGACCCATTAGGCAACATAGGCAAATGCTCAGGAAAAATTTTACCTTCAATAAAACTAGTTTTTACTATAAACTCTTAAAATGAAAAAGCTCACATTGATTCAAATGTAAAGCAATGCCCAATTAATATTACTACAAATGATAAGTAAGTAAATTAGGTGACATGTTATTCTATAAATCAAAGACAATGGTAAAAACTAAGCTATTCGATTTCTTTTGTCAGTGAAAATTCCAGATGGAGGGGGACACCATATAAAATCTCGCCTAGGGCACCACACTGGGGACGGCCGGCTCTGTTGGGAGGAATACTTGTTAATAAAAAACACTGAGTGTACTTCATACATATGCACTATTAAAACCACAGCCATGCAGAGTTGAAGGAAAATTAGTTCAGTTTCCCTTTAAGGTGAGCAGATAGAGAAGCAGTAAATTGAGGAAACATTGCTGTCTTTTGAATATGTGGTTTGGGAAGAGATGGTTTTCACTCTATATGCTTCAAAACAGAATCTACAAAAGCTCAAGCTTATTGATGTTACTATTTGGTCTTGTAGGCCTTGTGTCTCCATTTTAATACCACTTGTGCACCAACATTAATTTGTTCATGCATAGGGCTGACGTACCATAGCTCCAAGCATATCAGCATTGTGAATCAAACAAAAATGCCACTCTGTTCAGCTTGTAGCTTGGAAAACAAAAACAACTGTCAACTTCCACAGATGGTGCAAGTAGCATAACTACTCCAAACACTGGCTACAGCCCCTGGGGGAAAAGAAAAGTTAAACCGAAATGTTGCATCTTTCAACAGTTGAAACAAAGACTTAAAACATTTGCTTCCGCTGCAGGACAGTAATCTTCCTCAACTCCTTAAAATGGTTGAGAAAATTGCACACCATAATTATTAGACATTCTTACTGGCAGCAATAATATTCCATTATTTGAATTCATGTCAAAATTGGCAGGATGATCCTTAAATAACTATACTGAGCTGACACCTCATCACATCATGTGTTAAAAGACAATTCAGAAAAGGACTAAAATATAGATCTTAATTTTAAAAAAAGTGATTGTAAATCAAATGTCACAACTCTGTGCTCCAATGACACTTAAAAATAGGATGTCCTTCTGGCAAGAAATGTATACAACTAGAGGTGCTCCAAGAGCACAAACCTCCACCAAGGCATTTCCAACATTGCAAGTTATTGTCAAAAATGTGGGAAACTGCCCGATCTTGCACTGTTAAGAAAATAGAAATGAAAATAAATGCATCCGGATTCAGATCACCGCCAAAATCGTATCACCATGTCCTAGTGTCGTGACCAGCATACCTTAAAAATGTCATTAAGATCAATGGAAAACTTATTGAGTTATTTCTGAAAAATGTGGAAAACTGTCCATTCTCACAAGATTAACAAATCTTTTAAAAACATCCTTGATCCCTGGAGGAGGATAATTACAGTTGTTTGGAGGAGATTGTTTAAAAAAAAATACATATTAAAGCTTTAAACTGCAAGGGTTAAGAAGACAGCCTTGTGCATTTTTTAGATTTATTAATGTAATTACTTTTATATTACAAATGATAATGTAATTATTATAGCATGTTTGAAATAAAAAGAACAGAAGTAAAAGCTCATCATCATTTATCATTCTTGTAAAAATGGAAAACGCCAGAGATAGACTTGCTGTTTTCTACAGGACGCAGAAACATGATGGCTGCCATGTGTCCCCTCTGTTGTTCAAGCATGTAAGGTGTGCATGTCCTCCAGAAGTAAAGCAGCACAGATGTGAGATACATTAACACATGACCAGTATGATTTATGAAGAAGCAGAGATGTCCACACAGGAGCAGGATCAACATTTACAGAGAATTAAGGACAAAAGCTTGAAAAACAAAGCCTGCAATTCTCCAGATCTTAAATTTGGATTATTGATAACCAACAGTGACAAATATATCTGTTTAACTGGCTAGCAAGATATAGATTATGTCAAAGATGTTGACCAGTCGAGACGAGGTTTGTTTAACAGATCAAGTGCTGACTGTGTAAACTGTTAACTTTCAGCTTTTGCAAGATTGATTTAAGTTTTTTTCTTTATCTAGGATCATTATAAGACAAACATACAGTAATCATGGGTTACATGCTTTTCTCATTCATACAGTCTGTTCAATGTTTTTCCTTCATACAACAGATCACATTACAACATAAATTAGAACAGAACCTGGGGTGTTGTCATATAAAATACAAAGAGAAAACAACATGTTTACATTTTTTCTCTCCCTCTCTTTTGTAAACAAAAGTCAGGCATTTCATGGAAATATACATTTTCCACTTCTTCCTCATTTCCTCAAATTTACTCTCCTGAAGCCTCAAAGAAAAGGTCATTTTTTTCCACTACATAGATTTCATGTATAATATCACATTCCAAACAGTTTCTAGTTCTAATGTTTGTGGTCGTTGAAGTTAAGAGTCCAAAAAAAGTTTGTCCCAGTTGAATGTAATTTTTGTCTTTGATACAATTTCTAATTCAGAAGGAATCTTATGCCAGAAAGAGAGTACCTTTGGACAGTCCCAAAACACGTGATAATGATTAGCATCCTGAGAGCCACAGTTCCTCCAGCAGCTGGAGGTACCTGAACAGTGAGATGATTGAACAGGATAGGTAAAATATCTGCTAAGAGTATTCCAACGAAATGTTCTCCAGGAACGTGAGCTTGAGATCTTCCATTGAAATTTACAATATTTAGTCCAAACATCCTCTGGAATGCACTTATTAGTCTCCCTTTCCCGTTTTAGTTTGATGAATAACGTATGTATTTGGTCTGTGTATGTATGTATTTGGTCTGTGTATGTATTATTGTGAAAACTTCACAAAGAGGTACTCAAGAGGACACATTCCATTTTCTAGAAGAGTAACATACTATTGGCTGAAAGTCACAAAGTCACATATTCTAACCCAACACTGAGCTGGTGCATAAGTGCACAGGAGAAAATGTATGAATGGAGAGTAGACGGTGCTAATGGTTTGTTCTTTGCACCTTCATCAGATGCCCATGCTTATTGAATGATGATCTTGGCTACTGTCATTCATTTTGTCAGCATCAATCATTTATTTAACATACTTGTCACCCATTGTAGTTTTTCCCCTACACATCATGAAGTTCTAAACATCCTGACCTCCCTGATGCAGTGTTAATTTTAACAGCACTTTTTAATTCAGTTGTAGTTATAGTCTTTTGCCTAAAATATATTTTAGTTTTAATCATAATTTAGTCATCTAAATTGTTTTAATTTTGGTCAAGTTTTAGTTGAGGGCATTTCACATCATTTTACTGGATGAAATCTACTGTAAATTTAGTCAACCAAAATATTAAGTATGAAGGGTAAGGCATTTTTTTATGTATTCTTGAATTTCTAAAGTCTTGTTTTACACTTTGATAAATTTATTTAAGTTTCTCATCAATGCCAACCCATTTCATAAAATGTGTAATTATTTTATCACCTCATTAGCACTGCTATGGTACTGTACTGACTCCGCCGTCTTCGAGGGAGAAGATCCAACTGCCCGAAAGAGAGTAGCTCTGATTGGATCTCTCCCGCCACCACATAGCTAAAGCAGTTGTGACTGGATGTTCCTCTTAATTCATCCAACCTTTCCACACAACCAAAGTAACTGTGATTGGGTATATTCCTAACTTGTTCCTACTTTCTACATGACGGATTTAGATCTGATTGGATTAAGTCTCTGTCAAACATTTGCGTCTTGTTTTTATTTGTTGACGAAACTGTCAGTTAATTTTGTATTAGTTTTTGTCCATGTAAACTTGTTTTTATTAGTTACTGGCTCGTTTTCATCAGGGGAAAAAAGGTTGTTGACAAAAATATGACAAAAATAATAAGTCAACAAAATTATCACTGATCTGATGTGTATAATAATGACAGAATTTAAAAGAGCACTGATTATGCCAGCATACATTAAAGGAGATGCAAGGAAAAACAGCAGGCATATCCTCAGCCTGAACCCTTCAGATGTCTGAGTTCTCATAACCAAACAGAGCCAAGACCATGACCAAAAGAACAAGCTAACGGCTAACTGTGCTTTTGCATGCTTCGATAGAGTCATGCCTCTGCATCCACACACAGATTTATTCACAGATCTATGCACACACTGATATGCATGCACTGATTCAGGGTATATGTGCGTGAAAACAGCTGCATATGTGCAAAATCAAGGGAGGCAAATATGACAAGCCTTCAGTGAACACATCTGCACACACACACACGCCCATGACCATGTGCCATGCTTTCTCACAGATACAGTCAATTATACACAGAAGGCTCGCTGCAGTGGTTCTGCACGGAATCTGACAGGGTAATCCATCTCCATTGTGAGGGTGCAGTGTACTCTGGAAAAGCAGGCTGGACACGGCATAAGAGAGAGGCCAGAGACATACAAAGACACACTCCAACTCTCACACATGCAGGCATGGATGAATTGCTGCTACTGAGTGCAAAGATCACATCAGTGGATTATTTCCAATTATAATGTAATGAATGATGGTGCACAGAAGCAGGCTTAAGGTGATACAGCGACAGTATATCAGCTCTGGTGCAGTGAAAGAGCACTATATTAGTGTTTATGGCCTTAACATCTGATTTATTCTGAGTTAAATGTTGTATTAAGAGCAAATAGTCCATTTAATACTGAGGTACCACTGAGGCTGGTTGTAAAACCAGAGTCTTGCAGCATTCCAGCAGTGTTTTCTGTGAACTGACACTTTGGTACAATAGTCAGTCCTCTCAACGATTATTGTGGTAATTTGATTCTACTTCATAAACAAATATCAACATTTTCATGGACAGACACCACACCAAGTTAAATAAACATCTCCAGTAAAAGGTTGAATTCTGGAGACTGACTATTCCAAGAATCTGTTATTTTGTTCAAATCATCATGATAGAACATGATTTGCTTCCAGGCTCCTCTGATATAATTTCCATCTGCAGTAAGGCTGACATTTTCCTGTTGGATGGTCAATGAGCTCTTGTCAAAAATCACATCAGTTAAAAATGACTCTTTGTTTTCAAAGAACAGACCAGCTTAATCCATTACTTGCGGGATAACAGGTAGGCCTGATATATATGTATATTTTGAGAGATATTGTTTAACAAAAAGACACTGGTTATGATGAAAAGTATGTATGTGCCTACAACAATACTGACATTTCATATCAGTGTTGATACCAAACAAAGTACTTTGTCTTTTATTCATAAAACTTTCCCAATACTGTACTAATTGACATTTTACAGCATGTAGGCTCACATGGGCAAAGTTGTTTCACATTTCCATGGAATATATGACCAGATCCATCTGCTTTGCAAGGTTAGGGGTGTGGGGCATCCGATGAAAATAAAACTAATTTCAAAACTAATTTTAAGAGCTCGTATGGCAGTGTCCATATTTATATTTGGTAAAGAGAGGACTTTAAAGTAGATGTTCTAAGCCAGAGGGTCACAGACTGGTATTGGGACATAGAACATTAAATACTGAGGCAAATAAAATGAAGAAAGATCATTCCCCTTTTAAAAACAACAGAGACCGAAGTGTGTTTTATTTTGAAAGGATGACCGGATCCTTGCATATCTACTTGTGACAACTAACCAACATCTAGTAAATGATATTGGGAGTGTGAAACAATGTAATGCTTTAATTCACCTGGAAAGTGCAGTGCTTTGAGCAGTTATCAGAATGCTTGTTTATTTCTTATGATGGTCATGATGGAAAATGAGGATTCTAGTCTGATTTATGCAATACAAATGGTCAAACACAGTTTTGGAGCCATAAAGTTAATGCAGTATTAATTTGCACATACAACAGGATGAAGCCCTCTAGTGACTGTAACTCTGTATCTGAGTGATTTTGCATAAATCCTAAATGAGATCGATGTATCCATGCTTACTCTGAGCATAAAGCTTAAGCTTTTGTTTAAGTGTGGTTGCCTTCCATTTTCCACTTTCAATCTGAAACCGGAATTATTCAGATACGTTCATTTTATGAAAATTATAAGAAAACAATGTCAACAACTGGCCAAATGGAAGACGTATTAATTAGTTATTTGTGGTCGAATATAAAGACCAAAGACTTTTCAAAATAAATTAGTGTCAAACCAGCCGTTGTTATCAGACTTCTCTGGGTTTTATGAATGTAACAGTCATGTAGACAATTTTTCACAAAATTTCATGTCTTGTTTTTATTTAAAGTAAAAGACAGAAGTGGGATTCATATTCATCAATACCAAAATGCATGTCCATGTGATGCACTGTGTACTCTGACACTTTTCCATCAGAACTAGCATTAACTTCTCCAGCAGTATAAGCAAGAGTGGTGATCGGACCACACAGACCAGCCTTGATTCCCCACATGCATCAATGAGGCAGTCCATGACCACTGTTCTTGAACCAGTTTTGATAGATACTGACCACTGCAGACCAAGAACACCCTCAAAAGCTTCAGTTTTGGAGACACTCTGACCCAGTTGTCTAGCCATCACGCTTTGGCCCTTCTCAAACTCACTCAAGTCCCTATGCTTACCCATTTTTCCAGCTTCTGACACATCAGAGGTCATGATGTTATGCCTGATTGGACTAAGTGAGAGCTTTTTGCTGCGGTCATTATAAAATAATACAAAAACAATGACCTAAAGTGTTTTTGTATTTAGTAAACAGAACATGTATTCATGTTTTGTTTTTTTTTTTAAATTAGGCAGCTGTTCGCTGGTCATTTCTGAATCCTTTGTTATTTGAGTACAACATAATGAGGCAAATGTAACACATTAGGTTACTGAGAAGCTTATTATGCTTTCAGTTCATTTAAACTACTAACTGGGTGTACTGAGCACCCTTTCTTTATCCAGAGATAAAGTCCATTTAAAAAAATTAAATCTACATCCATAATATTTTATTTTTATCATCACTATTATCCATTTTGTATATGTAAAATCTTTCATTTGGTTAATTAGTGGCTGTAATGTAATGGACCAAGACTGCCCTTGGTTGACTGCGGCCACAGCATACATTATATCACCGCCCCTACAGCCTGCATGCACACTGTAAATTAGTGAATATGGATATGACGTTGATACGTATGGCAAATTACCTTTGTGTAACTCGAGGGCCAACTCGGCAGGGGGCCAGCCTCTCTGATGTGGGATCAAAGGTTGCCTTACAGAATACAAACTCAAACCATAGGCCTGTACAGTTAATGAGATTTCTTTTGAAATGCATAAAGTCATAACATCACATAGCCTGCACTTAGAACATACAACCCCTGTTTAGAGGGTACCATTAAACTGGCAATGAAGGCAGAAGCAGACTCACTTTTGCTTGTTCAGAGTTAAAAAAAATCATGTCTTCTTAAGCTGGGAAACCTGAGGGAGGGGGGAGATGCAGAGCCAAACTCAATTTTGCAGTATGATTTGAAAAATTACTCCTTTAATCCCATCAGTCTCATGTGGGTCATGACAGCAGGTGACTGAGATCGACTCCCTCAGAGACCTCAGCCATTCCTGGAAATGTTTTTTTTAGCCTATCTGTACTCTCTTTGGTGAACTGTGAGGAGAATGTAATATTAAATAGAAGTGGGGCAGCACCATGAGTATTTCTTCATATCTTTAAACCTTCATAATTTCCCTCCTACTTTTCGCCTCATTATCTTCTCACTCCCTGACTATTTCTGTCTTACTTAACAATAGACTCCCCATTATATTTTCCCCTTTGTATTCCTCTGCACTGGCTGCAGCTGAGGCCGGAGGTATTGAGTTTTTGGTTCAAAGTCGTGTTAACATAATATCTCAAAAGGCCTTCAAGGTATTTCCATCAAACTTTGACTACATGTCTACCTGAGTCCAAGGAGGAAATGATCAGATCTTGGAGGTTACAGGTAACAGGTGTCATGGAGTCCTGTGGTCATCCTCTGCTTTGAGCACAATATCTCAAGAATGTGCAAAGGGATTTCCATCAAACTTGAGTTCATTCTGACTCAAGGATGGAGTGATTAGCTTTTGAAGGGCAGAGGTTGAAGGTTGAAGCAGGCATGAAAGCAAAACTGTGACATCACAAAAATGTTTTCAAATATTTTTTCCCAAACTTTGCACTTACTAAGACACAGGGTCAAAATTATATGATTTGAAAGTCAAAGGTCAGCGTCAAGGTCATGAAGCCCCTTGGTCACCATTTTATTTTGACCATACTCTCTACTGAATGCCTCAAAGTCTTTCCATCAGCTCTGCACCAATGTCGATCACGCCACAGGGAAGAACTCATGATATTTTTAGAGGTCAGAGATAAAAATAATTAAAAAAAAAAAAAATCAAGGTAACAAAATTTTTGATCACTGTGTGCTTTTGATTTTGATGGTGTAACCAGGTCTGATTCATGAGAGGACTGGACACATTGTGATGATCATGGGTCAGAGTCAAGGTCCAGCAGTTTGTTATATTTTGCTTGTTAATACAATATCTTAAAAAAAATAAAAATAAAAAACTTTATATTTTAATCAAATTTTGCATGTGCTTGAGTGAAAGGATGCATCATATTGGTTTTTAAGATCATAAGACAAAGGTCAAGGCCATTGAGTCCACTGGTCATGTTTTTTTTTTTTTTTTTTTTTTGTGGAATGCATTATTTCATGAACAAGAAATATAAATGATACACAACAAGCATGTCACTCATGCCCACAATTTTAAAGTTATGGGTCAAAGTTCAAGGCCATAGACTTTTATGGTCATCCAGTTCTTGTAAATGACAACTTATAAAACTGGAAAAAATGCTTTGCACAAAAGTCCAACATGACACAAGTATAAAAATACTGGATTTTAGAGGACATAGGTCAAAGGCCAGGGTCATCAAGTTTCACTGTCCTTTTTAATTTGTGAAGTCATGGTCTTAAAGGGATACGCCAAAATGTTTTTTTTTTTTTTTTCCGTGTCTTGTCTCACTCCTGAGTCCATGACAAGCAGATAGACACCATTCTTTTGACTGTGTGTGCAGTCACAAGAAAAAGACAGCAAAGCTCCCCCACCACTAGTTAGCTTAGCTCAAACACTGGGAGTCAATGGGTAACGTTAGCCTGCTTCTGCCTACAGTCACCAGATAAACTCTTCAGCAACTCTAAACAGTCTTGTGTGCTTGTTGTGACTCATTTTTCTACAGTGTTATGTAAGGTTATTTATTTTTAGACTAAGATTAGCACGTTATGTAATTATTGAAAGAAATACATAAAGAACTAAACCGGAAGTGCTTGTAAAAAGGTCAAAGCAAGTTTACGTACATGCCCCCTGCGGCATATACTTATTTCATTTGCATTTTTCATCATAGCTGGTTATCTGAGTAAGTCTAATCGATAGTAAATTCTTGCTTTTGATGCAATACTCTTTAAAGAACACGCAGCAAACACTGACGCTGTCTTTGGGTTTTTAAACAGATTATGCATGCAGTGAAATAAAGAAGCTCTTAATCTGGCTTTAGGGCCTTCTTGATCACATCTTGTTCTCTCTTTCTGACTTGAGAAATTCCACTCTAATTGAAAGGTGACTTGAGATCATTGCTTCTTCAAAATGGGCCAAACATTGAAGCCTTGCAGTCTGCTGTATTTACAATAGACACATTAGTAGAGACAACACCTAGGGTGCATTGATTAGGTGTGAAGTAGTGGAGAAAAATAAAGAAAAGATGCTCAAGGGTCCGTCTTTAATCTTCACTGATAGAGTCAATATGACCTGTGGAGGAAAATCTTTCCCTTAGACAATGAAGGTTTGTTGTGTCTTTAAGGTGGTTGCAGCTAATTACCGCTTTCTTTTGTATGTATGGAGACCAAAGAACTGTAAACGATGCTGCTGTGTTGCTTTCCTACAAAGCGGAGGCACCTATGGCTGTTTTAAGTGCCTTTTTAAATCTTTTTCATATCTCTTCCCAAACTAATGACCATTTTCTGAGCAGAGTGCTTTTATACCCTAGCACATATAGCAATAAAGCTGTCAAGTAAGCAACAATATCTGCCACAACCACATTGGGAAATAACTGTCTAAGAAAAGCTGATTGATTCAAAGCAGAGATCATACTGTCAGGAAACACAAAGAGACTGTCAGTGTGCATCTGTGCCTTACTCTGCCAAAAGAAATCATAGAAACATAAACATTTGTCATAGCAGGAGAGGTCTTCAATGCTTTTCTGACAGCTTTACTGCCACTTGTAGACGATACATATCAATGCAGAGCTCCCCTGTGTAATTACAGCAAAATGATGCTGCATGTTGTGTCAGTTATATCCGACCCTCAGACATCAAGAAACACTATACTCGCTCCGGTTTCAAACATTGCAAAATAGAATATAAATGGCATTTAGATGACACTTGTGTAAATTGTTGGATTTGTTAATGCAATAATGCAATGTGTGGTTTACAGTTCACCATTTTAATAGGTGGTTTTGCTCTCAATTTACAAGATCCTGCAAACCTTACTTAACTGTAGTGTTGGTTACTTAGCAAACAGATAGTGAAAATTACAACAAAGCTGGAGTGACTTTTTGTTTTCTTGGTGCTTTGTGGGCCTTTTGAGTCCACCGTGATGGGCACCATGAGAGAAACACTGGCTTAGGCTAAACTAAGTCCAGCCTATCAAGAGGCATAGAGGACAGGGTGAAGTGGGACTTCAAACTATCTGAAAAAAAGCCAAATATTCCTCAAGCTATGACTAAAACAAAAATGGCATGAAGCTCATGTGAAAACGCGCAATCAATCATCATGTATTATGATTTACACTTTCATAGATCAAATATATACAGAACAAGTCACTTTAATTTTCCCCTTCAAGCCGCTTGCCTGCCAAGTTCCAACCACTTATCAGCCAACTTCCAGCCACTGAGAGTTCCCCCATCTTTCTGGGGGTGTGCCTAAATTACAACAAAAATATGCCCTTTAATGCAACTGCTGAGTGTCCCTATGAGATTGCTCTACCTCACAAGAACACATTCAGTGGGCTTTAACTTTTGCCCTCATAGAGTTGTGCAGGAATGAGGTATTTTTGTAGGTGAACACGGAAGATAGCATTGCGCTGGTTCCCTCAACTGCAAGTCTACTAAAAGCCTTTGGGACTTTTCACTGTGTTTTGGATCATAGCTGATAATAAACTCTGTAGTGAACAAAAGAAATATGAAACTTACATGTTCTGCTCTTTGTGATGATCTTAACAAATAAACATACTTTTCACTATGTTTTACGCTTTTACCTAATTGGTTAGAGTAAAAAGCTATTAGTAAGCTACCACGTGCAAGTTCAACTGGAAAGCGACTTCAATATTTCCAGTGTTGAACATCTTAGTGTGACCTCTTGTTTGGAGGTTTCCTCATCGAATGACCCGATTAAGTTGGTCTTGATGGTTGTGGAAAAAGTAAATGACCAGTTGATGATAAAGAACAATCAGAAATGCTTGCAGTCAGGTCCCGGCCCATTTTTGTTGTACTTATTGCCAATAATTATGCAACTGTTTTTTTTGTTTTATTTTTTTAAACCTACAACGGTTTAAGGCTCAAAAGCAGGCAACATCACATGCATAATATTATTTCCCATTAGACGATGAACTCTCATGTGCGTGAGTTCATCATGAACCTTATTTCAGGCATTTATCCAAAACCAGTATTCTAAATCCCATTGGGAACCAGGAGGTGCTAAATGCTAACTCACTTCCGTGTTATTTGACTCATTCTCGACCACCCTATTAGAGTAGTGTTAACTTTAACCATTCACTTTGTGTTTGTTACATCACAGAACAGTCAAGACTCAGTCAAGGAACACTGGGAAAATCTAAATGGCTTAATCTTTAGCGGTAAACAAACAAAACAAAGCAAAAAGAAAAAGCATGAAAAAAAAGCCTTGTTTACTTTAACCCCTTAAAGCCTGTTGTATCAAATTTGATACATACTTTTATGATACTTCTATCTAATCAGTATGATCAACAAATTACTAAAAAACATTTGATTACAATCAGATAAATGATAAAAATATCCTCAAGTGGATTATCAGTTGCCAAAAACAGCTAATGTATCAAATGAGATACAATAAATATATGTGTTAAATTTTATGGAAGTTTTTGATTTTTATGGATTTCAGTAGAAAGTGAAATAAACATTTTAGCTCCAAAAATATAATTTTCTGGCTATAATTTTTGTTTTCAGGGTTTATAGGGTTAAGTTGAACCGAGGTCAAAATTTATGCCACCTACTTAAGCACCATCCAACCAAAAAACAGGCCTCTAAATGTCAATCAGGATCAAGTTTTCTTGAAGGGGACCCCATGTTAAAAGTTTTAATGCTACTGGTTTCCTTTGAGCCCTTATTTGGGTTTGCCAAAATGGGTACTAATCACTGTATGATGATTGCTTAAAGTCATCCATCAAACTAGTTCCTCAAGGACAAAGTCTGTTGTTGTGGCCAGAGATGCTATTAAGCGTGACATAGCCGTGAGCTTTGGGGAGAATTGTGTTTACCACCATGGGAGTTCTAATTTCAACCAATGTGACCCAGTAACTTTGTCTCGATGTATGCCACCCACATTCAGTATAAAGCAGAGCTTGTGTACCCTTCAGTTGAACTTAGTGCTTTAGAAGAAACCGTACTGGAGAAAGCATTCTGGGCTGTCCTTAAGACAGTTCAAGTTATGTCCAAGTATGAACTGCAATTTTATGGTTGCAGATAAATCTCCAAAGTAGGAGTAAATTTTCATGGTTTTTGCTGGAGTTGGGCTGTGCTCCAGTGATTTTGGTAGGAGTTAAAGGTGGTCTTATGACTCATCTTTTGCACTTTTCAGGCAATCTTTCAGCAGTCTTGTACTTGGGATTTAAGAAAACATTTTCAACACTAGAAAAGCACTCAGAGAGCGCAGACCTCCGCCAAGGTGATCCGGATCAGTCCCAAAATGTAATCAGTTCTTCCATATCCCATTTCCGACAATTCCTGAAAATTTCATCCAGATCCTTTCAGAACTTTTCAAGTTATTTTGAACACAGACAAACAGACAGATAAACGCCGGCAAAAACATAACCTCCTTGGCGGAGGTAATTATCGTAACTGTTAGTCATTATCAGGCTCACAAGCACTAAACAAGAGGCAACAGGTTTGCTTTAATGAGCTAGTCTAACAGCTAATCACAGGCTCAAGCTGAAGGTGCGTTTCTGCTAAAGATTGCTAATTTCAGTCAAATAAATCCCTGAACATTGCTTCCTCTGAGTCTTTCCCTCTTATAATTATGATCACCTGCATAATGTCATTTTTGGGTCTCCCTTTTGCTTTCATGCAACAGAACTTGCTTAACTTCTGAAGCAATTTGAACAACAGTAGTCTGTTCCATCAGACCACACAGACCAGTCTTGTTCCTCACATACATCAATGAGCTTTGGCCGACAATGATCCTGTTGTTGGTTCACTACAGTTACTTCCTTGGACCACTTCTAATAGATACTGACCACTGCACAGAAACAGATTTTGGTGAAATTTTCAGGCGATATTGGTCATATCACCAGGACAAAGTTTTTAGAATTTGGTGGTGATCCAAACAAGAGGTGTATCAAAAAAGTTCTTAAAAGCTTTTCTAACATAGTGAAATAGGGAAGATTTCCATTTTTTTCTAATAACTCAATAAGTTCTCTGTGGATTTTGATAACATTTTCAGGGGATGCTGGTCATTTATAAGTAGAAGTGATTACATTTTGGTGGGGATTGGATCAAGGAGTTGTTAATAGTGCGACATAGGGTAGTTTTCCACATTTTTGAAAACAATTCGCCTGACAATGTTGAAAAAGCCTTGGCGGAGGTCTTTCCTGTGGGAGCACTTCAAGTTTGAGAGGTTAAGTCACATGCACTTAAACACACACACAATTCCATGAGCTCACAACATCCAAACAATGGAAATTTTAACTTTTGAGAGAATTGCTGAACTTTTGTACGGATGACAATGATTGCAATGGTTGACATCAATGGTAACAGAAGAGGCCATACAGATGGGAAAGAGAAGACATAGGCTTGAATGCAAAAATCAAGGTACAGTTTCGTACTTTGTGATTCTTCAAAAGTCCCTTTCTTCGCAATATTAGTGTGTGTCTAAAAACTGAGCTGCAAAAAAATTGTCTTAAGATGTAAGAGGTGTCAGACAACAGTTCTAAGAAAGTCTTTGCAATGATCTAGTAAAGACTTCAAGCGTATGGCAGGCTTAACTACCACCAGGAAATACTTTGATCAATTGACTTCATGAGCATAAATCATAGTTATATAACATTTCCTTTTGTCGTTTTGTTTTAAATCAAATGGACAGCGTTTTGGGCGAGACTTCCAAAAGCTGCCGGCAGTCTATTAGTTTGCATTATGGCACAAGAAACACAGAGTTTGGAGGGCTTCCAGAAGTCAAATGAGCGATCAATCTTGACTCTTTTTTCAGTAGTCAGATTTCAGAAGACACTCAGTCTATGTGGCATGTGGTCCAAAATGGTTTGGCTTTACACTTTGCCACAGATGCCTCAATGCTTATCATTTGCCGAGCATTAGATTGACATTTAAATTATTGCCAACTACCATAATGGTCCAATTTGACTGGTAACTGGGGCAGACAGCTTGGATCTGTTTTCTCTTGTGTTATTAACTCTCCATAGCTGAACAGGCACATCAGTGAGTAATGATGGGTGACTGATCACTATCATCCTCACTGAATTATACAAAAAAAAAAAAAAAAAAAAGCAAATGTCCATAATTGAATAGCCTCAAAAACACACATGGTCTGGATGTGTGGGAGAGCCAAATGAAGTGTGCCTAAATGTGTTAAATAGAACAGTTATTATGCTGTAGACTCAGGCTGTGCACATGCAGACTAGATGAGTGGGAGGACCAGTGAAGGATGTATGCATTTAAAATCACCTCTGGTACCCATTCTTGCTACGTAAACACATTAGGGCTGCATTACAATAGAGCCATCATAAAACAGAGTGAGGCAGGGCGAGGGATGGATGATGGAGGGTAAAACACAGAGTAAGCATGGTGAGCATGAGGAATGACAAAGATGAAGGCAAGGAGGGGTGCGAGATGGATGTTAATGAGAAAAGTATGGTGGTGAGAGTGATAGAAGGAGTGGTTGGAGTCCAATAAGCAACCAGAGCTACATCCTTTTGAGGAAGCATGCTAGATACAGAGATGTACAAAAGGTTTAGCCAGTTGTGATAAGATGCTATGAAGTAAGACTGCTTTCACAAACAGAGGTATCAAAAGTTTATTTTTATCGTTAACAAATTTAAAAGTGAAAGGACAGAAAAAGAAATCCAAATCAAAACAGTATTTAGTGTGACCACCCTCTGCCTTCAAAACAACAATAATTTTTCTACGTACACTTGTTTGAGTTTTTTATGAAACTGTGTCAGTAGGTTGTTCCAAACTCCTTGGAGAACCTACCGCAGCTCATTTGTCTCCTCATTTAATCCCAGACATACTCCATGATGTTGAGATCAGGGCTCTATGGAGCCATACCATCACTTCCAGGATTTTTCCTACAATAAGTTGAATATAGTTCTTATTGATATTAGGTGTGTTTTGAATTGTTATCCTGCTGCAGAATGAATACGCCACCAATCACATCAAGCATTTCCTTGTATTTTTCAGCATTGAGGACACTATCTCATCTCATCTCACTTGCAAAAATACTGCCTCAAACTTGTAAGGACCCCCACAATTTATTCCTGTTGTCTGCATACATTCATTAGAGCAGTACTCTTTAGCAAACACGCTATCTTCTGCTAGAGCTAGATATTTCAAATTCAGATGGATGTACGTAACTAGGTCTCACTTGTTTCTGCCAGTTCCGAGCTGATGGCACTGCAGGACATCTTCTAAATTAAAAGGGAAGTAAGCCTGATTGAAATCTGCTGGACTAAATTCCTTAGCTGGCCACCGCATCAACAAAGAAGCATTGCCTGTTTCTGTTTCTTTGTGCTTTGTCAGGAAAGCTTGACCACCCCAATCTGCTTTGAAATCTTTGCCTGGGAGTGACCCTGCTGATGTAATATAACCACTTTGTGTCTTGTTGTTGCTCGCAATCTTGCAAGGACCTGTAAAATAAATCTGTCTTCCAAAACCTCACCTTGGTAGCAGAGTTCAGCTGTTTCATAACCAGTTTTAAGCCTCCCACACAGCTGTCTCTGTTTTAGCTAGTAGTTGTGTTTCAACCTACATGATGTTGATCATTAGTGCCTGATTGGTATCATTAGTTAATCATGAAACCTGACTCTACAAAATTCCTGATTTTATGCAACACTTTATGCAAACTGTAGCCACGTTAAGTATTGTTGTGATTGAGACTTATCTTCTGTTCACTCACTTTACATTTGTACAAACTCCAATTCGAATGAAGTTGGGATGTTGTGTAAAATTCAAAAAACAGAATACAATGACTGGCAAATCCTTTACAACCTATATTCAACTGAATACACGACAAATACTAGATGTTAAGTGTTGAAACTAATCAACTTCTGTCTATTTTGTAAATATTCATTCATTTTGAATTTAATGCCTGCAACAGGTTCCAAAAAAGCTGGGACAGAGGCATGTTTAGCACATCACATTTTCCATTAACAACACTCATTAAGCATTTGGAAACTGAAGGCACTTATTACCACCGCCAAGGAGGTTATGTTTTTGCTGGCGTTGGTTTGTTTGTTTGTCTGTTTGTTTGTGTTCAAAATAACTTGAAAAGTTATGGAAGGATTTGGATGAAATTTTCTGGAAATGTGTTGAATGGGATGAGGAGCAAATGATTAGATTTTGGGACTGATCCGGATCCAGGAATTTTTTAAGGATTCCTTAACATTGCGAGATAAGACCATTTTCGGCATTCGTGTATATAACTCCCCCAAAAAAATGGTCAGGGCACTTGGCAGAGGTCTGAGCTCTCTGAGTGCTTTTCTAGTTGTTGAAGCTTTGTTGGTGGAATTCTCCCCCATTCTTGCTTGATATAGGACTTCAGTGGTTTAACAGTCTGGGGTCTCTGTCATCATATTTCGTGCTTTATAATGCACCAAACATTTCATTGGGAGACAGGTCTGGACTACTGGCAGGTCAGTCCAGTACCTGCATTTTTGTACAATGAAGCCATGCTGTTGTAAGATGTGCAGAATGTGGCTTGGCATTCTCTTGCTGAAATAAGCAGGGGTTTCTGAAGCTTGGATGTTGCTCAGAAAATTAGTGAATATTTGCAAAAAGCTATGAAGTTTATCAGTTAAACACATCTTGTATTTGTTGTGTATACAATTGAATTTAAGTCCAAGAAGTTATGCAAATCATTTTATTTTGTGTTTGTTTACATCTTTACACAACATCCCAACTTTATCGGAATTGGGGTTCATGGATTGATGACAATAGAAAATGAGAATTGATCATTTTGGAAACATTTCTACTCTACAGCATTTTTTTTTACTCCTAAAAATTCCTAAAACATTTCTACAGTGCTGTACATGGAGACTTTGAGAAGGAAAAGAGGTAAAAATATGACAAAAAACTAAGATGGAGTTAGGATGACGGATACAATAACTGAATAAGGGTTGGGGGACAGAAATGGGGAGGGAAACTGACCTTGGCTGAAAGAAAATCCATTAGTCACAGGGGGATGATGGACAGCCATGGACTAAAACCAAAGAAAGCAAAGTTAAGAGGGTACGGATGGAGTGACATGGAGATGTAACCATATATAATATTGAAAATTCTAGTGCATGGAATGTATTCACATGGGTGTAAAACAGCTATGATGGAGTGAGTATGAAATGAAAAGAGAACTACCCGAGTAGAACTGAGAAAACAGGTGAATACTGTGTTATGTGAGGGAAAATGGGATGGGAAAGGGAAACTACATGTGGGAATCATCCAGTATAATGAGATATATGTTAAAAGACAGAGAGACATCCAGGGAATAAAACTGAAAGTCTGATAGGAGATCTGAGGTATCTGTGTGTAAGTTAAATCTATCATTGTTTCTGCTCTGTGCCACACAATGTGGGAGGATGGAGAACATGAAGTATCAAATAACAGCAAATCTATTTTTAGCAGCCTCATAAAATTGCATCCTCTTCTGTTTGTTTGCTTTTTTATATACTTGGCAGATACTGAATTGTATGTAGGGAAATGAAGATAAAGAGAGTATCAACACTGGGTATTTTTATTTTTTAATCCTATAGTTTATTCCCATCTCTTGATAAAAATGTTCTTCTAAGGGTTTTTAGAGGGGTTATCCAGGGAGCAGCAGATTGGAGAGGAGCCTATTGCAGGGCTTCCACTGAATTTAAGCTCAATGTTGTTGATTAAACTGGTGGTCAGTCTGGGGAGGCTGTTACACTGCTGCCCTCTTGCTCACACGTATCAAACCATGAGTTTTGTGTTTGCAATGTTCAAAAAGTTTTAGTTGGGGGTAGGGCTCCGTATTTAGCCTGAACTTTTAAAGGGTCAGTATGTGCAGAACACATTGGGACAACTCATACTGCAAAACAGAGACAACATTTTCTGCTGGTTTCTGGAATATGCTTATGCTATTTTGACCAAATTGTTTTCAAGAAATGTGTTCTTTAAGAGAACATTTAAGAGTCCACCATTTTTAAAGATACCTACCTACATTTCCTCAACTATATTTAAAATCCCTGTTAAGGAACAACATTCAATATTGTAAATTCCCAGTTTATTTCTGTAAATTCCTGTTTAAATCACAAAGTTTCCAACTTTGAAAAGTCCTGGAATTTTCAACTCTAATTGTATCCAGTACCCACTATATTAGAACAGTGTTCTGCCTTTTGTATAATGATGCCCTTAGTAGAAGAATATCATAACCTTGCAGGTTTATGTTTGTATAATAATGGTCTTAGTTTTGGCACTTTATTTGGGAGAAGTCAAATCTCTGTTCTAACACTTCATATCCCAGATTTCAAGGTCTATAACAGTTATTAATATAAGACTGTAATGCTGCTTTTGCCACCTCTGTTGTGGTGACAGGTTTAATTTAAAACAGGAGCTGAGTGCAGGAAGTTTTTACCAGTGGGGTGTAAATGGGGCAATTTAAAAATGGTAAATGTGCAAATGGGAAATGTTTAAAAGATGTAATGCTAGTGAGAAATAAACATGTTTTTGAAAGTTGTTGATAGAATTTTGTTAAATCGTGCTTGTCTCTTGGGTGACTGGTGCTCATGTTAAGCATCCCCAGGTAATTTGCACTTTACATACTTTCAAACTGGGCTGGGATACTCAGAGGTATGTTTTTGGGAAGACAAAAGGATTGCTTCAATTTCAAATTGCAGATAAAACACATATGCTGTAGCTTTTTATGCTCTTAATGTACTTTTTACTGTGCTGGGTGGTAGAAGGGACAGAATGTAGAAGGGGGTTTGCAACCCGCAGCTCTTTTGCCTCTCTCTGGTGAGTCTCTGGACTTTGGGGGAAAAAAGCAAGAAAACATGTTTTTCTTTGCATTTAATCTCTAATTTCTCAATGTTATGTCCTTGTGTTTTAGCATAATCTGGCTAAAAGAAAGTGAGGGGTTTTTTTTTTCTTAAAATGATCATGCTTCTTATTACTTATATCCTGTCAAGTGAAATGTGCATCAAATGTGCATCTTGCATAGAGAGCAGGACACTGCTGCGTCTTTAGCTGTCAGCCTCGTTTTTTTTTTTGCCATGTCTGCTGTGTGTGAAGTGATATCTGTCAACGGCAGTCTCTCTCCCCCCCTCACTCGGTAGGCTCTTCGCTCAGGCATGTGAAAGTTACCATGGCCTGCAGTCTGCCTGTCAGACTTTTTCTTTGACAATCTTGACAATAAATATCAAGATTTGCATAAAACTTAATAAATACCTCATAACCGCATGCTCTTACAAACCACTCAAATGAGATTTTGAAAAGACACCTTGAAGATCACAAGACTTCCTGATGATAGATACAAAAATTGTGCACAGAAATGATCATAATGCAGGAAAGAAATGACTGCTGTTTCAAAAATGTCTGAGGAAGACCCCCTGCGGGCATTTTGGCAAAGAGGGAGAAATTAAAGAGGCTGTATCAGTACCCCTCTATTGCTAGAACCAAATGATCTTTCTTTCTTGAGCAGGACTTTGAGATATACAGTTTAATGAAGCTCTTTTTTAATAAATCCAACAATATTCTAAACTTAGAAACACTTTTTCATGCTTTCATCTCATGCCAATTAGATTTCTGCACTCTGGTGGCAATGTAGCTCAGTCTTAAAGGGTTGAGCTGGTGACCAGAGGGTGGCTTCCTGGGGTATTGTAGCCTGTTACAGCATTTGATAGCAGCTGAAAGTGCTTGGCATCCCTTGCCTCTAGAGCCTCAGGGCGCAGGGTTTGCACCCTTGCACCCTTAAACTTCATTGCACGTAGACACCTACGAATGAAGTAGGGTTAATGTTGCTGGTGGTCCAGACAAGTCATCAGGAATGATGAACGGCGCAGTGCTGACCCAGCATATGCTCCCAAACCTATACTCTGGCCTCACCCAAAACTACCTCAGCAAACTAGAACTGATTCAAAAAGTAGCAGTGCAACTTATAACCAGGTCCAAAGAAGACGTTACACTGGTTTTAAAGTCATGATTGCACCAGTTTGGCATAAGGGTGACTTTTGCTGGCTCTAAATTGATTTTAGAATCTTGACTGTAACTGTTAAGGCTGGTAGAGGATAAGCCCTGGTTCCATTACTGACCTTCTGATCCTCTACCAGCCCTGTTGTAGGTCTTCTGGTAGGTCATCACTAACCATTCCTCGGTCAAACCCAATAACTATCTAACTATAACTAAGATCTTTACCAGGAAATATGACATAAATTTGCATGATATGGCTCACCTTTTACACTTACATTGTTTGTTTTGAATATGCCCTTTTCCAAATGATGACAAAATAAAATAAAATGTTCTGTCAGAGGCATTTAAATCCTCACTACCCTGCCAGTCAGTGTACCACTCGGTTTTTCTCCGTCCTACCTGTTGCCTTCTCCTCAGTGACTCTACCTTTGTATCATCCTAAATTAACAGCTCGTTTCATCCTGTCTTTCAGTTGCCCCGTTCCCAGTGGAGGATAATGGAACGGCTTTGGATCTCTTTGCTGTTGCTGGCAGCAGCATGCAAGGGGCAGCCGTGTCCGAAACGTTGTATGTGCCAGAGTCTCTCGCCATCGCTCGCTATACTCTGCTCCAAAACAGGCTTGCTGTTTGTTCCTGCTGCCATCGACAGACGCACAGTGGAGCTACGGCTTCAGGAGAACTTTATAACAGGTAACATACCTGCCAGTTGGTCCGCTGTTTGATTTTATTGTCATTTAAAGAAAGGCCTGTGGACATATTGACATGACTAAGACACTTTAATCACTGTCCTAAAAGATTTACTTGATAGAGAGGACCCTGTCGCTACCTGAAAGGGAAGCAATATGTAGGATGGTCACAGATAATGAGCAACAGAAGGTGTGATAATGCATTTCATAAGTCAAAACAACCATATTTACTTATGAAATGCAAGATATGACTCATCAGGTTTCATACAGATGGAATTTGAAATGCATGCTGGATGATGAAGAAAGGGAAATTTTATAGATATTTGTCATCTTGCTTTAGGTTTCAACTCTCAATTTAACGCCTTATAATGGTGACATGGGTCAAGCTGTCTTATATGTGTTCATCTCTACATGAAACTAGTCATATTTCTGGTGACTCATGATGATAACTGATTCTTTTGAAACTTTTGTCTTCCATTTTCTGTCACATTCCAGCCAAACTTATTCATGATTCATCACCCCCTATAATCAAAGACTTCTTTTGGAAACTTTGGGAAAAAAAAGTACTTATTTTTAAGAAGGGAAGAGCTGTATTATCCTTTTTATTATAATCTGGATTCCCATTAGCTCTAACCAAGGCAGCCAACAAATCTTCCAAGACTTGACTTAAAAGAGATTCTATTCTCTAGTCCACCAAAACAAAAGGCACACCGCTTGCAAAAGAGACTGCTTTCACATGGTCACTGAAGATAAAAGAGGGGCCATTAGCAATATCACACTGATGCAGTTATTTAAGTCTCACTGTTATGTGCTTTTCATTATCAGTGCTATTTCTGGGAAAGGAAAAAAAAAATCTTATTTGGAGGAAGCCAGAACAAAACAGCAAAGACGGTTTGGATCTGATCACTAAGAAAGGATTAAGGCAGCCAACATCTCAAAAACTGTGCATCCTTTTCCCTTATCAGGTCTAATTGGCCTGCGCTGTGCTTTATATTATTGCATTTGAATATGAAACAAAGCTGGCCTTTATTAGCTGCTCTCCCATGCTGATGGTGCATAATTTTGTCTATACAAGATAATAAGCTGGGTGGTGAGGGAAAACTTTTTTTCTAATTACCTCCACCAAGAAACTCGTGTTTTTGCTGGTGATTGTTAGTTTCCTTTTTGGTGAACATTATAATTCACAAACTGATTTCGATGAAATGTTCAGGGAGAGTTGGTTATGGCCCAAGAAAAAAAAGTCATTAACTATTTGGTGGTGATCCAAATCTGTATGCTGACCCAGGATTTTTATTTAGGATTTGTTAATGTTACAAGACAGGGCAGTTTTCCACATTTTCGCTAATGACTCAATAACTTCTCGACAGATTTTGATGATATTTTCAGGAAGTGTTGACCATGGCAGAAATAAAGAGGGTTTACAGTTTTGGTGGTGATCTGAATCCAGAATGGGACCCAGAATGTTTTTTAATGATTTGTTGACACTCTCAAATAGGGCAGTTTTAAACATTTTTGCTCATAACAAAATAACTTCTGAATGCATTTTGATTACATTTTCAGGGAATGTTGGTCATGGCACAAGGGAGACCTAATTAGATTTTTGTATTGATCTGAATCAGGATGTAGATGCATGAAACTTTTCAACATTTTGTTAACAGTGCGATATAGGACAGTTCGCATTTTTGAAAATAACTTGCCCAACAATGCTGGAAATGCCTTGTGGAGGTTTGTGCTCTTTGAGTACTACTAGGTCATTGCAAAATGAGTTTTGCAGCTTAAAACGTCACTTCCACTATGGATGGGGGAAGCAAGGGTAACTGGAGAGAGAAAGAGAAAAAGCAGTTTTTTTGTCTCAAATCAGGTTTTAGGATGACATAATAAGCTGCAGACATCCATGTTGATTTGAATACAGCAATGTCCTATTTGCATATTCTTTATACATACAATCTTTTTAAAAATCATACAGAGGTCAAATTGTTGTCTCAATGTTTGCATGTCACATCACATATTAGTGCAGGGACCACTTAGGACAGATTCTTACTAGAAACCTAGGCATGGATCCAAGGATATTTTACTTTAAATTCTGACTCATTTTTTATTGTAATTACAGCCGTACTATACTTGAGTACAACAACTTAGTCTACTTGTGGAGTTAGTCCCTCGAAGTTCACTCGATTGTTGTGGAAGAGAAAATGCGAATGGAAGTTGGGTACTTGCCAGAGTTGAGTTTTTAATGCATTTGTTAATGTCTTTTGTGTTTTACATACAGTTGTATGCAAGGTACTGTAAACGTGGAAGTAAAAACAGGTTGTTGTTGACCTCTCAAAAACAATAAAACCTCTATGGTAGCGTATCTCGTCAAGGGACATAAGTGCATGGCTGCCACAGTTGCTTTCCCTTCTTTCCTCTTTTTGGTGGACTTTGGTGTTAGCTACTTTCATTATTATGCCATTTTCTGCACTGGACTGTGTATGATTGTGAGTGTGCTAGTGCACAAAACTTTTCTTATATAAGAGCAGGCTAGCAGGGAAGAAGGGACATTGGAGCAACTGTGCATGGTTGCAGTCCAGAGTATTCACTCTCAGTGTGAAAATGCCTGAGTTTCAACAGACATCTATTGTTAAACTCTATCTGAATGTGGCTGTTAGTTGGCATATTTAGACGTGCATTTATCCCTTTGTGTGAGTATTATGAATTTAATAGTCTTTTGACTCATTTCCACAGGTCAAGCAAGCAGAAAAGCCACATAATCCTTTTGTTAATTAAGCCCTGAGTGAATGTGGCCATACTACTTATAGTCTTGAAATATTCATATGCCCCTAACAAACTGTTGGTTAAAAATGAGGCATTCACCACTTTGATAAAGATCACCTGCAGTGTTTGATCCATGTATGTTGGATGGCTGTGCAAAGTCATTCTACTGCTGAGCCAGCATTGGAGATAGTAACAAAGGTGCAATAGGGTTAAGATAGCTGCAGTGTATAATGTCACAGTTAGCAAGGTGATACAGCAAGTCATGCATGTGCATGTCACTGTGGATGTTCAGATGAATCTCTTGTCTTTGGATTTGATCCTCTATGATCTGGCAATGCTTTAATATGTGAAAAAAAAAAAAAAAAACATACGTTATTCCAGAAGCACTGTAGACTCTACGTAAAAGCACAAAGGTCTAAAATATATCGCTAGAACTGAATGATCCAGCCTAGGCTTATTGACAGGCTGTTGTGGACATGATGTGTGAAAATAACTTTAAGATCAAGACTCTGAAGAGAAAAAGGTGATAAAGGTCCTATGATGTGAAAAAGGGGATCAGTTGTACAATAGCAGTCAGTAGTTGCATCACCAAAGACCATAGCACTGAGCACAACATCACCCAAAACATCTAATCATATCTGATTATGTTTGGGTAAAACAGACATTCCCTTGGTGACCCTGTACTTGCATCTGTCTGATGTAATTGTTTCAAAAGGAGCAACGCAACATTAAAAAAAGAGTGCACAGAATCTTAAAAACTGTAAATATACCCCAATACCAATGTGTTTTGCTATAAATCTGCCAACTTAATACTTAATGAAACTGACTTTGTATGTAATCTGTTCATTCCCAGCTGTCCGGAGAAAGGACTTTGCCAACATGACCAGCCTGCTTCATCTGACCCTGTCCAGAAACACCATTAGTCAGATTCTCCCTGCAGCTTTCAGTGACCTGCGGCGACTCAGAGCACTTCATCTAGACTCAAACAGATTAACTGTGATCAAGGTAAGACCGATGGATTGGTGGCTGGATGGATTAATGATTGGAACTTGTAATGAATGGTCAGAGATGAAGCACTAAACAAATCAATCTGGACAGTCAGGATTCTACAAGCTACACAACTAGAGTTAAGTTGGACAGGGCATGGAGAATGAATGGAAAGCTACGGTGTAAGATTTCCATTTGGTAGTTAGGAAATATTAATCTTTGTGATGCAACTAAGCTTGTTGTTTTATTCATTAGGATGACCATTTCAAAGGCCTGACCAACCTTCGTCACCTGATCCTAGCCAACAACCAGCTCCACGCCATTGCTCCTCATGCCTTTGATGACTTCCTGTCAACACTGGAGGATCTAGACCTCAGTTACAACAATCTTGCAGAGGTGCCTTGGGACACGATTGGGCGCCTAACTAATGTTAATACCCTGAATATGGATCATAATCTCATCGAGAATGTTCCTCAAGGGGTATTCACCAACCTTCACAAACTGGCCAGGTAAATTTATGAACAGATCAGAATGGAGGAATTTGCAGATAAAATATGACTTTTCCAAAAACAGATTGCAAAGGCTGAAGATTACCAATAACTGTTTTTTGCCCTCTTCTTATTTTTCTTTTCTTCAACTCTTCCTGCCTTCTTTTCTCACAGGCTGGACATGACGTCCAACAATCTAAAGAAAATACCCCCGGACCCTTTGTTCTTGAGAATACCAGTTTATGCCAAGTCCAAAGGTTCCCCACTCTCCTCCCTTGTGCTGAGCTTTGGTGGCAACCCCCTTCACTGTAACTGTGAACTTTTGTGGTTAAGAAGATTGACAAGAGAAGATGATCTTGAGACATGCGCCTCTCCTCCTGACCTCAGTGCCAAATACTTCTGGACAATACCTGAAGAGGTGATATGTAGTTTTACTTTTACTTTCAGAGTACATGGTACAGTGTACATTTTGTGAGGCACTGTGGATTAGTCTGGTACTATGCTCTTTCATCAATCAGAGGGTTGAGGGTTAACATGTAATGTGTCCATGGGCAATTCACTTAACCTCCCACTGCGCTGGTGTGTAAATGAGTATGAAACACTTACACTTACATAGAAACCCAGAACCTTCAGCGAGTGATTGAGTGAATGAAGGGATCCGAATGGGTAGATGTAACGTACGGTGTTAAAGGGCTTCTGGTCAGAAAGACTTGAAAAGTGGTATATACGCTCTAGTCCATTTAGTCCATTTATAATGCTTTCCATCAAAATCATGCACTCAGGTAGTTAGTGCTTCCCGTGAATATTACTCTACTTATACCTCTAAGATATGTGGGATCCATAGTCCACGGTGTGAAGCATACGGTGCAAGGGCAATAAAAGTTGGTTTGCATGCTATTTGCTAGTAAAAGGTAGAATAATCAGTATGGCCAGGCATGTTTTGAGCAATTCTAAACAAAGTTGTGAAATGTCAGCTCAAACTGTGTGACTGAATAATTTAGCGCACAACCAGAACCCATGAGTTTAGTGATTATCCACTGTACTGCCCAATGACAGAGAAGGGCCTGAGTACTTACATCTAATGAATTAAATGACAGCAGAATGTTGACAAATATCAATAAAGTTAGCCCTGAATGCTTTTATGACAGCTTAGGTCATGTATAGCTGTATATCTGTTGTCTCAATAGAGTTGAAATAGGATGAAGTAATTTTGTATGCCAATATGGAAGTTAGCATTGAGCTGGTTCCCCTCGACTGAAAGCATTTGGAATTTTAACTGTGTTCTTCGATCATTGCTGATAATGAGGTCTGTGGCGACCAAAAAATTTGTGAAACTAACATGTTTTGTTTTGCTAACATGTAATTGCCAAGAGAAAAGCTATTATCAACCTAGTATAAATCTACAACATGGCAGTTTGACTTAGAAGCAGCCAGCACACCTCCAACTTTTAATGCCACATTGTAACCTCCCATGGCTGTTGTTATGGTGTATGTATTATCAGGTATTTATCGGATAAGTTGTTGTAAAATTCCATAGACTTTGGGCCTTGGGGACAGGACATGCCAAAATGCTAACTCACTTTGGCATTTTTTGGACTCATTCCTGCAATACTCTATACTCACATTCAGTATGACCATAAAATACTTTTGTTTGTTTTTTTTCTTTTTGGTGTTACGCAGTACTCCCCCTAACCTTGAGCAGTAAATATATGATTTTGGAAGAAGGACGTTTGATCTGAATAGGATGGTGCAGCAATGAGTCCAAAAACGTGAATGTCAGTTAGCATTTAGCACTTCCTAGTTCCCAAGGCTGAAAGTATATGGGATTTTGAATACAGGTTTCAGATAAATGCCTGAATTAAGTTCATGATGAACACATGCAGACAAGATTTTAACATTTGCTCTGCAATAAAAAAAATGTATCTGATACAGCCCACTTATGACTTTTAAAGCGTTGTTGTGAGTTTAAAAGGATGGTTCCTAATGAATTGCTAATTTGCACTAAAATGGCTTGGCACCCTACTGGTTTTGTGTATTTAACAATAATTCATACACTATTGCTACAGCCACGAGGACCAACATGATCAGGTCATTTGATTAAGATAGAATTCTCAAACAACAAAGAACCAAATAAAAATATATGTTGGAAATTTAATAGTGGCTACTAAGTCGAACTGCCATGTTGCAGTTCCAGGATAGCTTAATAATAGCTTTTACTCTCTCTCGGATTATGTTTAAGCTTTACAAAGTTGTGAAAAAACGTTTGTTTGTTAAAATTATCAGTAAGAACAGAACATGTAAGTTTCCTAATTTTAGTTTGCCACAGACCTTACTATCAGCAATGATCCAAAACAAAAATCCCATTGGCTTTTAGGCAAGAGAACATAATGCTAACATCTACTGTATGTTGGCCTACAACTGCACCAATTCATTGGAGCAGTAATAAAGTCATCTTGACACCACACACTTGAGTATCTATTTACTAAATAATAGGTTGTGGCAAGTTTGGTATTGGGTCATATCTGATCATTGGGAGGGGTGAACTGAGACAGAAATCTGGCATAAAAACCTCTAGTGTGTAGTGACCTAGTGGTCCGTTCCTCATGGTTCTCTTTACTCTAAGGGTGTTCTGAATAGGTGAGAAAAGACCATATTCAGAATAGTGGTCCCATAATTTAGAGACCAAGACTAACTTTTGATGTAACTTGTACATTCAAGAAGCATAGTGTGAGTTCAGAAGCACATCTTAACTCTTTTCTTGTCTTTTAGGAGTTTATCTGTGACCCACCTGTTTTGACCCGAAAGTCCCCTCATACAGTAGCCATGGAGGGCCAGCCTGCCAGCCTTAAGTGCAAAGCAAATGGCGACCCAGAGCCAGAAGTCCACTGGATCAGTCCTGAGGGGCGACTAATATCCAACGGAACAAGGTACTACGATTTATTTAGTCCTACAGCCTAATTTGATCAAATATTTTAATTTCTGTATGCATAGATATTATGCTGTGATAGAATGTAAGTCTATTACTGTTATTCCAGGAGCTCTGCTGAACATAAAATGATGTGAGGAATCTGACAACCCCATTGGAAAGTGCTAAAAGGGGGTTGTGTAAATGTTATATCCCAGCTCAAAGCCATATGCCAAAGTGACACCGAGTCAGAAAGACAGTGTGTCTCACATAATTTGTGTCTTGGCTGTGGTAGTAGGGCATAGGTAAATGACTCATATGGGCCAACTCTAAATCAGAGGGGATTTGCCTTGTTCCCCCTTTTCTGTCTGGTAACCTAGTTGGCATGTTAGTCAAGCACACCACCAGGTACAAAATGATTCCTCAGCCTGACAAAGTAGCATTTCCATTGGTATGTTTAGATTAGGGGTGTCCAGACTATGGCTCATGGTCTTGTCTGTGACCATTTTTATGTGGCTTGCAAAATAATCCAAAAAGTAAATGACAAATGTCCCACACTTAAGCATGAAACTTGTGACTCACTGATGAATACAGGCAAATGAATTATGATAGAAGATGGAAAAATCAAACTTGTTGGCTCTGCTACCTGCTCTGTTTCAAGGTCTGATTTGCAAAGCATATTGAACTGGTAATCTTTAAGTTCTGCTCAGCTTGCTCTTGTCAGTCTTAATATGAGAGTGCCGTCAGTATGTCTCCTCTCTGATGGACAGAGCATCATTCCGACAAGAGGTGGAAGATGGAGGTTGCTAGATAGTCTGTGCCAACCAGGGGCCCTTAAAATTAGAATGGCCATCCTCAAATCCCTGACCTTAATCCCCTGAAGATGAGCTTTATCAGCATACCTCAGCCATTCTCATACTTTCTTGTATGTAGCCCAAATAAGTCTGGACAACTCCTCCAGCTTAGATGATTGATCAAAGGAAGCTGCTAAGGATGTAAAAGGCTGTTAGAAATTTGGCAGATACACTTTGGGCTGGCCTGTGCTGATGGAGCTAAAGTCTACAGCCAGTCAGCAGCAGAGCCCCTCAGCCTGGCAGTTGCTGTATTGATTCTGGACCCAGTGTCTGGATAGAGACTGGGGCAGGAAGTCGGTATTAGCATTGAGTGCTGCGGGCAGCAATGCACAGGTGCTACTAAATGGGCTAATAAGGAGAACACTGATTAGTGATTAGCTCCTGTGTGGGTGGCGGAGAGGGGGGACTAATGCGGTTTTGGTGAGGACCAGATGGAAGTTAAATTTTAAATATGGCTTTGTGGACTGAAGTGAATGAGACATCTTTATCAAACTGTGTAGTGTATGAGATGTCCTGGCCCATTTTGCTATGGATTTCTGACGGTGCCAACCCAAGTATCACCCTGCTTACTAGAATTAAAACTGGATCTTAATTCAGTGGCTCAGAGCCAACAGATGCAACTTTGTGGGGGTATTATTAAACATTAATGATTATTGGGAAAAGAATTAAAGATGAAAAGAAAATCTTAATGAACTCTCAAGCACCCTGTTCTTTTTACTGTGTTGTTGCAATGGATTTTTATGAATATATATAAACAACTTCATGGATTATCATTTCAATATATTTCTTTTTAGGACTTTGGTTTTCCCTAATGGAAGCCTGGAGATTAATGTAACCTCATTGAAAGATTCAGGAAACTTCACCTGCATTGCCTCCAACGCAGCCGGCGAATCTACAGGAACGGTGGAACTAGTTGTCACAGCGATGCCCCACTTGGCAAACAGCACAAGCCGTAGCCGGGACCCCTCCTCTGAACCAGCCCCATCTGACATCCTTACCTCCTCGAAGGTCGCTCTGCCTAACAACGAGACAAGAGCTGGCGACAGGAGGGTCTCGTTAGTGGAACTGACAGGAAACTCAGCACTTATAAGGTGGAGCAGTCAGACTCCCACAAATGGAGTTAGGATGTTCCAGGTCCAGTACAACAGCTCTGGGGATGACACACTGGTTTACAGGTCAGTTTGCCTCAGTCATTAAAGTTTAATCTGTTTCTATGCGTGATTTATTGTATTGTTTCTTTGGTGGCATCTGTTTTTTAAGGCTCATTAGCAGAAAGCCTTTGTGCACTTGAGTGTAACTTTATATGGAGACATCAGCCTCCACTGTGCAGCTGATAGATGGGATGAATGGAGATTAGCCAGTCATCCAATTGAAAAAGTCTAATCAACTGAAATGACAAAGACATCTGTAGTGGAAGACAGCTTTTGTAGGGTTCGCTGAATTCATGAAGGCCTGGGTCAGAGGTGATGAGCGGAGCTGTTGAACAAGTTTTGTACAATGATTGTCTGGCTGCTTGGTTTAGCACTGCAGTGATGTGCTAATGAAGTTGTTCTACTAATTTATCAGTGCAATGAAAAATATGTCTCTTTGAGTTTGATATTTCACATGTCTGGTTGGGTTTGGTACTGAACTGTCATCACAATATTACAGTTCACTTATTACAGGGACAAAAAATGCACTTGACAGTGTGCAAAACTTCAGTAGAGAAATGAAAAGTCATGTTAACTAATCAAGTATTACTTCTGTTTTGGGTGGGTACTTGAGAAGCTTTTAAGATGAGGGCAAAGCCAACAAAAATTAATAGGTATCAATGGGTAAAAAAGACAGTTATGGTATTATGGTATTTGTGTTTGATAATAGAATGGTGCAGGAATGAGTACACAAACACGCATGTTAGCATTTAGCACTTCCTGGTTCCCAAGGTGGAAAGTATTTGGGATTTAATACTGGTTTCAGATAAATGCCTGAAATAAAATTTGTGACGAACATGAGCACAAAAGATTTTATTGTCAAATCTAAAATAACAAAATGCATCTAATATTGCCTGTATTGGTACTTTCAGGGGTTTTGTTTAGTTGCTAACAAACTGCTAATGAGGAAAATCAAGACTGTAGGCATTTATGATTGTTTTTGATAAACAATATTTCATACACTGTTGCCACAGCTATGAGGTTATTAGATTAAGACGAAATTCTCAGACAAGAACTCAAAACAAGACGTTATACATTGGAAATATTGTAGTTGCCTCAAAGTTGAATTGTGTAGTGGTTTCTTAGTAGCTTAATGATATCTTTTTACTCTGGCCAAATACGATTAAGCTTATAAAATTGTGAAAATTGGAGTGGTTAGCGAAGATTATCACAAAGAACAGAGTGTATAATTTTATATTTTTTGTTTGTTACAGACCTTATTATCAGCAATGATCAAAAACACTGTGAAAAATCACATTGGCTTTAAGGCAAGAGAACCAGCGCAATGCTAACTTCAGTGTTAGTATACAAAAATATGTAATCACTGCAACATTTATCGGTGTGATTGGTGAAGTGGTGTTGCAGTTATCTCAATAAAATAGCCTAGTTTAGAGAAATATTTAACTTGAATGCTTTACTTTTGTTCTTTCTTATTGAAAGAAGCCATTTGCCTGTCTTGCACTGATTCATAAAATGGCTGAGGCTATACTGCATTGGAGGGTGCACAAAAAAAACACTAGCAAATTTGTAAAGACATTTCAGGACAAATTGATTTTGTAGCAGTGATAACATGCAATGAAACTTGGATCTTCCATTATGATCCTAAGACAATATGGCAGTCAATGAATTGGTTAACACTGTTATCACCAAGGATGAAGAAAGCACAGCAAAGCAATTCCAACTTCAATGCTATGTTGATTATTTTCTTTGACATGGTAATGGTATAATTTTGGGGGAGTGGGTTCCAGAAGGGTCAAGGGAGAATTAACACTATTACAAACAGGTTCTAGAAAAACTGTGAGGAAAAAGTCAGAAGGCAGAGAGCACAATTATGGAAAAAAATGCTTTCATTTTTCATCAAGCCAACATGCCAGCTCACACCGCACCGTAAAACAATTTCTGGCCCAAAAACAAATCCCAGGGCTTGATCACCCTCCCTTTCCACCTGATTCATCACCATGTGACTTTTTCCTTCTCCTTCAATGAAGACTGTGCTTAAAGAGACACTTTTTAAGTCCATGGCAGAAGTTAAGAAAAGAATGACAGAGGCTGTGAGATAACTGTCTGAAAATGGCCTACTGCACAATACCTTGTGCACTATTGTGAGAACTTTTCTGTTCTTTAGTGATTTAAATAGTAGGCTATTTTGTGCGCTATGTAAGAGTTTAAAGTGTCCTAATATAATATACAAATAAATATCTTAGTTGTCAAAGATGGAAAACTAAAGAAAAGCCAGTGCTTTTAGACCTCTGCACTGGTCATGTGACTGATAGCTATCATAGCACTATTTTTGTTTTACAATGATGTAGATGCCTTCTGAGAACTTTGGTGGGTTCCAGAGTGCACCTACCTGAATTCAAGCATGTTGTCTCTTTAAGGCACAACACTTACTGAGATTATTCTTGGGCTAGTTAAGTAAATCAAGGTCCTCAAGGGCATACATGGATTGTGTTCCACTCTGCAAAACTGGGCGATGGTAATGCCCTCTTCACAAATATTGATGGCTTTTTTCAGTGTTCAATTCCAGTTTAGGGGAGTTTTTATAAGCAGAAGAGTTCTTATGACAACATGTTAGAGACTGGTCCCTTAATGGACATATTTCTTCTTTATCAGACAGCCTTAACCCCATCACAAAGAACTGCAGACTATCAATTCAAGCCATAGTTGAGAGGTGGAATGCCTTTGCCTTAAAGTGCATTTGAGTTCATACTGTATTTGCAAGGAGGCCCTAAGAAGGAGTCAAACACATCCACATCAACCAGAGTATCAGAGAGTTCCTCATCCATTACGGTAAAGTCAACACTTGTGAGAAACAAGAAAAGACAACTCTGCTGAAAAGTGATTATGATGTTATTTCCAAGCTCGAGAGGACTCTCTGTTTTTCAGACAGTTAAGCTAACTGTGGGAGACAAGCAGCTTCTTACGATTCTGGGCATGGCAACAGCTCTCCTGCTTAGCAACTGTCCATCTGTGCAACTGTGCACCTGCCTGTTCAAGGTCGGATGCAGTTAGTGGGCACGGCGGCCCTGCAGGTACAAAATAGACTCTGGACAAGAGCAAGAGCGTGAGGGTGAGGTACTGTGTGAGTTCATGGGGCTTTAAGTCTATTGTAGCCTCAGAACAAGTGTGCAATACTAACTTTACTACAAAATAAGGAACCTAAACAAACCCTGAATGCAAGGCCTCAAAACATGAAGAAAGATATCATTGGCAAACAACCCAAATGACAAATTCCAATGCCGTTGAGACATTGTATAAAATGTAAATAAAACAGAACACCTTGACCTATATTTTATGTGAAAGAGTTTTAATCTGCACTTGTAGATGCAGGAACAAACTGTGTTCTCTAAAGTGTTCCTGAGCCCGCATGGTAATGTCCTTCACAGAATAATGTCAGTTTTAAATGCATAGCCACCATAGGGTTCAGAGTACATGGGCATTCAATGTTGGTTTTCAGCCTTGCCACTTTCGTGCAGAGATGTCTCCAAACGCTTTGAATCTTTTAATGATATCATTGACTGTATATGATGACATTCCCAAAATCATTGCAACTGTACATTGAGAAAAGGTGTTCTTAAACTGTGGGACTATTTGGTCAGGCAGTTGTTAAAAAAGAGGTAAACCTCGCCCCATCCTTGCTTGTGAATCACTGAGCCTTTTGGAGATGCTCCTATTATTACCAATCATGACACTAACCTATTCCAGCTATCCTGTTCACCAGTGGATTGTTCCAAACAGGTGTCTTTTGTTGCCCCTGTCCCAGCTGTTTTTGAACATGACACAGGCATCAAATCCAAAATGCCTGAATACTTGCAAAAATGATAAAGTTTTCCAAAACTTGTCTTTGTAGTTTATTACTCTGAACAAAGCTAAAAAGGATTTGCAAATCATTGTATTCTGTTTTTTTATTTACATTCCATACAATGTCCCAACATCACTGGAATTGGGGTTTGTAATGCACTGATAAATATAACTTTAACTAGATGTATAGAATTTGTCATGAATATTATTACAAAATGCCTGGCCTCAGCTCATTGTGTGAATCTATTGAACTTTCCTGAAGTGTACCCAGATTTTAATCCTTTTTATAGTCTACACTCTGAAGCACTGGTCATTCAGTGCATTTATGATGAATAATAATCTCTCTGCATAGCAGAACTTATTGGCAGTCAGGGGAGTCCACATTTCCAATTCTGGACTCAGCCCTTCTAAGCACAAAGGATTTGCGAGGAAATGATGGATAAAAGTAATCCAACGCAAATCTATCCTATTGATCGACCTAACTAATAAACTTCCTGTGTGCTCCTCTGCATTGTTTAAGAATTGTGTTTAGTCATTGCTTGTGCAAACTTGAAATCCCACAGCTACAACATATGATTTAACACAAAGTTTGTAGTATTGCAAAGTGGTCTCTTAAAGTGTCAAATGTTCATCACCAGAGTTTTCATGAATGTGCTCAATATTCAAATGTGATGCTGGCTAGTCATCCTTCCTCCACTGGATCGTTGGTAGTTTTTTTGGAGTCTTTCCTGTTTAGCATTTTGTCCTCAAAGTTGATGTCAGAAGCTGGATAAATGGACAAGCATAATGATGTGAGTTTGGCAAGGGCCAAAATGTGATGGCTTGATAACTGGATAGGAGCATCTCCAAAATTGCAGCTCTTGTTGGTGTTCCTGTTCTGCAGGTCAGTATTTATCAAAAGTGGTTAACAGGGTCATGGGTGGCCAGTGCTCAGTGATGCATGAAAGGGATGTAGGCTGTGGTCCGCTCCAACAGATGAGCTACTGTTGCTCAACTTGCTGAAGAAGTTCATGCTGGTTCTGATGGAAAGGTGTCAGAATAGACAGAGCATTGTGGTTTTTTTGTGGTCATAATGTTATGCCTGATCAATTTATGAGTGAAAAACATCCAAATTTTCACTTTGTGCAGTCCCACTATGCATTAACATGAAGCTGACATTGACAACAAATGAGTTATTTGCATCCATCCAGCCTCGATTTTTTGTATATCCCTACAGGCTAAGTGCAGAGAAGTCCAGCAATAAGGGAGGTGGATGACTTAGCCAGGAGGTTGCAAAAAGCAGGTAGTGCTGCTGCTTTATAGCAAGAGGACTTCTGCTTATAAACTCAGTTGGGCCTTTTTTTGTGGAGTTTGCATGTTCTCCCAGTGGGTACACTGGTTATCTTCAGGTAATCCAGTTTCCTCTCACAGACCAAAAACATGCTTGAAAGGTTATTTGGTGACTAATGCCAAGCTCAGACTTCACAATTTTTATTTCATTGGTAAAAAGATCAACTATGTTAGATTAGAGACAAACTTGTGACTGATAGACTACACGACTGAAGCCGACTGTACTTAATGACCGATGTGACGACGTTAGAAGATGAAGAAGCAACACTGAAGACGGCAAACAAATGTACTGTATTTACAGTACAGTACTTTTGTTTGTATCTACAAACATGATGTTGAATATGTTAGTTTGCTGATACATGCAAGCAGTCATTTACCATGTTGCATGTTCTCTCCAACATTTCTCTTTTTCCAGCCTGTGATAGCTCCATGCAACAAATCAAAAGGACAGAGATGCTGTTTTCAGAGCTTGACAAACTTTTTCTCTGTCTTGTGGCTCTCAAGGCATCAGCTTCCTGTGTTTACATCCCTGACCTTTGCACATGTAGAGCCCCCCGTGCTCTCTTTTGTCAGTGTCCCTGACAGGACAAACATCATACCTGCTAGACTTTCTGTCGTGGAGTTGTGAGGCTTCACAGACTCGTCGGTCTTTGTCACACTACACGAGATGGAGTGATCAATTTTTGTGGCTGACGGGTCCTGAACTCCTCCAACCATTGGGTCGGGCCATAATTGTGCATAAATTGTTTAGTCTGACCTCGGCATAAATCTTACTCGGGTTTGTATGTGTGTGAATGGGGCTGTCTATTTATGTCAGCCCTGTAATTGGCTGGTGAGCAGTCCAGGGTGTCCCCTTCCTCTTGCCAAGTGTCAGCTGGGAAAGGCTCCAGCCTCCCAAGGCCTTGAAATGGTTGAAGATGTATATGGACGGATGACTAATTTTGTTTATTACTTTAAAGCATATCTAAATATTTGAGAAAAAATACATTCGGGTGAAAACTGAGCTGGATCAAGGGATGTACTGTTAAATTTGGGCACAATGTCTTCTTGAATTATCTAAATGTCTTTTAGTCCATCTCTCTATGTGGCCCTGCGATTGGTTGGTGACCGGTTTAGGGTGTACCCTTCCTCTCGCCTAATGACAGCTGCGATAGGTTTGAGCCCTCCACAACCCCAAAAGGGATAAGGAGTGGAGAAAATGAATGAATGAATGAATACCTTTTAAGGAGGATATGTTGTTGCCTAAGCCCTTGATATGAGATCATGGCTGAATAGTGAGAATGATATACCAGTCCTACAGTCACATGGCATTAAAGGATTAACATCCATTAGAAGGTATCATCATTTCACCAGTTTTCTTCTGAGTCAAAGAGAAAGATAAATAAATAACAGAGCCCTGAGTAAGTCTGTGTGCAAGAGCCTTTATCTGCTCTCTTCTGTCCGTCTTCAGTCAATATCCATTAGGAAGGGTGAGGCATAATGCCATGAAGAGTGAAGAGGTGGGTGATGAAAGAGGGGAAGAGGGTATTAAAGTGCAGAAGAAGAAAACAAGAAGGAAAAAGGACAAGAAATATAAATTATTGGTGTCCCAAAGCAAGGCCAGAGTCTTAAGATGATTTTTTACTTTTTAATATTTCTGTAGGATCAGGATTTATGATGATTAAAAAAGTATGTCACAGTTTTTGAAGCTTCATTTCGCCCCTGATAAGAATTCATGGAGAATAATGCATTCCCTCTTTGCATCTTAAAACTGGATGGGCTTATTCACAAGAAATCAATACTAAATTTGCTGCATTAAAATTGCAACATTTTTCCCTGGGAAAAATATCACACTCACAGCATATAGATCCCAGGATCTTATGATCTAAAATCCACCCTTAGTGTCCTCCTTATGCAACTTTTATACAAGCAAGCAGCTCCATTAAGAACCATTTCCCCTTTCGAAAGACCACCAGTAGTGGAGAGATTTTCTGAGGAGCTTCGAGCGGAAAGAAGACTCTGACGCAGTCTCAGAACCCTCTGACTACTCACAATCAATGCCATTACAGCACCAAGTGTGTGTGAGAGTGTCCTTGTGTGTTTGTGCTTAGAAACCATTGTGGACACTTTATTAGTTAACCGTGTCCAAGAGATGCCCCCTGACTAATATAATCAATGCCTGTTCAAGTGTGGGTTTGTGTGCACGTGTGGGTGTGATGAGTGTGTGTTCACACCGCAGCAGATGGCAGTTGTGTGTAGCCTAAAACTCGATGTCAGCTCTAGTGACAGACCTCTACAGGAGGCCTCTCTGTGTCTCAAGTGTCAATATGTGTTTTCTTCCTTGTGTTGCATGTTTTTCTGTCTGTTGTGGAAAGTGCAGCTTCAAAACATTCAAAAAAAACCCACTCATGGGTTTTTGTACTTCAAAACTATAAGAAAGGAGATATTCTCTTTCCTGGGTTCAAATGCAAGGAGAAGCAGCTGCAGCCCCTTGGCCTTTGTTTTTTATTATATATATATTTTTAGCACATATCTACAAACACAGTACCGAGCTTATGTTCAGAGCAGTAGTAAAATAAAAGCTGTAAAGAAAGAATGCTAACAAAATCATACATTTTAAGTGAGAATTTCCATCAATTTACCGAATGCCCTTAAGCAAACAAAAGAGAAATCAAAATCATTAAACCACATTAACTCTGATATTCACCCTTGAGGAAATCATCGACGATGTTTACATGCAGTCAATATTCAGGTTAAGGTCAATTATCCGGTTTCTGAAACATTCAGAATAATCTGTTTACATGCATGAGCAAACAGGTTTATTCCTGTATATATGGTATCCCGATCAAAACAGCAACGCACAGGCAACATCTCGACGCACGGAGAATATCATGATGCAGTGTGCGTCATTTCCGCTTCCTCTTCCTGTATCCAATAGCAACGACAACAACATCAGCAGCACAGCGGATAATGAACAGCCCTGAGCAGGTAGCGGTCGCCTTTGTTTGCGCTTTGGTGCTGGTACTGACCCACCACCAGTACTTGACACTATTCTTGGTCAATTTCTTTATTAATGGAAGGCAAGAACGTGAAGAAGTAGGAAATGGAGCCGGAGCTGTGCCATTTTACAACAAGTACTTCCTGTACTCAAAAGACCAAGATTCCTTGCGAAAACAACATGCGCAGAACACAAATTAATGTTCCTTTCGATGGAGATATCCCGATGGGCATATACATGACCAAATATTCAGGTTAGAAAAGGAGTAACCCAGGGGTGATTTTCAGGTTTTTAAAAATAGGAATATGAGCATATTCCGGTTTTTCAAAAGGATTATTGGTGTTTACATGGCCGTGCGCAACCGGGTTATTGCTAATATTCCGTTTATGAAAGGGTTAATGACTGCATGTAAACGTAGCCATGGATTTTGTTGAAGTATAGCCAAGGTCTATGATTAACCAGTTATACCAGACAGGTGCTAAAGATCATCATCCTCATATGTAGACTGAAACAGGGCCACCCACAGAAAGGCCTGGTACACGGCCCTACTCATGTTTAACTCACTGTGATGTTAGTGACCCTGGGGCTGGGTGGTTGCACAGCAGGTATGTACCTCACAGCAAGAAGGTTGCTGGTTTGAACCCTGTGTTGGTCAGGGCCTTTCTGTGTGGAAGTTTGCATGTTCTCCCTGTGGCTTCCTCCCACAGACCAAAAACTTGCTCATTGGGTTGATTGATGACTCCAAATTGCTTGTAGGTATGAATGTGAGCATGATTGGTTCAGCCATAGGTCAGCTGTGTGCTATGACCCCAAAAAGGACAAGCAGAATAGATAATGGATGGATGAATAGTAGCTTTGGGGTTATGTACATGCTGTAGTTCTTGAGGGAGGTGGCAAGGTTGCATCCTATACTGTGTGTCTTTCTGATTTCTATCTCCCTCTACTGTACTGTCAGTTAAATTAAGGCATAAATAGCCCAAAGTATAAAAAGTCAGTGTAATGTAAATAAAACTATAACAAAGACAAATGTAATTATAAAAAACCTTATCTTAATAGTTAACTAATTATCTAATGTGCAATTACAATGTACAATTACTGTGCTTACTCTATTGACAATGTGCAATTCACCCATGTGCAATCACTTACATTCATGTGCAATTACTTTGTGAATGTGTAAATGATCCTTATAGGATTTGCTTTTTAGTTTCTGTATTCAAGCCCTTTTTTATATTTATATTGGTAGAATAATGTACATACTGCTATTTTCATGTTATTTTTATACAATTTTATTCTTATTCTTTATCAACGCTGTCCCCTTTGCTGCTGTAACATTGCAAATTTCCCCGTGTGGGATGAATAAAGGTTTATTCTATTCTATTCTAACCTTCGCTGTTTTACTCACACAGAGAAGTCAGCTCCAGGTGAACTCCCGAAAAGTATAAATTCTGTCAGATCACTGGACATCACAGTGAACTTTTGCACACTTTTCAATGAACAGTAGTATAAAGTAATGTATTTAACAGAATGTCGACTCTGAGGCTGCCTCCTATGCATAAGTCAGTGTTTCTGATCACATTTATGATTCATTGAAGCAACAATTTAGAGAGAAAGTTCTAAACTAAACAAGATATTAAACTAACATTTATTTGCATTCACCTAATTTGTAACACACGAGTGAGAATTGCTGAACTAAATCAATTTGTGCTCAACCATAAAACACAACTTAAAAGAAGTACAAACATTGAAAGGGGGGAATTAAATACAATTATTTCTGAGTTAATGGTCAAAAGTCCCTATTTTAAAGTAATTCATAGCTTTGTTTTGCTGCCTTGTTAAATAAAATGAACCCTTTCAACACAACACATTCTTTATCAAGCCTCTTTGTTATTTATTATTATTATTTTTTTTTGTTACACCACACTTCTTGTGTTGTCCATTCTCTTTCACACTCACTGCCTCACTTTACATTCTTCTTCTCTGAGTGTGATTACTGGTGTGTTTTGGACTTTCAGGACGTGTTCCTGTTAATTCATGCATTTCTTAAAATGGGTGGTCTTTAAAGACACTGCTTTTGGTTTTAAATGTGCAAATGCATTAAGAGAAAGAACATATTATGTGCTTGATTGAAGGGATGTGCTTTAACTTTGTTTTTCTAAAGGAACATGAAGTACTGGTGTTTGTGTTATGAGGAGTGACACTCAGAGCCAAAAGTTAAAACATCAAAACAGAGATGATAATAGTTTATCCCACTGTTCCCTTTGCAGTGTGTGATTTGTTGTGCTTTTCAAGATGGTGTTTGTTATTTGTGATTCTTTGTGTCTGCATGTTGATTCATGCTGCTGGTTGAAACACACTGATCTGGGATCAGTCAGAGGTCAAGGAAGATCAATAGTTTAGATTCCACCACAGGCCTCAACAGGGATAGCACATTATCCGGCCGGACGAGTTGGTGTTGGCTTGGATTTCTCTCCCTGTGGCTGACTGGGACGAACCTAATCCAGAGCTTTATTTGCCTAACAATGCACTCACACTTTTCTGAATAAGTTAGAGGTTCTTGCTTAAGAGATCTAAGGTGATTGTAGGTCAACTGGTGTTTATTTTGATACAGTACGGTCATATTATCCCCCATTTTCAGTGGTTATGCATGTTCATGAACAATGTTTGAGGAGATTTTCTTAAATATATTTTGCCATGAAGAATGGGTAGGTTTTTATGTCTAAAAATGTTTTTTAGAGTTCATGTTAATATATCAATATTGTACAGTGTATGACGACTGGAATAAAATCCTATCCTGATATTGATGCATCGTTTTAGAATAGGGATACATGATATTTGATTTTTGTTGGTATCCGATATGCTGATATTTCCGAACTTATTATTGTTGACACCAATACTGATACCAATATTTTTCATCAAGAGCACAAAGACTTAACTTTGTGAAAAGTGACTTGCTGCTTTCAGTGAGACAGTTGATTTGTGTAAGGTATAGAGGTAAAACAAGAAAAACAACATTGTATTATTCAGTAAATGATCCATTCATCCATTATCTATACTGCTCATTCCTTTTGGGATCCTGGGAGGCTGGAGCCTATCACAGCTGACTTTTGGGGAGAGGGTGGGGTAGATCCTGGACTGGTCAACCAGCCAATCACAGGGCCACATAGAGAGACGGACAACCATGCACACTCACACTCGTACATAAGGGCAACTTAGAGTGTCTGGTTAACATCATGAGCATGTTTTGAGCTGGACTACCCAGAGAGAACCCACACATGCACAGGGAGAACATGCAGACTCCACACAGAAAGGCCCTAACCAACACAGGGATCGAACCTGCAACTTTCTTGCTGTGAGGCACGTGCACTGCTGCGCCACCATGCAGCCTGTCATTAAATTATACTTTGAATTATAAAAATGGACATGTAGCGGTGATATGGTGAAGCATTGTGGTACATTCATGTATTTTGTTGATATTACAGCCAATATAATGGATATATATGGCCAATATGTATGACCAATATGTCAGCTGTAAATATCGTGAAAAAATGTATCTTATGGCTAACTGTCTGGTCTCTTCTGTAGGTCATATCGAGGTACAGGTATTCAATATTGATGCTATACAACCTGTGTTTGAACTACAAGGAGGAAAATGTATTTAAAATAATAATAAACTAGAAAGCACCAAGAGAGCGCAAACCTCTGTCAAGGTAGCTCACAAATTGCTGGTACATCTATAAGGAATAGTTCCATGATAAAGTTACCATCTTAATGTGATTCCTTGACCATATAAACCCACAGCATTCGGAATCATGTTGATATCAGTATCAGTTGGACAGTTATCGAGCAAAAATGACCATTCGCTAACGGCGGTTATCTGAATCACCACCAAAATCTAATCATTTCTTAGTTGGGCCGTTCCCAACACCTCCTGAAATTTTCAGCAAAATCTGTCCAGTAGTTTTTGTGTAATCTTGCTAACAATCAAAGAGACAAACAAAGGCAAAATATAACCTCCTTGGTGAAGGTAACTAACTCAAGGGAATGTAGTCAAACGTTTTGTTCTTTTAACCTAAAAGCCACGGTCATAATTTGTTCACCTAACCTTTAAGTTTGACATTTTTATAAATAAATGCAGGTTTTCATGTGTTTGCAACTCTGATATTGAAGCATGTGACTTATACTTTGTTAATGTACTTCTGTAGGTCCATCACTGATAATCAGCCTCACAATCAAACAGCAGACTTGACCACATAATGGATATGGACCTTCTCAGAATACTCCAGTGTGAGGGGAAGCAGACTGTTAATATCTGCCAATCAGAGGATCCGGTTAGATGATTAATATTGCAGTGAAAACTTTAACTGTGCTGCAATTGTAGCCTGCATTACTGTATATGAAGCATTTACAGTAAGTATAATAAATGTTGGCACCATTATGTTTGTAAACAAAAAAAGATGGAGCACAGACCTGAATCTGCACTGCAGGGTCAGTAAGGTGATTGCATGTTTTCAACAAGAAACATTCATCCATGCACTGCCTACACTGGTCAGGATATCAGAATCAGAATGACTTTATTAATCTCAGAGGTGAGGAATGTTTGATAGTTGTAGTTGTAAAAATGAAAATGTAGAGAATATGAACTGATACAAATGAACTGGAAAAATTGAATCAGTAATTATTATGAAAGGCAAGGTCTCTTAATAATGTCAAAGTACAAAAATGATAAAACAAGGCTGTGCAAACTCACAGGAGGTGCAGTATGCCCATGAACAGTATGAACAGTATGTATACTGTGCATGTTTGTATATATATGTGTATATATATATATATGTATATACATATATATGTGTGTGTATGTATATATATATGTGTGTGTGTGTGTGTGTGTGTATATATACATACATATATATATATATATATATATATATATATATATATATATATATATAGATATAGATATAGATAGATAAATAGATAGATAGATAGATAGATAGATAGATAGATAGATAGATAGATTTTGACTGAGTCATGTTGTTGGGCATCTATCAAAAAAGTACATTATGAAGCAGTTACCTAAACTCTTAGAGGTTTAAGAAATTCTTTCAATTGTTTGAGAGAGTTTAAAAAAAAAAGTGTCAGACAATTTTTGCTTTAAAGATCGATTTTTCTACATTTTGCCTCATTGTTACATTTAAATGTAACAACATGCATTGTAAAACCATGCTATTTAGAACCCACAAGTGGATCTTATCAGCTTAGTTGTTTGACTGCTTTATGTTTAAAGTATTTATATTGTCTCTCTAATTTTAGTTTTAGAACTAGCGCTGTGTGTAAATAGTTTAACTAGCAGGCTATTTTTCATTCATTCATTCATTTTCTATACCAACTATCCCTTTCAGGGTTGCAGGGGGGCTGGAGCCTATCCCAGCTGTCATTGGGCGAGAGGCGGGGTATACCCTGAACCGGTCACCAGTCGATTGCAGGGCAACATATAGAGACAGACAACCATTCGCATTCACACTCATACCTAAGGGCAAATAACCTAATGAGCATGTTTTTGGTCTGTGGGAGGAAGCCAGGGTACCCAGAGAGAACCCACGCTTGCACGGGAAGAACATGCAAACTTCACACAGAAAGGCCCTGCCCGACCCGGGAATCAAACCAGCAAACCTTCTTGCTGTGAGACACGTGCACTACGTGCTGTGCCACCGTGCCGCCCGGCAGACTATTTTTTTAGCTTAAAAATTCTCTCTCATCTCTCACTTTTCTGCTTATTGTTACCTTCTGCAGTCAATCTCTTAACATATCAAAAGGTGGATGATGAACTCTTCTATCCATCCATTATCTATACCACTTATCCCTTTCGGGGTTGCAGTAGGCTGTACACCCTGAACTGGTCGCTAGCCAATCACGGGGTCACAAAGAGATGGACAACCATTTAAACTCACACTCATACTTAAGGGCATTTGGAGTCACAAATCAACCTAACAAGCATGTTTTTGGTCTGTGGGAGGAAGCCAAGTGCCTCGAGAGACCCCACACATGCACAGGGTGAACATGCAAACTCCACACAGCAAGGCCCTGACCGACACAGTGATCGAACCAGCAGCTGTCTTGCTGTGAGACACAAGCACTATCTACTGTGCCACTATGCCACAATGAGAAAGTCTTGTTTGTGTAAATTCCTTCCTGCACTCTATTCATTGAGAAAGCTCAATCACTTAAGGTCTCATGTCTTACAAAATCAAGTTCATCAAATGGATTAATTCTTATTTATGTTAACAGCAACTTCAGTTAACATACATATAATATGAATACATAATTTCCAGGATAACACAGAACACAAATTTGATTCAGCATTTCACAAGGATACACATCAAAACGGTCAGGCTGTGAAAAATGACCACCTCCTGGTCCTGGACTCAGCCTATTGAAACTTATCAAGATCACTAACAGAGTGTGCCGTCTCAGTTTTCCACTGCCATTCCACAAAACACACATCTGAGCACTGGTGTGAGAGCATGACAGAGTTTGAAGGTGCATTCACAGTGCATTAACCTTCTACCATCCATGCAAAGTGCCATCATACACGCTTAAGTGGGCACACATACACACACAAACACTTCCTGTAAACAGATATCCCTTCAAACCCCTCTTTTAAGCTCACACCTTCAATTCTTCACCCACTTTGTCGTCTGGATCGGGTGTAAGTGAGTACAGCATGAGTGTGTATGCGGGTTTGGATTACCGAGTGTGTTTGTTTGTGTCTAACGTTGATCATAATAATTCAATTCACCTCACATTTTCCTTACTGCTCACATTGTGGAGGGCAGAAAGAGGTCAGTGTGAACCTTTTTCAATTGTACACAAACTCATAAAAACATGGAGAGGCTGCACTGGAATGCCTCTGAGCTAACCACTAACCCTCTCTCATGTCTGCCGTTATTCTGCATTGTGCACGATTTGTGATTCTTTAGATAATGGACTCAGAGACTCATAAAATCTGTGCAAACCAGCAGACTCAGGATGTAGTGCCGGGAAGTCTGCTTTAAGGACATCCAGGGTGCTTACAGTGGCTAAGATTCTGGCTTCTTAAGGTATATCTGAGTTGCTTCAACCCAGGCCTTGTCTAATGGGTGGGTATTTTTAAAACTGTAGCTTTTTCTGACTGCTTTGGGCACTTGCACGCACGCAAACAGCATTTTAGGTCACTAAAAATGTGTATTTTAGAATACTTCTTTAGACTTGAAATGTCACTCTGTGTGCAGGTTTCTTTCCTCTGTGACATACTTCTGTTTACATGAGTGTTATGCTATGTTTGGACATATGGACAAAGCTAAACTTGCTGGTGTTGTTGATGCAAACAGGGCCGCATGCATGCCTACACACAGACACAGAGTTACTCTCCCACTTTATGCTTCTTAATGCAACACTCAACAATGTTTTGGACAAGGCTGTATTATTGTAGGAATGTGGCTGCATGTCTAAAAGGGACATGCCAACATTCATTTTGTTTTCATGTCTTGCCTCACTCCCAAGTCCATAACAAGCAGATAGACACCATTCTCGCCCACCGCTAAGTAGCTTAGCTCAAACACAAGGGGTCAATGGGTAGCGTTAGCCTGTCTCTGCCTACAGTCATCAGATAAACTCTTCAGCAAATCTTAACGGTCCTGCGTGCGTGTTTCTACTCGTTTTTTTATTTTATTCGTTTTTTTTTTTTAACTGCATTATGTTACATTATCTGTTTTTAGACCAAGGTTAACACTTAATGTAATTTTCAAAAGAAATACATGTTTTCTTGACCTTACAAGCATGTACTATATGTATTTCTCTCAAATTTTACATTAAGTGCTAATTAAGTGATAATGTTACATAGCAAGGTAAAAAAAAAAAAGTCAAAACAAGCACACGGGACAGTTTAGAGTTGCTGAATAGATTATCTGATGACTGTAGGCAGAGGCATGCTAACGCTACTCACTGACTCTCAGTGTTTGAGCTAAGCTTATTAGCAGTGGGCGAGTTCTGCTAGTCTCTTCCTTGTTACTACACGCACAGTCAAAATAATGGTTTTTATCTGCTTGTCATGTACTTAGGAGTGAGGCAAGACATGAAAACAAAAAAAAAATGTTGGCATATCCCTTTAACGGAACATAAGCTCAGGCTGTCGAGTTGAGTCACGCAGCATTACATGCCTGCTGTCAACACTGCATCTGTAAAAAATATAATTCCAAGCCCTGTGTTTTCCCTTGTAAACAGGTCATTAAGTACTTTAACCATACAGCTAGAGAGGGGTGGTCTCAAAGTGTGATAAAACAAAGCAAATTTTCCCTCTTGGGGCTTAAAGTGAAAGTAAATCAATTCACTCACCAAAAAAACATTAACCCTCCACTTTCTCCACCATGTTCAACAGATAAACCACCCCTGCAGAGCAAGAAAAGTCAAAGACAGCCAAGAAAATCATTCAAGCACGTCGTCAAAACCCTTTTCCTTCTCATCTGCATCCTTTCCTTGCTTCTTGTCACTAAACCTCCTTAAAATAGAGGCGAGATGTTGCGGAAAAAAATGTTTTGTTGCATCGCTCACTGGCAGTAATGACACCAACATATGATTGGATGTAATTAGCTTGATTTTGTCACAGATGCTTGCTCACATTCAGTAAGGACACAGTGTGACCATAAAAACTGGTGACCCCTAACGACACGGGTCAGTGGATGCTGTTGTTACAACAGATGTTAAAATCAGCAGGGGTAGTGAGGAATGCCTTCAAACAGATTCACATTATACAGCAAGCCCTAACTCAGGAATGAGCAGCTTTGGTTACTCAGGGGACCACATTAAAATTATCATCACTGCCAGAGGGCCACATTGTTTTGACAAATAAAAGTACTTATGACTTAACAGAAGGGAAAACATTTATTAAGCTGTCATGAGTAGCTCTCTATTAACGTTTTTATATGTTTATTTAAATTCAAATGCATTAAAAAAATGCAGTCTAATGAACTAAACACTGAGTCCAAGCCAGATCAATCTACTTTTTGGTGAAATTTACAAGCATTTACTGGCTATGCAAGTTTTTTTAAGACATTTTTAATTATTCATTAATAAAAATGTATGCAAGAGAATTCCCAGACAATTATAGCTCTATCGCCTTGTATAAAGCTATTTTTAAAAATGGCATATTGCAGATTGTGTCAAGATTTGTTCATGTCCATACATTTTTTTGGTATATTTTGAGTTGGCTGCTGGGCTACATTGAGGGATTTCCAGTTGCCCACCCACGCCATTTTCACACGTTACTAACACTGTTACTCTTTCCCATTCTAATTAATTACTATTTCAAACATTATAACGCCATTACCGTTACCGACAGTGAAGTGTGGCCCGTGCACCGATGTCAAGCAGCTGTTATCCGACCTGCCTTGCTCAGCCAGACACACGAGAGAACGAGATGCCAGAGTTGCCAGGTCCACTTATTATTAGCGACTTTTGGCTTCTTCTTTCTCTAACTTGCATGTGTATATTGGGAGTTATGGGTTGCAGTTTTTTCCAATAGTGCAGTTGCTCATTTGGGCTTTTTGTGCCCTCAAACCCAGGATGAATCTGGTGCATGATCCACCATCAATATAAATCCAATTCAGAAGTTATTAAAATTATTTTATCCCACCCTAACACAAATTTAAATTTTACTGTAAACATGATGTTTCCACCTAAAATAAATCCTTATAGCCAGAATTAAATTTATTTCTAATGTAGCTACTACTGTTTACACCATAATAAAGCTGTATAGGATTAACATAAAACTTAGATCAAAACCTGACATGTCTTTTTGAAATCAAGGTTACACAGACTGTTTAGCAATAACAGAGTTACAAATAACAGTAGCCCCTCCCTTCACTTCTGTATAAAGAAAAGGATGTTCCACCGCCAAACAAAAGGATGTTGAATGAGTAAATTAGGAGACAAAAAAGAGGAAATATCACTTTGATATTGAAATGTGACATGGATAAAAATTAAAACACGCTTCATGGAGGTTTCTCTCTTTAAAAATGCTTATTTCAATTGCAAAATCTGGCAACACGGCTAGATCCAGCAATGTCGAGTCCGGAGCGGTCTGTGGAGTTAAAACTGGCGTTTTCAGGATGGAAGTACAAGAGGTAACAGGCAAGAAAACACATGTAAAGTTTACATTATGTCCTAAAGCTAAGTGTTTGTCTGTTGTAAGAAAATCTAAAACCTAGTGACCAAAAACACAGAGAACTTCAATGATGATGTGAGCGCTGCTGTAGCAGGACAGGTAACAACAAGGAAGGGCACAGAGACAGAGCCACACAGTTCAAGCAGCAAAAGCTTTTTCAAAGAAGTAACGCATGAATTACTCTCCCTGGTAACTAATTACATTTATGAAGGAGTAATTCCGTTAGCAATTCAATTACTTTTTTTGGGAAAGTAATTAGTAACTATAACTAATTACTTTTTTAAAGTAATTTGCCCAACACTGTGCATAACATAGTTGGGACAATGGGTGCCGTCTTTGTTCCTGCCACCCAGCCTATTGTTGCACCATGACCCAGAAATTCACCAAAAGTTTTGGAATAACAATGTTTTGCTAAAAGCAGTTCAGAAGATTCCTGTTCCATAAAATGGAGATAAAGCTGTATTTAGGCTAAATTGGGTGGCAGTCAACCTGTTAAGAAGACTAGAAGCTGGAGGTGCTAGCAATGCTAAAGTAGCCACACTATTGATATTGTCAGTGAACGTTACTTAACTTACTTTCTGTTGTGATATTCAGTAAAGTTTAAGCTACAACTCACTGCTTTTTGGTTTGCTTGACTTGTTTGCTACTTATTTGCTTCAAATGACTTTCACATCTATCACAAACAAAATGCTGGTCTGCTTTAAAGTGGACTGAAAACCCCTGTTTTCAGGCAGATCAGATTTTCAGTTCTTTTGGTTCCTCTGAGCTTTCACACCATCCCAACCAAACTTTTTGAAAAAAGGTAACCAAAGTCTGTTTGGTCTGGAACAGCAAGCATTCACAAAAAACATCAATAAAAAGCCACATACTATTCTCCTTTTTAAGTTTCACTGGCCCCAGATGTCATTGGCCTCCTCGCTGGCACCTACCATTACAACAACTGTTGGGCTAGGGACCGGGTGGCTGGTTAAAGTCCCAAATGAACCATGCTTTGGAAGTTGGTATGGTTACTGCGGAGATGTGAGCTGACTTCTTCGGGCACTGCTGCAGCTCATGGCAGTTGGTAACACAGCTGAAGGGGTTTGCGTCCATTGAGGGCTTCAACTTTATTGTGCCAAAACACCTAAGAAAGTAGGGTTAACTGGCAGTGGTGCAGACGAGTCGTCAGGAATTATGAACGGCATATTGTGGATCCAGCATGTGCTCCCGAACCTGACCTCGCTTCAACACTACAACAAGATGGTATTATTTAGACTCCTGTGCCAGCCCTTAAGCTGCGATTACTTTTCAGATTTGCCTCCAGACATATGCGCTGAAGGTGTTTAAAGGATCTATCATAGCACTCAACTAAAAAAATAACATGATAAGTCATTTGTTTAATTAGCTTCAACATTTCAATGCAAAATTCTACACATTTTATCCTTAACTAAGTGCCTGATGAATACCGGGATGATGGTGATGAGTTTTGAAGTGCGTGAATAAGTAATAGTCAGACCCAATTATGAAATTTGTTGCATCTCTGATTGGCACTGATATTTTTCCCTATAGGCTTCGAAAAATTCCTGAATAACCTTGGATCCATGTAGATTGAAGCCAACATATATTATATATGAAGTATATAAAGCTGGAAGCCATTGCGTATATTATATTTAGAGTGAAATGTCAAGCATCATTAAATTGAAATATGAATGAACTGAAGTCACGTACTACTACAGTGTGTGTGTGTGTAGGTGTGTGTGTGTGTGTGTGTGTGTATCAGTGGGTGTTTAAAGGGTGTTGAGGGATAAAAGCATTGGAGCAGGTGATGTGAGCATCTGGACCAAAGCTGGGTGGGCTAAGGTGTGCCTGCATGTGGGTGACTGCGTGCTGAGCAATAAGGAGAAAATACGATAAAGTGTGTGTGTGTGAGTGTGTGTGTGTTGAGCAGGTTGGTGAATTCAGTCTGGATATATTTTCTTTTACTTCCTGACTCATAAAAAGTCTTCCTCATGTGTGATGAGCATCTGCACTCTTATAGGCTTGTCTAACAGGCTGATGTAGTGAGGGTAAAAGTTCATTGACCCTAAAATTCTGTCAATTTGTTTGAGAATAAAAGTAAAAATGGATGATTTTCCAAACAATATATCACCAGGATAAAATCTGCTCAATTGAGTGATATGAAAAATGTGTTGTAGTCTTGGTTGGCCACATCCTGCATTTTAATGACTGAGCCTACGCCACATGTGCATGACCTTGGGACGGAGAGTCTTGTATTACATGCTGCATAAAAACGCAGGGGCCAATAAACCATGGTCCTATTTCCATTTTGTGTGGCAGTAGCGTGTTATTAATATCTACTCACAGCACATTTAGGCTGAGGAATAGTTAGAGATGCTCCCCTAAATTTATTGTTTCTTCCTCTTTATAGGCTGTTATGATACAGCCATGTTCATGCCCATTCAAGCAGTCAGAGGTGGGTTTGAGACATTCCTAATGCAACACTATTTCATTAATACAGGAGTGCACCCAAATACCCACCATTATTTTCTTTCTGTAACATGCAGCAATTGCCGTTTTTCCCGCCTTTCTTTCCCTCAAGGTCACAACTTTTTATACAATATTCCCAGAAGTATTCCTAGAACTGTTTTGGGAGCATGGAAACCTTTCCAACATCGTAAAATCAGGAAAAGTGCCCTTCCTCATATTGTTAACAAATCCTCCAAAAACATTCTTGGATCCTCATCCAGACTCCAATTACCACCAATATCTGATCTAGGACTGAATGATTTAAGAAAAAGATGTAATTGCGATTTTTCAGGCAGATATTGTTTTTTCAATTTGACTTACGATTTTCTTCAAATCAAGCTTGAGTGCAATGTTCGCTATATTTACAGTATAGACAACAGTAAGGAAATCAATGAAGAAAAGCACATAACACATTATTAATCATCTAATATTGATAAGTAATCTGTTTCCATTATTTAAGCGATACTTCAACTTCTACTTCTAAACAGAAGCTTTGTATTGTGACCTGCTTACCAGCACTTCCTTAGATGCAAATTACCTGAAAATTTGTAAAATAGTCTGGAAAATAATTGACACAACAGATCCTGGGTCAGTCAGGAGCTCTGCAAAAAACTGCATCTGTGGTGATCACATGGTTGCGTTGTCTGAAGTTGTGATTTCGATCTGAAAATGATAAATCGTTCAGCCCTAATTTGATCACTTGTGTTATGATCACCATTCCCTAAAAATGTCATAAAAATCCATTGTGAATTAATTGAGTTGTTAGAAAAGGGTGGAAAACTGCCCTATCTTGCACTGTTAATAAATCCTTGAAAAAAAAATCCATGATCCACATCCAAATTTGGATCAACATCCATCCATTCATCCATCCATTTTCTACACCAGTGGTGGGGCCGGAGCCTATCCCAGGTGACATTGGGTGAGAGGCAGGGTACACCCTGAACTGGTCACCAGCCAATCACAGGGCCACACATAGAGAGACAGACAACCATTCATGCTCACACTCACACAAACTAATGAGCATGTTTAAGATCTGTTGGAGGAAACCAAAGCACCTGGAGAGAACCCAAGCAAACACAGGAAGAACATGCAAACTTCACACAGAAAGGCCCTGCCCGACTGGGGGATTGAAGGGAGGACCCCCTTGCTGTGAGGCACATGGACTACCTGCTGTGTCACCGTGCTGCAGCACAGAAATCTTATCATTTGTCTTTTGTACAGTGTCCAACACTACCCAAAATATAATCAAAATCTGTTGACAGATTACTGAGTTAAACAAACATGGAAAACTGCCCCATCTCGCAATGTTTTCCAAAAATTCCTGGATTCACATCCAGCAAAAACATAACCTCCTTGGCCGAGGTGATAAATTAAGACAACAGATGAAAAGACCATACCACCATGAGCATCCATACAACCTGGAGACATATTATCCAATGTGTCCTCCTGCTTCTTTATTCTTTTCATAGCCCTTGTTTACATCCATGTCCACTCAAAGCTTCCATAGAATAAAGGCACAGTAATTATATTTCTTTCACAGATTTAACATGTATATAGCCTCTTCAACTAAACTAGGATAATTACACTTTTAGATCTAATTACCATCACTGCCACCAGCAATTTGTAGTCAATCACACAATTACACCCAATGTAGGTTTCACTATGAACAGTAAGTAGTCCATTCATTAAATTCACATTAGCATAGAAGGCTATCAAACAAGCTGATTATAATATTCTTTACATGGGATGTTTATGATACAAACAAGTAGATATTTATGCCCATATTAGCATAACATACTGAACAATCAGTCATCTTAAAAGAACATAAAAACACATTTATGTAACACCCACTGGTGGCAATGAGCAGTCAGTTTGCTCTAGGTCATGGTCGTTTAATTGAATGATTCAGTGCGTGCATACTAATGAGCTTAAGGGGCTTAATGACAAATGGCAGTCCAAACATACACGCCAGTGAATGCACAAGCACACCCTTATATCACTGGTATACCTGCTGCATTGGTGCCATTGAAATGCAGGACTAATGAGACAGATCAGAGAGGTTAAGTTCAAAGACACAGGAGTCACGGTCCATTTAATCATCTCCCCCTTTTTCCCTCGTTCACGTCTTTCTCGCCCTCCTTCATGTGCTTTTTTCCCTATAAGAGCTCCTCTTCTGTTCTCTTTTAATATTCAGTTTACCTTCCTTCTTCTCTCTTATCTTACCTGTCTCCTTTCTTTTTCTCCCCTCCACCTCTTCCTCGCTCTGCCTCCCTCTTCCTCCCTTCTCTCCCTGAAATATGCCGAGCTCAGCAGAACGCCGCTGGCTGCCCGACCAATAATCCCCTTGTTTGGCGTCTTGTTGCTGTTTTCACCATCGCCCCAAATCGATGTTTAATTATCCCACGACATGCCCCCATCCCCCACTTCTCTTTCCATCCCAGTTCTTTCCCTTTCTGTCCCACCCCGGCCGCTCACTGAAGCCTTCAGATCTTCACGGATGGAGGGAAGAGTAATTAAACAGACGCATGACACATAGTGAGAGAAGAAGGGAAAAGAAAGGAGCAAAGGAGAGGATGAAAGGAAAGATGCAGTGGGCTGGATAAGGAGACCTTGAGGGGAAGGAGGGAGGGAGGGTGAGCGGAGCAAGGAAGAAGACAGGAGGATGAAGGGAGGATTTGGATGGTAAGACGGGATAAGAGATGGAGGATGGATTGCATCCTACAACATTCAATGAAATATGAGGAAACAAATTCTTCATTAATGATGGGGTTCCCTTCCTGAGCTCACACAAGCTTAATATCTGAGAATCTTTAATCTAGGTCTTAATCCGTCTGCTGGTGTCTAACTCAGACTTCCTGAAGTGATGGCAAATCAGCAGTTCGTGATGTCAAACATCAAATATGAAGAATTTACCTCGTTATTCAGATTATTTTCATACTTTAAGGCAGTGGTCATCAATTGATGGTCCAGGGATATTGGGGTTATTTTTGCATATTTTTACATAAAATCAGAGTATCTGAACAGTTCAGGTGTCACATTTAAAATGAATGGAAGGCAATGACATTTAAATGGACGGTAAAGCGGTATGCTTAGAGAAGTCCTGGGTACATTGATCTTAATTTGGTTGTATGCAGAATCAGGCCAGTTCACAGTTATTTTCACAACAGGCCATCATCCATATGGCTTAAACAAATTAATGCTTTATACTGAACAAAAATAAAATTTATTTTGCCATAATTAAGCTTAAATCAGTATTTATGTTCATACACAGGAATGCATTGCCACACCATTTGAGAACCACTGTTGTAGTGTTTAAGCTATTTGAACTTCCTTCTCCTCCAACTGTCCAACCATGAAGCTGCCGGCCAGTTAAAGGAAATCAGATAAATAAATAAATACATACATTATGCGTTATATCTTTTTTATTTTGACAAATCCATCCACTTATATCAACTGTTTCACTCTCTTCACTCCTGGTGCGCCAGTAATTTTATTCACTGTGGTGTTAACAGCAGCTATGTTATGTAATGTGTAAAGTTGATATAGGAGAAAAATGACTTCAGAGATTTAGGGCGACTGGTATTTCATCAAAGTGTCTTACAGTGACTAGAATTCTGTATGCTTTATTCACAAAGATGCTTGGCTGCAGCATTATTTAATATGGGGCAGGGAAAAAGGGGAAAAGGACTGGATGTATACTATATGGAAATAGATAAAAGGAGAAAGAAAAGGTCTGTGTCATGCATTTTCCCTGAAAACAAGTCTCTAAACACATTGATGCAAGAATCAATTGCAAACCACCATTGTAACAATTTCCCATAAGTGACACCTGATCCAATATATTGAGTGTAATGCAGTTCAATTTGGTTCAGCGGTGAGACAAGATGAGATTAAAAAAGTATTAGGCATGTCTGACTTTGTCCTATTTGCATCTGCTCTGCTGACTGGTGTTGTCTCCTGTGGATGATAGAACAGCACAGACACAGTTCAACAGTACAGAAGGGTTAAATTTATCAATCACAATGTGGCGAGTTTCCTCCCCCTGTAGGTGTTATGTTATTGACATTGATTACTTTGCTCTCCACATCCGTATTGAATTCATATCCTTTTACCACTCATGCGTAGTTGAGGAGGTAAGGGGTTAAAGGTCATAAAGGATGGTTGGGGAATGGATTAGGGTCAGGATTGAGAGGGTTAGCAGCAAAGTACTTCAAGTAATAATGACTTTGTCATCAAATATGCTATGAAGTCGTAGGACTAATGATATTTGTTCAGGGAAATAACATGATAAGCGACTTTAATTTAGAGTTGTTTTTTTAAAAAAGATGTAAATATGTTAAAATAACTAGAACCAACCTTGCAAGGGGGTGCCAAACAAGGGGTACTGGATTCAGAAGAGGTGGCATGTGGTCTGTGGGCATGCCATACAGACATCTTGACCTCTAAATATCCATTTATTCAGGTTTATTACTTAGACCTTTACAAAGTAACTCAAAAGAGTGGCTGTGTGGATAACAATTTTTCATTGTGCAAGACTTCCTTTGCAATTTTGGATAAACTAATTCCTGTCCTACTAGTATTTTAAAAATGTAAAAATTAACAAATATAATAATGGTAAAGTAGCATTTTTCATTGAAGGTGTCCCTTCAAATAGAACAATAGCCAGCTATATGACTTGAAACAGAGCATATTACTATAGCAGCCACATTGTGCCATCACAATCAGTGTAGTAAACTCCAGAGTTACTTTTTTTTGTTTTATGTCTCTGGTCCTTTATACAAGTCTCAAAATTCTGACAGCAGTCATTTACAGATTAAAAGTGACCACAAACTTAAATAATTCTGAAAAATTTAGAAGGAGCTCCAGCTTTGTTTCTTTTTATAAAACATATTAGGTTAGCTATTAGCTGTAACAAGGTTAAAGGTAATGCTAACATGTATTCGCATAGCTAGGCTACCAATGGCAGGAAAAATGGGTACTAAACAGTTATGTTTAATTAATAGTAGAGCTTAAAAATAAAGCTACATAGAGCTATTATCATGTTGTTAGCATTTTTACATCCACAGGGTCTTCTGTTAGGCTCAAATAATTAAGCTTAGAGTGGATATAAACTAATCAGTATAGCCTTTCACACTGCATCTAGTATTACTGTATGTGCATGATAGGATGGGGATGAATGATAAAATTAGCTTCACTTTGATGGGTAATGGGTAATAAAGCTACACAAGCTAGATGATTGAGCTAATGTTAAGTTCTAAGTGCAAATACATCTAATGAGATTTAACTGAGGCTAGCATAAATGTTTTCAAAAGTAAATGTTTCAGAAGCAGGCAACAGGTAATTTCGATGTTATCATCAAATGTGGTAAACAAGGTGGAAGATCCGTGCTGGTATCAGCTCGATTTGATAGCAGCTACTGGCTAATCAAAAACATATTTTAAGATGACAGTTGGCCTGACTTTTCTCTGGTTTTATAATGTACCTTGTATTGGTTACCCTCCGCCAAGGAGATTATGTTTTTGCCAGCATATGTTTGCTTGTTTGTCTGTTTGTTTTTTAGCAAGATTACAAAACAACTACCAGACAGATTTTGCTGAAATTTTCAGGAGGTGTTGGGTATGGCCAAACTTAAAAAAATGATTAGACTTTGGTGGTGATCCAGATAACCGCCATTAGCAAACGATTGTTGTTGCTTGATAACTGGCTAATTAATAATGATGAATAATGGAGAGCTAGGTGTGGGTTTTCAGGGTGAAGGAATCATATTATGTTGGTAACTTCATCATGGCACTATTGCTTATAGATGTAACAGCAATATGTGAGCTACCTTGGCGGAGGTTTGGGCTCTCCGAGTGCTTTCAAGTTGTTGTTTTTTCATTTCCAAAATGGTCAAATTAAAAACAGCTGTCAGAATTTTAGGGTGACAGACAAGCAGAAATATAACAGTGCAATATGGTAACAAAACCCTGTACATGATGTCACAGGAACATAGGCACCATGGAAATATGGTAGAGTGGTGCATGTGAGTTCTAAAACCCAGAAGGGAGTTAGCATTTAACACATCTGGCTCTGTGTTTGAGTCAATGTTTGTATACATATATTATTTATTTATTTATTTTTACAGTTTAATACTTGAAGTAAATACATTTTTTTTTAATTCTACAACTTAAAATGCATCCAGAATTTCCCTGCTTGTGTTCTTTCGGATGTAACTGAGTCTTTGAGAGGATGGTTTCAAACAGATATCGAGGATTACAAAGTGTTGATGACCAGCCACTGATCATGTCCAATTTGAGCACCAACTTGATTAGGTCATTTAGTCTTGAATTGGTAACTTTGTGGGATACAAGTTGTACTTTCAAGTCAAACCCTCAAGGTATTTTCCCATAAAATCATGGAAATAGCTTTTTATTTTACTTTAGCAGACTACTTTTATGCTTTAAATTATCATGAAAGTTTTGTTTGGTGGTAACGATAATCAAGAAGAAAAAATGTTATCTGAACTTTTTTGTTGTTCCACAGACTTTCAGTAAAAATCCAGAAAAACAAATGGAAAAATCTCATAGCTTTTTGATGTGGGAACCAGTGTGATTCTGCCAGTTTGGTCTAGAAAGTACATCAGCCTTGCACCTCTCTATTGAGGTGGCTCTTTGGGGTGGCCAAGTCAGAATTAAAGAGGGGACAGTGTCACCCCTGGTCACCTATTTGGATGCACCTCTGCAACTTTTTTTCAATTGAAATCAATTTAACTGTATTTAGGTGATCCTCATGAACATTAAGAGGCTAAAAGTAGTGCCAAAAGCTCAATAGGCTCAAGGAGACACAAAGTATTTTAAAGAATCCAAAATAAGGAAAGACATTAGGTATAAAAGTCCTGATTTCTTCTTTTTCTTGCACAAGATTAAAGGACTGAGAAAAAGTTTTCTGTCCCCTTTTAGCATTCTGCTCTAAAAAACCTCCTTAATATTAAAGAACTCAGAATAAGAATGTTATTAAGAAGTAACAAGAGCATAAAAAGCTTATTTAACCTCATTTGCCAACTTGCATGCTTTAATGGCTACTTCTGAATAAATTGTGGAATAAAATCATTACTTTCTTGTGTTTTGTACATCAAAATACCATTATTATTTTTAAACTGCTCCTCATTATTATTCCACCCTTGAATAATTTCTCCACTGTTTAATAAAGCTGCCTCTTTTCTGCAAAACAAGTGACTGTATAAACACCCCCTTCCCTTTTCTCCATATTTTGTATGTTTCACTAAAAATAAGTTGTTTACAGCATGCATTTTTCACAGAATGTGTCGTATAGAACAATGACAGGACATGTAAACCTGGAATTAGAAACATGTCTTGTTTGCAGGTCATCTGAAACATGATTACAACAAAAGTATTGATGTTTTGCTCTGCGGGTGTCAGGGATATCAGGGAGAGATCCATTGGTTTCCTGGAGGTATAGATGTGAAACACAACACTCTGATTCCCTCTCGCTCTTTCCTATCTCGTTCTGTCTTACTTTCTTTATTCTTCCTGTCATTCTGTTGCTTGATCTCTCTATTATTCATACCCTCGTCCTCTTACTCCATTCTCCGACGTCCTCTTTTATTTCCTTTTATCTTCTAATCCTAGATTCCCTCTATAAATAAACAGACACATACGCAACAGCCATTCTGTCTTATCCTGTCTCGTATTGTACTTTTCTATTTTTCAGAGCAGTGCATGCTGTTACATTGATCTGCAGAGTTTGCCGTTAGCATCTTGTGTGCATCCTCTGTACATCGCTGTTTTTGTTTTTTGTTGTTTTTTTCATTTTGTTCTGTACCGTTTGTATTGATGTGGGATTTATCCTGTTACTGGCTGCTATATGTAAAAGACTGAAGATGTATTAATGCAGAACACTTAAACTTTTGTTGACCTCTGACTTTCAAGCACTTAGGAATTAATGTTTCCAAGTATGTATATTTCAAGTAGCAATCAATCAATCAGTCAATCAATCTTTATTTGTATAGGGCCAACTCATAACAAATGTTGTCTCAAGACACTTTACAATAGAGCAGGCTGAAGACAAACACTTCATCTTATAGATACTATTATCCTGTTTTCACTTGTACAAAGCCAAATTCCAATAAAGTTGGGACATTGTGTTAATCATTGATAAAACATAATATGGTTTGCAAATCCTTATTGACCTATATTTAATTGCATACACTACAAAGACAAGTTATTTAACATTCAAACTGATAAACTCCATTGTTTATTTGCAAATATTCAGTCATTTTGAATTTGATTGCTTCAACACAATCCAAAAACTCTGGAACATGGGCAACAAAAGACTGGGAATGTTGGTAAATGCTTAAAAAAAACACCTGTTTGGAACATTCCACAGGTGAACAGATTAATTGGAAACAGGTGAGTGTCATTATTGGGTATAAAAGGAGCATCCCCAAAAGGCTCAGTCATTTACAAGCAAAGATGGGGCGAGGGTCACCACTTTGTGAACAACTGTGTGAGCAAATAATCCAACAGTGTAAGAACAATGTCCCTCAGAGTAAAATGGGAAGGATTTTAGGAATTTCATCACCTACAGTTTATAATAGCATCAAAAGATCCAGATAATCCAGAAAAATATCTGCATGTAAGCATAGCTAAAAGCCAACACTGCATGCCTGTGACTTTTAATCCCCCAGGCAGCACTGCATTAAAAGTTTCTGAAAGGATATTACCACGTTGGCTCAGGAACACCACAGAAAAGAACACTGTCAGCTAACACAGTTCCTCTCAACAATTGCAAGTTAAAGCCGAACAACGCAAAGCAAATGCCATAAATCAACAACACCTAGAAGCCATCTGCTTTTCTCAGCCCAAGCTTATCTAAGATGGACTGACTGGACCGGCTAATTTACTGCACACTGGTTGAGATAGCTTGAATGGGTTTGGAATGAAAATAAAGAAATAAAAAAAAAGATAAGGACATGATAACATGGTGACAGATCAACAAAAAGGACAAAGCCTGAAACAACTTGACTCACCTATCCATCAGCATCATGTCTAACTCCTGTTATTTCTCAACGGCCTTTCTGTCATCCAAAAGACTTTCTAATAATCACTCTAGTTTGGCTTCCTGCTCACTCATTCTCTTTTTAATTTCCTCATCCATCACAGACCTCACTGGCCCCATCTTCTTCTGTCTCTTTCACCTCTGTCATTGTCAAGCACAGTGCAGAGAAGGGGAAACTACTCGTGCAGTAAAGCAACATGCATTTCTCACACGGTAGCATGGCTTCCTGCCCAGTTTATGTAGTGCTATAGGAGGCAACAAGGGCTGGGCATTCATTTTACCAAATGAAGTGTTATTTTTTTTAATGACATGGGAAATCATTACTTCTTCTGCAACTCTCACAGTGATGAGCAGAACACATAATGGATGGTTTGATTGATGGATGATTGTCCTGCATCACATTATTTTCAAAGATTAAGCCTTGAGGGACTTCTAAACTGTTCTAACAGAAAGTTTTCTAATAGAAATAAATCACATTACTTTCTCATTTAAAAGTAAAGCAGTGCAGTTAATAGAATAGAAAATATATCAAACAAGTTGGCATCATTACCAGTTAGTATTTTTTTTAATTTCCATCCCTCTGATCAAACTGCACTCAATGAAGTACATCTATAATCCAGGTCACTGCATTTGGATGTACTTATTAAGCAGACATACTTTTTTGAAATAAATCTATAAATGAGGCTCAATCCATTTAGATGAAGAGGTGTTTTAGGGTTTGTTGCAAATAACATCTTAACATATTATATTTTTTTTTTTCTAAAGGGGAAGATGAGGGTGTAATGATGTTGGCGTGTCTGTAAGAGCATGGAAAAATGAATAGCTTGGACTTAGGACAAAGAAAGCCCTTGCATCAGGAATTGTTTAATCAGCTCCTTGACAGAAAACACCTTACCACCCTTGATATAAATATTTGATAAGTGTATTTGAATAATTGTTGCACAACAGAACCGCGAACTAATCAGTTATTTATAGCACCTGCCTGAAACATGAGTGCAGGCGGATTAAGGTTGCTGGAGGCGGTGAAGAGTTCCCACCAACAGGGGCTTGTGTGCTAAATCGGTTTGAGCAGAGGGATGGTATTCATTTCAGTGCATCATAAGTCACTGTTGGTATATAAGACAATAGATAACAGTTCTGAAATGGTCTAATGTGTTTATTATTGAAGGTTTATGCAACATTTTAAACATTAGTATATAGG